>CM073590.1:11770000-12430000 GCA_037074705.1 Zhengitettix transpicula | reverse complement strand
TGGCTTATACATCTGCACACAGCTTAATCTTTGAGGCCTGCTATCAAGTTGAAGTAAGTACTGAGAGTTTGAGTTGGATATGTGTTGTGTGCAGGCCAGGTTCTTCCCCTTTTGTTGTTGTCCTTGTTTCTTGAAGGTGGATTGTTAGTCTATTTGATTTTATAATGTTGTTTACACATTTACTTTGTGATAAATATTTTGTTCTTAACATTTGAAAACCATTTCCTTCTCTGGTTTTACATACCTGACCCAATGAGATATTTCATATGGAATGCTGCTATGATTTGAGATTTATTCTGTAGTAAACAGTGATACTTTTGGATCCTTATTATGAAGGATCTGATGTGACACCTTTACTAACTATGAATTATGTTCCAATTATGGATTTTCCTGCCTCAAGCAGTTTGTGATAGAGTACCTCTTGTTATGTGTTTCGCCACATTGTCATCAACTACCTCCAGGCATTTTCTCTAACTCATATTCAACAACATATATAACTTTTCTGCCTTATAATGTTATCCAAAGGACATGGAAGTTAGATGTGGATGGGATAAACTCAATAGTGTAACTATATTTGCTCACGGATTTTCTTTCCAGCAGCATAATCCCTTCTACACCTAAGAAATCCATTACAATGAGATTTGCGAATCTAGAGCGAAAAGTGCCAACAAGAACCAGAGTACACTGTGGTCGCTCCGTATGAAAATTCTCCAGTAGAACATCTATGAAAATTATTGTGACAGTAAACTATTAAATTATGTTTTGCGATAAAGTACAGCACTAAAAACCAGAAAGTATGTAGATATTGGAGAAATTACAGAGCGTATACATGATTACAAATTTGTTATTGAAGAAAAAGTTGAATTCAGATATACCAGAAAATAGAACACAGAAGAATGAATGCATTAAATATTTCATAAAAATGAATGTTAAATGCGCAGAAGCAATAATTACTTTCATATGGCAAAGAAAGCTGAAGTTTTAGTGTTTATATGTTGGCAAACGTCTATTATGGAAGTACGAATAGTTTAAATGTATTTTATAAAAATAGTGATAGGTAAATAGTCGTAAATTAGCTCTAAGCCAAATTGTCAAATTTAATAAATAAAATCTTCTTTCGTAAATGAATTTCCTGATGTGATTGTAAATACAGTCGTCTTCGAATTCTATTAATCATTTTATATCGTATTTTATGTTGTTGAATTAAGGTGCAACAGATGTTCCGTTGTTATGCAAGTTAATATAACTGTTTTACGTAATAAAAAAATAGCTTAAGTCAACAACATTATGGTTAGAATTTATTACGTTTCTGTCTTTCCCTTAATTATTAACATTGAGCAAACGTTTAAGCACAAAAACCAATATATCAACAATACTGTTTCTTTATTCTACTACTTTCCACTACTCGGCTCCGTATTGTTTAAGATTTTTAATAAATTATTACCAATAATACCGTTGGTTATTAGGGAACTCTATAATCAATTTAAGATTTTCTAAAAACTGAAGTTTTAGTGTTGATATGTTGGCGAAGGTCTATGATGTTAAAATACATCAGAAACATAAAATTGTGTAATCAGCGTCATCTTTCTTTGTAAAGGTATTTTACTGAGGTATTTTGGATACAAATACTGTCGTGTTCGTTTTCTAATCCCATTAATTATTGTATACCATATTTTATATTGTTTAGTTAAGGTGCAGCAGATGTTTAGTTTTTATGCAGGTTAATATAATTGTTTTATATATTAATAAAATAACCTAAGTCGGCGACATGTATTTAATCGTCACGAATTTTAATTTGCTTATATCTCTGTAATTAATGTTAATTTATGAAAATTGTTACTTCGACGTGTTTTAGAACGTTCTCAGCTTCATGTATGTTAAGTTTAATGGTTGTGAACCGTTCTGAAACCGTATTTCAGTGTTCTCCAGACAAGCCAATTATTTATTTTGGACGTATTTATTCTTATCTCTTTTACAATTATGTACATAAATTATTTACTTTCTAAATATATAGGTTAGAGGGTCAAACAAGCGAAGGAAATATCAATTTTAAATCAGTTTAGTTATTGTTTTAGAAATGTCTTTGCATTTGATATATTTTCATTTTAATACTAAAGGATCTCGCTAACGTGACTAATAATCACATTTACAGGTTTTATTGTGGTGAAATTGTAGTGGAAAGTGATTTAAAGAGGAATTCATATAAAATTTTAGTGAAATGCCAAAATTTACATTTCATTATAAATTGTGCTTTCACAATTTATTACTACTAATTATTTATGTATGGATACACATTTAATAAACACATCCGCTCCAATCTCTGCCTGGCCTACATTAGGACTGCAATTCAACACACATAAAAAACATTATTGCCATAATACTCTTAACCTGCCCAAGGGTTGTCTCAGGCACTCTACCTAACTCAATAACACCCTTATTCACATGTGTAGGCTCCAACCTCGCACTGACCCAGTTAGCCAGATTGCCAACCTTATCGTAGGATCAGGTACTATGTCTGCCCTATCCTCCAACCTACTCAAATCCTCCAAAAACAAACTCCTACTAAACCAAATCAACACTATCTACCTCTCCTTCCACATCATTAACCAATTTAATTGCAAACTGTCCTGCTTTCTATATTGACCAAACAAATAGACTTCTTCCTGATCATATTTCTAATGACAATAGCACTGTAAAACTGTTTCCTAATATCTTCTCATGCCTAAAGCTATAACACCCCTTCCTTAAAGCTTTACCCCCGTCCCCATCCCACACACACACAAAAAAAGATTATACTGAACTCTTATCTTTGGGAACTCTGGTCTATCAGTTAGGGTGGCAGGGTTTGAATTTGACATTGTATGTATGACTGGCATAACGTTAGTCCCGTTGTCGTTAGAAAGTGGGCTCAGGCCCTCAAAAATTTGACATTATTGCTTCTCAGCCTGGCGACACAGGCAATTAAAGGTAAATCAGCTGTTCTCTATTATGTAAATTAATTTTAATTTTTCTGTATTTTACAGTAATTTGAACAATTTATACCAAATTAATGAAATTTTCAAGTTATCTAATTTTAATAGCAATACTTAACATTTAGTGAAAGGTTTGAAATGATAAAACATAAATTGGATTAATATAATATTTAAAGAATTTAATTAAAACAAAAGAAATATTACATACAAATTTTACATATGAATGCCATGGCTGTTAATTTCAATGAGACTTTAAATTTTATACTAGGGTGTTTTATTGGGCCTTGTGAAAGTATAGAATTGAAATGAAATATAAAATTTGCTGAAAAATTGTTCTGTTGAAATTACAGAAATGTTACACTTTAAAATGTTCCCCCAAAATACAAACAAAATTAAATGAAATTTGATGGTACAGCAATTATGCAAGGTTTACACTTTATTTTAATTTTACTAAATTTAAAATAAACTTTAGATATCAATTTAGATTGATCATCAATTTTACTTCCATTTATACAAACCACAAATTTTAAACAAATGAAAACTTTTAATTTTTGAAATTGACTATATTATTGCTAATACACATCAAAAACACACAATTGAATACTTTTAAAGCACCAGGCTAGGATTTTGCTTGTCACCACAAATCAATTCACAAATATGATCGCCAATAATATCAATACCCAATATATTACAGTGGACACCAGTCAGTGTTACCTTGTTCAAAATAAGAGTCAGATTACAAGATATTTTGTCAGTTGGCACCAGTCTTTTAAATGTTCAGAAACATATAACAAAAGTAGCTGAATTCAAATTTATCTGCTGCCAAAATCTCTAAGCCATACAAACTTCGCCGAATAATGTTTCTTTCTAAGTTCAAGAATGCAGATCAGCTCTTTAAAATATATTATAACTTTTCTTTTCAACATTTCAATAAAACTTGTACAACTCTGGATGACCTTGCTCAATGGCTCCTTCGACAATAACAAACAGACTGTGTCGACCAAAGGCGACCTCTTTCCTTAATCTCCACTAACAGACTGAAGATTTTTACTACTTAAAATTCAAACTCTCCCACTGACAGTATGCTATCTAGTATTGAGAATTAAACATAATCTCTCTCCGACATTGGCAACCAGACAATTTGACATACTGTGCTGCTGACCATCAAAACAATACATAAACACACCAAAAAAAGTCTGGGAATTCTCTCAAACTGTCATTCTCATGGCACAGATTGATTTTATTCAAATACATGGCCATTATCTTTCACAACACCCAATAGAACAATATTTTAAAATTATATTAATACCGATATTAGCATACTATAATATACATATATACATATATATATATATATATATATATATATATATATTGTAATAATTAATAAGTTGTAAATGAATTAAATGAGCCCCATGTTGAGAAAGCCAATTTATGTAATAATTAAAAAGTGGTCTTAAAAGAATTAATTTACAAAATTAATAAGATTTTAAAAGTACAAATTGTAATTATTACTTTATGCGCCAAATTTCATCAAGTTAACAAATATTTTATTTCAATTTTGCAATTCGTGGCGTTCTAGGAAAAATATAACTTTATATTTTACAATCAAATACGTCGAAATTCTCTTTATTTCAGGGTCATTACTGGGTTTGATAGTCAGAACAATCCAATTTAATAAACTAACATTAACAATTGAAACTCATTGAAGCTAACTTAATACAATATGAAAATAAACGAAATGAAAGAAACTAAACGAAAAGAAAAATGAACAAAATCTGACTTCTACCTTTAATTCTCGTTTACAGATTTTAAATATTTGTTTTGTACTCACGAATGTCTTTCTGGTACCAGATCTGATTCTTGGAGCTTGAGGACAACACTCACTAAAAAGGGCATTATTCACTGATTCTACATAGTAAAATTTTAATACACTCGATTGATGTTCTCGTTCTCTGCCACCTGGAACTTTGTATCTTTGATGCCTCTACATGAAATTTAGTTCAGTCTGTGTGAAGGAAAACCTTTTGCTTCTAACTTTGCAATTATTATTTGAGTCTCTCCTTCAAAACTGTTTACTCGCGTTTTATGTAACTAATAGATCTCGCAGTCGTACTTCTTGGACCGTGCTATTCATACTTTTTAAATCAGCATCCACATTTTTCGTTTTCAGTTCCCGAAGCAGACTGATCTGTTTCACCTTTCGCCACAGACTGAGTAACTCTACTTCAGAACACGGTTCACAACAAAAGCTCCGCCAACACAGAGTTACCGTCCATTGTTGTTCTTTGGCAACTTGTACCACTAACAATTCAATTTAATTAAAACAATTAATGGTCTCTTTAATTGGTATTATATATATATATATATATATATATATATATATATATATATATATATATATGAGTTAGGATGTGACATCAAAATAATTGAGATCATTGATTTGGAAAGGTAAGTGAGGTAGGTTTACCTGAAATTAAAGCTCGTCAATGGTCACTCGAGACAGAAGGATGTTCTTCAAATTTTTTGAGTCTTTCAGCCCCTTTTTCAGAAATGAGTGTTCCATCCAGTACACTGGCCCCTTCTCACAGCAAATTTATTCTTTGGAGCCATTTCATATTGGTTTATTTGTAAATTATGAATCTTTAAACATTCTGCAATTTTACTGCTTTTTACATATGCCAACTACAATTATCAATATATTGTTTATTATTATAGACTATTATTTTTTCCTGCACATTCAATCTTTAGTTTAGTAAAGTAGTATAATGTATTCTGTCAACTCACTGATGTATTAACAATATTGGCATCACAATATATGTATACATTTTTTTTTATTTCAGGTTAATCGGCCAATGTAGGTCATCAGGTACCTCACATGGTATTATTGGATTCAACATATAAAATTTTCATATATAAATTAATTAATTAAAAACACGTAAACTACTTGACTAATTGTAAAGAAAATTATAAGATATTCATTTTAAAGAACTTTTCAATGCAGTATCTCAAAAGCTATCTTGCTATGTTTAAAAGACTCAGTGTCTTAACCCTATTATATGTAAACATTTGAGTTCAGGAATACATTACAAATAGCTAGACACATCAACTATGTCTAATTCAGACACTAGAACAAAATACACAAATATTCACTCTGATGAAAGGCCATACAAATGTGTCGAGTGTTATAAAAGATTCTCAGTATCATCTGATTTAACAAAACACAAAAGGATACATACTGGTGAAAAACCATATAAATGCTTTGAGTGTTTGAAGACTTTCTCACAATCAGGTCATCTTACAAGGCACATAAAGATTCACACTGGTTTCAAAGAATGTAAATGTGTTGAATGTGGTAAACAATTTTCAGAATACAATTCCCTAACAAAACACATCCGAATTCACACTGGCGAAAAGCCATTCAAATGTGTTGAGTGCTTTCAAAAATTCGCAGTTTCAAGTAGCTTAAGAGACCATATGAGGATTCACACTGGTGAAAAACCATTCAAATGTGTTAAGTGCTTTAAAACATTCACAGTTTCAAGTAGTTTAAGAGACCATATGAGGACTCATACTGGTGAAAAACCATACCAATGTGCTGAATGTAATAAATTGTTCACACAATACAGTTCCTTAAGAAATCACATGCGGATTCACACTGGTGAAAAGCCTTACCAATGTGATGAGTGTGATAAGGCATTTGTGCAATCTGGTAACTTAAAAGTTCACATTAGGACTCACACTGGTGAAAAACCATACAAATGTGTTGAGTGTGATAAATCTTTCTCATTATCATCAAATTTAACTGTACACATGAGGTTTCATACAGGTGAAAAGCCATACAAATGTAAGGAGTGTAATAAAACATTCTCAGTATCAAGTCACCTAACAAGTCACTTGAGGATTCACAGTGGAGAATAACTGATTAAGGTAATTGTGATACAACATTCTGGTCACTTCACAAATATGAGGATTTGCAAAGGTGGATGCCATTCCTTTTTTTGAATATTAAAACCTTAACAGTTCATTTATGTAAAGTTACCCAATATAATAGTTAAAATGAAAAAAATTACGTCTGAATGAAAATAATTAATGATAAATATAGCCAATTCAGTCAAAAAAGAGATAATATAAATACCACATGTTTCTGGGATCCTTGTCCCTTTCCTCAGGTGCAAAGAAGAACCTAGAGGGACAACTGCACTCGTCTGTTTGCAAAACTCAAAAGTGACGAAAATGCATTGACAATGAGAGAGCTGAAGGGTTAGTATAACAATAAGGGAGAAACTACTATGGGAAAGCAGAAGCTTTAGTATAATAATAAGTGATCATAGCAGTTATTGAGTTTCATAGGGTATGTTTGTACATTAATAGTTGTGATGTTTGATTTAATGTGAAGCATTTCTGAAATGAGTCTGGAATTAAACCTTCTGCTTTCCCATTGTTGTTGCTCCCTTATTGCTAGGCTAACCCTTCGGCTCTCCCATTGTCATTGTGTTTTTGTCGCTTTTGAGGTTTGTCTGACTACTGCAGTTGTGCCACTCCAGGCTCATCTGAGGAAAGGGACAAGGATCCCAGAAACGTATGACATTTATATTATCACTTTTTTGCCTGAATTGGCTATCTTTCTTATTAACCAATATAATTGTGTCGAGTATGATGTAACATATGCACATTCCTGTCACCTAAAAAATCTCAATCATTCATACTTTTGAAAAGGCTGACAAATGCTATAGTGGGCGAGTCTATCAATCAAGTAATTTAACCACATGATGATTAATAATTGATGCAATAGTGAAGATTGTGACAGGACATTTTCAGAAGCATAAATATTAATCACTGGTGGAAAAATACATGATGAATGTTAAGTCAAAATTTTTTATATAAAAATTTGAGATAATTATTTGTTTCCCTTTTAAATGTATAAAATGTCTGTTTCTGTGATAAATTACATTTAATGATATATATATTTTCAAAATATACACAGTCCATCCCACAGTAAAAGGAGTCTCATTTTATATTTGTGTAACTACTAATGCCATATATGAACCAATGCATGAGTTAACTAGCGTGGTATATCAAAGACATATATAAACATCATAGACTGGTCAAGGTGCCACCATATTTGAAGCAAAATGAAAACTGAGCTGCCATGTATTATACTGTCATGGTGGGCATTCCCCATCATCTGCTAGCCTTTAAGTATGTCTTACAAATGACCTACTGCTAAATCTCTACTGACACACAAAATATTTTAAGGCTCAAAAGGATAAAGGAAATAAAACATATTTAGGGTATTGAAAAATCATTGGGCTTATTAGTTTGGAATAAATTTGTCTGACGTGTTATCTTTCATCCATTGCTTTTTGTTTACAACAATTATGTATTCTGTAATTGAAGTAATGTTTTAATAACATCTTTACTAATATTAAATAATGAGTTTCCTTACCAAATTGAGTCAAAACTATTAAATGGTCAAAGTCACTAAATAAAGTTTGTCTATACCTCAACATCCTGAATACCTCAACATAAATCTTAATTGGAAATTATTCTTTCCTATTTGTGTTTTGTTATTCCTGAAAACTTTCTGCTAATGTGAATAGCTTGACGTCTTTAAAATCTTATCTTACTTAATCCTGTTTATCCTTCAGTGAGAGGAGCAAAGACAGCCTGCAAACAACCTATACACTTCACTGCCTATACACTTCCTTAAATGTTTTCGACTACCTTTTCTAAATATAAACTTAACCTTTCATATTTGGGGACATAATCGTGATCAGAATTGTCATCTGTATGAGATTTGAAACTCTTATTTTCAATGGGTACCTCAAGTCTCTCCACATCTCGAGGACTATTGGCACTTTTGGAAGGTTCCATCTGTGTAATCAAACACTTCCTGTACGCTGCTCTGAATTGTAACACATTAAGATTTTTCAATTTGCCCATTTCTACGTATACAAGAACAGTTCCAAATAGTCCTGACTCATTCTCCTCGTTAATATAAACTTGAGAACTGGAGAATCGCTCCACATGTCTGCCAGTTCCCTCAAACTCGACAGATCTGAAACAATCACACACACACACTACTTCCTCCCTGACAAATATGCAAAATGTTCATCATACAGCTTTAAATTCATAAAATTCTGTACATATCTTTCATTTGTATTGAAGATTGTCACTTGATTACCCCTAAACACTGGTGTTTTCATACCTTTGTTCATAACAAGAATTCAATAAATCAAATGCTGTATCTACCGTTTTTATAAACTTTACAGCGTCCTCACAATTTACAAACTTGGCTAAACCTAAATCTCTACAAAAAAAAAATCATTGAATCTGCTACAGAATTAGAGTCTGGGCAGCCAACACTACCTTCATTTTCTGCACCTATACTAAATGTGTAACCTTGTCATTCTATTTGCAACCCTTTATTTTCCTATAATTTTACTATACTAGTAAAATACTCCCACTTTACCAGCTGACCCACAAAAGCAAGATCGTACGTGATTTCTTGGTGCTTGAACACCCTCCTTATTCACCTGATTTGTCTTCTTGCAATTTATGGTTATTTCCAAATTGAAAATGTCAATGAAAGGATGACATGATTTCAGATATCAAGAAGGCTATGATCATAGTTTTGAAGATAATTTCAAAGATTGAGTTTCAGAATTGTTTAAAAAAAAATTCTGACACTACAAGTTTGCTATAGATTCACTAGGATACTTTTTGAATAAAAAGTAGTGTAAAATAAAAATAAACAAAGTCTTATATTTTATTTCACACTAGTCTATGGGACAGTGCATTATTGATAAAAATGCTGATATTTACTTTTGTAGACTAATATTGTAAATAAAATAATTTAGACTTAATTAAAATAATCCTTTTTAAAGATGAATAATCCAATTTCCCAAAAAAATTCATTGCATGATGGATAATACTCATTTATTACAAGAACTAAAAATGTATACGGTACCTCGTTAACACGAATTCCAAGAGACTGAAAAATCAGGACTTAACCAGGGACTCAAATATTATTTTATGTTTGGAATACAGTTTTTCTATACATTAACCATTTACAGCATACCTGTCGTCTCGTTTTTGGCGCCCTCCATATATAGGCCTATATAATTGTAATATTCAAATATTTACTATTTAAAATTTTTAGCCATTAAATGTTTATTCGGTATTTACATGAAGGAATGGCCTTCCCTTACCGTTCAGGCGCCCCTAGTAGTCAAAAGGTTGAAAAGCGCTGATTTACAGTATGTAAGAACATACGTATGACAACATCATATTTATGTCGTTATAGAAAACATTACATTGCATACTTCTCGGAATATTAAAAATCCTCAAAACTAATTTCAGGGTTCACAACGTCTTGTAGAATATTCCATTCGTCAAGTGAAGTAGTGGTATCGTCACTATGTAACTCGTCTTTATGCCCCTATGCTTTTTTAAAAAACAGTTCTGTATGTATTGTGATGACACGGATTTCAAGGATGCGGCGATAGCCTTTATTACACCAAGCACACTCCAAATAGGTGTCTCCATCTCATTTTCAGCAACGCGAATTGCAACTCTACGAAGTCACTTGCGATAAGACCTCTTCACAATAGAAATAATCTCTTGATCCAAAGACTGAAGACGACTTGTGGACATTTGGTTAAGTTAATATCGTGTATGTTATGGGCTAAACATCTGTCCATTGTCAGACGAACATGCCTATTCTAAGCCACCTGTCGATTGTTAAAACGAAGAACCCATTTGCGAAAATATTGTAAAAAAAAGTCGTTTCGCCCACATTGTAAACATCATAAGTGGCATGCTTTTGGCCCACTTGGTCAAATTCATGCAACCAGTTATTTGCACCTCCTTCCTCAACTTTGTTTACTTCACCGCGAATCACTAATGAAATTGAGTGTCTCTTTTGAAGCCGGTATAACCAACCAGGAAAGCAACTAATCTAGAATGACAATTTTTTTTTTGCAATCTCCTTTGCTTTTAACGGAATTATAGGTTCACTTAAATTATACATTGGAAGCGCATATGGTTGAACCATGCTAGAAGTAAAGCTTCAACTTCTGTGAACTTAACAGTGCTAAGTCGCTTAAATTTTTAAGCTGAACCCAATGCAGCAGTATTAAGAATTTTTTCAGGAATTTTAGTGTTGTTTACAAAGTGGATTTTGCAAGTCCACACTGTAGCGTGATAGTTTATAAATGGTTATATATATATATATATATATATAATATATAAAGTAATAGGATATTAGCAAGGGTTGAGAGCTTGGCAAGTTTTAATTTGGCCTGGTCCCAGAGTGGCGAATAGATAATTCCCAGAAATACTAAACTTAAATAAACTCGTGACTGCCTGGACCAATCACATTTCTTGGTCCAGGAAAGATCGACCTAATAATATCGAAATATTACATGCAGCGTCGAGTAGGGATGGGCTTAACAGTGATTTCCGGGTAACGTGTTACTCGGTAGCAGTGATACGGGAGAAACGTGTTCCAGTAGCCGGTGATTTCATTAACCGGTGATTTCAGTAACTGCTGTTGTAACGTTCTTAACTGCGGCAGATCTATTATAGTCGCGCTTGCTCTACATTTTTATTGTTTCAAGGAACATAGTTTGAACTTTGTTTAATCATCACAATATAAAATCATATTTCGATTTTAACGAGAAGTAAGGAAAAGGAAAGTACCGTGAATATAAATAATTAGCCAGTTAACAGACCAAAATAAGTGTTAAATAAATACAACACAACGTTGTGTGGTATTTTTAGCAATTAGTTTAAGTCTGTTAACTGGTTATTTATTTATGTAATTAGAATAGTTTTAACAGAGGTGTTTTGTAATATATTTGCAATAAAAAATTATTAATACTATATACAATAAACAATATAATATTACTTTATAAATTTTTAAGTAAAAAACTGTTACTATTGACAAATAAAACATTTAATATTAAGGTAGCATGTGTTAAATAATTAAAGTACAATAAAATTAATTCGGCGAATCAGTCATTCAAAACCGAGTTTTGATTGAGGGAAACTAGTTCCACGTGCTTCGGAGAGAGACGTGTTCGACGATCATTTATTATAATTCCCAAAATCCGCTCACACGGAACTGAAGACATCACTTGTGTAATATTGGGATCCACGTGTTTATGTTGTTTCCACCACGTTAATGGATTTTCTCGACGATCCTCAAAGGTCAAGACGCTGTTTGCTACCTGTTCACTCCGAACGCGAAATAAAATAATAATAAATAAAAAATGACTGCTATAAATGTAATTAATCAGTTACAACGTTGTAAGTTTTGTTATGTGTTTGAATGTAATTGGTTTTTCTCATTTCGCACTGGAAGTTTGAATTTTTCTGTTTAATGGATTCTATCAATTCAATTCATTTTTGGTTAATTACGATGAAAGTAACCACGTTATACTAATATTTTTAATTTCCAAATCAACCTTTGTCTTTTTCATTGTATTTATATATAGACACAAGTGAAGATGTCCGTGATGATAGGAATAAAACGTTCTGTGTTTTAGCACATTTCTGACTTATGGCTGTGTTTCATTAAGTATAATATAAATGATACCTCCATAAAAACCTCTCCTGGGCGATTTAACGTCAACCATAATTTGTTACATTTATTCAGCCCTACTCTCCAAAATCTATTCATTCGCTTCATAAATTAAACTCCATTTACATATTAATTTTATAACTAGAGGTCGAAAGTAGTCGTCGCAGGAACATCCAAATATTTTTAACACGAAAGAAAAACAAATTTAGTTTTGCTCTTTTAAAATAAATAAATAAATTAGTTATTGGCGGACATCCTATTCTTGTCCCATATTTAAACATTTCAGGTTATGCTAAACCTTAAATTGCCTAACTACGGGACTCCACATTCGTCAATATAAGTTATTGCAAATTCTGTGCACAATTGTTCTATTTCACATAGTTTTCAAAATGTACCTTCCTTTATTTTAGTTGTCTGATTTTTTAAGGCAAATTAAGAGAAAAGTTAGATAGAATTTGGTGATTGACAAAATCCAATGATCGAGAAATTCAAATAATTAGAATGTACGATCATTCATTCACATGCCTTTGATAGATTTTTCTAAACGTTCTATATTTGAACAATGAATCAAAATAAAGCTCGTTGTGTTACAAGTAGTTGAATCTACAGTAATATTAATTCAGTTTCATTCCAATTGTTTTATTCGTTATTAGGGTCCATTTTTTTACTGTGAAGTGCGTTATGGCTGATGGAAATTAATTTACTTGTTCTCACCATGTCTATTGTTTTTATGGTGTACTTGCTGTATTTACAAAAATATTTAATACAATGCTTAGTGGATATCTGTAATGTTTCTAGTTTTTTCAATATAGAAAAGAATAAAAGGTCTCTTGCAGAATGAGATAAGAGCGCCTGTCACTTTCACCCCGTGCTTGCAAATTTGGCGAAAAATCTCACATTTCCCAAGTCAGTTGCCAAGTGCCGCGATATCAGACTTTCTGAAATAGTCTTAATTCAGTAGATTTATTTGTGTAAGAAATGATTCTTATTCTCATCTCTTTTTTCCCTGGATTCCGAACCCGGTTAAACGCTATCTTAAAATCACTTCATCACCGGCCAAATCACGTTCTCAGCGACGTTACCTGGAGTAGCAGCGTGATTTACTCCATCACAGGCCGCCAGGGGCGGGCAGTGCTCCATAACCTCCCAGCCTGCTTTTGCCCCCTCCACAACGACCGCGAGTCGAGGAATTTTAAGAGTGATTCAATCACGTATTAACTTCAGTAACACGTTACCGCGGTAGCAGTTACTTTCCAGTAACACGTTATTTTTAGCAGTGAAGTGATTTCGACGCCATTACTAGCGTCGAGAATATAGACGGATTCCTCCACGAAGCGTCGCCACAGACGGCTGTAAATTCTGAAATGTGCCTGATCCAGAGGACTCTGAGAGTACGAGGGCTCAACAGGACGATGGCCAGAGATACACACAAGGTAACTGCCAAGAGTCAATCCTTGACATGCCTAGGGGGGTTACCGTAGTTTACGGTTAAAATCAAGATTTAAGAGATTTGATTGTTTTGCCGGGTTAGCCGAACACGTATAATTTTTTTATTTTTTTGTGTAAATATTTGTCCATGTTCAATTCTATAATTAATAAATCCATGAAACGATCCCTTTATTTTTTCCTCCTTGAAATTACGTTAGGGCCTACTCGTCCTACCTCACTTTGTAACAACACAAAATTGACTTTTGTTTATTGAAGCTTATTATTGGCGCTATTGTTGTCATTGTCGAACAATGTTCCTCGTACATCTCTGGCAGAGTCAAATTTCGTCTTAAATGGAAAGATCTAATGTCGAAAGGACCAAAAACAGTTCGTAATTCGTGCTAACCGATAATACTTCTCCCAAGATTATGCACATTGCTGCCGGGACCGAACTTTTGGTCGCGTTAACCAGGTTTTCCCCTTAAGTGAGTTCGCCGGGTTTTTGATTGTTTTGCCGGGTTAGCCGAACACGTATAATTTGTTTATTTTTTTGTGTAAATATTTGTCCATGTTCAATTCTATAATTAATAAATCCATGAAACGATCCCTTTATTTTTTCCTCCTTGAAATTACGTTAGGGCCTACTCGTCCTACCTCACTTTGTAACAACACAAAATTGACTTTTGTTTATTGAAGCTTATTATTGGCGCTATTGTTGTCATTGTCGAACAATGTTCCTCGTACATCTCTGGCAGAGTCAAATTTCGTCTTAAATGGAAAGATCTAATGTCGAAAGGACCAAAAAACAGTTCGTAATTCGTGCTAACCGATAATACTTCTCCCAAGATTATGCACATTGCTGCCGGGACCGAACTTTTGGTCGCGTTAACCAGGTTTTCCCCTTAAGTGAGTTCGTGTTTGAGTGGAGTTTGCTGTATAAGAACTCTATCTTCTTATAAATCCTTATACAAATCTACACCGGTGTTGAAAAGTTCACCAAATTTCGTACACGTGCTCTTTGCGACCAGGAAACAAACACTGTCGGGGTGAGACGCATCTATCACCCTCAGAAGCGGGGGTGGATGGGGGCGGAAATATTTCAACATGCTGAAACAGTCGATATTTCAGTCGGATAAATATTTTTAGGGGTCAAATATAATGATAGTGTTTCTACCGATGTTATTTGAATATAATTTTCATCCCCTACACCCTGGGAAAAGGGCACCATAAGGGTTTGGGGTGGATAATACAAATCTACACTGATGGAGCAAATTTCGTACACGTGTTCTTGCGAGCAGGAAACAAACACTGTCGGGGTGAGACGCATCTACCACGCCCAGAAGTTGGGGTGGACGGGGGTAGAAATATTTAAACATGGTAAAACTGCCGATAGAGTTGGATAAATATTTTTAGGGTTCTAAGATATTGATACTGATTCTACCGATGTTATCTGAATATAATTTTCATCCCCTACACTCTGGGAAAAGAGCACCCTTAGGGTTTGGGGTGGAGATGCTTTACAGGAAAATAACGCGAATACAACCGATATTGGAGGCAAATCGAAGGTTATTGAAGCCACTGATTATAGTTATGACATTAAACTTGGTATTTACCCCTCAGATGCAGGGCTAGCGGGGTGGAAATTTTGGAACATGTAAACACGGCCGTTATATGCGTTGAAGAAATATTTTTCAGGGTTAATTATATTGATTGTATTTCTACTGATATTGTTTGTGTATAATTTCAACCCCTTTCGGCATGCGAGGGAAGCACCCTTAGGTGAGGGGGTGGAGGGGCGTTTAATTTAATTAAAGCCAAATCAACCGAGATTCGAGTCAAATCGGGGTTATGGATGTCGCTGAGTCTGTTTATAAGAAACTGAGAAGCACATTGGGAATTGGTGGTGATAAAGAGGTGGTGGGCGGGGAAAGAAATTTTCAAACATGCTAACCGGCCGATTTTTGCGTCGAATCAATATAATTCGGGATTAATAGCATTCATAAAATTTCACTACATCTTATCTGTGTATAATTTCAACTTATTTTAGGCACTGGAGTGGTCCACCCTTAAGGGTTGGAGGTGAAGTGGCATTACATGAAATTACGCAAACACATTCGAGTTTCGAGTCTAATCCGGAGTTATATTTGTCGCTGTGTTTAATTATAACATTTAACTTACAGTTCAATTTCCCCAAGCGGGGGTGGACGGGAATTGAAATTTTCAAACATCTTAAGCAGACGATATTTGCGTCGAATAAATTGTTTTCTGGTTAACTGAGATTTGCTATATTTTTCTGAGTGTTCCATATATTTAATATAACCTGTTTCAAAATTTGGAGTGGAGCAACCTTAAGGGTGGGGGTGGAGTAGATTTATATAAAAATAACGCTAACACAATCGAGATTGGACTCAAATCCAGTGTTATGGTTGTCAGTGAGTTTAATTACGATATTCAAGTTGCCGTTTACGTCTGCCAAGCGGTGGTGGTTGGGGGAGGAATTCCTAAAATTTTTTATAACACGGCCGATATTTGGGACGGATAAATATTTTCCGGGTAAAAGTGATTAATAGTGTTTGTACCAATGCATGTCAGTAAAATTTCAACATTTTACAGCATGGGAAAGGAGCGCCCTAGGGGTGGGGGTGGAAGAATGTTACAAGAAAATAACTCGAATACAACCGAGACTGGTGTCAAAACCAAACGTTATTGATAACGCTGAGTTTAATTATGACATTAAACTAGCAATTAACCTTCCAGGGACGGGGGTGTTTGGGGGTGGATATTGTCAAGCATGTAAATCTACCGATTTTTGCAACGTCTAAATATTTTTAGGGATCAATGACATTCATAAAATTTCTCTACATGTTCTCTGAGTATAGCTTCAACCCCTTTCGGGCTTATCAGTAGAGCACTTTTAGGGTTGGAGTGGAGGAACGCTACAATAAAATAATGAGAATACAACCCAGTTTGGAGTCAAATCCAGCGGTGTCGCCGAGTTCAATTATAGCATTCAATTGGCCATTTAACCCCCCAGGAGCGGGAGTGGATGGGGTGGACGGGGGTGGAATTTTTCTAACGATATTTGCGTTAAATAATTAATTGTCGAGGTCAATGATAATATATCTTTTGATGTTGTTTGTAAAATTTCAACCCCTTTCAGCATGAGACAGAGGCACACTTAGGGGAGGGGTGGAAACATTCAAACATGCTCAAACAGCCAATATTTAGGCAGATAAATATTTTTAGGTATCGAAGAGATAGTGTTTCTGAGTATATATTCCCCTACAGAATGGGAAAGCAGCATTCTTAGGGGTGAGGGAAAATGGGCCTTACAAATAAATAACGCGAATAAATCCGATATTACTGTCAAATCCAGGGTTGTGGATGTCGCAGAGTTTAATTATGATATTTAATTGGCCATCTGACACCCAAGGGCAGGGGTGGACAGGGCATGGAAATTATCCAACATGTTAAACGGTCAATATTTGCGTGGAATAAATATTTTTAAGGAATAATTATAATTATAGTATTTCCACCCATTTTATGTTTGTAAAATCTCAACCCCTAGTGACATGAGTGAGTTCACGCTTAGAGGTGGATGTGGAGGTGAGATTCCGGAAAATAACGCTAATACAACCGAGATTCTATTCAAATAGAAGGTAGCGGATGTCTCTGAGCTCATTTATGGCAATCAGAGCAACCCGTGGAGGTGGACTGGTATGGTAAAGTTGGGCATAGGTAGGTGGGGTGTAGAAATTTGAAAATATGTAAAGCTCCGAATTTCGCGTCGAATAAATATATTTCGGAAACAATGAGATTATTAAAATGTCTCTACACGTTTTCCGTGTTTAATTTGAACGCATTTTGGGATGGGGAGGGAACTCATCTTAGAGGTGGGAGTTACAAATAAATAACGCGAATAAAACAGATTAGAGTCAAATGCAGGGTTATGAAAGTCGCAGATTTAATTATGATATTCAATTGGCCATTTAACCCCCAGGGACGGGGGTGGAATTTTTATAACATTTTAAAGGGTCGATATTTTCATTAAATAATTAATTGTCAAGGTCAATGACATTGATAATATATGTGGCGGACTCCGTGGTATTATTAGTTACGACACCACACACGGGAAGAAAATTTAAAATATTATATTTATTTGTGTGATAGCACGGGATGCGATTAATTACGAGACTTGGTATTTTTTCAATATTTTATTTCTCTTTTCTAAATCATGTCCACTGGTCAATTGCTCGTAACGAACTGTATCGTTCTGTATCTCAAGCTAAACTGTTGTGTACTCTAGACTGAACAATAGAGTAATGCTAGTTTATAATGCTTCCGAGAATTGAACTCTGCGTCGACTAGAAGTTCTCTGCGCTCTGATTTCTTCTTCCCCTTCTCTGCTACGGCTGGCGGCTGAGGCGTCAGCGATGCTACTACTAGATGCTAGCAGAGAAGTTCGTCGGCAGATCAGCTGATGCTCGCAGAGAAGTCGTCGAGAGATAGGCGTGAAGTTAGAAACGCTGCTTTATTGCGGGAAACATTTATATGGGCTTCCCTTCAATATCGTGATGCAGTTTCAGACTGAATTTGATGCTTGGGCAGTTGAGTTTTCTCCGGAATATGTTTAGGCTTCAACATCGGAGATTGTGCGCTCAGTAGCTTAATATGTCTGGCAGTTTGAAACACGTGATGTCCCTTTGTAATATGTTGATGGCGGACTTCTTGGCGTTTGACTGCAACTGACAAAGTGTTGTCTGAATGATTCCGTAGTACACTTGCAAACTTGTTTCTATTTGCAACAAGCGTACGTATTGTAGGAGTCGGTGATTTAGAAATTACATCGTAGAGTAAATAATGAAGTTGTCTTGTCATACAACTGTTCATCACATAAATCGATTGCTAGACTGTTATGTCGGAGTAAATCAGCTCCGATTATAGGTTGGGAAACATCGGCAATTATGAATGTTCAATCAATGTCACGTCTTAACCCTAAATTGAGGTTAAGTGTTCTTTTCCCATAAGTTTTGATTACTGTACCATTTGCTGCATGCAGTCGGTAGCTAGACTTACTAGTTTTAGTTATTGCTACCTATCTTGGCAACACAGAAACGTTTGCACCTGTATCAATCAAAAAATGCATTCGATTGTTGCTGTCGTATATGACTAGGCGGTTTTTCTGTTTGTCTGCCAATGTGCATGGCGTTGCGCATTTTCGAGCTTTTGTGCCAAACTTGCGATGATACCAACATAGATCATCTTTTGAAATCTGACTTTTTGAAATGATGCGCGTATTACTCTGTACGCGTCTATTATTACAGCTTGGTATGCGCTGCTGATTCGAGATTTCTCGAGACAGCGATTGACACTGATAACGCGGGATGTTTTCGTTCTAAAATATTTAAGGATTGTCTGTTTCAGTGGGGAATAAGAGGAATTTATACTTCACCTTTTTATTCAAAAGGTTTCCAAGTGAAAAGATTCCATAGAAATTGAAAGGTAGCCTTGATTTCGTATAACCACAATCAATATAATAAATGGGATCTGAATTTATATCTTCTTCAATACGGGTTCAATAATGCGTGCCACGAGGGTGTAAATAAAACTCCGGCAAAGTTATTTTTACGTTGAGAGTTAAATTCTCCTCTGTAATTTAAAATGGAAACTAAACAATTCGGATAATATTAGTACGACAGCAAAGCGTAAAATTTGGGATGAAGCTGTAACTAATTTGCAGAAGGCGCGCATAAAGTCGCCGCTAGGGACAATACTGGTAGGCAAGACCACACTTATGAGGCAGGTGAAACAATTTCCTCAAAGTTGAAAATTGAAACAGATTTCTGCCAAACTAGATTTCAAATGGTCCCCACCAGTTAAAATGGTACGATTCTTACCTCCCGTTACAGAGGAATTGGTTTGTCCAAGTCGGGAGTAATCTTTAGAAAGGCCCATGTTAGCCATTTGAAGCCGTATTACACCTCTTAAAACTTGAAACAAAGCTCTCTCTCGGAGTAATTCTTGACGTTCTTCGAAAAGTTTTCAATGTTTAACTATAAAACAAAAGTGTATATTTGGTAAAGTAACAAAGCTGTTATTATGCGTTTGGTTTGGGTGATGTGAAGAAGACATACTCAGCCGTAAGGGACTTATTAAAGATATCAGGAGTTTTCGGTTCTCCAAGGAATGTTTTCACCTTTTTTTTCGAAGCATAATAAATTGATGGCAAATTTATGATTTCAGTTTTTATTTATGAGGCAGATATCAAATATGGACGTTGAGCTTAACCTCAAGACACTCGTAGTGCAAAAGAACATCGTCACTGTCATCAGCATGCGGGGAGACAGTGAACCTTTTATTATTATTATTTTTTATTTAAATTAAGTTTTAGTCCGGAGACTTTACAGTTGTGATAATAATATAATAAAAGTATTTACAATTGTAAAAATTAAACAAATAAAACAAAAGGTATTTACAATTTGTAAATATTTGTGGACTTGGATGTGACCCTTGTCATAAGTTTGAGACTTATTTTCCACATTTTAGCCGGCATGATGTTAGCGATCGATCTGGTCATTGGGGAAACTTTGTTTCAAAAGCGTTAATAAGGTTACGGGGGAAGATGGGAGAAGGTAGTGCCAGTTGGTAGGAGGGGCAAGAGTTAGATAATTCCGGAGTGATTTAGGGGGAGGATGATGTCAATTGGGAGTTTACGTTTTAGTCTGCGATTTTGTGAAGGAGGGGGTGGGATACTGTAGTATAGCTCAATGGTGGGATTTGGATGGTTGATCGAGCCATTTATAAGAGCCTTGGTAGATTTATGAATTATGGCAGGAATTAGGGGAATTTCAAGTTCTTTGTGGATAACTGAGTTGCGAACGTACCAGGGGGAATTTGACATTGTTGTCGAAGGAGTTGTTGATGTAGGATGTCACTGAGTAGAGTATATGGGTGCAAGAGTATTTGGCTCTAAAGCCGTATTGAGCAGGATGAATGAAGTGGGTTAATTATTTGCTAAGGAGGGGCAGATGGAGTTTTTCGAACAATTTGGATAAAGAGGGGAGGAGACTGATGGGTCTATAACTAGTAATGAGCGTATTCATCGGAGGGAGTTTAAAATATACAATGACATTACTTGTTATAAATGTAAAAGAGTAGGACATGTGAGAAACAGATGTCCTGAATTAAACATTAATCAAAATAGGCAGTCGGGAAAGTTGTAAGGGGTGGTAGCAACAGATCGGCTAGTGCACCCATTAATATTGTTAGTAGGTCTTGTAAATGTAATGAGGATCCGTGGGTATTAGTGAGGATAAAGGATCACGAAGTACCTGCTATTATAAATATCGGAGCTAGG
This sequence comes from Zhengitettix transpicula, assembly GCA_037074705.1. Taxonomy (NCBI): domain Eukaryota; kingdom Metazoa; phylum Arthropoda; class Insecta; order Orthoptera; family Tetrigidae; genus Zhengitettix; species Zhengitettix transpicula. The sequence goes on along the minus strand of CM073590.1, from coordinate 12,408,654 downwards.
GTGTCGGTAATGGATGATAAAGTGTTCCAAAATTTGAAGCGTTTAAATTTAATTAAGAAGGAGTTTGAAGTGATTACCAGCTGTTAAACAGCTCTTAGGGAATTCATGCAAGTAAGTAAAGGTATCAGGTGTCATGTGAAGATTGAGAAATATTCGTTGGATCAATGTTTTAATGTGGTTAATAAGTTAGTAGCTCCTCTTATATTAGGAATGAATTTAATTAATAAAACAAAAATTGAAATATTTCCTTGGAGACGAAAATTTAAATTTGGATTTGATGAAAAAAGGGAATGAGAATTTTCGTCTTGGATAAACGTTAAATCCTTGGGCGTTAACTATATAAAGGATGATCTAATGGAAAGGCAGTTGGTGTTGGCGGAAGTTGCTGAACAGGAAAGTTTAGGAGATTTCTGTAATTTGCTAAGGGAATATCCGAATTTGTTTAGTAGCAAATTGGATACTGTAAAAGGTCGGTGTTGTGAAATTGAATTCTTACATGAATAACCTGTCCGATTGGCCGCTTATCAGATCCCCCCCCCTCCAAAAAAAAAATATCGATACTCAGAGTTTATGTTAAATAAGTGAGTAATTGAGACCAGATAATCGAATTATGCATCTCCAGCTTTCCTGGTGCCTAAATCAAATGGAAAATAAAGATTAGTGGTCATATTTTATAAATTAAATGAAAAGGTCAAATTCGATTTCTTCCCATGCCAACGATAGAGAGTGCGTTCCAACATTTTCCAGGGGCTACCATATTTTCAGTGATAGATTTAAACGTGGCTTACCATCAGATCCCTCTGACGGCTAAAAGTCGTCGTTGTACGGCGTTTATCACACCACTTGGACTATATGAGTTCACCAAGCTTCCGATGGGCATTTCGATAGGATCTCAGGTTTTTGGTAGAGAAATTGATATGGTATTTTCCGATCTATAATATAAATGTGTGTTCCATTTTGCCGATGATATTTTAATTTATTCAAAATCTAAGGAGAAACATCAAAATCATCTTAGAATAGTTTTTTCTAAACTTCAGAATGCGGGATTCACAGTAAATAAGGATTAAATTACCTTAGGAGGCAGAAATATTAAATTTTTGGGACATCATATATTAAAGCAGTTCAGGAATTTCCGACTTTGTGGGAATGACTGGGTTTTATTCCAAATTCATACCAAAGTATGCCGAAATAGTAGCGCCCTTGAAGAAGCTTAAAGAGAAAAATGGACATTTTGAGTGAGGAGATGTTCAGGAACGGGCGTTTATGAACTTGAAGAAAGTTGTGAGCACTGCCCCAATTCTACAGTTACCTAATTTTCAAAAGAAATTTGTCATGCAATGTGACGCGAGTGATTTGGCGATTTCTGCTGTACTGAATCAAGAAGTCGATAATTCCCTGGCACCGATAGCTTTTGCCAGCCGAAAATTAACGCCTCGAGGAATAAAATATTCCACCTACAAGAAGGAATGCTTGGTGGTTGTTTACGGGTGCGAAAGATTTCGATAGTTCGTGAAACACAAAGAATTCACCGTTCATACTGATAGTGAGGGATTGTCATGGTTAAGGGATCATCCCCGGGGGTAGGGATGTGTTGGACGTTGGATTCTTAGATTATCACCATTTAAATTTAAAATTGTTTACATAACTGTTATATCTAACTTGGAGGCAGCTTGTCGCGAATGTTCGAAGAACGGACAGAAAATTACCAATAATATGAGTGCGGATGAGGGAGGTCCTAATTTCGTGATGGGTATTCTAACTAATTTTCCTGCTTCGTTTGAATGTTTTGTCTCACATCAAAAGGCGGATGAAGAATTCCGGAAAATATATACAAAAATTGGGATAGGTGATCCGTCAGTAAGACGATATAGAATAAAGCGAGGATTGATTGTAGTTTCTCCAAAAGATGGAAAAAAAGGAGAAACTATTTGTACTTTCGTTGGTGCGAAAAATTCTGCTATGATATTTTCATGATGGTATGATGGGTGCTAATTTGGGAGTATCTAAAACATATAACAAGGTTCAAATAAATTTGTTTTTGGCCTGGGATGTATAAATGTGTAAAGTCGTATGTAAAGACCTGTGATATTTGCCAAAGGACGAAGCCGGCTCAAAATTCTCAAGTGGGGTTGCATTCGGCTGATGTCACTCTTCAATGCTTATTTCTGGATTTCGTGGGACCCATGTCCAGAACTACTTCAGGAAATACAGTCATATTTTCGGTGTTGGACTCCTTTTCTAAATTCGTATGGTTGTTTCCTATGAGAAAAGTGTCAGCTAGCACCATAGTTGAACAATTACAAGTCAAAATATTTGGCCAGTTCGGTATACCAGAAGAAATTGACACTGATAACGCGGGATGTTTTCGTTCTAAAATATTTAAGGATTGTCTGTTTCAGTGGGGAATAAGAGGAATTTATACTTCACCTTTTTATTCAAAAGGTTTCCAAGTGAAAAGATTCCATAGAAATTGAAAGGCAGCCTTGATTTCGTATAACCACAATCAATATAATAAATGGGATCTGAATTTATATCTTCTTCAATACGGGTTCAATAATGCGTGCCACGAGGGTGTAAATAAAACTCCGGCAAAGTTATTTTTACGTTGAGAGTTAAATTCTCCTCTGTAATTTAAAATGGAAACTAAACAATTCGGATAATATTAGTACGACAGCAAAGCGTAAAATTTGGGATGAAGCTGTAACTAATTTGCAGAAGGCGCGCATAAAGTCGCCGCTAGGGACAATACTGGTAGGCAAGACCACACTTATGAGGCAGGTGAAACAATTTCCTCAAAGTTGAAAATTGAAACAGATTTCTGCCAAACTAGATTTCAAATGGTCCCCACCAGTTAAAATGGTACGATTCTTATCTCCCGTTACAAGGGAATTGGTTTGTCCAAGTCGGGAGTAATCTTTAGAAAGGCCCATGTTAGCCATTTGAAGCCGTATTACACCTCTTAAAACTTGAAACAAAGCTCTCTCTCGGAGTAATTCTTGACGTTCTTCGAAAAGTTTTCAATGTTTAAGTATGAAACAAAAGTGTATATTTGGTAAAATAACAAAGCTGTTATTATGCGTTTGGTTTGGGTGATGTGAAGAAGACATACTCAGCCGTAAGGGACTTATTAAAGATATCAGGAGTTTTCGGTTCTCCAAGGAATGTTTTCACCTTTTTTTTCGAAGCATAATAAATTGATGGCCAATTTATGATTTCAGTTTTTATTTATGAGGCAGATATCAAATATGGACGTTGAGCTGAACCTCAAGACACTCGTAGTGCAAAAGGACATCGTCACTGTCATCAGCATGCGGGGAGACAGTGAACCTTTTATTATTATTATTTTTTATTTAAATTAAGTTTTAGTCCGGAGACTTTACAGTTGTGATAATAATATAATAAACGTACTTACAATTGTAAAAATTAAACAAATAAAAGAAAAGGTATTTACAATTTGTAAATATTTGTGGTCTTGGATGTGACCCTTGTCATAAGTTTGAGACTTATTTTCCACATTTTAGCCGGCATGATGTTAGCGATCGATCTGGTCATTGGGGAAACTTCATGTTTCAAAAGCGTTAATAAGGTTACGGGGGAAGATGGGAGAAGGTAGTGCCAGTTGGTAGGAGGGGCTAGAGTTAGATAATTCCGGAGTGATTTCGGGGGAGGATGATGTCAATTGGGAGTTTACGTTTTAGTCTGCGATTTTGTGAAGGAGGGGGTGGGATACTGTAGTATAGCTCAATGGTGGGATTTGGATGGTTGATCGAGCCATTTATAAGAGCCTTGGTAGAGTTATGAATTATGGCAGGAATTAGGGGAATTTCAAGTTCTTTGTGGATAACTGAGTTGCGAACGTACCAGGGGGAATTTGATATTAAACGGAGAATTTTGTTTTGTTTGGTTTGTATTTTGTTGGAGTGGGAATAGGCAGTGGATCCCCAGTGTACTGTTTTAGTAGATAGGTTTTGAGGTATGTCGTGAAAATATAGGTTGAAGAGGAAAGGGCCTAGGATGCTGCCTTGGGGGATCCAAGAGGAAATAGGGAAGGAATTTGAAAGAGTATTGTTAAATTTGATCGAGAAGGAGCGGTTAGTAAGATAGTTAGTAAGGATTCTGAAGAGGGAATCATTAAGTGGGTCTTTGATTTTGGAAAGTAGTGATTGGCGGTGTACTTTATCAAAAGCTTTTTCTGCAATAAGGAAGGCAGCAATGCACGAGTTATTGTTGATGTAGGATGTCTCTGAGTAGAGTATATGGGTGCAAGAGTATTTGGCTCTAAAGCCGTATTGAGCAGGATGAATGAGGTGGGTTAATTCTTTGCTAAGGAGGGGCAGATGGAGTTTTTCGAACAGTTTGGATAAAGAGGGGAGGAGACTGATGGGTCTGTAACTATGTGGACAGAATTTGGGTTTATTTGGCTTTGGGATCATTATTATATGTGCGTGCTTCCCGGCTATTGGGTAATATGTTGTACGGATGATTGCATTGAAAATGATTGTTAGTAAAGTTGAAGCTTTTTTAAGGAGGTTTTTCAGGTGGAGGGGAGTGATAAGGTCGTGACCGGCGGAGTGTTTATTTTTTAATTTGTTTATGGTTGAGCGGACTAGGGGAGGACTAAATAGTTTAGGTAGAGCTGACAGTTGAAGAGGTTGGACGAGAGTGTTATTTATCTTGTTATTGTGGTAAAAGTTAATTGTTTGGTTTGGAGAGAATTGGGATGTGAGAATGTTTGCGAATAGATTAGCTTTATGGGCTGGAGAGGTATACCATTGGTTTTGATGTTTGAGAGGAGGGATATCACAATGAGGTTCGGTTAGGATTTTGGTTTTTCTCCATATGGAGTAGTCGGAGGAATTTAGTTGTTGGAGATGATTAAAGTAGTTTGCGTCGAAGGTGTCTTTTAATGCTAGTTTGAGCTGTCGGGAAATAGTGTTAAAGTGGGGTTTGTCAGCTGGGTGTTTTGATGCAATACATCTTTTACGGGAATATTATTTTGTGTATAGTAGGTCTTTTATGATGGGGTTTAAGGGATATTGACAACGTTTTTTAGTTGGGGTTGGTAAGCGGGAATCTGATGCAGATGAAAGGATGAGTGTTTGCAAGTTGTCAAGAGCTGTGTCAATATCGGAAGGAGATTTGAGAGGAATTTGTTAATTTATTTGTGGGTCGATGAGAGAAGAGTAACGTTGCCAATTTATGAAGTGGCTATTTATATTCGGAAAAACGAGTGGAATTACAGTAAGATTTAGATGGGCGACATAAGGGAGGTGATCTGAGGAAAGTTCGTGCAGTACCGTAAAGTAGTGGGAGGTTTTAAAATAGATAAAGAAGTCAAGGATATCTGGAGATCTTGCATTGTCTGGATAAAAGGTGGGTTCCGGAGGGAAGATAATTTGGTGTGGTTTATGGAGGATAAAATTGTATAAGTTGATTCCTCTGGGATTGGGAATTCTGGATCCAAAATGGGGATGCTTAGCATTGAAATCGCCTCCTAAAATGAATGGAGCATGGCATGCATTTAGGAGTTTAGACCAAAAGTCATGTGGAAGTGTTATAGAAGGCGAAGAGTAGAAGCTGGCTATGTTAATTGATTGGTTGTTATAGAGGTTTAGTGTTAATTGGAATTCTTTGGTCGTTATGGAAGGAAGCTCATTATGATTAGTGGAGTTTTTGATAAGGATAGCGGATCCTCCTTTTCTGGTGAAGTCAGGTTTTTGTACCCATGGATGTTGAGACGGTGTGTGTGCGTGAGTTTGGTTTCGGCCAAATGGAGGATTTGTATTTCGTGGGTATTTAGAAAAAGGGAAAGTTCGTGGAATTTGTTGTATACTCCTCGGTCATTCCATGTGCATATGGAGAAGTTTTTGTGCGGATAAGGGTTCATTTATTTAGCCTCAATAAGCTTGGATAATAGGGTTGAAAGTGGTGTGATAAGGGAGATGGTTCTTTCAATTTTGGTGCAAAACGATAGTAGTATTTGGTTTTGGTTCGAAGTGTTAGTTTGGGTTGATTGTGAAGGATGTTGTACTTGTGAAGAGGGGGGATATTTTAGGATACTGGCGTAGGAATGGGCATTGCTATTTTTACTAGATGTAGGTTGGGGAGCTGTGTGATTGGGAGTGCAGTTTGAGGTTGATGAGGTAGAGGGTTTGTATGGGTTGGGTTTGTTGTAGAAATTTTGAAGGGATTTATAATGTGGACAGCCCCGGTAGTTCGCAGTGTGTGGGCCTTTGGAATTGGTGCAAATAGGGGTAGAGGATTTTGTGTTAGGACACTTTGAAGAGAGGTGATAGGATTCGCAGCGTACACAGCGGTGGGGGGGGGGGAGGGGGTGATTGTGGCAGTTGTTTTTTGAGTGACCGAAGGCTTGGCACTTCATACATTGGACAATGGATCTTTTTGTTTTAGGAGGTTCAATTTTTACATTACAGTGGTATAGAGTAGTTATTTCAAAGATTGTATGGTTTTTTGGGTCACGGGAAAGATCCAGGAAAAATAGGGGAAGCTGATGAAAATGGGACGGGGTAGCACTTGGCGAGGTGTGGCGGGAGGGGCACTATCTGTAGATTCTTCTTCATTTTGAAAGATTTGGAAACGGTTTGATGTGAGAAAAGGAGAGTTTTGATGAGAGTTGTGGTTGTTTGATGTTGTAGGGTTTGGGATGCTAGGTGGTGTATTTGAGGTAATGCCTTTTCTTTTTTGAAGAAATAGTCGTAAAAGCTGGGGAGAGAGGGATAGGTAATTCGTTAGAGGCTGTTGATGGCTGGTTGAGGTTTTCACCTTCAAGATACATATCCATGACGGAGACGGGAGCCTCGAGTTGGGGCTGCTGCGTTGCGATGCTGACGCTCTCGGAGGGATGGCAGGGGGCGAGAGGAGCTAGATGGAGGCGTACGAGTGCATAAATTTTTAGACATATTAACCGGCCTTTTTTCAGACGAATAAATATGTATCGGGGTCAGTTATCTTTATAATATTTATCTACATATTGTGTTTTTATAACTTCAACCTTTTTTCGGGGAGGGAGTGTGACAACCGTATGGATGTTGGTTGAAAAGCATTACATAAAAATAACGCAAAATCAACCAAAATTGGTGTCGAATCCGGGGATATGCATGTCACACTATTTAATTATGACAATCAACTTGACATTTAACTCCCCCAAACGGGGGTGGACGGGGGATTGACATTTTCTAACATGTTAAACAGTCTATATTTTCGTGGAATAAATAATTGTCGGGGTCCATGTCACATCCACACCCATGTAGTTTAATAAAAAATATTAAAAACTGATTATTATAATTATATTGAAGGCATGGTTTTTTAGCGAGATGTATCACATATTTTAATTTTGTATCTGTATTTTATTCGTAAATAAAACATTCAATATAATCGGTATTGTCTTTATCTGAGACATAAGACTTTCTTACGCAACACGTCGACTTTTCAAGTATCTTTTTAATCTCATGACCTTTTATCTTACGCAATGAACTAAGTAATTATACATTTATGAAAATAATACTATTACGAACATTGGTGTGTATCACAATATACATGTATATATTTACGTTTGCCGGTCAAAATAGTAATTGTTGATGGTAGGACTTACACAATACCCCGCACACTTACCTCGACATGTGAGGTTCGTTTCCTTGTTTGCCCAAGCTCAAAACAGGCGGTAGTAGAGTATTAAGGACGTGGGATCGGGTACAGCGAGTAGCAACTATTGGTCCTTTCATATATGTCTTTCGATATTATACAAAACACTGAGTGTGGGCGCCGTGAATTATTTAAACTAAGAGTACCTCTACGAAGGGATTACGAGTTTATATTTTCTGGAAATTTTTAATACAAGTAAGTGTCTTTAACCTATTGCTGTGAAGAAATAGCGTGACAGAAGAATCAGATAGATCACAAGAAAATATTGTTATATGAAGAACGTTTTTATTCAGAAATTTGTAGATAAAACCCCAACAACAGCTGCATCTGGTAGGTCGGAATTTTACTACTTACCCCACACCCTTCCGATGGTGGGAGACTGGTTTGTTGTGGGGTCGCATCACTTCGTTCACCGTGTCGCAAACACATAGGAGGCAGCTGGCCGACTATTGCAATAGAAGTAGCGAACAACTCTAACGGTAGGCCCATGAAAACTAACAGACGTACCTCGGCTAGTGGAAAACTTAGTTTTGGAAACGAGAGTGAGGAAGAGGCATCCCCAGAGGTAGCTCCTTCCACCTCTCCGGGAAGATTCACCTGTGATTGAAGAGCACTCACAGTCTTCCTTGATACGTATGTAACATGTCCATCGCAGTTACGTAAAGTGATGCGAATACAATTAATATTCACATACAAGATTACGCTGATTAACGTTAAATGCGCTTCCGTAAACCTCAAGTAAAGTTCTATCAGGTTCTGATTAACACAGTTCATACTTTCAAATTTAATATAAACACAGTTACTGTAAACTCTTACATTTACGTTGATTTACGTAGAATACAATTTATTCACAAACAAAGTTCTATTTGGTTACAGAAATACAGTTCGAAGATGTATCTTTCAATCGTGCGGTAAAAACACAATTAAAGTTCACACAAGACTTCTATTTTACAGAAATACACTTGCGGCAGGATATTTTAGAAATAAAAGTACACGGGGTATGGCCGCTATGGGCAAATCATGGAGGAACTTCGACACTTGATTAAATTTCAGCCGCATGGATTGTCCGTCGTCAGCACCCCCGGGATGACGTAGCTTAGATCTCGGCAAATCAACTGGTCAGAAGCACTAGGGTACAATCATTTCCCCTAATTCCGTAGAACTCCAGTTTATGTAATTAAATTTAGTGACCAACCAGGTCTTGATGAAGTGCAGATATCTGCAATATTAAGTTCACATTATATAAAAACCAGGTAAACATAAGTAATATAATTTAATTTAGATTGTGTGGAATTACAACATTCACATGTATTTCTTGAAAAAGCTAAAACCAAAATCGACTGGAATGAAAGGAAATAATTTTAAAAATCACGCAAATTTTTACTTATATTTTTCAAAGAGCAACGTGAAGGCAGAACTTACGATGGATGACTTGAAAACTGCACACATTAAGCTTTGTAGCGACCAGTTGCCGCCAAGTTGTCCGACAAACTGAACGTCATCGAATTACTTTGTTGCCATGATCTGAGGATTTCCTAAGTTCAAAAACTCATTTTAATAAACTATTTGAACGAATACATTAAGAACAATGTCCCATAAGAGGATGTGAGTTGGTCCTTACCTGAATCACCAACAACACGAACTTGGTTGCTTACAGCTCGCTTATTTCGGAAACCAGCACCAACAGTGAATTTAATATAACCAATGTTCCGAAAAAGATTTAAAAATTTTGAATTGCGATTTATAATTTCGATACTGAAATTTTGATTAAGAGCAGGGAGGAGATTGAAAATTTTAAATCGAATTTGGGTAGACGAAACGGGCTTCTAAATCTTGAGGAGATATCGTTCGGCGGGGACAGGGTTCGGTTTCGTCTACTACCGAAGAAATGTCGGTCAGGGACGAGGAGGCCGCGCTCTCGGGCAGTGCGTCGGAGTCGTCGTTGTCCGAGATGTCGTCTATCGGAAAAATATAGACGAATCTATAATTTAAAATTTCCTCCCTGGTGAAATGAGGTTTCGGTTGAGGGGGCTGAATGACAATGGGAGGCTCCTGTTTATTCGCGGCGGGGGGATCAAAATTTGGTTGCTCATATAAACAGGAGCAAAAAAAATTCACGAAAGTTCTAAACATTGCTTATATTAAGTTTCTCTCACGTGTCAGATACAATTCTGCTTCCGTCTAGCGTCTTGTCTTCAAAAGAAGTGATGCGTGGTAACGGTGACATTGTTGAGGAATTCTCACCTTGGTCAGAGATGTATGCAATATAAATATTTATTTATCAAAATTATAGGCAGTAGGTATTAATATTCAACGAAACATATACATTGTGAAATGCTGAAAGAGGAATTCCACGTCATTACGATTTGTTTTCCCTTTAAAAAATGTACTTACTTCGGTAGTCCTAAAGGCTTAAATATTATATAATTGCAAAGAGTAAGTCCTACCAATGTGGAAGGAAATAAATATCTTATAATTTCTTTTCTTCATGGATAAATTGCAATTACGTTATATTTGTAGAGTTCCCAAAATACTTTGCATAGTTTACACGGATACGAGCGTTGAGTTTGCGTTGATTTTAATAGTTTAGCCCCACCTGATTGCTGAAAATTGAATGTAATAATTAATCTCAGCTTCATCCATAACCCGAGGTTCGTCTCCAATCTCGGATATTTTCGTTATTTTCATGGAATACCTCTCCACCCTAGCCTTCATGGTTCTCTCCTACCAAGCCGATAGGGTTTGTAATTACACACGGAATATATTGTAAAATATTATGAGTCTCATTGACAATTTATTCGACGCAAATATTGACAGGTTACAATTTTTCGACGTTTCTAGCCTTGCCCACTAGAAACCAGCCTGCAAACATGTGGTTGTCATATAAAAAAATCAGTGAAATCGATAACCACGATCGATTAGTATGAAATGTCTGTTGTTTTCGCTTTATTTTCTGGAACCACTCTTCCGCCACAAACCCTAGCCGTGCTCCTCTCCAACCCGAAAGGGATTCAAATTATACAAAATGTCGTACAAACACTATGAATCTAATTAATTGAAAAATATATTATTGTTAAAAGCGAATCCCTAACCTCAGAAATGAATCTAATCTCGGTCCTTGCGCATTATTTTCATGTAACGCTTCAGCAAACCCCGCCTCTAAGCGTGCTCCCATCGCATGCCCATAGGGGATGAAATCATACACATAATATATTTAGAAATATGATGAGTCTCATTGACCCCGCAAAATACTTATTCGTCGCCAATATAGACAGGTTAACATTTTTTAACGTAGAATTTAATTTTGCCTTCCATAGTATTACGATATTGTCCGCGCATTTACGGATACTACTGGGGGGAAATGTAGTAATATGCAACGTCTACTGCTGTTCAGATTGTACTATTTTCGATCAACTTTCTTATAAATTGGAGCAAGTTTGCATGTATAAATTCTCTTTCAAAATAAATGGTTTTTAAACGTTTCAGACTAGAAAACATATATGTTCTACTGATGTGTTGCATTTTTCCCTGTTTACAAGAAAACAGATTACGATTAAACTTTGCAGCGGATAAAGGTGCAACCACAAATAATATTTCTGCCACCCTGCGTAATCAGTCCCAAGGACAATTGTTCCAAACAGTATGAGTTTAGGTACGGATTTTTTAATACTAATTCATTAGTTCCATTTCTCTGCTGAGAAAGTAGTACAAGTGTAGTTGATATTCATTACAATTATGATTAGAACGACTTATAAACTAATGCAATTCGCTATTGAGAACTATACATAAATAGTAAATATGAATTATTGCAAAAGTACAGATTTGAAAGAGCATTAAACGAGAGCAGTTCTATATAAGAGACAAGGATAAGAATTTTTCTTTGTATTGTAGAAATTCACTACGCAAGTATCACAAAATTTCGCAAGTAACCCTGCACTGCTTAATTCACAAAGGTCTTAGACAAATGCAAGGATTATACAAATTAAAAATGTCCCCGGAAGAATTTATCAGTCAGCTTTTCTCAGCGACTGGAAACCTCGTCCGATAGCACGTGAAATAAAGAATTGTGTTGTATCAGTGGTGCACACAAAAGATAAATATTTATTTTAATCTAATCTTACCTTCTATACAAATAAAATAGGATATTCTTAGGTTTTTTTATATAGAAATTTTATTACATTGATAGAATGCAACAAAACTTGGTACATATATTTTGCCAAACTCGGGGAATCGATCCTGTGTGGCTGGGGGGGGGGGGGATGAGAAAACGGTTGCATTAAGTGAACCGAAATAAATATTTTTCGGGCACCAAAACTTAGTGTTTTCAGTTTGCAGCGGAAGACATATGATGACGTTTGTCGGCAGATAAATGTTATCTTTGATCTATATTTTACAAAAATGATAATTATCTTTTTATGTAATAGTTATCATTTTTTCACTTTGGTGTGGAGACTATCTTTTGATAATTGGATTGTTAAAAAGAGGAGTTGTTGTTGAAACCTGTGTTGTAAAGAGTTAGAATTTATAAAGTTCATTTAAAGGAACGCTGCATGGGGAAGAAATCGAATTTGACCTTTTAATTTAATTTACTATAATTTAACAATAATCTATATTTTCCATTTGATTCAGGCATCAGGAAAGGTGGAGATGCATAATTCGATTATCTGGTTTAATTACTCACTTATTTAACATAAACCCTGAGTATCTATATTTTTTTTTGGGGGGGGGGGGCGGGGACTAATAAGGGGCCAATCGGAGAGGTGATTTATGTGAGAATTCAATTTCACAATACCGACCTTTTTTAACGACATAAAAACATTGATCCAACGAATATTTCTAAATCTTCACATGACACCTGATACCTTTACTTACTTGCATGCATTCCCCAAGAGCTGTATAACAGCTGGTACTCACTTCAAACTCCTTCTTAATTAAATTTAAACGCTTCAATTTTTGGAACACTTTATCATCCATTACCGACACCCTAGCACCGCTATTTATAATAGCAGGTACTTCGTGATCCTTTATCCTCACTAATACCCACGTATCCTCATTACATTGACCAGACCTACTAACAATATTCATGGGTGCACTAGCAGGTCTCTTGCCACTTACAAGTTTCCCGACTGCCTATTGTGCATATTGTTCCTATTGTGTTAAATTCCGGACATCTGTTTCTCACATGTCTTACTCTTTTACATTTATAACAAGTAATGTCATTGTTTATTTTAAACCCCCTCTCATGAACACGCTCATTACAAGATCGAGAAGTCTCTAGACACACTTGACCAGAACTACGAATAGAAAACCTCTCAAACTCTTCGCGTTATTCCTCGGAAAATAATGAGTCAGCCATCTCATTTTTCACTATCTCCAGAAGAGGAACAGGCCAACCAACCAAAGATGATTTCTCGCACAAGGCTGCAGATTCTTCAGAATTACTTTAAGAAGCGGGGCTTCATGCGAAAAATGTCTCAATATTTTATTTGCTTTGTATATATCTCTAATATAGTCCGAGAAAGATTCTCCGAGTTTCTGAAATCGTCTCGTTACATATTCCCTTACTAATTCTTCTTTATATCTTTATATCTTTCGGGAATAATTGTATCCACCAAATATTGTTGCAGCTGATCCCAGGTCCATTCTTCCAACCTAACTTGACCAAATACTTCTAATTCTCTTACTGAGATCTTTACCGTAATACAGTAGATAAATTGTCGGTCGGGCACCAAACGTAACTCATACAACGGAATTAATTTAATCAAAAATTGTTAACAACCCCTCGGATCTCCTTCCTTCAAATGCGGAATAATTTTAACCAATTATTATTTTTTTATATCGTATACTTTATACCTCGGCAACAGACCAATAAGTGTTACAAACAACTTCAAGTACCTTGGGATAACATTACAACCGACAGGAAGCACATTCACACTACACGTGAAAGAAAAAGTAATCGCAGCTATTAGAGCAATGCAAGATATTCGGATGATACGACAACTCTCCATAGACACGGCCATCTCCATCTACAAAGCAAAAGTCACCCCAATAGTCACATACGGTTTGGAATTAATATGGGAGAAACTAAATAGAAAAAACCTGAAAGATATTGAAAAGATAAAGGAAACTTTTCTGAAAAAGATACTGAGTGTCTCAAAATATATCACGACATGCATATGAACTCACAAGGGAACCTTTCTACTTAGAAGACCTACGCTATACACCAGGGTTAACTTTGCCATCTACACCTACATATCAACACGTGATCCAAGAACTAAAGGAAAAGAAGAACCAGATATGGGACGATTTCTACAGTACCACCGCCATGATGACAAACGAATGGAGGAGAGCATCATACGAACTACGACACACGGTACCCGTTTCGCCGTGCACGGTTTTCACCACAAGATTTGTAAATCAAAAAGCTTTCATCAACCAGATGTGAATTGTGTTTGTGAATTATGTGAAATGGTGTGTGACAGATATCACGCATATTGGTGTTCCAGAAGATCTATCTCAATGACAGAATTTTATAGAGTGACCCAATTACTTTACACATTGCGTGAAATTCCTTATATTATTATTTTAACTAATTCCATTAACATTTTCACATTCGACTAATCAAACATTTCCTTTACCACGTAACTAGCAACTGTTACAGAATTACGCGATAATATTTCCAAATCTTTCTGAGCTAGAGATTCTTTAGAAAATAGACTATTAGATCCTCCAGTAAATTGTTTCCCGTCAAATAGTACATAAATTTAAAATTATAAAGACAGATGATGGGAATTATTTGCACGCAGCTTCAAACAGTGAATCAAATGCCGGTTCTCAACGCAATGCTAGAAACGTGAAACTTCCAGTTTTAAAACTGCCGGAATTTGACGGATCATGTGAAAAATGGTTAGCTTTTTATGATACTTTCAAGTCTGTAATACATTCAAACGGAAAAAAATATCCGCAGTCCAGAAATTTCACTATTTAAGCAGTTCATTGGTTGGTGAAGCAGCAGAAGTCATTAAAGGATTGCAAATTTCTGAAATAAATTACAACGCTGCGTGGAAATTACTAGAAAGACGCTAAAAAACAAATCACTCATGATTCACAATCACATCAAAGGTATTATGGAATATCCAAAGCTTACAAGACAAAGTTTATCCGTATTACGTGATTTATTAAATGCAATACAAGGACACATGCGAGCATTAGAAGCATTAGGACAGCAAGTTGGAAGTTGGAATAATCTACTAATGTATATAATTGCAGATAAACTTGACTCGAATACAAAAAGGGAATGGGAAAAGCAGCAAGTCGGAAATCCCGAAATGCCGGAAGTCTCAGCTCTGACAGATTTAGTAGAAAAACAATGTCAATTCCTTCAAAAGATTAACAAAGAAACAAAGGAATAGGTACAACACCCATTTATAAATTTCGGAAAACAGTTGCAAAGAACTAGTTTGTCACATGCAGCAACAAAGCAACCAGTTTGTCCCATGTGCAATGAGCAACACGCACTTTTTTATGCAAAATGTTTTTAGAGTTGCTAGTTTTATCAAGAATTAACGAAGTGAAACGACTTCGCAGATGTATAAATTGTCTTCGACCGGGACACATATCATCATCTCAATGTCGATCTAAAAAATTCCGCAAATGTCGAAAACTGCATAAAACATTATTACACATGAAAGTGTCCACAGGCAGTAAAGTTGATGACAAAACTGAAAACGTCAAGGCAACGGAGGCAGTTAATTATTCAATTCCGACAACGGTAAACAGTCACTCACGCTATTATCGAACACATCTCATGTATTGCCAACAGCAAGGGTTAAATTTATTGATGCGAATGGAAGTGCTCACGACTGTGTAGCATTGCTCGATTCTGGATCTCAGTCGAACTTCATCTCCACAGATTTATGTAGAATATTAGGTTTAAAGTCGAGCAAAATAAGTCTTAATGTAGTGGGAGTTAACCAATCTCAATCAAATATATCGGAGACAACAATTGCCACTATTAAATCAAACGCCATCAATTTTGTAATTTTGTTGGTTAGAAAAATCACGTCCAATCTTCCCAGTGAGCCATTAGACAGACAAATTGCACATTGCCGAAAAAATTGTGCTTGTGGATCCCGATTATCACAGACCTAAAAACATCGATATGTTGATAGGTGTTGATTTGTTCTGGGATATTTTATGTCTTGAGTCTCCACAGCTTCCTTATCTGCATAAAACCAAATTGGGCTACGTTGTATCAGGCGGAATTACGTGTGCAGTACAGAATAACAGGTCTACAGCATGCAATCAGATGACAATAAATTATGATCTGTCAGAACAATTAAAAAAATTTTGGGAGCTAGAAGAGTCTCCAAAGCAGGAAATGTGAATTAAATTTCACATAAACCACCAAAAGGAATGCAAACAGTCGGTTTGTTGTTACTATCCCCTTGAAAGGATCACTAAACACATTGGGAGAATCTAAGGAGCAGATTTTTTGTTTTAGAACGTAAACTACAACGTAATGAAACGTATAAAACCAAAT
Source organism: Zhengitettix transpicula (assembly GCA_037074705.1). NCBI lineage: Eukaryota > Metazoa > Arthropoda > Insecta > Orthoptera > Tetrigidae > Zhengitettix > Zhengitettix transpicula. Next base: position 12,392,450 of record CM073590.1, on the reverse strand, counting down.
ACATAGAATTCATGCAGCAATATGAACAACTGGGTCTCATGACAAGAGTTGAAGACGAAAGCGAATCACCGCGCACTTTTTATTTGCTTCATCATTGTGTGCTTAAAGAAAAAAGTATTACCACAAAATTGAGGGTCGTGTTTGACGGCACAGCACAATCAACGACAGGAGTTTCTGTTAATGATTTGCACATGGTAGGACCTACAATACAAAGGGATCTTTTAACAATAATCTTACGTTTTCGCGTATATCCTTTTGTGGTGGGTGCAGACATATCTATGATGTATCGTCAAGTTTTGATTGTTCCTGAACAAAGGGCATTACGACGTATTTTATGGAGATCGATTCCAACGGAACCTCTTCAAATATAATATAAACACAGTCACATACGACCTAGCTTCTAGTTCATTTTTAGCCATAAGAAGTTTGTTTCAACTTAGCAAAGAAAACGAGAGGTCATATCCTCGTGCTGCAGAAATTATTCGCAACTGCAAGTATGTCGATTATCTGTTGTATGGGACAAGTACAATGGAAGAAGGAATTCAAATTCTGGCGGATTTCAACTTCGGAAGTGGATATCTAATAAACCTGAAATATTAAACAATTCGAAAACTGAAGAGGAATCTTTACCCCATCATGTCATAAAACTTGGAGAAAACGAGTGTGTTAAAACATTAGGATTATCGTTGTCCAGCACAAATGATAATTTAATTTATGATGCTAGCATAAAATTAAATTTTCAAGCTTATTCCAAGAGTTCTGTTTTATCAACAATTGCTCGAATTTATGATCCTTTAGGATTATTAAGTCCGTGTTTTATCATTACAAAAATAATTTTACAGAAGCTATGGCTCGAGAAATCGTCATGGGATGATGATCCCTGAAACATCACGTGACTGGACTAAATTATCAAATGATCTTGCATCTATGAAAAAAATTGAAATTTGTGCAGCACATCGACCAATATTGTCGAAATTCATGCATTTTCAGATGAAAGTGAATCAGCTTATGGTGCTGCTATTTTGTACGTTCAATTGAGATATTAGGAGCAGTTTCCGTAAGATTATGATGTGCGAAATCTAAACTTGCACCACTTAAGCCAGTTACCATACCACGTCTCGAATTATGTGCAGCTCAAATTTCAGTTAGACTTATGGAAAAGGTAAAGAATTCACTTGATATAATAATTGATAAAATATATTACTGGTGTGACTCAACTATAGTACTGAGCTGGCTAAATTTGGAGCCACATAAACTCAAAACGTTTGTTAGCAATCGTGAATTAGAGATACAATCGCTTTCAAATTCAGAAGATTGGCACCACGTAGCATCTCAGATTTAGTTTCAAGGGGTGTCTACCCAACAGCTCTACGGAACTCAGTATTATGGTGGGAAGGTCCAGCATGGCTTTCACGCTCCGAATTGGTCATTTCTGATTCAAGTGAAATGATAACAAATGTTCCGGAAATGAAAACTGTCGTTCAAATAACTGCCTTGTCTCATTTAGACCATTACATTATTAAATTTGAAGATCACTCAGATTTGAATAGATTAGAGACGATAATCGCTTATTGTTTGCGATTCATTAATAATTGCAAGAAGTCGAAAACAGAGCGAATATATGGGAATATTAACCGTAGAGAAGTTAATGACGCCATGATTTCCTTGATTAAACTTGCTCAACAGCAGTCGTTTCATGAAGAAATCAATTGCCTGACAAAGGGAAATGAACTTCCTACAAAAAGCAAAATTTTGAATTTAAATCCATTTATTCACACTGAAGGCGTTTTAAGAGTTGGTGGCCGATTACAACATTCAAATTATAATTTTAATAAACGTCATCCAATGATAATAGCTTAAAATCATCATTTGACAAAATTAATTTTTTCACGAGAACATCTAAGATTGCTACATACAGGACCGCAGACATTACTGTCTTATTTGCGAGACGTTTATTGGCCGATCGCAGGAAGAAACTTGGCAAGGAAGACCGTACACAACTGTCTAAAATGCTTCAAAGTTAATCCACGGGAAATGTCCCCATTAATGGGTAATCTGCCTCATGATCGCGTCACAACGACTCCACCATTCCACGTCACAGATGTTGACTATGCAGGACCATTCTTGATCAAAGACAGGACAGGCCGAGGGAGCAGAACTTTAAAGCGTTACGTTGCTGTTTTTGTATGTTTTGCGACGAGAGCCATCCATCTCGAACTTGTCTCTGATCTGACCACAGATTGCTTCATTTTTGCTTTACGAAGATTCGTTTGGCGATGGAGATTTCCTGTAAAAATTCTTTCCGACAATGGCACCCATTTCATTGGAGCTCGGTCTGAATTGAAAGATTTGGGAATGTTTCTTCGACAGAGCGAGAAAAATTTGAATGAAGCCTTTGTCAAAGAACGCTTCAACTGACATTGTATTTCAGCATATTCACCTCACTTTGGTGGTATTTGGGAGGCGGGTGTTAAGTCTACTAAATACCATTTGAAGCGTGTTATGGGTAACACGTCATTAACGTTTCAGGAGTTCTACAGTTTGTTAGCGCAAGTGAACGCTATTCTAAATTCACGTCATCTCACTCCAATGTCTTCCAATCCATCAGATCTACAACCTTTGACTCCGGCCCATTTTCTCATTGGGATATCGATGATGTCTGTTCCTGATCCAGATCTTATGCATTTCCCGGAATCGTATATGTCTCGTTACCAACGAATTCAACAGATTCAATATCATTTTTGGTCACGTTGGTCAAAAGAGTATATTTCGGAACTCCAAACCTGAATTAAGTGGAAGAAGAATGGACTGCTTATTGTAAAGTAAAGCCAACCGGAACTTAGCGACGATGTTCATGTCTGCCACATTTTTTTCTCTGTTTACAAGAAAACAGATTACGATAAAACTTTAGAACTCAGAAAAGTGCAACAACAAATAATAATTCTTCCATTCTGCTTAATGAGTCCCAAGCACAATTGTTCCAAACACTATCAGTTTAGGTACGGAGTTTTTAATGCTAAGATTTATTAGTACCATTTCTGTACTGAGGAAGAAGTACAACTATAGTTTAAACTACAACTTAAAATAATATATTTGAATGACGGCAAAATTCTAAGGTGAATAATTTTCTTAAACATGCAGCGTTCGTTTCGAATGACTTTGTAAATTCAAAACTCCATACAACACATATTTAACCAATAATTAAATCCTCCAAATATATTCTCCGTACCAAAGTAAGAAAAGAAATTCGTTTGCATAAAAAGTTAATAACCATTTTGGTAAAATATAGTTCACAGATAACATATATCAGCAGACCAACGTCATCATATCCCTCAACGAGTAGCAGTTTCCCGCTGCAAACTTAAAACAATAAGATTTGGTGTCCGAAAAATATTTGTTTCGGTTCACTTTCTCCGCGCATGATGTCAGTGAAGATGTCCTCTTGCACTACCTGTGTCTTGAGGTTCAGCTCAACGTCCATATTTGATATCTGCCTCATAAATAAAATCTGAAATCATAAATTTTCTATCAATTTATTATACTTCGAAAAAAAAGGTAAAAACATTCCTTGGAGAACCGAAAACACCTGAAATCTTATGGTTGAGTATGTCTTCTTGACATCACCCAAACCTATCAACACAACCCGCAATAAAACAGCTTAAAGCAAATTGAAAATGGAAACTCCAGTGATTAGCTTCAAATTCAACAAAACATCAGCTTGTTACTTTACCAAGTATACAACTTTGTTTTATACTTTAACTTTTCGAAGAACGTCAAGAATTACTCCGAGAGAGACCTTTGTTTCAAGTTTTAAGAGGTGTAATACGGCTTTAAATAGCTAACATGGGCTTTTCTAAAGATTACTCCCGACTTGGACAAACCAATTCCTCTGTAACGCGAGATAAGAATTTTAACTGGAGGGGACCATTTGAAATCTAGTTTGGCAGAAATCTGTTTCAATTTTGAATTTTGAGGAAATTGTTTCACCTACCTCATACGTGTGATCTTTCCTACCAGTATTGTCCGTAGCGGCGCCTTTAATACGAGCCTTGTGCAAATTAGTTACAGCTTCGTCCCAAATTTTACGCATTGTTGTCGTACTAATTTTATCAGAATTGTTTAGTTTCCATTTTAATTCAAGAGGTGAATTTTACTCTCGACATAAAAATAACTTTGCCTGAGTGTTATTTGCACCATCATGAAACGCATTATTGAACCCATGTTAAAGAAGATATAAATTCAGATCCCATTTATTATATTGATGGTGGTTATACGAAATCAAGGCCGCCTTTCAATATCTATGGAATATTTCCACTTGGGAACCTTTTGAATAATAAGGAGAAGTATGAATTCCTCTTATTCCCCACTGAAACAGACAATCCTTAACTATTTTAGAACGAAAACATCTCGCGTTGTCAGTAACAACTTCTTCTGGTTTACCGAATTGGCCAAATATATTGACTTGTAATCGTTCAACTTCGATGATAGATGATACTTTTCTCATAGGAAACAACCATACGAATTTAGAAAAGGTATCCGAAAATATGACTGTGTTTTCAGAACTATTTCTGGTCATGGGTCCCACGAATCCAGAAATAATCTTTGAACAGGTCTCTGAGTGACATCAGCGGAATGCAACCACAAGAATCCAACACGTTCCTCCACTCGGGAATAATTCCTTAACCGTGCCAAAGCCTTACTATAAGTATGAACGTTAAATTCTTTGTGTTCCACGAACTAACGAAATCTTTCGCACCCGTAAACAACCGACATGCTTTGCTTCTCGTAAGTGGAATATTTTACTTCTTGAGGTGTTAATTTTCGGCTTGTAAAAATTTTTGGTGCCAAGGAATTATCGACTTCTTGATTCAGTACAGCAGAAGTCGCCAAATCACTCGCGTCGCATTGCGTGACTAAGTTTCTTTTGAAAATTAGGTAACTGTAGAGTTGGGGCACTGCAGACAGCTTGTTTCAAGTTGATAAACGCTCGTTCCTGAACATCTGCCCATTCAAAACGACAATTTTTCTTGTTAAGCTTTTTCAAGGGCGCTACTATTTCGGCATACTTTGGTTTGAATATGGAATAATGCCCAGTCTTTACCACAAAGACGGAAATTCCTGAACTGCTGGAAATATATGATGGGACTACTGCTATTCCTTGAGATGAGCAAATATGTCCCCAAAATTTAATCTTTCTGCGTCCTAAGGTAATTTTATCCTTATTTACTGTGAATCCAGCATTCGAAAGTCTAGAAAAAAATATTCTAAGATGATTTTGATGTTCCTCCTTCGATTTCGGTTAAATTAAAATATTTTATTTCAGATCCGAAAATAATCTATAAATTTCTCTACCAAGAGCCAGAGAACCTATCGAAATGCCCTTCGGAAGCTTGGTGAACTCATATTGTCCAAATGGTGTGATAAACGCCGTACAACGACTTTTAGCCCTTAGAGGAATCTGATGTTCAGCCACGTTTAAATCTATCACTGAAAATATGGTAGCCCCTGGAAAATGTAGGAACGCACTCTCTATCGTCGGCAGGGGAAGAAATCGAATTTTACTTTTTCATTTAATTTATAAAAATTAACCACTAATCTATATTTGCCTTTCGATTTAGGCACCAAGAAAGCTGGAGATGCATAATTCGATCTGCTGGAATTAATTTCATCAGAAATTGTTAACATCCTTTCTTCAAATGCGGAATTACTTTAATTACTTCCATTAACATTATCACATTCGACTTATCATACATTTCCTTTACCACGTAACTAGCAACAACTTCATAATTACGCAATAATATTTCCAAATCTTTTTGATCTAGAGATTCCTTAGAAAATAGATTATTACTAAACTGTTTAGATAATAATTTATCTTCATGTCGCGCCCGGGCTGCATTTAATTCGTCATCTCCTTTCGGTTTCAAATTTTCTGACAATTTTAGCATTAATTCCCGCTTACTCCCTGTCGCAACCTGCCCAGCATCTCTCATTTCTTTGATCAAGGCCTCCTTCGACAAATCCTACAGCCAATTCATCGTATACATGACGTCACATAAAAAATCAAACATCAAGATTTGTGTGGATTCGTAAAACAATTGTTGTTGTTTTTTAGAAAAACCGTAACAAAATGTTGACCGCATAAACTGTTATAAATGCTAAATCCGGAAGCCTATATGTCTTTTAAGAACATCTTAATAATAAATACTATATATATATTATCATCTCGACTCAAATTCATTAGTTCTTATAAACTTTTTCGCTTTAACCAAGATCTGCTACCATTTGTTGAACTAAATCAACTTTAAATAATATATTTGATAGAGGGCAAAATTATGAGGTGACATTTTTTTTAAACATGCAACGTTACTTTAAAATGACTTTATAAATTCAAAACTCTTAACTCCTCTTTTTCACAATCCAATCATCCAAAGATTTTCTCCGCAACAAAGTAAAAATAATAATAACTTTTACATAAAAAGGTATAATATCAATTTTTGTAAAATATAGTTCACTGATAACATTTATCAGCCGACCAACATCATCATAGGTCACAGCGATTTGCAGTCTCCCGCTGCAAACTGAAAACACTAAGTTTTAGTGAACGAAAAACATTTGTTTAGGTTCAAGTTGTTATTGATTACAACGAGTTATAAATTAATGCAATGGCAACTTAGGACTATTCATAAATAGTATATATTCATTATTCCAAAGTACATATTTGCAAGTACATTAAATAGGAGCAATTCTATAGAAGAGACAAAAATAAGAATTTTTATTTGTATTGTAGAAATTGACTACACAAGTAGCACTAAATTTCGCAAGTAATGCTGCACTGCTTAAATCACACAGGACTTTGATAAATGCAAGGAGTTTTACAAACTTAAAATTTCTTCGCTGAAAGAATTTAACAGTCAGCTATTTTCGGCGACTGAAAAATTCGTCCGATTAGATATTAATTATACAATTGGGTGGTATCAGTGGTGTACACAAACAATAAATATTTAAAAATCTAATCTCATAACAAATTGAATTGCCTTAATGTATGTATGCATGAATGAATGTGTCTTTGGAACGCATAAAAATCAACACCCGTAGTGCAAATTACACGTATTTCTGTTGATAAGGAAGCAAACTCTGTCGGGTTGAGACGACTCTGAAACCCAAGAATCGGTGGATGAAACTTTCAATACTTCCTTCTCAAACGGTCCATATTTGTGTCTGATAAACACGGTTCGGGATCTAAGAACTTAGGAGAGGAGCACCCTTAGGTGTGGGTACAGAGGGGCATTCGACCAAAATAAAGTGAAAACGCCCGATATTCAAGTTAAAACCAGTGTAATTGATGTTTCAGCGAGATATGTTATATACGAGGGTGAATCAAATATAAACAAGACTTATTTTTTTAATTATTTATTTTGATTTCAAACGCACAAACAATCAGTTTATTTATCTACATAATCTCCTGATTTATAAACACATTTTTCCCAGCGTACAGGTAATTTCTTAATTCCTTCCACGTAAAAAGAGTCAGGTCGTGTTTGTAGTCAATTGCGCAAATATGCATCAACCTCATTATCGCTGTGGAATTTTTGCCCTCCCAAAGCTTCCTTGAGAGGACCAAAGACATGGAAGTCGCAGGGCCCAAGGTCTGAACTGTATGGAGGGTGTTCCAGTGTCACCCAACCCAGTTGCTCCAATTTTTGTACGGTTAGGGCTGCTGTATGGGGGCGAGCATTGTCATGGAGGAGAATCACTTTTCTCATCGGTAGGTCTCGTCTTTTGCGGCGATATGCAAGTCTGACCTCAGTCAAAATTTGGCAGTAGTATGCCGCATTAATTGTTCTGCGCTCATGCAAAAAATCAAGGTGCAGCAGGCCACGCTGGTCAAAAAAAACGGTAGCCAAAACCTTGCCAGCCGATAATCGTGACTTGGCTTTCACTGGTCCGGTTTCTCCTTTCTTCCTCCACTCCATACTCGCTTGTTTCGACTCAGGGGTGTAGTGATGCACCCACGTTTCATCACAGGTGACAATGTGAGAAAGAAATGGGTCTCCTTCTTCCCGAAATTGTGCAAGAAGACGCTCACACACTTGAAAACGATTCAGTTTCTATTAACTGTGAGAAGGCGAGGAACCCTCCTGGCACACACCTTGCGATACCCTAGCTCCTCTGAGAGTATAGAGTAAGTGCTCCCATAACTTATTCCAACCTCAATTGCAATATCCGAAGTTGTTAGACGCCTATCACGTTCAACAAGTTGACGAATACTGTCGATGTTGCCCGCTGTAATGCTGGTGCGGGGTCTGCGGTTATGGCTCTCATTTTCAACACGTTCACGGCCCTCCACGAACTGTTTATGCCAAGCAAACACTCTAGCTCGCGACAGCGTCTCTTCCCCGAACTGTGCAGTCAATCTTCTCAAGATTTCGGCCGGTTTTACACCTTCTGCAGCTAAAAACTTGATAACAATACGTTGCGCAATAGAGGGAGGTACCTCCTGCTCGGACATCGTAACGATGGACACTGAGCGAGTCTATGATGATGAGTCACGTTCTTCCCCTACTCCTGAGAAACCGACCTAACAGCTAATAACAGCGGAACGTTCTTCCATCACTATTGCGCGCGCAGGTCCAAAAGTCTCGTTTATATTTGATTCACCCTCGTACTATATTTTTGTATCTGTATTAAAAAAGTAAATAAAAACATACAAGTATAATCAATGTTGTAATATCCGAGACCTGAGACTTTCATTCGCCACACGACGACTTTTCAAGTATCTTTCCAACCACATGACTTTTCATCTTACGCAATAATCTAATAAATTATAAATTTATGAAAATAATGTTACTTGGTGAAAAGATTCTTTTATTGATTACTAGCTGGGTGCAGGCGTTGCCCGAGATGTCATTTTTTTTGTAACCATCGATAAGCCTCCAATTTAAGTTACTTTTGCGCTATTTTTATGTAAAGTTTCTCGAACCCTATCCCTAAATGTGCTCACCTCCCATGCCGAAGAGGGATGAAGTCATTGACTAAATATATCGGCCGTTTTTCCATGTTAGAAGATGACCCCCCCCCACAAATATGCGATAATGAATAACAATGTATTCCACGCAAAAATCATCCGATTACATTGTCTGAAAATTTATTCCCCCGCCCAACACCTCCCAAACCCGTCGCGTTACCCAGGTTGTCACAATTAGATTCAGCGACATTCATAGTCTCTGAATTGATTCGAATCTCGGTTGTTTTTGCGGGTTTTTATTTAACGTACCTCCACCCCACCCCTAAGCTTGCTCCCCTCACAGGAGTTAAATTATACGCAAACAACATCGGTATAAATACTATCAAAGTAATTAACCCCAGGAAATAATTATCGCAAATATCGACCGTTTCGGGGACTTAAACGGTCAAGCTTAATGTCATAATTAAACTCAGTGACAATCCCGATAGTTTCTGGTTTCTTTTAATGTAATGCTACTTCACGCCCACCCTTAAGGGTGCACCCTTCCGAGTCCGAAAGGGGTTGAAATTATACACAGAGAACATGTAGAGAAATTTTATTAATCTAATTCATCCCGAACTATTTTTAATCGACGTAAAAAACAGCCGGTGAACTCATCCCAACCCATCCGATACCCGCGCGTTGTCCAGATTGTCATAAATAAATTCAGCGACATCCATTACCTTCGATTTGACTCGAATCTCGGTTGTTTTCCCGTTATTTTCAAGGAAATCCCCTCCACCCCCACCCCTATCATGCCTACAAACAACATCGGTAGAAATACTATCAACATCAATGGTCCCGGCATTTATTTATTCCACGTTAATATCGATGACTTAACATGTTAGAAAATTTCCATCCCATCCACTCCCGCCCCTTGGGGCTAAATGGCCAATTTGATGCTATAATTGAACTGGGCGACATCCATAAACTTGGATTTGACTCCAATCTAGGTTGTATTCGCGTTATTTTATTGCAGCGTTCCTCCACCCAACACCTAAAAGTGCTCTACTGATAAGCCCGTAAGGGGTTGAAGTTATAATCTGTGAAAATGTAGAGAAATCTCATTGATTCCGAAAAATATTTAGTTGCAAATTTGATTAAAATGTATGACAATTTCCACCCCCGACCACGCCCGTCCCTGGGAGGTTAATTGCTAGTTTATAGCATAATTAAACTCAGCGTTATCCATAACTTTGCTTTTGACTCCAGTCTCGTTTGTATTCGAGTTATTTTTTTGTAATATTCCTCCACCCCCACCCCTAGAGTTCTCCTTTCCCATTCCGTAAAATGTTTGAAATTTCACTCACATACATTGGTACAATCACTATTAATCACTTTTACCCGGAAAATATTTATCTGACTCAAATATCGGCTGTGTTAGCATGTATGAAGATTTCCACCCCCCAACCACCCCCGCTTGGGAGACTTAAACGGCAACTTGAATATCATAATTAAACTCACGGACAACCATAACCCTGGGTTTGAGTCTAATCTCGATTGTGTTTGCTTTATTATTAAATAAATCTACTCTACCCCCACCCTTAAGAGTGCTCCACTCCAAATCACGAAAGAAGTTATATTAAACATATGGAACATGTAGAGAAATATAATACATTTCAGCGAACAATAGTAATATTTATTCAACACAAATATCGACTGCTTAACCTGTTTGAAAATTTCAACCCCCGTCCATCCCCGCTTGGGGAAGTTAAACTGTAACTTAAATGTCATAATTAAACACAGAAACAAATATAACACCGGATTCGACTTGAAACTCGAATGTGTTTGCGTAATTTAATGTAATGCCACTCCACCCCAACTCTTAAGGGTGCACCACTCCCATGCCTAAAAGAAGTTGAAATTATACACAGATGAAGTGAAATTTTATAAATGCTATTGATCCAGAATTATATTGATTCGACGCATAAATCTGCCGGTTAGAATGTTTGAAAATTTCTTTCCCCGCCCATCCCCTCTTATCACCGCCAATTCCCACCCAACCCCGCAAGTTTCTCAGTTTGTTATAAATAGTCTCAGCGACATCCATAACCCACCAATTTGACACGAATCTAGGTTGATTTGGCGTTAATTATATGAAACGTCCCTCAACCTTCACACATAAGGGTGCTTCCCTCGCATTCCGAAAGGGGATGAAATTATACACAAACAACATCAGTAGTAATACTACCAATATAATAACCCACAAAAATATTTATTCAACGCAAATATCTGCCGTGTTTGCAAGTTCCAAAATTTCCACCCCACTACACTTGCATCTGAGGGGTAAATGCCAAGTTGAATGTCATAAACTCAGTGACATCAATAACCTTCGATTTAACTCCAATCTCGGTTGTATTCGCGTTATTTTTCTGTAAAGCAACTCCAGTTCAAACCCTAAGGGTGCCCTTGTCCCAGGGCGTAGGAGATGAAAATTATATTCAGATAACATCGGTAGAATCACTATCAATATCTTTGACACCTAAAAATATTTATCCAAATCTAATAACGGCTGTTTAAGCATGTTTAAGTATTTCCACCTTCGTCCACCCCCGCTTCTGGCTGTGGTAGACGCTTCTCACCCCGACAGTGTTTGTTTCCTGGTCGCAAAGAACACGTGTACGAAATTTTGTTAAATTTCCTCTCCGGGATAGATTTGTATTCTACACCCCAAACGCTAAGGATGCTCTTTCCCCAGGGTGTAGAGATGAAAATTATATTCAGATAACATCAGTAGAACAACTATCAATATCTGTAACCCTTTAAAATATTTATCCGACCGAAATATCGACTGTTTTAGCATGTTTAAATATTTCCACCCCCGCTTCTGGGGGTGGTAGACGCGTCTCACCCCAACAGTCGTTAGAAACACTAACAATATCTGTGACCCCTAAAAATATTTATCTGAATGAAATATCGACTGTTTTAACATGTTTAAATATTTCCACCCCCGTCCACCCCCGCTTCTAGGGGTGGTAGACGCGTCTCATCCCGACAGTGTTTGTTTCCTGGTCGCAAAGAACACGTGTACGAAATTTTGTTAAATTTCCTCTCCGGGATAGATTCGTAATCTCCACCCCAAACGCTACGGGTGCTCTTTCCCGAGGTTGAAAATTATATTCAGATAATATCAGTGGAAACACTATAAATATCTTTGACCCCTAAAAATATTTATCCGACTGAAATATCGACTGTTTTAGCATGTTTAAATATTTCTTCCCCGTCCACCCCCGCTTCTGGGGGTGGTAGACGCGTCTCACCCCGACAGTGTTGGTTTCCTAGTCGCAAAGAACACGTGTACGATATTTGGTGAAATTTGCTCCCGCGGTGTAGATTTGTATAACAAACATACAAACATAAATACACTCATTTTTATTTATAAGATTTTTATTTATAAGATATCACAATATACATGTATATACATACGTACGTAGGTCATAACCGAAGGTCTTACACAGTACCTCGCACACTTACCTCGCACTATATACCTCGCCATGTCTGGTTCGTTTACAGCTTTGTCCAAGCTCAAAACAGGCCGTAGTAGGGTATTAAGGACGTGGGATCGGGTAGAAAGTAGCAAATAATAGTCCTTTCATATATGCTTTTCGTTATTATAAAAAAACACTGAGTGTGGGCGCCACGAATCATTTAAACTAAGGTCAGCTCTAAGAAAGGATTACGAGTTTATACTGTGTTACTTTCAAATTTAATATAAACACAATTACTGTAAACTCTTACATTTACGTTGATTTACGTAGAATACAATTTATTCACAAACAAAGTTCTATTTGGTTACAGAAATACAGTTCGAAGATGTATCTTTCAATCGTGCGGTAAATACACAATTAAAGTTCACACAAGACTTCTATTTTACAGAAATACACTTGCGGCAGGATATTTTAGAAATCAAAGTACACGGGGTATGGCCGCTATGGGCAAATCATGGAGGAACTTCGACGCTTGATTAAATTTCAGCCGCATGGATTGTCCGTCGTCAGCACCCCCGGGATGACGTAGCTTAGATCTCGGCAAATCAACTGGTCAGAAGCACTAGGGTACAATCATTTCCCCTAATTCCGTAGAACTCCAGTTTATGTAATTAAATTTAGTGACCAACCAGGTCTTGATGAAGTGCAGATATCTGCAATATTAAGTTCACATTATATAAAAACCAGGTAAACATAAGTAATATAATTTAATTTAGATTGTGTGGAATTACAACATTCACATGTATTTCTTGAAAAAGCTAAAACCAAAATCGACTGGAATGAAAGGAAATAATTTTAAAAATCACGCAAATTTTTTCAAAGAGCAACGTGAAGGCAGAACTTACGATGGATGACTTGAAAACTGCACACATTGAGCTTTGTAGCGACCAGTTGCCGCCAAGTTGTCCGACAAACTGAACGTCATCGAATTACTTTGTTGCCATGATCTGAGGATTTCCTAAGTTCAAAAACTCATTTTAATAAACTATTTGAACGAATACATTAAGAACAATGTCCCATAAGAGGATGTGAGTTGGTCCTTACCTGAATCACCAACAACACGAACTTGGTTGCTTACAGCTCGCTTATTTCGGAAACCAGCACCAACAGTGAATTTAATATAACCAATGTTCCGAAAAAGATTTAAAAATTTTGAATTGCGATTTATAATTTCGATACTGAAATTTTGATTAAGAGCAGGGAGGAGATTGAAAATTTTAAATCGAATTTGGGTAGACGAAACGGGCTTCTAAATCTTGAGGAGATATCGTTCGGCGGGGACAGGGTTCGGTTTCGTCTACTACCGAAGAAATGTCGGTCAGGGACGAGGAGGCCGCGCTCTCGGGCAGTGCGTCGGAGTCGTCGTTGTCCGAGATGTCGTCTATCGGAAAAATATAGACGAATCTATAATTTAAAATTTCCTCCCTGGTGAAATGAGGTTTCGCTTGAGGGGGCTGATTCAAAATGGGAGGCTCCTGTTTATTCGCGGAGGGGGGATCAAAATTTGGTTGCTCATATAAACAGGAGCAAAAAAAATTCACGAAAGTTCTAAACATTGCTTATATTAAGTTTCTCTCACGTGTCAGATACAATTCTGCTTCCGTCTAGCGTCTTGTCTTCAAAAGAAGTGATGCGTGGTAACGGTGACATTGTTGAGGAATTCTCACCTTGGTCAGAGATGTATGCAATATAAATATTTATTTATCAAAATTATAGGCAGTAGGTATTAATATTCAACGAAACATATACATTGTGAAATGCTGAAAGAGGAATTCCACGTCATTACGATTTGTTTTCCCTTTAAAAAATGTACTTACTTCGGTAGTCCTAAAGGCTTAAATATTATATAATTGCAAAGAGTAAGTGATACATGTCCTACCAATGTGGAAGGAAATAAATATCTTATAATTTCTTTTCATCATGGATAAATTGCAATTACGTTATATTTGTAGAGTTCCCAAAATACTTTGCATAGTTTACACGGATACGAGCGTTGAGTTTGCGTTTATTTTAATAGTTTAGCCCCACCTGAGTGCTGAAAATTGAATGTAATAATTAATCTCAGCTTCATCCATAACCCGAGGTTCGTCTCCAATCTCGGATATTTTCGTTATTTTCATGGAATACCTCTCCACCCTAGCCTTCATGGTTCTCTCCTACCAAGCCGATAGGGTTTGTAATTACACACGGAATATATTGTAAAATATTATGAGTCTCATTGACAATTTATTCGACGCAAATATTGACAGGTTACAATTTTTCGACGTTTCTAGCCTTGCCCACTAGAAACCAGCCTGCAAACATGTGGTTGTCATATAAAAAAATCAGTGAAATCGATAACCACGATCGATTAGTATGAAATGTCTGTTGTTTTAGCTTTATTTTCTGGAACCACTCTTCCGCCACAAACCCTAGCCGTGCTCCTCTCCAACCCGAAAGGGATTCAAATTATACAAAATGTCGTACAAATACTATCAATCTAATTAATTGAAAAATATATTATTGTTAAAAGCTAATCCCTAACCTCGGTCCTTGCGCATTATTTTCATGTAACGCTTCAGCAAACCCCGCCTCTAAGCGTGCTCCCATCGCATGCCCATAGGGGATGAAATCATACACATAATATATTTAGAAATATGATGAGTCTCATTGACCCCGCAAAATACTTATTCGTCGCCAATATAGACAGGTTAACATTTTTTAACGTAGAATTTAATTTTGCCTTCCATAGTATTACGATATTGTCCGCGCATTTACGGATACTACTGGGGGGAAATGTAGTAATATGCAACGTCTACTGCTGTTCAGATTGTACTATTTTCGATCAACTTTCTTATAAATTGGAGCAAGTTTGCATGTATAAATTCTCTTTCAAAATATATGGTTTTTAAACGTTTCAGACTAGAAAACATATATGTTCTACTTATGTGTTGCATTTTTCCCTGTTTACAAGAAAACAGATTACGATTAAACTTTGTATCGGATAAAGGTGCAACCACAAATAATATTTCTGCCACCCTGCGTAATCAGTCCCAAGGACAATTGTTCCAAACAGTATGAGTTTAGGTACGGATTTTTTAATACTAATTCATTAGTTCCATTTCTCTGCTGAGAAAGTAGTACAAGTCTAGTTGATATTCATTACAATTATGATTAGAACGACTTATAAACTAATGCAATTCGCTATTGAGAACTATACATAAATAGTAAATATGAATTACTGCAAAAGTACAGATTTGAAAGAGCATTAAACGTGAGCAGTTCTATATAAGAGACAAGGATAAGAATTTTTCTTTGTATTGTAGAAATTTATATAATTGGATTGTTAAAAAGAGGAGTTGTTGCTGAAACCTATGTTGTAAAGAGTTAGATTTTATAAAGTTATTTTAAAGGAACGCTGCATGTTTAAACAAATTATTCACCTTACAATTATTCCCTCGCCCAAATATATTATTTGAAGTTGATTTAGTTTAACAAATGGTATCAGAGCAAGGTTGAAACGAAAAAGTTTATAATAACTAATGAATTTGAGTCGGGAAGGTAATATATTAAATATGTATTATTTATGTTGTTCTTTAAAGACATGTAGGCTTCCGGAATTAGCATTTAGCGCTTTGTTGTTGTTTTTCTTTAAAAACGATTATTTCGAATCCACACAAATCTTGATTTTGTTTCATGTCTACGATTAATTTTCTGTAGGATCTGTCGAAAGAGGAATTGATCCAGAAATTGAGAGGTGCTGGGCAGGAGGCGATAGATTGTAATTGGGAATTGCTGCAAAAATTGTCAGAATATTTGAAGCAGAGAGGAGATGACGAAATAAATGCAGGCCGGGCACGATATGAAGATAAGTTGTTATCTAAACAATATACTGGACGATCTAATAATCAGGTTTCTAAGGAATCTGTAAATCAAACAGATTTGGAAATATTATCGCGTAATTCTGAAGTTGTTGGTAGTTCGGGGGTAAAAGAAATGTTTGATAAGTCGAATGTGAAAATGTTAATGGAGTTAGTTAAAATAATTCGGCATTTGTAGGAAGGAGTTTGTTTACAATTTCTGTTGATATTAATTCATTTGTGTAAGTTACGTTTGGTGCAGTTTATCTGTTGTATTACGGGAAAGATCTCAGGTAGAGAGTTAGAAATATTTGGTCAAGCTAGGTTGGAATAATGGACCTGGGACCAACTGCAACAGTATTTGGTTGATACAATTATTGCCGAGAGTTATAAAGAAGAATTTGTAAGGGAATATGTAACGCGACGATTTCAGAAACTCGGAGAATCTTTCTCGGACTATATTAGAGATATATACAAGCAAATAAAATATTGAGGCACATTTCGCAAGAAGCCCCACTTAAAGTAATTCTGCAGAATCTGAAGCCTTGTGTGAAGAAATCATCTTTGGTTTACCGAAAGGCCTTTTCAGGAGCTAGTGAAAATTGCGGATGAGATGGCTTACTCATTATTTGCCAAGGAACACCGCGAAGAGTTTGAGAGTATTCGTAGTTCTGGTCAAGGGAGTCTGGAGACTTCTCGATCTAGTAATGAGCGTATTCATCGGAGGGAGTTTAAAATATACAATGACATTACTTGTTATAAATGTAAAAGAGTAGGACATGTGAGAAACAGATGTCCTGAATTAAACATTAATCAAAATAGGCAGTCGGGAAAGTTGTAAGGGGTGGTAGCAACAGATCGGCTAGTGCACCCATTAATATTGTTAGTAGGTCTTGTAAATGTAATGAGGATCCGTGGGTATTAGTGAGGATAAAGGATCACGAAGTACCTGCTATTATAAATATCGGAGCTAGGGTGTCGGTAATGGATGATAAAGTGTTCCAAAATTTGAAGCGTTTAAATTTAATTAAGAAGGAGTTTGAAGTGAGTACCAGCTGTTAAACAGCTCTTAGGGAATTCATGCAAGTAAGTAAAGGTATCAGGTGTCATGTGAAGATTGAGAAATATTCGTTGGATCAATGTTTTAATGTGGTTAATAAGTTAGTAGCTCCTCTTATATTAGGAATGAATTTAATTAATAAAACAAAAATTGAAATATTTCCTTGGAGACGAAAATTTAAATTTGGATTTGATGAAAAAAGGGAATGAGAATTTTCGTCTTGGATAAACGTTAAATCCTTTGGCGTTAACTATATAAAGGATGAACCTATGGAAAGGCAGTTGGTGTTGGCGGAAGTTGCTGAACAGGAAAGTTTAGGAGATTTCTGTAATTTGCTAAGGGAATATCCGAATTTGTTTAGTAGCAAATTGGATACTGTAAAAGGTCGGTGTTGTGAAATTGAATTCTCACATGAATAACCTGTCCGATTGGCCGCTTATCAGTTCCCTCCCCCCCAAAAAAAAATATATCAATACTCAGAGTTTATGTTAAATAAGTGAGTAATTGAGACCAGATAATCGAATTATGCATCTCCAGCTTTCCTGGTGCCTAAATGAAATGGAAAATATAGATTAGTGGTCATATTTTATAAATTAAATGAAAAGGTCAAATTCGTTTTCTTCCCATGCCAACGATAGAGAGTGCGTTCCAACATTTTCCAGGGGCTACCATATTTTCAGTGATAGATTTAAACGTGGCTTACCATCAGATCCCTCTGACGGCTAAAAGTCGTCGTTGTACGGCGTTTATCACACCACTTGGACTATATGAATTCACCAAGCTTCCGATGGGCATTTCGAAAGGATCTCAGGTTTTTGGTAGAGAAATTGATAGAGTATTTTCCGTTCTGAAATATAAATGTGTGTTCCATTTTGCCGATGATATTTTAATTTATTCAAAATCTAAGGAGAAACATCAAAATCATCTTAGAATAGTTTTTTCTAGACTTCAGAATGCGGGATTCACAGTAAATAAGGATTAAATTACCTTAGGAGGCAGAAATATTAAATTTTTGGGACATCATATATTAAAGCAGTTCAGGAATTTCCGACTTTGTGGGAATGACTGGGTTTTATTCCAAATTCATACCAAAGTATGCCGAAATAGTAGCGCCCTTGAATAAGCTTAAAGAAAAAAATGGACATTTTGAGTGAGGAGATGTTCAGGAACGGGCGTTTATAAACTTGAAGAAAGCTGTCAGCACTGCCCCAATTCTACAGTTACCTAATTTTCGAAAGAAATTTGTCATGCAATGTGACGCGAGCGATTTGGCGATTTCTGCTGTACTGAATCAAGAAGTCGATAATTCCCTGGCACCGATAGCTTTTGCCAGCCGATAATTAACGCCTCAAGGAATAAAATATTCCACGTACAAGAAGGAATGCTTGGTCGTTGTTTACGGGTGAGAAAGATTTCGATAGTTCGTGAAACACAAAGAATTCACCGTTCATACTGATAGTGAGGGATTGTCATGGTTAAGGGATCATCCCCGGGGGTAGGGATGTGTTGGACGTTGGATTCTTAGATTATCACCATTTAAATTTAAAATTGTTTACATAACTGTTATATCTAACTTGGAGGCAGATTGTCGCGAATGTTCGAAGAACCGACAGAAAATTACCAATAATATGAGTGCGAACGAGGGAGGACCTAATTTCGTGATGGGTATTCTAACTGATTTTCCTGCTTCGTTTGAATGTTTTGTCTCACATCAAAAGGCGGATGAAGAATTCCGGAAAATATATACAAAAATTCGGATAGGTGATCCGTCAGTAAGACGATATAGAATAAAGCGAGGATTGATTGTAGTTTCTCCAAAAGATGGAGATACTATTTGTACTTTCGTTGGTGCAAAAAATTCTGCTATGTTATTTTCATGATGGTATGATGGGTGCTAATTTGGGAGTATCTAAAACATATAACAAGGTTCAAATAAATTTGTTTTTGGCCTGGGATGTATAAATGTGTAAAGTCGTATGTAAAGACCTGTGATATTTGCCAAAGGACGAAGCCGGCTCAAAATTCTCAAGTGGGGTTGCATTCGGCTGATGTCACTCTTCAATGCTTATTTCTGGATTTCGTGGGACCCATGTCCAGAACTACTTCAGGAAATACAGTCATATTTTCGGTGTTGGACTCCTTTTCTAAATTCGTATGGTTGTTTCCTATGAGAAAAGTGTCAGCTAGCACCATAGTTGAACAATGACAAGTCAAAATATTTGGCCAGTTCGGTATACCAGAAGAAATTGACACTGATAACGCGGGATGTTTTCGTTCTAAAATATTTAAGGATTGTCTGTTTCAGTGGGGAATAAGAGGAATTTATACTTCACCTTTTTATTCAAAAGGTTTCCAAGTGAAAAGATTCCATAGAAATTGAAAGGCAGCCTTGATTTCGTATAACCACAATCAATATAATAAATGGGATCTGAATTTATATCTTCTTCAATACGGGTTCAATAATGCGTGCCACGAGGGTGTAAATAAAACTCCGGCAAAGTTATTTTTACGTTGAGAGTTAAATTCTCCTCTGTAATTTAAAATGGAAACTAAACAATTCGGATAATATTAGTACGACAGCAAAGCGTAAAATTTGGGATGAAGCTGTAACTAATTTGCAGAAGGCGCGCATAAAGTCGCCGCTAGGGACAATACTGGTAGGCAAGACCACACTTATGAGGCAGGTGAAACAATTTCCTCAAATTTGAAAATTGAAACAGATTTCTGCCAAACTAGATTTCAAATGGTCCCCACCAGTTAAAATGGTACGATTCTTATCTCCCGTTACAAGGGAATTGGTTTGTCCAAGTCGGGAGTAATCTTTAGAAAATGTTAGCCATTTGAAGCCGTATTACACCTCTTAAAACTTGAAACAAAGCTCTCTCTCGGAGTAATTCTTGACGTTCTTCGAAAAGTTTTCAATGTTTAACTATAAAACAAAAGTGTATATTTGGTAAAGTAACAAAGCTGTTATTATGCGTTTGGTTTGGGTGATGTGAAGAAGACATACTCAGCCGTAAGGGACTTATTAAAGATATCAGGAGTTTTCGGTTCTCCAAGGAATGTTTTCACCTTTTTTTTTGAAGCATAATAAATTGATGGCCAATTTATGATTTCAGTTTTTATTTATGAGGCAGATATCAAATATGGACGTTGAGCTGAACCTCAAGACACTCGTAGTGCAAAAGGACATCGTCACTGTCATCAGCAGGCGGGGAGACAGTGAACCTTTTATTATTATTATTTTTTATTTAAATTAAGTTTTAGTCCGGAGACTTTACAGTTGTGATAATAATATAATAAACGTACTTACAATTGTAAAAATTAAACAAATAAAACAAAAGGTATTTACAATTTGTAAATATTTGTGGTCTTGGATGTGACCCTTGTCATAAGTTTGAGACTTATTTTCCACATTTTAGCCGGCATGATGTTAGCGATCGATCTGGTCATTGGGGAGACTTCATGTTTCAAAAGCGTTAATAAGGTTACGGGGGAAGATGGGAGAAGGTAGTGCCAGTTGGTAGGAGGGGCTAGAGTTAGATAATTCCGGAGTGATTTAGGGGGAGGATGATGTCAATTGGGAGTTTACGTTTTAGTCTGCGATTTTGTGAAGGAGGTGGTGGGATACTGTAGAAAAGCTCAATGGTGGGATTTGGATAAAGAGGGGAGGAGATTGACGGGTCTATAACTATGTGGACAGAATTTGGGTTTATTTGGCTTTGGGATCATTATTATATGTGCGTGCTTCCAGGCTATTGGGTAATATAATGTACGGATTATTGCTTTGAAAATGATTGTTATTAAGGTTGAAGCTTTTTTAAGGAGGTTTTTCAGGTGGAGGGGAGTGATAAGGTCGTGACCGGCGTAGTGTTTATTTTTTAATTTGTTTATGGTTGAGCGGACTAGGGGAGGACTAAATAGTTTAGGTAGAGCTGACAGTTGAAGAGGTTGGAGGAGAGTGTTATTTATCTTGTTATTGTGGTAAAAGTTAATTGTTTGGTTTGGAGAGAATTGGGATGTGAGAATGTTTGCGAATAGATTAGCTTTATGGGCTGGAGAGGTATACCATTGGTTTTGATGTTTGAGAGGAGGGATATCACAATGAGGTTTGGTTAGGATTTTGGTTTTCCTCCATATGGAGTAGTCGGAGGAATTCAGTTGTTGGAGATGATTAAAGTAGTTTGCGTCGAAGATGTCTTTTAATGCTAGTTTGAGCTGTCGGGAAATAGTGGGTTTTGTCAGCTGGGTGTTTAGATGCAATCCATCTTTTACGGGAATATTTTTTTGTGTATAGAAGGTCTTTTATGATGGGGTTTAAGGGATATTGACAACGTTTTTTAGTTGGGGTTGGTAAGCGGGAATCTGATGCAGAAGAAAGGATGAGTGTTTGCAAGTTATCAAGAGCTGTGTCAATATCGGAAGGAGATTTGAGAGGAATTTGTAAATTTATTTGTGGGTCGATGAGAGAAGAGTAACGTTGATAATTTATGAAGTGGCTATTTATATTCGGAAAAGCGAGTGGAATTACAGTAAGATTAAGATGGGCGACATAAGGGAGGTGATCTGAGGAAAGTTCGTGCAGTACTGAAGAGTTCGTAAAGTAGTGGGAGGTTTTAAAATAGATAAAGAAGTCAAGGATATCTGGAGATCCTGCATTGTCTGGATAAAAGGTGGGCTCCGGAGGGAAGATAAAATTGTATAGGTTGATTCCTCTGGGATTGGGAATTCTGGATCCAAAATGCAGATGCTTAGCATTGAAATCGCCTCCTAAAATGAATGGAGCATGGCATGCATTTAGGAGTTTAGACCAAAAGTCATGTGGAAGAGTTATAGAAGGCGAAGAGTAGAAGCTGGCTATGTTAATTGATTGGTTGTTATAGAGGTTTAGTGTTAATTGGAATTCTTTGGTCGTTATGGGAGGAAGCTCATTATGATTAGTGGAGTTTTTGATAAGGATAGCGGATCCTCCTTTTCTTTTGAAGTCAGGGTTTTGTACCCATGGATGTTGAGACGGTGGGTGTGCGTGAGTTTGGTTTCGGCCAAAAGGAGGATTTCTATTTCGTGGGTATTTAGAAAAAGGGAAAGTTCGTGGAATTTGTTGTATACTCCTCGGGCATTCCACGTGCATATGGAGAAGTTTTTGTGAGGATAAGGGTTCATTTATTTAGCCTCAATAAGCTTGGATAATAGGGTTGAAAGTGGAGTGATAAGGGAGATGGTTCTATCAATTTTGGTGCAAAACGATAGTAGTATTTGGTCTTGGTTCGAAGTGTTAGCTTGGGTTGATTGTGAAGGATGTTGTACTTGTGAAGAGGGGGGATATTTTAGGATACTGGCGTAGGAATGGGCATTGCTATTTTTACTAGATGTAGGTTGGGGAGCTGTGTGATTGGGAGTGCAGTTTGAGGTTGATGAGGTAGAGGGTTTGTATGGGTTGGGTTTGTTGTAGAAATTTTGAAGCGATTTATAATGTGGACAGCCCCGGTAGTTCGCAGTGTGTGGGCCTTTGCAATTGGTGCAAATTGTGGTAGAGCATTTTGGGTTAGGACACTTTGAAGAGAGGTGATAGGATTCGCATTGGACACAGGGGGGGGGGGGGTGATTGTGGCAGTAGATTTTTGAGTGACTGAAGGCTTGGCACTTCATACATTGGACAATGGATCTTTTTGTTTTAGGAGGTTCAATTTTTACATTACAGTGGTATAGAGTAGTTATTTCAAAGATTGTATGGTTTTTGGGGTCACGGGAAAGATCCAGGAAAAATAGGGGAAGCTGATGAAAATGGGAGGGGGTAGAACTTGGCGACGTGTGGCGGGAGGGGCACTATCTGTAGATTCTTCTTCATTTTGAAAGATTTGGAAACGGTTTGATGTGAGAAAAGGAGAGTTTTGATGAGAGTTGTGGTTGTTTGATGTTGTAGGGTTTGGGATGCTAGGTGGTGTATTTGAGGGAATGCCTTTTCTTTTTTTTGAAGAAATAGTCGTAAAAGCTGGGGAGAGAGGGATAGGTAATTCGTTAGAGTCTGTTGATGGCTGGTTGAGGTTTTCACCTTCAAGATACATATCCATGATGGAGACGGGAGCCTCGAGTTTGGGCTGCTGCGTTGCGATGCTGACGCTCTCGGTTAGGCGGCAGGGGGCGAGGGGAGCTAGATGGAGGCGTACGAGTGCATAAATTTTTAGACATATTTTCAGACGAATAAATATGTATCGGGGTCAGTTATCTTTATAATATTTATCTACATGTTGTGTGTATAACTTGAACCCCATTCGGGGAGGGAGTGTGACAACCGTATGGATGTTGGTTGAAAAGCATTACATAAAAATAACGCAAAATCAACCAAAATTGGTGTCGAATCCGGGGATATGCATGGCACACTATTTAATTATGACAATCAACTTGACATTTAAATAATTGTCGGGTCCATGTCACATCCACACCCATGTAGTTTAATAAAAAATATTAAAAACTGATTATTATTATAATTATATTGAAGGCATGGTTTTTTAGCGAGATGTATCACATATTTAAATTTTGTATCTGTATTTTATTTGTAAATAAAACATTCAATATAATCGGTATTGTCTTTATCTGAGACATAAGACTTTCTTACGCAACACGTCGACTTTTCAAGTATCTTTTTAATCTCATGACCTTTTATTTTACGCCATAAACTAAGTAATTATACATTTATGAAAATAATACTATTACGAACAATCGTGTGTTTCACAATATACATGTATATATTTACGTTTGCCGGTCAAAATAGTAATTGTTGATGGTAGGACTTACACAATACCCCGCACACTTACCTCGACATGTGAGGTTCGTTTCCTTGTTTGCCCAAGCTCAAAACAGGCGGTAGTAGAGTATTAAGGACGTGGGATCGGGTACAGCGAGTAGCAACTATTGGTCCTTTCATATATGTCTTTCGATATTATACAAAACACTGAGTGTGGGCGCCGTGAATTATTTAAACTAAGAGTACCTCTACGAAGGGATTACGAGTTTATATTTTCTGGAAATTTTTAATACAAGTAAGTGTCTTTAACCTATTGCTGTGAAGAAATAGCGTGACAGGAGAATCAGATAGTACACAATTAAAAACAACACCTTTTTAATGATAGATTACAAGAAAATATTGTTATATGAAGAACGTTTTTATACAGAAGTTTGTAGATAAATCCCAACAATAGCTGCATCTGGTTGGTCGGAATTTTACTACTTACCCCACACCCTTCCGATGGTGGGAAACTGGTTTGTTGTGGGGTCGCATCACTTCGTTCACCGTTTCGCAAACACATAGGAGGCAGCTGGCCGACTATTGCAATAGAAGTAGCGAACAACTCTAACGGTAGGCCCATGAAAAACTAACAGACGTACCTCGGCTTGTGGAAACGTTAGGTTTGGAAACGAGAGTGAGGAAGAGGCATCCCCAGAGGTAGCTCCTTCCACCTCTCCGGGAAGATTCACCTGTGATTGAAGAGCACTCACAGTCTTCCTTGATACGTATGTAACATGTCCATCGCAGTTACGTAAAGTGATGCGAATACAATTAATAATCACATACAAGATTACGCTGATTAACGTTAAATGCGCTTCCGTAAACCTCAAGTAAACTTCTATCAGGTTCTGATTAACACAGTTCATACTTTCAAATTTAATATAAACACAGTTGCTGTAAAGTCTTACATTTAAGTTGATTTACGTAGAATACAATTTATTCAAACCACAAACAAAGTTCTATTTGGTTACAGAAATACAGTTCGAAGATGTATCTTTCAATCGTGCGGTAAATACACAATTAAAGTTCACACAAGACTTCTATTTTACAGAAATACACTTGCGGCAGGATATTTTAGAAATCAAAGTACACGGGGTATGGCCGCTATGGGCAAATCATGGAGGAACTTCGACACTTGATTAAATTTCAGCCGCATGGATTGTCCGTCGTCAGCACCCCCGGGATGACGTAGCTTAGATCTCGGCAAATCAACTGGTCAGAAGCACTAGGGTACAATCATTTCCCCTAATTCCGTAGAACTCCAGTTTATGTAATTAAATTTAGTGACCAACCAGGTCTTGATGAAGTGCAGATATCTGCAATATTAAGTTCACATTATATAAAAACCAGGTAAACATAAGTAATATAATTTAATTTAGATTGTGTGGAATTACAACATTCACATGTATTTCTTGAAAAAGCTAAAACCATAATCGACTGGAATGAAAGGAAATAATTTAAAAAATCACGCAAATTTTTACTTATATTTTTCAAAGAGCAACGTGAAGGCAGAACTTACGATGGATGACTTGAAAACTGCACACATTGAGCTTTGTAGCGACCAGTTGCCGCCAAGTTGTCCGACAAACTGAACGTCATCGAATTACTTTGTTGCCATGATCTGAGGATTTCCTAAGTTCAAAAACTCATTTTAATAAACTATTTGAACGAATACATTAAGAACAATGTCCCATAAGAGGATGTGAGTTGGTCCTTACCTGAATCACCAACAACACGAACTTGGTTGCTTACAGCTCGCTTATTTCGGAAACCAGCACCAACAGTGAATTTAATATAACCAATGTTCCGAAAAAGATTTAAAAATTTTGAATTGCGATTTATAATTTAGATACTGAAATTTTGATTGACAGCAGGGAGGAGATTGAAAATTTTAAATCGAATTTGGGTAGACGAAACGGGCTTCTAAATCTTGAGGAGATATCGTTCGGCGGGGACAGGGTTCGGTTTCGTCTACTACCGAAGAAATGTCAGTCAGGGACGAGGAGGCCGCGCTCTCGGGCAGTGCGTCGGAGTCGTCGTTGTCCGAGATGTCGTCTATCGGAAAAATATAGACGAATCTATAATTTAAAATTTCCTCCCTAGTGAAATGAGGTTTCGGTTGAGGGGGCTGAATGACAATGGGAGGCTCCTGTTTATTCGCGGCGGGGGGATCAAAATTTGGTTGCTCATATAAACAGGAGCAAAAAAAATTCACGAAAGTTCTAAACATTGCTTATATTAAGTTTCACTCACGTGTCAGATACAATTCTGCTTCCGTCTAGCGTCTTGTCTTCAAAAGAAGTGATGCGCGGTAACGATGACATTGTTGAGGAATTCTCACCTTGGTCAGAGATGTACGCAATATAAATATTTATTTATCAAAATTATAGGCAGTAGGTATTAATATTCAACGAAACATATACATTGTGAAATGCTGAAAGAGGAATTCCACGTCATTACGACTTGTTTTCCCTTTAAAAAATGTACTTACTTCGGTAGTCCTAAAGGCTTAAATATTATATAATTGCAAAGAGTAAGTGATACATGTCCTACCAATGTGGAAGGAAATAAATATCTTATAATTTCTTTTCTTCATGGATAAATTGCAATTACGTTATATTTGTAGAGTTCCCAAAATACTTTGCATAGTTTACACGGATACGAGCGTTGAGTTTGCGTTTATTTTAATAGTTTAGCCCCACCTGATTGCTGAAAATTGAATGTAATAATTAATCTCAGCTTCATCCATAACCCGAGGTTCGTCTCCAATCTCGGATATTTTCGTTATTTTCATGGAATACCTCTCCACCCTAGCCTTCATGGTTCTCTCCTACCAAGCCGATAGGGTTTGTAATTACACACGGAATATATTGTAAAATATTATGAGTCTCATTGACAATTTATTCGACGCAAATATTGACAGGTTACAATTTTTCGACGTTTCTAGCCTTGCCCACTAGAAACCAGCCTGCAAACATGTGGTTGTCATATAAAAAAATCAGTGAAATCGATAACCACGATCGATTAGTATGAAATGTCTGTTGTTTTCGCTTTATTTTCTGGAACCACTCTTCCGCCACAAACCCTAGCCGTGCTCCTCTCCAACCCGAACGGGATTCAAATTATACAAAATGTCGTACAAATACTATCAATCTAATTAATTGAAAAATATATTATTGTTAAAAGCGAATCCCTAACCTCAGAAATGAATCTAATCTCGGTCCTTGCGCATTATTTTCATGTAACGCTTCAGCAAACCCCGCCTCTAAGCGTGCTCCCATCGCATGCCCATAGGGGATGAAATCATACACATAATATATTTAGAAATATGATGAGTCTCATTGACCCCGCAAAATACTTATTCGTCGCCAATATAGACAGGTAAACATTTTTTAACGTAGAATTTAATTTTGCCTTCCATAGTATTACGATATTGTCCGCGCATTTACGGATACTACTGTGGGTAAATGTAGTAATATGCAACGTCTACTGCTGTTCAGATTGTACTATTTTCGATCAACTTTCTTATCAATTGGAGCAAGTTTGCATGTATAAATTCTCTTTCAAAATATATGGTTTTTAAACGTTTCAGACTAGAAAACATATATGTTCTACTGATGTGTTGCATTTTTCCCTGTTTACAAGAAAACAGATTACGATTAAACTTTGCAGCGGATAAAGGTGCAACCACAAATAATATTTCTGCCACCCTGCGTAATCAGTCCCAAGGACAATTGTTCCAAACAGTATGAGTTTAGGTACGGATTTTTTAATACTAATTCATTAGTTCCATTTCTCTGCTGAGAAAGTAGTACAAGTCTAGTTGATATTCATTACAATTATGATTAGAACGACTTATAAACTAATGCAATTCGCTATTGAGAACTATACATAAATAGTAAATATGAATTATTGCAAAAGTACAGATTTGAAAGAGCATTAAACGAGAGCAGTTCTATATAAGAGACAAGGATAAGAATTTTTCTTTGTATTGTAGAAATTCACTACGAAAGTATCACAAAATTTCGCAAGTAACCCTGCACTGCTTAATTCACAATGGTCTTAGACAAATGCAAGGATTATACAAATTAAAAATGTCCCCGGCAGAATTTATCAGTCAGCTTTTCACAAAGATAAATATTTATTTTAATCTAATATTATCTTCTATAAAAATGATAAAGGATGTACTTAGGTTTTTTCTATAGAAATTTTATTTCGTGGATAGAATGCAACAAAACGTGGTACAGATATTCTGCAAAACTCGAGAACCGGTACTGTGGTATTGAAAGGGTGGGGGAATGAGAAACCGATTGCATTACGTGAACCGAAACTGTCAATATTTGCGTCGAATAAATTTTTTGAGGGGTCAATGAGACTCATAATATTTTACGGTCACCATAACTTAGTGTTTTCAGTTTTCATTGGAAGATATATGATGACATTTGTCGGCAGATAAATGTTATCTGTGAACTATATTTTACAAAAATGGTTATTATATTTTTATGTAATAATAATCATTTTTTCACTTTGGTGTGGAGAATATTTTTATATAATTGGATTGTTACAAAGAGGAGTTGTTGCAGAAACCTATGTTGTAAAGAGTTAGATTTTATAAAGTTATTTTAAAGGAACGCTGCATGTTTAAACAAATTATTCACCTTACAATTTTTCCCTCGCTCAAATATATTATTTGAAGTTGATTTAGTTTAACAAATGGTAGCAGAGCAAGGTTGAAACGAAAAAGTTTATAATAACTAATGAATTTGAGTCAGGAAGGTAATATATTAAATATGTATTATTTATGTTGTTCTTTAAAGACATGTAGGCTTCCGGAATTAGCATTTAGCGCTTTGTTGTTGTTTTTCTTTAAAAACGATTATTTCGAATCCACACAAATCTTGATTTTGTTTCATGTCTACGATTAATTTTCTGTAGGATCTGTCGAAAGAGGAATTGATCCAGAAATTGAGAGGTGCTGGGCAGGAGGCGACAGATTGTAAGTGGGAATTGCTGCAAAAATTGTCAGAATATTTGAAGCAGAGAGGAGATGACGAAATAAATGCAGGCCGGGCACGATATGAAGATAAGTTGTTATCTAAACAATATACTGGACGATCTAATAATCAGGTTTCTAAGGAATCTGTAAATCACACAGATTTGGAAATATTATCGCGTAATTCTGAAGTTGTTGGTAGTTCGGTGGTAAAAGAAATGTTCGATAAGTCGAATGTGAAAATGTTTATGGAGTTAGTTAAAATAATTCGGCATTTGTAGGAAGGAGTTTGTTTACAATTTCTGTTGATATTAATTCCTTTGTATAAGTTACGTTTGGTGCAGTTTATCTGTTGTATTACGGGAAAGATCTCAGGTAGAGAGTTAGAAATATTTGGTCAAGCTAGGTTGGAATAATGGACCTGGGACCAACTGCAACAGTATTTGGTTGATACAATTATTGCCGAGAGTTATAAAGAAGAATTTGTAAGGGAATATATAACGCGACGATTTCAGAAACTCGGAGAATCTTTCTCGGACTATATTAGAGATATATACAAGCAAATAAAATATTGAGGCACATTTCGCAAGAAGCCCCACTTAAAGTAATTCTGCAGAATCTGAAGCCTTGTGTGGAGAAATCATTTTTGGTTTACCGAAAGGCCTTTTCAGGAGCTAGTGAAAATTGCGGATGAGATGGCTTACTCATTATTTGCCAAGGAACACCGCGAAGAGTTTGAGAGTATTCGTAGTTCTGGTCAAGGGAGTCTGGAGACTTCTCGATCTAGTAATGAGCGTATTCATCGGAGGGAGTTTAAAATATACAATGACATTACTTGTTATAAATATAAAAGAGTAGGACATGTGAGAAACAGATGTCCTGAATTAAACATTAATCAAAATAGGCAGTCGGGAAAGTTGTAAGGGGTGGTAGCATAAGATCGGCTAGTGCACCCATTAATATTGTTAGTAGGTCTCGTAAATGTAATGAGGATCCGTGGGTATTAGTGAGGATAAAGGATCACGAAGTACCTGCTATTATAAATAGCGGAGCTAGGGTTTCGGTAATGGATGATAAAGTGTTCCAAAATTTGAAGCGTTTAAATTTAATTAAGAAGGAGTTTGAAGTGAGTACCAGCTGTTATACAGCTCTTGGGGAATTCAGGCTAGTAAGTAAAGGTATCAGGTGTCATGTGAAGATTGAGAAATATTCGTTGGATCAATGTTTTAATGTGGTTAATAAGTTAGTAGCTCCTCTTATATTAGGAATGAATTTAATTAATAAAACAAAAATGGAAATATTTCCTTGGAGACGAAAATTTAAATTTGGATTTGATGAAGAAAGGGAATGTGAATTTTCCTCTGGGATAAACCTTAAATTCTTGTACGTTAACTATATAAAGGATGAACTTATGGAAAGGCAGTTGGTGTTGGCGGAAGTTGCTTAACAGGAAAGTTTAGGAGATTTCTGTAATTTGCTAAGGGAATATCCGAATTTGTTTAGTAGCAAATTGGATACTGTAAAAGGTCGGTGTTGTGAAATTGAATTCTCACATGAATAACCTGTCCGATTGGCCGCTTATCAGTTCCCCCCCCCCCCCAAAAAGAAAAATATCGATACTCAGAGTTCATGTTAAATAAGTGAGTAATTGAGACCAGATAATCGAATTATGCATCTCCAGCTTTCCTGGTGCCTAAATGAAATGGAAAATATAGATTAGTGGTCATATTTTATAAATTAAATAAAAAGGTCAAATTCGATTTCTTCCCATGCCAACGATAGAGAGTGCGTTCCAACATTTTCCAGGGGCTACCATATTTTCAGTGATAGATTTAAACGTGGCTTACCATCAGATCCCTCTGACGGCTAAAAGTCGTCGTTGTACGGCGTTTATCACACCACTTGGACTATATGAGTTCACCAAGCTTCCGATGGGCATTTCGATAGGATCTCAGGTTTTTGGTAGAGAAATTGATATGGTATTTTCCGATCTATAATATAAATGTGTGTTCCATTTTGCCGATGATATTTTAATTTATTCAAAATCTAAGGAGAAACATCAAAATCATCTTAGAATAGTTTTTTCTAGACTTCAGAATGCGGGATTCACAGTAAATAAGGATTAAATTACCTTAGGAGGCAGAAATATTAAATTTTTGGGACATCATATAATAAAAGCAGTTCAGGAATTTCCGACTTTGTGGGAATGACTGGGTTTTATTCCAAATTTGTACCAAAGTATGCCGAAATAGTAGCGCCCTTGAATAAGGTTAAAGAGAAAAATGGAGATTTTGAGTGAGGAGATGTTCAGGAACGGGCGTTTATGAACTTGAAGAAAGCTGTGAGCACTGCCCCAATTCTCCAGTTACCTAATTTTCAAAAGAAATTTGTCATGCAATGTGACGCGAGTGATTTGGCGATTTCTGCTGTACTGAATCAAGAAGTCGATAATTCCTTGGCACCGATAGCTTTTGCCAGCCGAAAATTAACGCCTCAAGGAATAAAATATTCCACCTACAAGAAGGAATGCTTGGTGGTTGTTTACGGGTGCGAAAGATTTCGATAGTTCGTGAAACACAAAGAATTCACCGTTCATACTGATAGTGAGGGATGTCATGGTTAAGGGATCATCCCCGTGGGTAGGGATGTGTTGGACGTTGGATTCTTAGATTATCACCATTTAAATTTAAAATTGTTTACATAACTGTTATATCTAACTTGGAGGCAGCTTGTCGCGAATGTTCGAAGAACGGACAGAAAATTACCAATAATATGAGTGCGGATGAGGGAGGTCCTAATTTCGTGATGGGTATTCTAACTAATTTTCCTGCTTCGTTTGAATGTTTTGTCTCACATCAAAAGGCGGATGAAGAATTCCGGAAAATATATACAAAAATTCGGATAGGTGATCCGTCAGTAAGACGATATAGAATAAAGCGAGGATTGATTGTAGTTTCTCCAAAAGATGGAGATACTATTTGTACTTTCGTTGGTGCGAAAAATTCTGCTATGTTATTTTCATGATGGTATGATGGGTGCTAATTTGGCCTGGGATGTATAAATGTGTAAAGTCGTATGTAAAGACCTGTGATATTTGCCAAAGGACGAAGCCGGCTCAAAATTCTCAAGTGGGGTTGCATTCGGCTGATGTCACTCAGAGACCTCTTCAATGCTTATTTCTGGATTTCGTGGGACCCATGTCTAGAACTACTTCAGGAAATACAGTCATATTTTCGGTGTTGGACTCCTTTTCTAAATTCGTATGGTTGTTTCCTATGAGAAAAGAATCAGCTAGCACCATAGTTGAACAATTACAAGTCAAAATATTTGGCCAGTTCGGTATACCAGAAGAAATTGACACTGATAACGCGGGATGTTTTCGTTCTAAAATATTTAAGGATTGTCTGTTTCAGTGGGGAATAAGAGGAATTTATACTTCACCTTTTTATTCAAAAGGTTTCCAAGTGAAAAGATTCCATAGAAATTGAAAGGCAGCCTTGATTTCGTATAACCACAATCAATATAATAAATGGGATCTGAATTTATATCTTCTTCAATACGGGTTCAATAATGCGTGCCACGAGGGTGTAAATAAAACTCCGGCAAAGTTATTTTTACGTTGAGAGTTAAATTCTCCTCTGTAATTTAAAATGGAAACTAAACAATTCGGATAATATTAGTACGACAGCAAAGCGTAAAATTTGGGATGAAGCTGTAACTAATTTGCAGAAGGCGCGCATAAAGTCGCCGCTAGGGACAATACTGGTAGGCAAGACCACACTTATGAGGCAGGTGAAACAATTTCCTCAAAGTTGAAAATTGAAACAGATTTCTGCCAAACTAGATTTCAAATGGTCCCCACCAGTTAAAATGGTACGATTCTTACCTCCCGTTACAGAGGAATTGGTTTGTCCAAGTCGGGAGTAATCTTTAGAAAGGCCCATGTTAGCCATTTGAAGCCGTATTACACCTCTTAAAACTTGAAACAAAGCTCTCTCTCGGAGTAATTCTTGACGTTCTTCGAAAAGTTTTCAATGTTTAACTATAAAACAAAAGTGTATATTTGGTAAAGTAACAAAGCTGTTATTATGCGTTTGGTTTGGGTGATGTGAAGAAGACATACTCAGCCGTAAGGGACTTATTAAAGATATCAGGAGTTTTCGGTTCTCCAAGGAATGTTTTCACCTTTTTTTTCGAAGCATAATAAATTGATGGCCAATTTATGATTTCAGTTTTTATTTATGAGGCAGATATCAAATATGGACGTTGAGCTGAACCTCAAGACACTCGTAGTGCAAAAGGACATCGTCACTGTCATCAGCATGCGGGGAGACAGTGAACCTTTTATTATTATTATTTTTTATTTAAATTAAGTTTTAGTCCGGAGACTTTACAGTTGTGATAATAATATAATAAACGTACTTACAATTGTAAAAATTAAACAAATAAAAGAAAAGGTATTTACAATTTGTAAATATTTGTGGTCTTGGATGTGACCCTTGTCATAAGTTTGAGACTTATTTTCCACATTTTAGCCGGCATGATGTTAGCGATCGATCTGGTCATTGGGGAAACTTCATGTTTCAAAAGCGTTAATAAGGTTACGGGGGAAGATGGGAGAAGGTAGTGCCAGTTGGTAGGAGGGGCTAGAGTTAGATAATTCCGGAGTGATTTCGGGGGAGGATGATGTCAATTGGGAGTTTACGTTTTAGTCTGCGATTTTGTGAAGGAGGGGGTGGGATACTGTAGTATAGCTCAATGGTGGGATTTGGATGGTTGATCGAGCCATTTATAAGAGCCTTGGTAGAGTTATGAATTATGGCAGGAATTAGGGGAATTTCAAGTTCTTTGTGGATAACTGAGTTGCGAACGTACCAGGGGGAATTTGATATTAAACGGAGAATTTTGTTTTGTTTGGTTTGTATTTTGTTGGAGTGGGAATAGGCAGTGGATCCCCAGTGTACTGTTTTAGTAGATAGGTTTTGAGGTATGTCGTGAAAATATAGGTTGAAGAGGAAAGGGCCTAGGATGCTGCCTTGGGGGATCCAAGAGGAAATAGGGAAGGAATTTGAAAGAGTATTGTTAAATTTGATCGAGAAGGAGCGGTTAGTAAGATAGTTAGTAAGGATTCTGAAGAGGGAATCATTAAGTGGGTCTTTGATTTTGGAAAGTAGTGATTGGCGGTGTACTTTATCAAAAGCTTTTTCTGCAATAAGGAAGGCAGCAATGCACGAGTTATTGTTGATGTAGGATGTCTCTGAGTAGAGTATATGGGTGCAAGAGTATTTGGCTCTAAAGCCGTATTGAGCAGGATGAATGAGGTGGGTTAATTCTTTGCTAAGGAGGGGCAGATGGAGTTTTTCGAACAGTTTGGATAAAGAGGGGAGGAGACTGATGGGTCTGTAACTATGTGGACAGAATTTGGGTTTATTTGGCTTTGGGATCATTATTATATGTGCGTGCTTCCCGGCTATTGGGTAATATGTTGTACGGATGATTGCATTGAAAATGATTGTTAGTAAAGTTGAAGCTTTTTTAAGGAGGTTTTTCAGGTGGAGGGGAGTGATAAGGTCGTGACCGGCGGAGTGTTTATTTTTTAATTTGTTTATGGTTGAGCGGACTAGGGGAGGACTAAATAGTTTAGGTAGAGCTGACAGTTGAAGAGGTTGGACGAGAGTGTTATTTATCTTGTTATTGTGGTAAAAGTTAATTGTTTGGTTTGGAGAGAATTGGGATGTGAGAATGATTGCGAATAGATTAGCTTTATGGGCTGGAGAGGTATACCATTGGTTTTGATGTTTGAGAGGAGGGATATCACAATGAGGTTTGGTTAGGATTTTGGTTTTTCTCCATATGGAGTAGTCGGAGGAATTCAGTTGTTGGAGATGATTAAAGTAGTTTGCGTCGAAGGTGTCTTTTAATGCTAGTTTGAGCTGTCGGGAAATAGTGTTAAAGTGGGGTTTGTCAGCTGGGTGT
Source organism: Zhengitettix transpicula (assembly GCA_037074705.1). Classification (NCBI taxonomy): domain Eukaryota; kingdom Metazoa; phylum Arthropoda; class Insecta; order Orthoptera; family Tetrigidae; genus Zhengitettix; species Zhengitettix transpicula. The sequence goes on along the minus strand of CM073590.1, from coordinate 12,357,303 downwards.
TTTGATGCAATACATCTTTTACGGGAATATTATTTTGTGTATAGTAGGTCTTTTATGATGGGGTTTAAGGGATATTGACAACGTTTTTTAGTTGGGGTTGGTAAGCGGGAATCTGATGCAGATGAAAGGATGAGTGTTTGCAAGTTGTCAAGAGCTGTGTCAATATCGGAAGGAGATTTGAGAGGAATTTGTTAATTTATTTGTGGGTCGATGAGAGAAGAGTAACGTTGCCAATTTATGAAGTGGCTATTTATATTCGGAAAAACGAGTGGAATTACAGGAAGATTTAGATGGGCGACATAAGGGTGGTGATCTGAGGAAAGTTCGTGCAGTACCGTAAAGTAGTGGGAGGTTTTAAAATAGATAAAGAAGTCAAGGATATCTGGAGATCTTGCATTGTCTGGATAAAAGGTGGGCTCCGGAGGGAAGATAATTTGGTGTGGTTTATGGAGGATAAAATTGTATAGGTTGATTCCTCTGGGATTGGGAATACTGGACCAAAATGGGGATGCTTAGCATTGAAATCGCCTCCTAAAATGAATGGAGCATGGCATGCATTTAGGAGTTTAGACCAAAAGTCATGTGGAAGTGTTATAGAAGGCGAAGAGTAGAAGCTGGCTATGTTAATTGATTGGTTGTTATAGAGGTTTAGTGTTAATTGGAATTCTTTGGTCGTTATGGGAGAAAGCTGATTATGATTAGTGGAGTTTTTGATAAGGATAGCGGATCCTCCTTTTCTTTTGAAGTCAGGGTTTTGTACCCATGGATGTTGAGACGGTGGGTGTGCGTGAGTTTGGTTTCGGCCAAAAGGAGGATTTCTATTTCGTGGGTATTTAGAAAAAGGGAAAGTTCGTGGAATTTGTTGTATACTCCTCGGGCATTCCATGTGCATATGGAGAAGTTTTTGTGAGGATAAGGGTTCATTTATTTAGCCTCAATAAGCTTGGATAATAGGGTTGAAAGTGGAGTGATAAGGGAGATGGTTCTATCAATTTTGGTGCAAAACGATAGTAGTATTTGGTCTTGGTTCGAAGTGTTAGCTTGGGTTGATTGTGAAGGATGTTGTACTTGTGAAGAGGGGGGATATTTTAGGATACTGGCGTAGGAATGGGCATTGCTATTTTTACTAGATGTAGGTTGGGGAGCTGTGTGATTGGGAGTGCAGTTTGAGGTTGATGAGGTAGAGGGTTTGTATGGGTTGGGTTTGTTGTAGAAATTTTGAAGGGATTTATAATGTGGACAGCCCCGGTAGTTCGCAGTGTGTGGGCCTTTGGAATTGGTGCAAATAGGGGTAGAGGATTTTGTGTTAGGACACTTTGAAGAGAGGTGATAGGATTCGCAGCGTACACAGCGGGGGGGGGGGGGTGATTGTGGCAGTAGTTTTTTGAGTGACCGAAGGCTTGGCACTTCATACATTGGACAATGGATCTTTTTGTTTTAGGTGGTTCAATTTTTACATTACAGTGGTATAGAGTAGTTATTTCAAAGATTGTATGGTTTTTTGGGTCACGGGAAAGATCCAGGAAAAATAGGGGAAGCTGATGAAAATGGGAGGGGGTAGCACTTGGCGAGGTGTGGCGGGAGGGGCACTATCTGTAGATTCTTCTTCATTTTGAAAGATTTGGAAACGGTTTGATGTGAGAAAAGGAGAGTTTTGATGAGAGTTGTGGTTGTTTGATGTTGTAGGGTTTTGGATGCTAGGTGGTGTATTTGAGGTAATGCCTTTTCTTTTTTTGAAGAAATAGTCGTAAAAGCTGGGGAGAGAGGGATAGGTAATTCGTTAGAGGCTGTTGATGGCTGGTAGAGGTTTTCACCTTCAAGATACATATCCATGATGGAGACGGGAGCCTCGAGTTGGGGCTGCTGCGTTGCGATGCTGACGCTCTCGGAGGGACGGCAGGGGGCGAGAGGAGCTAGATGGAGGCGTACGAGTGCATAAATTTTTAGACATATTAACCGGCCTTTTTTCAGACGAATAAATATGTGTCGGGGTCAGTTACCTTTATAATATTTATCTACATGTTGTTGTGTGTATAACTTCAACCCCTTTCGGGGAGGGAGTGTGACAACCGTATGGATGTTGGTTGAAAAGCATTACATAAAAATAACGCAAAATCAACCAAAATTGGTGTCGAATCCGGGGATATGCATGTCACACTATTTACTTATGACAGTCAACTTGGCATTTAACTCCCCTAAACGGGGGTGGACGGGGGATTGACATTTTCTAACATGTTAAACAGTCTATATTTTCGTGGAATAAATAATTGTCGGGGTCCATGTCACATCCACACCCATGTAGTTTAATAAAAAATATTAAAAACTGATTATTATAATTATATTGAAGGCATGGTTTTTTAGCGAGATGTATCACATATTTTAATTTTGTATCTGTATTTTATTCGTAAATAAAACATTCAATATAATCGGTATTGTCTTTATCTGAGACATAAGACTTTCTTACGCAACACGTCGACTTTTCAAGTATCTTTTTAATCTCATGACCTTTTATCTTACGCAATGAACTAAGTAATTATACATTTATGAAAATAATACTATTACGAACATTGGTGTGTATCACAATATACATGTATATATTTACGTTTGCCGGTCAAAATAGTAATTGTTGATGGTAGGACTTACACAATACCCCGCACACTTACCTCGACATGTGAGGTTCGTTTCCTTGTTTGCCCAAGCTCAAAACAGGCGGTAGTAGAGTATTAAGGACGTGGGATCGGGTACAGCGAGTAGCAACTATTGGTCCTTTCATATATGTCTTTCGATATTATACAAAACACTGAGTGTGGGCGCCGTGAATTATTTAAACTAAGAGTACCTCTACGAAGGGATTACGAGTTTATATTTTCTGGAAATTTTTAATACAAGTAAGTGTCTTTAACCTATTGCTGTGAAGAAATAGCGTGACAGAAGAATCAGATAGATCACAAGAAAATATTGTTATATGAAGAACGTTTTTATTCAGAAATTTGTAGATAAAACCCCAACAACAGCTGCATCTGGTAGGTCGGAATTTTACTACTTACCCCACACCCTTCCGATGGTGGGAGACTGGTTTGTTGTGGGGTCGCATCACTTCGTTCACCGTGTCGCAAACACATAGGAGGCAGCTGGCCGACTATTGCAATAGAAGTAGCGAACAACTCTAACGGTAGGCCCATGAAAAACTAACAGACGTACCTCGGCTTGTGGAAACGTTAGTTTTGGAAACGAGAGTGAGGAAGAGGCATCCCCAGAGGTAGCTCCTTCCACCTCTCCGGGAAGATTCACCTGTGATTGAAGAGCACTCAGAGTCTTCCTTGATACGTATGTAACATGTCCATCGCAGTTACGTAAAGTGATGCGAATACAATTAATATTCACATACAAGATTACGCTGATTAACGTTAAATGCGCTTCCGTAAACCTCAAGTAAAGTTCTATCAGGTTCTGATTAACACAGTTCATACTTTCAAATTTAATATAAACACAGTTACTGTAAACTCTTACATTTACGTTGATTTACGTAGAATACAATTTATTCACAAACAAAGTTCTATTTGGTTACAGAAATACAGTTCGAAGATGTATCTTTCAATCGTGCGGTAAATACACAATTAAAGTTCACACAAGACTTCTATTTTACAGAAATACACTTGCGGCAGGATATTTTAGAAATCAAAGTACACGGGGTATGGCCGCTATGGGCAAATCATGGAGGAACTTCGACGCTTGATTAAATTTCAGCCGCATGGATTGTCCGTCGTCAGCACCCCCGGGATGACGTAGCTTAGATCTCGGCAAATCAACTGGTCAGAAGCACTAGGGTACAATCATTTCCCCTAATTCCGTAGAACTCCAGTTTATGTAATTAAATTTAGTGACCAACCAGGTCTTGATGAAGTGCAGATATCTGCAATATTAAGTTCACATTATATAAAAACCAGGTAAACATAAGTAATATAATTTAATTTAGATTGTGTGGAATTACAACATTCACATGTATTTCTTGAAAAAGCTAAAACTAAAATCGACTGGAATGAAAGGAAATAATTTTAAAAATCACGCAAATTTTTACTTATATTTTTCAAAGAGCAACGTGAAGGCAGAACTTACGATGGATGACTTGAAAACTGCACACATTGAGCTTTGTAGCGACCAGTTGCCGCCAAGTTGTCCGACAAACTGAACGTCATCGAATTACTTTGTTGCCATGATCTGAGGATTTCCTAAGTTCAAAAACTCATTTTAATAAACTATTTGAACGAATACATTAAGAACAATGTCCCATAAGAGGATGTGAGTTGGTCCTTACCTGAATCACCAACAACACGAACTTGGTTGCTTATAGCTCGCTTATTTCGGAAACCAGCACCAACAGTGAATTTAATATAACCAATGTTCCGAAAAAGATTTAAAAATTTTGAATTGCGATTTATAATTTCGATACTGAAATTTTGATTAAGAGCAGGGAGGAGATTGAAAATTTTAAATCGAATTTGGGTAGACGAAACGGGCTTCTAAATCTTGAGGAGATATCGTTCGGCGGGGACAGGGTTCGGTTTCGTCTACTACCGAAGAAATGTCGGTCAGGGACGAGGAGGCCGCGCTCTCGGGCAGTGCGTCGGAGTCGTCGTTGTCCGAGATGTCGTCTATCGGAAAAATATAGACGAATCTATAATTTAAAATTTCCTCCCTGGTGAAATGAGGTTTCGGTTGAGGGGGCTGAATGACAATGGGAGGCTCCTGTTTATTCGCGGCGGGGGGATCAAAATTTGGTTGCTCATATAAACAGGAGCAAAAAAAATTCACGAAAGTTCTAAACATTGCTTATATTAAGTTTCACTCACGTGTCAGATACAATTCTGCTTCCGTCTAGCGTCTTGTCTTCAAAAGAAGTGATGCGTGGTAACGGTGACATTGTTGAGGAATTCTCACCTTGGTCAGAGATGTATGCAATATAAATATTTATTTATCAAAATTATAGGCAGTAGGTATTAATATTCAACGAAACAAATACATTGTGAAATGCTGAAAGAGGAATTCCACGTCATTACGATTTGTTTTCCCTTTAAAAAATGTACTTACTTCGGTAGTCCTAAAGGCTTAAATATTATATAATTGCAAAGAGTAAGTCCTACCAATGTGGAAGGAAATAAATATCTTCTAATTTCTTTTCTTCATGGATAAATTGCAATTACGTTATATTTGTAGAGTTCCCAAAATACTTTGCATAGTTTACACGGATACGAGCGTTGAGTTTGCGTTGATTTTAATAGTTTAGCCCCACCTGATTGCTGAAAATTGAATGTAATAATTAATCTCAGCTTCATCCATAACCCGAGGTTCGTCTCCAATCTCGGATATTTTCGTTAATTTCATGGAATACCTCTCCACCCTAGCCTTCATGGTTCTCTCCTACCAAGCCGATAGGGTTTGTAATTACACACGGAATATATTGTAAAATATTATGAGTCTCATTGACAATTTATTCGACGCAAATATTGACAGGTTACAATTTTTCGACGTTTCTAGCCTTTCCCACTAGAAACCAGCCTGCAAACATGTGGTTGTCATATAAAAAAATCAGTGAAATCGATAACCACGATCGATTAGTATGAAATGTCTGTTGTTTTCGCTTTATTTTCTGGAACCACTCTTCCGCCACAAACCCTAGCCGTGCTCCTCTCCAACCCGAACGGGATTCAAATTATACAAAATGTCGTACAAATACTATCAATCTAATTAATTGAAAAATATATTATTGTTAAAAGCGAATCCCTAACCTCAGAAATGAATCTAATCTCGGTCCTTGCGCATTACTTTCATGTAACGCTTCAGCAAACCCCGCCTCTAAGCGTGCTCCCATCGCATGCCCATAGGGGATGAAATCATACACATAATATATTTAGAAATATGATGAGTCTCATTGACCCCGCAAAATACTTATTCGTCGCCAATATAGACAGGTTAACATTTTTTAACGTAGAATTTAATTTTGCCTTCCATAGTATTACGATATTGTCCGCGCATTTACGGATACTACTGGGGGGAAATGTAGTAATATGCAACGTCTACTGCTGTTCAGATTGTACTATTTTCGATCAACTTTCTTATAAATTGGAGCAAGTTTGCATGTATAAATTCTCTTTCAAAATACATGGTTTTTAAACGTTTCAGACTAGAAAACATATATGTTCTACTGATGTGTTGCATTTTTCCCTGTTTACAAGAAAACAGATTACGATTAAACTTTGCAGCGGATAAAGGTGCAACCACAAATAATATTTCTGCCACCCTGCGTAATCAGTCCCAAGGACAATTGTTCCAAACAGTATGAGTTTAGGTACGGATTTTTTAATACTAATTCATTAGTTCCATTTCTCTGCTGAGAAAGTAGTACAAGTCTAGTTGATATTCATTACAATTATGATTAGAACGACTTATAAACTAATGCAATTCGCTATTGAGAACTATACATAAATAGTAAATATGAATTATTGCAAAAGTACAGATTTGAAAGAGCATTAAACGAGAGCAGTTCTATATAAGAGACAAGGATAAGAATTTTTCTTTGTATTGTAGAAATTCACTACGCAAGTATCACAAAATTTCGCAAGTAACCCTGCACTGCTTAATTCACAAAGGTCTTAGACAAATGCAAGGATTATACAAATTAAAAATGTCCCCGGAAGAATTTATCAGTCAGCTTTTCACAAAGATAAATATTTATTTTAATCTAATATTATCTTCTATACAAATGATAAAGGATGTACTTAGGTTTTTTCTATAGAAATTTTATTTCGTGGATAGAATGCAACAAAACGTGGTACAGATATTCTGCAAAACTCGAGAACCGGTACTGTGGTGTTGAAAGGGTGGGGGGATGAGAAACCGCTTGCATTACGTGAACCGAAACTGTCAATATTTGCGTCGAATAAATTTTTTGAGGGGTCAATGAGACTCATAATATTTTACAATATATTTTTCGGTCACCATAACTTAGTGTTTTCAGTTTTCAGCGGAAGATATATGATGACATTTGTCGGCAGATAAATGTTATCTGTGAACTATATTTTACAAAAATGGTTATTATCTTTTTATGTAATCATAATCATGTTTTCACTTTGGTGTGGAGTATAATTTTTTATAATTGGATTGTTAAAAAGAGGAGTTGTTGCTGAAACCTATGTTGTAAAGAGTTAGATTTTATAAAGTTATTTTAAAGGAGCGCTGCATGTTTAAACAAATTATTCACCTTACAATTTTTCCCTCGCTCAAATATATTATTTGAAGTTGATTTAGTTTAACAAATGGTAGCAGAGCAAGGTTGAAACGAAAAAGTTTATAATAACTAATGAATTTGAGTCGGGACGGTAATATATTAAATATGTATTATTTATGTTGTTCTTTAAAGACATGTAGGCTTCCGGATTTAGCATTTAGCGCTTTGTTGTTTTTTTTTAAAAAGGATTATTTCGAATCAACACAAATCTTGATTTTGTTTCATGTCTACGATTAATGTTCTGTAGGATCTGTCGAAAGAGGAATTGATCCAGGAATTGAGAGGTGCTGGGCAGGAGGCGACAGATTGTAAGTGGGAATTTCTGCAAAAATTGTCAGAATATTTGAAGCAGAGAGGAGATGACGAAATAAATGCAGCCCGGGCTCGATATGAAGATAAGTTGTTATCTAAACAATATACTGGACGATCTAATAATCAGGTTTCTAAGGAATCTGTAAATCAAACAGATTTGGAAATATTATCGCGTAATTCTGAAGTTGTTGGTAGTTCGGTGGTAAAAGAAATGTTCGATAAGTCGAATGTGAAAATGTTTATGGAGTTAGTTAAAATAATTCGGCATTTGTAGGAAGGAGTTTGTTTACAATTTCTGTTGATATTAATTCCTTTGTATAAGTTACGTTTGGTGCAGTTTATCTGTTGTATTACGGGAAAGATCTCAGGTAGAGAGTTAGAAATATTTGGTCAAGCTAGGTTGGAATAATGGACCTGGGACCAACTGCAACAGTATTTGGTTGATACAATTATTGCCGAGAGTTATAAAGAAGAATTTGTAAGGGAATATGTAACGCGACGATTTCAGAAACTCGGAGAATCTTTCTCGGACTATATTAGAGATATATACAAGCAAATAAAATATTGAGGCACATTTCGCAAGAAGCCCCACTTAAAGTAATTCTGCAGAATCTGAAGCCTTGTGTGGAGAAATCATTTTTGGTTTACCGAAAGGCCTTTTCAGGAGCTAGTGAAAATTGCGGATGAGATGGCTTACTCATTATTTGCCAAGGAACACCGCGAAGAGTTTGAGAGTATTCGTAGTTCTGGTCAAGGGAGTCTGGAGACTTCTCGATCTAGTAATGAGCGTATTCATCGGAGGGAGTTTAAAATATACAATGACATTACTTGTTATAAATGTAAAAGAGTAGGACATGTGAGAAACAGATGTCCTGAATTAAACATTAATCAAAATAGGCAGTCGGGAAAGTTGTAAGGGGTGGTAGCCACAGATCGGCTAGTGCACCTATTAATATTGTTAGTAGGTCTCGTAAATGTAATGAGGATCCGTGGGTATTAGTGAGGATAAAGGATCACGAAGTACCTGCTATTATAAATAGCGGAGCTAGGGTTTCGGTAATGGATGATAAAGTGTTCCAAAATTTGAAGCGTTTAAATTTAATTAAGAAGGAGTTTGAAGTGAGTACCAGCTGTTATACAGCTCTTGGGGAATTCATGCTAGTAAGTAAAGGTATCAGGTGTCATGTGAAGATTGAGAAATATTCGTTGGATCAATGTTTTAATGTGGTTAATAAGTTAGTAGCTCCTCTTATATTAGGAATGAATTTAATTAATAAAACCATAATGGAAATATTTCCTTGGAGACGAAAATTTAAATTTGGATTTGATGAAGAAAGGGAATGTGAATTTTCCTCTTGGATAAACCTTAAATCCTTGGGCGTTAACTATATAAAGGATGATCTTATGGAAAGGCAGTTGGTGTTGGCGGAAGTTGCTGAACAGGAAAGTTTAGGAGATTTCTGTAATTTGCTAAGGGAATATCCGAATTTGTTTAGTAGCAAATTGGATACTGTGAAAGGTCGGTGTTGTGAAATTGAATTCTTACATGAATAACCTGTCCGATTGGCCGCTTATCAGATCCCCCCCCCTCCAAAAAAAAAATATCGATACTCAGAGTTTATGTTAAATAAGTGAGTAATTGAGACCAGATAATCGAATTATGCATCTCCAGCTTTCCTGGTGCCTAAATCAAATGGAAAATAAAGATTAGTGGTCATATTTTATAAATTAAATGAAAAGGTCAAATTCGATTTCTTCCCATGCCAACGATAGAGAGTGCGTTCCAACATTTTCCAGGGGCTACCATATTTTCAGTGATAGATTTAAACGTGGCTTACCATCAGATCCCTCTGACGGCTAAAAGTCGTCGTTGTACGGCGTTTATCACACCATTTGGACTATATGAGTTCACCAAGCTTCCGATGGGAATTTCGATAGGATCTCAGGTTTTTGGTAGAGAAATTGATAGAGTATTTTCCGATCTGAAATATAAATGTGTGTTCCATTTTGCCGATGATATTTTAATTTATTCAAAATCTAAGGAGAAACATCAAAATCATCTTAGAATAGTTTTTTCTAGACTTCAGAATGCGGGATTCACAGTAAATAAGGATTAAATTACCTTAGGAGGCAGAAATATTAAATTTTTGGGACATCATATATTAAAGCAGTTCAGGAATTTCCGACTTTGTGGGAATGACTGGGTTTTATTCCAAATTCATACCAAAGTATGCCGAAATAGTAGCGCCCTTGAATAAGCTTAAAGAGAAAAATGGACATTTTGAGTGAGGAGATGTTCAGGAACGGGCGTTTATGAACTTGAAGAAAGCTGTGAGCACTGCCCCAATTCTACAGTTACCTAATTTTCAAAAGAAATTTGTCATGCAATGTGACGCGAGTGATTTGGCGATTTCTGCTGTACTGAATCAAGAAGTCGATAATTCCCTGGCACCGATAGCTTTTGCCAGCCGAAAATTAACGCCTCGAGGAATAAAATATTCCACCTACAAGAAGGAATGCTTGGTGGTTGTTTACGGGTGCGAAAGATTTCGATAGTTCGTGAAACACAAAGAATTCACCGTTCATACTGATAGTGAGGGATTGTCATGGTTAAGGGATCATCCCCGTGGGTAGGGATGTGTTGGACGTTGGATTCTTAGATTATCACCATTTAAATTTAAAATTGTTTACATAACTGTTATATCTAACTTGGAGGCAGCTTGTCGCGAATGTTCGAAGAACGGACAGAAAATTACCAATAATATGAGTGCGGATGAGGGAGGTCCTAATTTCGTGATGGGTATTCTAACTAATTTTCCTGCTTCGTTTGAATGTTTTGTCTCACATCAAAAGGCGGATGAAGAATTCCGGAAAATATATACAAAAATTCGGATAGGTGATCCGTCAGTAAGACGATATAGAATAAAGCGAGGATTGATTGTAGTTTCTCCAAAAGATGGAGATACTATTTGTACTTTCGTTGGTGCGAAAAATTCTGCTATGTTATTTTCATGATGGTATGATGGGTGCTAATTTGGCCTGGGATGTATAAATGTGTAAAGTCGTATGTAAAGACCTGTGATATTTGCCAAAGGACGAAGCCGGCTCAAAATTCTCAAGTGGGGTTGCATTCGGCTGATGTCACTCAGAGACCTCTTCAATGCTTATTTCTGGATTTCGTGGGACCCATGTCTAGAACTACTTCAGGAAATACAGTCATATTTTCGGTGTTGGACTCCTTTTCTAAATTCGTATGGTTGTTTCCTATGAGAAAAGTGTCAGCTAGCACCATAGTTGAACAATTACAAGTCAAAATATTTGGCCAGTTCGGTATACCAGAAGAAATTGACACTGATAACGCGGGATGTTTTCGTTCTAAAATATTTAAGGATTGTCTGTTTCAGTGGGGAATAAGAGGAATTTATACTTCACCTTTTTATTCAAAAGGTTTCCAAGTGAAAAGATTCCATAGAAATTGAAAGGCAGCCTTGATTTCGTATAACCACAATCAATATAATAAATAGGATCTGAATTTATATCTTCTTCAATACGGGTTCAATAATGCGTGCCACGAGGGTGTAAATAAAACTCCGGCAAAGTTATTTTTACGTTGAGAGTTAAATTCTCCTCTGTAATTTAAAATGGAAACTAAACAATTCGGATAATATTAGTACGACAGCAAAGCGTAAAATTTGGGATGAAGCTGTAACTAATTTGCAGAAGGCGCGCATAAAGTCGCCGCTAGGGACAATACTGGTAGGCAAGACCACACTTATGAGGCAGGTGAAACAATTTCCTCAAAGTTGAAAATTGAAACAGATTTCTGCCAAACTAGATTTCAAATGGTCCCCACCAGTTAAAATGGTACGATTCTTACCTCCCGTTACAGAGGAATTGGTTTGTCCAAGTCGGGAGTAATCTTTAGAAAGGCCCATGTTAGCCATTTGAAGCCGTATTACACCTCTTAAAACTTGAAACAAAGCTCTCTCTCGGAGTAATTCTTGACGTTCTTCGAAAAGTTTTCAATGTTTAACTATAAAACAAAAGTGTATATTTGGTAAAGTAACAAAGCTGTTATTATGCGTTTGGTTTGGGTGATGTGAAGAAGACATACTCAGCCGTAAGGGACTTATTAAAGATATCAGGAGTTTTCGGTTCTCCAAGGAATGTTTTCACCTTTTTTTTCGAAGCATAATAAATTGATGGCCAATTTATGATTTCAGTTTTTATTTATGAGGCAGATATCAAATATGGACGTTGAGCTGAACCTCAAGACACTCGTAGTGCAAAAGGACATCGTCACTGTCATCAGCATGCGGGGAGACAGTGAACCTTTTATTATTATTATTTTTTATTTAAATTAAGTTTTAGTCCGGAGACTTTACAGTTGTGATAATAATATAATAAACGTACTTACAATTGTAAAAATTAAACAAATAAAAGAAAAGGTATTTACAATTTGTAAATATTTGTGGTCTTGGATGTGACCCTTGTCATAAGTTTGAGACTTATTTTCCACATTTTAGCCGGCATGATTTTAGCGATCGATCTGGTCATTGGGGAAACTTCATGTTTCAAAAGCGTTAATAAGGTTACGGGGGAAGATGGGAGAAGGTAGTGCCAGTTGGTAGGAGGGGCTAGAGTTAGATAATTCCGGAGTGATTTCGGGGGAGGATGATGTCAATTGGGAGTTTACGTTTTAGTCTGCGATTTTGTGAAGGAGGGGGTGGGATACTGTAGAATAGCTCAATGGTGGGATTTGGATGGTTGATCGAGCCATTTATAAGAGCCTTGGTAGAGTTATGAATTATGGCAGGAATTAGGGGAATTTCAAGTTTTTTGTGGATAACTGAGTTGCGAACGTACCAGGGGGAATTTGATATTAAACGGAGAATTTAGTTTTGTTTGGTTTGTATTTTGTTGGAGTGGGAATAGGCAGTGGATCCCCAGTGTACTGTTTTAGTAGATAGGTTTTGAGGTATGTCGTGAAAATATAGGTTGAAGAGGAAAGGGCCTAGGATGCTGCCTTGGGGGATCCAAGAGGAAATAGGGAAGGAATTTGAAAGAGTATTGTTAAATTTGATCGAGAAGGAGCGGTTAGTAAGATAGTTAGTAAGGATTCTGAAGAGGGAATCATTAAGTGGGTCTTTGATTTTGGAAAGTAGTGTTTGGCGGTGTACTTTATCAAAAGCTTTTTCTGCAATAAGGAAGGCAGCAATGCACGAGTTATTGTTGATGTAGGATGTCACTGAGTAGAGTATATGGGTGCAAGAGTATTTGGCTCTAAAGCCGTATTGAGCAGGATGAATGAGGTGGGTTAATTCTTTGCTAAGGAGGGGCAGATGGAGATTTTCGAACAGTTTGGATAAAGAGGGGAGGAGACTGATGGGTCTATAACTATGTGGACAGAATTTGGGTTTATTTGGCTTTGGGATCATTATTATATGTGCGTGCTTCCCGGCTATTGGGTAATATGTTGTACGGATGATTGCATTGAAAATGATTGTTAGTAAAGTTGAAGCTTTTTTAAGGAGGTTTTTCAGGTGTAGGGGAGTGATAAGGTCGTGACCGGCGGAGTGTTTATTTTTTAATTTGTTTATGGTTGAGCGGACTAGGGGAGGACTAAATAGTTTAGGTAGAGCTGACAGTTGAAGAGGGTGGACGAGAGTGTTATTTATCTTGTTATTGTGGTAAAAGTTAATTGTTTGGTTTGGAGAGAATTGGGATGTGAGAATGATTGCGAATAGATTAGCTTTATGGGCTGGAGAGGTATACCATTGGTTTTGATGTTTGAGAGGAGGGATATCACAATGAGGTTTGGTTAGGATTTTGGTTTTTCTCCATATGGAGTAGTCGGAGGAATTCAGTTGTTGGAGATGATTAAAGTAGTTTGCGTCGAAGGTGTCTTTTAATGCTAGTTTGAGCTGTCGGGAAATAGTGTTAAAGTGGGGTTTGTCAGCTGGGTGTTTTGATGCAATACATCTTTTACGGGAATATTATTTTGTGTATAGTAGGTCTTTTATGATGGGGTTTAAGGGATATTGACAACGTTTTTTAGTTGGGGTTGGTAAGCGGGAATCTGATGCAGATGAAAGGATGAGTGTTTGCAAGTTGTCAAGAGCTGTGTCAATATCGGAAGGAGATTTGAGAGGAATTTGTTAATTTATTTGTGGGTCGATGAGAGAAGAGTAACGTTGCCAATTTATGAAGTGGCTATTTATATTCGGAAAAACGAGTGGAATTACAGGAAGATTTAGATGGGCGACATAAGGGAGGTGATCTGAGGAAAGTTCGTGCAGTACCGTAAAGTAGTGGGAGGTTTTAAAATAGATAAAGAAGTCAAGGATATCTGGAGATCTTGCATTGTCTGGATAAAAGGTGGGCTCCGGAGGGAAGATAATTTGGTGTGGTTTATGGAGGATAAAATTGTATAGGTTGATTCCTCTGGGATTGGGAATACTGGACCAAAATGGGGATGCTTAGCATTGAAATCGCCTCCTAAAATGAATGGAGCATGGCATGCATTTAGGAGTTTAGACCAAAAGTCATGTGGAAGTGTTATAGAAGGCGAAGAGTAGAAGCTGGCTATGTTAATTGATTGGTTGTTATAGAGGTTTAGTGTTAATTGGAATTCTTTGGTCGTTATGGGAGAAAGCTGATTATGATTAGTGGAGTTTTTGATAAGGATAGCGGATCCTCCTTTTCTTTTGAAGTCAGGGTTTTGTACCCATGGATGTTGAGACGGTGGGTGTGCGTGAGTTTGGTTTCGGCCAAAAGGAGGATTTCTATTTCGTGGGTATTTAGAAAAAGGGAAAGTTCGTGGAATTTGTTGTATACTCCTCGGGCATTCCATGTGCATATGGAGAAGTTTTTGTGAGGATAAGGGTTCATTTATTTAGCCTCAATAAGCTTGGATAATAGGGTTGAAAGTGGAGTGATAAGGGAGATGGTTCTATCAATTTTGGTGCAAAACGATAGTAGTATTTGGTCTTGGTTCGAAGTGTTAGCTTGGGTTGATTGTGAAGGATGTTGTACTTGTGAAGAGGGGGGATATTTTAGGATACTGGCGTAGGAATGGGCATTGCTATTTTTACTAGATGTAGGTTGGGGAGCTGTGTGATTGGGAGTGCAGTTTGAGGTTGATGAGGTAGAGGGTTTGTATGGGTTGGGTTTGTTGTAGAAATTTTGAAGGGATTTATAATGTGGACAGCCCCGGTAGTTCGCAGTGTGTGGGCCTTTGGAATTGGTGCAAATAGGGGTAGAGGATTTTGTGTTAGGACACTTTGAAGAGAGGTGATAGGATTCGCAGCGTACACAGCGGGGGGGGGGGGGGTGATTGTGGCAGTAGTTTTTTGAGTGACCGAAGGCTTGGCACTTCATACATTGGACAATGGATCTTTTTGTTTTAGGTGGTTCAATTTTTACATTACAGTGGTATAGAGTAGTTATTTCAAAGATTGTATGGTTTTTTGGGTCACGGGAAAGATCCAGGAAAAATAGGGGAAGCTGATGAAAATGGGAGGGGGTAGCACTTGGCGAGGTGTGGCGGGAGGGGCACTATCTGTAGATTCTTCTTCATTTTGAAAGATTTGGAAACGGTTTGATGTGAGAAAAGGAGAGTTTTGATGAGAGTTGTGGTTGTTTGATGTTGTAGGGTTTTGGATGCTAGGTGGTGTATTTGAGGTAATGCCTTTTCTTTTTTTGAAGAAATAGTCGTAAAAGCTGGGGAGAGAGGGATAGGTAATTTGTTAGAGGCTGTTGATGGCTGGTAGAGGTTTTCACCTTCAAGATACATATCCATGATGGAGACGGGAGCCTCGAGTTGGGGCTGCTGCGTTGCGATGCTGACGCTCTCGGAGGGACGGCAGGGGGCGAGAGGAGCTAGATGGAGGCGTACGAGTGCATAAATTTTTAGACATATTAACCGGCCTTTTTTCAGACGAATAAATATGTGTCGGGGTCAGTTACCTTTATAATATTTATCTACATGTTGTTGTGTGTATAACTTCAACCCCTTTCGGGGAGGGAGTGTGACAACCGTATGGATGTTGGTTGAAAAGCATTACATAAAAATAACGCAAAATCAACCAAAATTGGTGTCGAATCCGGGGATATGCATGTCACACTATTTAATTATGACAATCAACTTGGCATTTAACTCCCCTAAACGGGGGTGGACGGGGGATTGACATTTTCTAACATGTTAAACAGTCTATATTTTCGTGGAATAAATAATTGTCGGGGTCCATGTCACATCCACACCCATGTAGTTTAATAAAAAATATTAAAAACTGATTATTATAATTATATTGAAGGCATGGTTTTTTAGCGAGATGTATCACATATTTTAATTTTGTATCTGTATTTTATTCGTAAATAAAACATTCAATATAATCGGTATTGTCTTTATCTGAGACATAAGACTTTCTTACGCAACACGTCGACTTTTCAAGTATCTTTTTAATCTCATGACCTTTTATCTTACGCAATGAACTAAGTAATTATACATTTATGAAAATAATACTATTACGAACATTGGTGTGTATCACAATATACATGTATATATTTACGTTTGCCGGTCAAAATAGTAATTGTTGATGGTAGGACTTACACAATACCCCGCACACTTACCTCGACATGTGAGGTTCGTTTCCTTGTTTGCCCAAGCTCAAAACAGGCGGTAGTAGAGTATTAAGGACGTGGGATCGGGTACAGCGAGTAGCAACTATTGGTCCTTTCATATATGTCTTTCGATATTATACAAAACACTGAGTGTGGGCGCCGTGAATTATTTAAACTAAGAGTACCTCTACGAAGGGATTACGAGTTTATATTTTCTGGAAATTTTTAATACAAGTAAGTGTCTTTAACCTATTGCTGTGAAGAAATAGCGTGACAGAAGAATCAGATAGATCACAAGAAAATATTGTTATATGAAGAACGTTTTTATTCAGAAATTTGTAGATAAAACCCCAACAACAGCTGCATCTGGTAGGTCGGAATTTTACTACTTACCCCACACCCTTCCGATGGTGGGAGACTGGTTTGTTGTGGGGTCGCATCACTTCGTTCACCGTGTCGCAAACACATAGGAGGCAGCTGGCCGACTATTGCAATAGAAGTAGCGAACAACTCTAACGGTAGGCCCATGAAAAACTAACAGACGTACCTCGGCTTGTGGAAACGTTAGTTTTGGAAACGAGAGTGAGGAAGAGGCATCCCCAGAGGTAGCTCCTTCCACCTCTCCGGGAAGATTCACCTGTGATTGAAGAGCACTCACAGTCTTCCTTGATACGTATGTAACATGTCCATCGCAGTTACGTAAAGTGATGCGAATACAATTAATATTCACATACAAGATTACGCTGATTAACGTTAAATGCGCTTCCGTAAACCTCAAGTAAAGTTCTATCAGGTTCTGATTAACACAGTTCATACTTTCAAATTTAATATACACACAGTTATTGTAAACTCTTACATTTACGTTGATTTACGTAGAATACAATTTATTCACAAACAAAGTTCTATTTGGTTACAGAAATACAGTTCGAAGATGTATCTTTCAATCGTGCGGTAAATACACAATTAAAGTTCACACAAGACTTCTATTTTACAGAAATACACTTGCGGCAGGATATTTTAGAAATCAAAGTACACGGGGTATGGCCGCTATGGGCAAATCATGGAGGAACTTCGACACTTGATTAAATTTCAGCCGCATGGATTGTCCGTCGTCAGCACCCCCGGGATGACGTAGCTTAGATCTCGGCAAATCAACTGGTCAGAAGCACTAGGGTACAATCATTTCCCCTAATTCCGTAGAACTCCAGTTTATGTAATTAAATTTAGTGACCAACCAGGTCTTGATGAAGTGCAGATATCTGCAATATTAAGTTCACATTATATAAAAACCAGGTAAACATAAGTAATATAATTTAATTTAGATTGTGTGGAATTACAACATTCACATGTATTTCTTGAAAAAGCTAAAACCATAATCGACTGGAATGAAAGGAAATAATTTAAAAAATCACGCAAATTTTTACTTATATTTTTCAAAGAGCAACGTGAAGGCAGAACTTACGATGGATGACTTGAAAACTGCACACATTGAGCTTTGTAGCGACCAGTTGCCGCCAAGTTGTCCGACAAACTGAACGTCATCGAATTACTTTGTTGCCATGATCTGAGGATTTCCTAAGTTCAAAAACTCATTTTAATAAACTATTTGAACGAATACATTAAGAACAATGTCCCATAAGAGGATGTGAGTTGTTCCTTACCTGAATCACCAACAACACGAACTTGGTTGCTTACAGCTCGCTTATTTCGGAAACCAGCACCAACAGTGAATTTAATATAACCAATGTTCCGAAAAAGATTTAAAAATTTTGAATTGCGATTTATAATTTCGATACTGAAATTTTGATTAACAGCAGGGAGGAGATTGAAAATTTTAAATCGAATTTGGGTAGACGAAACGGGCTTCTAAATCTTGAGGAGATATCGTTCGGCGGGGACAGGGTTCGGTTTCGTCTACTACCGAAGAAATGTCGGCCAGGGACGAGGAGGCCGCGCTCTCGGGCAGTGCGTCGGAGTCGTCGTTGTCCGAGATGTCGTCTATCGGAAAAATATAGACGAATTTATAATTTAAAATTTCCTCCCTGGTGAAATGAGGTTTCGGTTGAGGGGGCTGAATGACAATGGGAGGCTCCTGTTTATTCGCGGCGGGGGGATCAAAATTTGGTTGCTCATATAAACAGGAGCAAAAAAAATTCACGAAAGTTCTAAACATTGCTTATATTAAGTTTCTCTCACGTGTCAGATACAATTCTGCTTCCGTCTAGCGTCTTGTCTTCAAAAGAAGTGATGCGTGGTAACGGTGACATTGTTGAGGAATTCTCACCTTGGTCAGAGATGTATGCAATATAAATATTTATTTATCAAAATTATAGGCAGTAGGTATTAATATTCAACGAAACATATACATTGTGAAATGCTGAAAGAGGAATTCCACGTCATTACGATTTGTTTTCCCTTTAAAAAATGTACTTACTTCGGTAGTCCTAAAGGCTTAAATATTATATAATTGCAAAGAGTAAGTCCTACCAATGTGGAAGGAAATAAATATCTTATAATTTCTTTTCTTCATGGATAAATTGCAATTACGTTATATTTGTAGAGTTCCCAAAATACTTTGCATAGTTTACACGGATACGAGCGTTGAGTTTGCGTTGATTTTAATAGTTTAGCCCCACCTGATTGCTGAAAATTGAATGTAATAATTAATCTCAGCTTCATCCATAACCCGAGGTTCGTCTCCAATCTCGGATATTTTCGTTATTTTCATGGAATACCTCTCCACCCTAGCCTTCATGGTTCTCTCCTACCAAGCCGATAGGGTTTGTAATTACACACGGAATATATTGTAAAATATTATGAGTCTCATTGACAATTTATTCGACGCAAATATTGACAGGTTACAATTTTTCGACGTTTCTAGCCTTGCCCACTAGAAACCAGCCTGCAAACATGTGGTTGTCATATAAAAAAATCAGTGAAATCGATAACCACGATCGATTAGTATGAAATGTCTGTTGTTTTCGCTTTATTTTCTGGAACCACTCTTCCGCCACAAACCCTAGCCGTGCTCCTCTCCAACCCGAACGGGATTCAAATTATACAAAATGTCGTACAAATACTATCAATCTAATTAATTGAAAAATATATTATTGTTAAAAGCTAATCCCTAACCTCAGAAATGAATCTAATCTCGGTCCTTGCGCATTATTTTCATGTAACGCTTCAGCAAACCCCGCCTCTAAGCGTGCTCCCATCGCATGCCCATAGGGGATGAAATCATACACATAATATATTTAGAAATATGATGAGTCTCATTGACCCCGCAAAATACTTATTCGTCGCCAATATAGACAGGTTAACATTTTTTAACGTAGAATTTAATTTTGCCTTCCATAGTATTACGATATTGTCCGCGCATTTACGGATACTACTGGGGGGAAATGTAGTAATATGCAACGTCTACTGCTGTTCAGATTGTACTATTTTCGATCAACTTTCTTATAAATTGGAGCAAGTTTGCATGTATAAATTCTCTTTCAAAATACATGGTTTTTAAACGTTTCAGACTAGAAAACATATATGTTCTACTGATGTGTTGCATTTTTCCCTGTTTACAAGAAAACAGATTACGATTAAACTTTGCAGCGGATAAAGGTGCAACCACAAATAATATTTCTGCCACCCTGCGTAATCAGTCCCAAGGACAATTGTTCCAAACAGTATGAGTTTAGGTACGGATTTTTTAATACTAATTCATTAGTTCCATTTCTCTGCTGAGAAAGTAGTACAAGTCTAGTTGATATTCATTACAATTATGATTAGAACGACTTATAAACTAATGCAATTCGCTATTGAGAACTATACATAAATAGTAAATATGAATTATTGCAAAAGTACAGATTTGAAAGAGCATTAAACGAGAGCAGTTCTATATAAGAGACAAGGATAAGAATTTTTCTTTGTATTGTAGAAATTCACTACGCAAGTATCACAAAATTTCGCAAGTAACCCTGCACTGCTTAATTCACAAAGGTCTTAGACAAATGCAAGGATTATACAAATTAAAAATGTCCCCGGAAGAATTTATCAGTCAGCTTTTCACAAAGATAAATATTTATTTTAATCTAATATTATCTTCTATACAAATGATAAAGGATGTACTTAGGTTTTTTCTATAGAAATTTTATTTCGTGGATAGAATGCAACAAAACGTGGTACAGATATTCTGCAAAACTCGAGAACCGGTACTGTGGTGTTGAAAGGGTGGGGGGATGAGAAACCGCTTGCATTACGTGAACCGAAACTGTCAATATTTGCGTCGAATAAATTTTTTGAGGGGTCAATGAGACTCATAATATTTTACAATATATTTTTCGGTCACCATAACTTAGTGTTTTCAGTTTTCAGCGGAAGATATATGATGACATTTGTCGGCAGATAAATGTTATCTGTGAACTATATTTTACAAAAATGGTTATTATCTTTTTATGTAATAATAATCATGTTTTCACTTTGGTGTGGAGTATATTTTTTTATAATTGGATTGTTAAAAAGAGGAGTTGTTGCTGAAACCTATGTTGTAAAGAGTTAGATTTTATAAAGTTATTTTAAAGGAGCGCTGCATGTTTAAACAAATTATTCACCTTACAATTTTTCCCTCGCTCAAATATATTATTTGAAGTTGATTTAGTTTAACAAATGGTAGCAGAGCAAGGTTGAAACGAAAAAGTTTATAATAACTAATGAATTTGAGTCGGGATGGTAATATATTAAATATGTATTATTTATGTTGTTCTTTAAAGACATGTAGGCTTCCGGATTTAGCATTTAGCGCTTTGTTGTTTTTTTTTAAAAAGGATTATTTCGAATCAACACAAATCTTGATTTTGTTTCATGTCTACGATTAATGTTCTGTAGGATCTGTCGAAAGAGGAATTGATCCAGGAATTGAGAGGTGCTGGGCAGGAGGCGACAGATTGTAAGTGGGAATTTCTGCAAAAATTGTCAGAATATTTGAAGCAGAGAGGAGATGACGAAATAAATGCAGCCCGGGCTCGATATGAAGATAAGTTGTTATCTAAACAATATACTGGACGATCTAATAATCAGGTTTCTAAGGAATCTGTAAATCAAACAGATTTGGAAATATTATCGCGTAATTCTGAAGTTGTTGGTAGTTCGGTGGTAAAAGAAATGTTCGATAAGTCGAATGTGAAAATGTTTATGGAGTTAGTTAAAATAATTCGGCATTTGTAGGAAGGAGTTTGTTTACAATTTCTGTTGATATTAATTCCTTTGTATAAGTTACGTTTGGTGCAGTTTATCTGTTGTATTACGGGAAAGATCTCAGGTAGAGAGTTAGAAATATTTGGTCAAGCTAGGTTGGAATAATGGACCTGGGACCAACTGCAACAGTATTTGGTTGATACAATTATTGCCGAGAGTTATAAAGAAGAATTTGTAAGGGAATATGTAACGCGACGATTTCAGAAACTCGGAGAATCTTTCTCGGACTATATTAGAGATATATACAAGCAAATAAAATATTGAGGCACATTTCGCAAGAAGCCCCACTTAAAGTAATTCTGCAGAATCTGAAGCCTTGTGTGGAGAAATCATTTTTGGTTTACCGAAAGGCCTTTTCAGGAGCTAGTGAAAATTGCGGATGAGATGGCTTACTCATTATTTGCCAAGGAACACCGCGAAGAGTTTGAGAGTATTCGTAGTTCTGGTCAAGGGAGTCTGGAGACTTCTCGATCTAGTAATGAGCGTATTCATCGGAGGGAGTTTAAAATATACAATGACATTACTTGTTATAAATGTAAAAGAGTAGGACATGTGAGAAACAGATGTCCTGAATTAAACATTAATCAAAATAGGCAGTCGGGAAAGTTGTAAGGGGTGGTAGCATAAGATCGGCTAGTGCACCCATTAATATTGTTAGTAGGTCTCGTAAATGTAATGAGGATCCGTGGGTATTAGTGAGGATAAAGGATCACGAAGTACCTGCTATTATAAATAGCGGAGCTAGGGTTTCGGTAATGGATGATAAAGTGTTCCAAAATTTGAAGCGTTTAAATTTAATTAAGAAGGAGTTTGAAGTGAGTACCAGCTGTTATACAGCTCTTGGGGAATTCATGCTAGTAAGTAAAGGTATCAGGTGTCATGTGAAGATTGAGAAATATTCGTTGGATCAATGTTTTAATGTGGTTAATAAGTTAGTGGCTCCTCTTATATTAGGAATGAATTTAATTAATAAAACCATAATGGAAATATTTCCTTGGAGACGAAAATTTAAATTTGGATTTGATGAAGAAAGGGAATGTGAATTTTCCTCTTGGATAAACCTTAAATCCTTGGGCGTTAACTATATAAAGGATGATCTTATGGAAAGGCAGTTGGTGTTGGCGGAAGTTGCTGAACAGGAAAGTTTAGGAGATTTCTGTAATTTGCTAAGGGAATATCCGAATTTGTTTAGTAGCAAATTGGATACTGTGAAAGGTCGGTGTTGTGAAATTGAATTCTTACATGAATAACCTGTCCGATTGGCCGCTTATCAGATCCCCCCCCCCCTCCAAAAAAAAATATCGATACTCAGAGTTTATGTTAAATAAGTGAGTAATTGAGACCAGATAATCGAATTATGCATCTCCAGCTTTCCTGGTGCCTAAATCAAATGGAAAATAAAGATTAGTGGTCATATTTTATAAATTAAATGAAAAGGTCAAATTCGATTTCTTCCCATGCCAACGATAGAGAGTGCGTTCCAACATTTTCCAGGGGCTACCATATTTTCAGTGATAGATTTAAACGTGGCTTACCATCAGATCCCTCTGACGGCTAAAAGTCGTCGTTGTACGGCGTTTATCACACCATTTGGACTATATGAGTTCACCAAGCTTCCGATGGGAATTTCGATAGGATCTCAGGTTTTTGGTAGAGAAATTGATAGAGTATTTTCCGATCTGAAATATAAATGTGTGTTCCATTTTGCCGATGATATTTTAATTTATTCAAAATCTAAGGAGAAACATCAAAATCATCTTAGAATAGTTTTTTCTAGACTTCAGAATGCGGGATTCACAGTAAATAAGGATTAAATTACCTTAGGAGGCAGAAATATTAAATTTTTGGGACATCATATATTAAAGCAGTTCAGGAATTTCCGACTTTGTGGGAATGACTGGGTTTTATTCCAAATTCATACCAAAGTATGCCGAAATAGTAGCGCCCTTGAATAAGCTTAAAGAGAAAAATGGACATTTTGAGTGAGGAGATGTTCAGGAACGGGCGTTTATGAACTTGAAGAAAGCTGTGAGCACTGCCCCAATTCTACAGTTACCTAATTTTCAAAAGAAATTTGTCATGCAATGTGACGCGAGTGATTTGGCGATTTCTGCTGTACTGAATCAAGAAGTCGATAATTCCCTGGCACCGATAGCTTTTGCCAGCCAAAAATTAACGCCTCGAGGAATAAAATATTCCACCTACAAGAAGGAATGCTTGGTGGTTGTTTACGGGTGCGAAAGATTTCGATAGTTCGTGAAACACAAAGAATTCACCGTTCATACTGATAGTGAGGGATTGTCATGGTTAAGGGATCATCCCCGTGGGTAGGGATGTGTTGGACGTTGGATTCTTAGATTATCACCATTTAAATTTAAAATTGTTTACATAACTGTTATATCTAACTTGGAGGCAGCTTGTCGCGAATGTTCGAAGAACGGACAGAAAATTACCAATAATATGAGTGCGGATGAGGGAGGTCCTAATTTCGTGATGGGTATTCTAACTAATTTTCCTGCTTCGTTTGAATGTTTTGTCTCACATCAAAAGGCGGATGAAGAATTCCGGAAAATATATACAAAAATTCGGATAGGTGATCCGTCAGTAAGACGATATAGAATAAAGCGAGGATTGATTGTAGTTTCTCCAAAAGATGGAGATACTATTTGTACTTTCGTTGGTGCGAAAAATTCTGCTATGTTATTTTCATGATGGTATGATGGGTGCTAATTTGGCCTGGGATATATAAATGTGTAAAGTCGTATGTAAAGACCTGTGATATTTGCCAAAGGACGAAGCCGGC
This sequence comes from Zhengitettix transpicula, assembly GCA_037074705.1. Lineage (NCBI taxonomy): Eukaryota > Metazoa > Arthropoda > Insecta > Orthoptera > Tetrigidae > Zhengitettix > Zhengitettix transpicula. Next base: position 12,333,034 of record CM073590.1, on the reverse strand, counting down.
TCAAAATTCTCAAGTGGGGTTGCATTCGGCTGATGTCACTCAGAGACCTCTTCAATGCTTATTTCTGGATTTCGTGGGACCCATGTCTAGAACTACTTCAGGAAATACAGTCATATTTTCGGTGTTGGACTCCTTTTCTAAATTCGTATGGTTGTTTCCTATGAGAAAAGTGTCAGCTAGCACCATAGTTGAACAATTACAAGTCAAAATATTTGGCCAGTTCGGTATACCAGAAGAAATTGACACTGATAACGCGGGATGTTTTCGTTCTAAAATATTTAAGGATTGTCTGTTTCAGTGGGGAATAAGAGGAATTTATACTTCACCTTTTTATTCAAAAGGTTTCCAAGTGAAAAGATTCCATAGAAATTGAAAGGCAGCCTTGATTTCGTATAACCACAATCAATATAATAAATAGGATCTGAATTTATATCTTCTTCAATACGGGTTCAATAATGCGTGCCACGAGGGTGTAAATAAAACTCCGGCAAAGTTATTTTTACGTTGAGAGTTAAATTCTCCTCTGTAATTTAAAATGGAAACTAAACAATTCGGATAATATTAGTACGACAGCAAAGCGTAAAATTTGGGATGAAGCTGTAACTAATTTGCAGAAGGCGCGCATAAAGTCGCCGCTAGGGACAATACTGGTAGGCAAGACCACACTTATGAGGCAGGTGAAACAATTTCCTCAAAGTTGAAAATTGAAACAGATTTCTGCCAAACTAGATTTCAAATGGTCCCCACCAGTTAAAATGGTACGATTCTTACCTCCCGTTACAGAGGAATTGGTTTGTCCAAGTCGGGAGTAATCTTTAGAAAGGCCCATGTTAGCCATTTGAAGCCGTATTACACCTCTTAAAACTTGAAACAAAGCTCTCTCTCGGAGTAATTCTTGACGTTCTTCGAAAAGTTTTCAATGTTTAACTATAAAACAAAAGTGTATATTTGGTAAAGTAACAAAGCTGTTATTATGCGTTTGGTTTGGGTGATGTGAAGAAGACATACTCAGCCGTAAGGGACTTATTAAAGATATCAGGAGTTTTCGGTTCTCCAAGGAATGTTTTCACCTTTTTTTTCGAAGCATAATAAATTGATGGCCAATTTATGATTTCAGTTTTTATTTATGAGGCAGATATCAAATATGGACGTTGAGCTGAACCTCAAGACACTCGTAGTGCAAAAGGACATCGTCACTGTCATCAGCATGCGGGGAGACAGTGAACCTTTTATTATTATTATTTTTTATTTAAATTAAGTTTTAGTCCGGAGACTTTACAGTTGTGATAATAATATAATAAACGTACTTACAATTGTAAAAATTAAACAAATAAAAGAAAAGGTATTTACAATTTGTAAATATTTGTGGTCTTGGATGTGACCCTTGTCATAAGTTTGAGACTTATTTTCCACATTTTAGCCGGCATGATTTTAGCGATCGATCTGGTCATTGGGGAAACTTCATGTTTCAAAAGCGTTAATAAGGTTACGGGGGAAGATGGGAGAAGGTAGTGCCAGTTGGTAGGAGGGGCTAGAGTTAGATAATTCCGGAGTGATTTCGGGGGAGGATGATGTCAATTGGGAGTAGTGTTTTAGTCTGCGATTTTGTGAAGGAGGGGGTGGGATACTGTAGAATAGCTCAATGGTGGGATTTGGATGGTTGATCGAGCCATTTATAAGAGCCTTGGTAGATTTATGAATTATGGCAGGAATTAGGGGAATTTCAAGTTCTTTGTGGATAACTGAGTTGCGAACGTACCAGGGGGAATTTGATATTAAACGGAGAATTTTGTTTTGTTTGGTTTGTATTTTGTTGGAGTGGGAATAGGCAGTGGATCCCCAGTGTACTGTTTTAGTAGATAGGTTTTGAGGTATGTCGTGAAAATATAGGTTGAAGGGGAAAGGGCCTAGGATGCTGCCTTGGTGGATCCAAGAGGAAATAGGGAAGGAATTTGAAAGAGTATTGTTAAATTTGATCGAGAAGGAGCGGTTAGTAAGATAGTTAGTAAGGATTCTGAAGAGGGAATCATTAAGTGGGTCTTTGATTTTGGAAAGTAGTGATTGGCGGTGTACTTTATCAAAAGCTTTTTCTGCAATAAGGAAGGCAGCAATGCACGAGTTATTGTTGATGTAGGATGTCACTGAGTAGAGTATATGGGTGCAAGAGTATTTGGCTCTAAAGCCGTATTGAGCAGGATGAATGAGGTGGGTTAATTCTTTGCTAAGGAGGGGCAGATGGAGTTTTTCGAACAGTTTGGATAAAGAGGGGAGGAGACTGATGGGTCTATAACTATGTGGACAGAATTTGGGTTTATTTGGCTTTGGGATCATTATTATATGTGCGTGCTTCCCGGCTATTGGGTAATATGTTGTACGGATGATTGCATTGAAAATGATTGTTAGTAAAGTTGAAGCTTTTTTAAGGAGGTTTTTCAGGTGGAGGGGAGTGATAAGGTCGTGACCGGCGGAGTGTTTATTTTTTAATTTGTTTATGGTTGAGCGGACTAGGGGAGGACTAAATAGTTTAGGTAGAGCTGACAGTTGAAGAGGTTGGACGAGAGTGTTATTTATCTTGTTATTGTGGTAAAAGTTAATTGTTTGGTTTGGAGAGAATTGGGATGTGAGAATGATTGCGAATAGATTAGCTTTATGGGCTGGAGAGGTATACCATTGGTTTTGATGTTTGAGAGGAGGGATATCACAATGAGGTTTGGTTAGGATTTTGGTTTTTCTCCATATGGAGTAGTCGGAGGAATTCAGTTGTTGGAGATGATTAAAGTAGTTTGCGTCGAAGGTGTCTTTTAATGCTAGTTTGAGCTGTCGGGAAATAGTGTTAAAGTGGGGTTTGTCAGCTGGGTGTTTTGATGCAATACATCTTTTACGGGAATATTATTTTGTGTATAGTAGGTCTTTTATGATGGGGTTTAAGGGATATTGACAACGTTTTTTAGTTGGGGTTGGTAAGCGGGAATCTGATGCAGATGAAAGGATGAGTGTTTGCAAGTTGTCAAGAGCTGTGTCAATATCGGAAGGAGATTTGAGAGGAATTTGTTAATTTATTTGTGGGTCGATGAGAGAAGAGTAACGTTGCCAATTTATGAAGTGGCTATTTATATTCGGAAAAACGAGTGGAATTACAGTAAGATTTAGATGGGCGACATAAGGGAGGTGATCTGAGGAAAGTTCGTGCAGTACCGTAAAGTAGTGGGAGGTTTTAAAATAGATAAAGAAGTCAAGGATATCTGGAGATCTTGCATTGTCTGGATAAAAGGTGGGCTCCGGAGGGAAGATAATTTGGTGTGGTTTATGGAGGATAAAATTGTATAGGTTGATTCCTCTGGGATTGGGAATTCTGGATCCAAAATGGGGATGCTTAGCATTGAAATCGCCTCCTAAAATGAATGGAGCATGGCATGCATTTAGGAGTTTAGACCAAAAGTCATGTGGAAGTGTTATAGAAGGCGAAGAGTAGAAGCTGGCTATGTTAATTGATTGGTTGTTATAGAGGTTTAGTGTTAATTGGAATTCTTTGGTCGTTATGGGAGAAAGCTGATTATGATTAGTGGAGTTTTTGATAAGGATAGCGGATCCTCCTTTTCTTTTGAAGTCAGGGTTTTGTACCCATGGATGTTGAGACGGTGGGTGTGCGTGAGTTTGGTTTCGGCCAAAAGGAGGATTTCTATTTCGTGGGTATTTAGAAAAAGGGAAAGTTCGTGGAATTTGTTGTATACTCCTCGGGCATTCCATGTGCATATGGAGAAGTTTTTGTGAGGATAAGGGTTCATTTATTTAGCCTCAATAAGCTTGGATAATAGGGTTGAAAGTGGAGTGATAAGGGAGATGGTTCTATCAATTTTGGTGCAAAACGATAGTAGTATTTGGTCTTGGTTCGAAGTGTTAGCTTGGGTTGATTGTGAAGGATGTTGTACTTGTGAAGAGGGGGGATATTTTAGGATACTGGCGTAGGAATGGGCATTGCTATTTTTACTAGATGTAGGTTGGGGAGCTGTGTGATTGGGAGTGCAGTTTGAAGTTGATGAGGTAGAGGGTTTGTATGGGTTGGGTTTGTTGTAGAAATTTTGAAGGGATTTATAATGTGGACAGCCCCGGTAGTTCGCAGTGTGTGGGCCTTTGGAATTGGTGCAAATAGGGGTAGAGGATTTTGTGTTAGGACACTTTGAAGAGAGGTGATAGGATTCGCAGCGTACACAGCGGGGGGGGGGGGGGTGATTGTGGCAGTAGTTTTTTGAGTGACCGAAGGCTTGGCACTTCATACATTGGACAATGGATCTTTTTGTTTTAGGTGGTTCAATTTTTACATTACAGTGGTATAGAGTAGTTATTTCAAAGATTGTATGGTTTTTTGGGTCACGGGAAAGATCCAGGAAAAATAGGGGAAGCTGATGAAAATGGGAGGGGGTAGCACTTGGCGAGGTGTGGCGGGAGGGGCACTATCTGTAGATTCTTCTTCATTTTGAAAGATTTGGAAACGGTTTGATGTGAGAAAAGGAGAGTTTTGATGAGAGTTGTGGTTGTTTGATGTTGTAGGGTTTGGGATGCTAGGTGGTGTATTTGAGGTAATGCCTTTTCTTTTTTTGAAGAAATAGTCGTAAAAGCTGGGGAGAGAGGGATAGGTAATTCGTTAGAGGCTGTTGATGGCTGGTTGAGGTTTTCACCTTCAAGATACATATCCATGATGGAGACGGGAGCCTCGAGTTGGGGCTGCTGCGTTGCGATGCTGATGCTCTCGGAGGGACGGCAGGGGGCGAGAGGAGCTAGATGGAGGCGTACGAGTGCATAAATTTTTAGACATATTAACCGGCCTTTTTTCAGACGAATAAATATGTGTCGGGGTCAGTTACCTTTATAATATTTATCTACATGTTGTTGTGTGTATAACTTCAACCCCTTTCGGGGAGGGAGTGTGACAACCGTATGGATGTTGGTTGAAAAGCATTACATAAAAATAACGCAAAATCAACCAAAATTGGTGTCGAATCCGGGGATATGCATGTCACACTATTTAATTATGACAATCAACTTGGCATTTAAATAATTGTCGGGTCCATGTCACATCCACACCCATGTAGTTTAATAAAAAATATTAAAAACTGATTATTATTATAATTATATTGAAGGCATGGTTTTTTAGCGAGATGTATCACATATTTAAATTTTGTATCTGTATTTTATTTGTAAATAAAACATTCAATATAATCGGTATTGTCTTTATCTGAGACATAAGACTTTCTTACGCAACACGTCGACTTTTCAAGTATCTTTTTAATCTCATGACCTTTTATTTTACGCCATAAACTAAGTAATTATACATTTATGAAAATAATACTATTACGAACAATCGTGTGTTTCACAATATACATGTATATATTTACGTTTGCCGGTCAAAATAGTAATTGTTGATGTTAGGACTTACACAATACCCCGCACACTTACCTCGACATGTGAGGTTCGTTTCCTTGTTTGCCCAAGCTCAAAACAGGCGGTAGTAGAGTATTAAGGACGTGGGATCGGGTACAGCGAGTAGCAACTATTGGTCCTTTCATATATGTCTTTCGATATTATACAAAACACTGAGTGTGGGCGCCGTGAATTATTTAAACTAAGAGTACCTCTACGAAGGGATTACGAGTTTATATTTTCTGGAAATTTTTAATACAAGTAAGTGTCTTTAACCTATTGCTGTGAAGAAATAGCGTGACAGAAGAATCAGATAGATCACAAGAAAATATTGTTATATGAAGAACGTTTTTATTCAGAAATTTGTAGATAAAACCCCAACAACAGCTGCATCTGGTAGGTCGGAATTTTACTACTTACCCCACACCCTTCCGATGGTGGGAGACTGGTTTGTTGTGGGGTCGCATCACTTCGTTCACCGTGTCGCAAACACATAGGAGGCAGCTGGCCGACTATTGCAATAGAAGTAGCGAACAACTCTAACGGTAGGCCCATGAAAAACTAACAGACGTACCTCGGCTTGTGGAAACGTTAGTTTTGGAAACGAGAGTGAGGAAGAGGCATCCCCAGAGGTAGCTCCTTCCACCTCTCCGGGAAGATTCACCTGTGATTGAAGAGCACTCACAGTCTTCCTTGATACGTATGTAACATGTCCATCGCAGTTACGTAAAGTGATGCGAATACAATTAATATTCACATACAAGATTACGCTGATTAACGTTAAATGCGCTTCCGTAAACCTCAAGTAAAGTTCTATCAGGTTCTGATTAACACAGTTCATACTTTCAAATTTAATATACACACAGTTATTGTAAACTCTTACATTTACGTTGATTTACGTAGAATACAATTTATTCACAAACAAAGTTCTATTTGGTTACAGAAATACAGTTCGAAGATGTATCTTTCAATCGTGCGGTAAATACACAATTAAAGTTCACACAAGACTTCTATTTTACAGAAATACACTTACGGCAAGATATTTTAGAAATCAAAGTACACGGGGTATGGCCGCTATGGGCAAATCATGGAGGAACTTCGACACTTGATTAAATTTCAGCCGCATGGATTGTCCGTCGTCAGCACCCCCGGGATGACGTAGCTTAGATCTCGGCAAATCAACTGGTCAGAAGCACTAGGGTACAATCATTTCCCCTAATTCCGTAGAACTCCAGTTTATGTAATTAAATTTAGTGACCAACCAGGTCTTGATGAAGTGCAGATATCTGCAATATTAAGTTCACATTATATAAAAACCAGGTAAACATAAGTAATATAATTTAATTTAGATTGTGTGGAATTACAACATTCACATGTATTTCTTGAAAAAGCTAAAACCAAAATCGACTGGAATGAAAGGAAATAATTTAAAAAATCACGCAAATTTTTACTTATATTTTTCAAAGAGCAACGTGAAGGCAGAACTTACGATGGATGACTTGAAAACTGCACACATTGAGCTTTGTAGCGACCAGTTGCCGCCAAGTTGTCCGACAAACTGAACGTCATCGAATTACTTTGTTGCCATGATCTGAGGATTTCCTAAGTTCAAAAACTCATTTTAATAAACTATTTGAACGAATACATTAAGAACAATGTCCCATAAGAGGATGTGAGTTGGTCCTTACCTGAATCACCAACAACACGAACTTGGTTGCTTATAGCTCGCTTATTTCGGAAACCAGCACCAACAGTGAATTTAATATAACCAATGTTCCGAAAAAGATTTAAAAATTTTGAATTGCGATTTATAATTTCGATACTGAAATTTTGATTAAGAGCAGGGAGGAGATTGAAAATTTTAAATCGAATTTGGGTAGACGAAACGGGCTTCTAAATCTTGAGGAGATATCGTTCGGCGGGGACAGGGTTCGGTTTCGTCTACTACCGAAGAAATGTCGGTCAGGGACGAGGAGGCCGCGCTCTCGGGCAGTGCGTCGGAGTCGTCGTTGTCCGAGATGTCGTCTATCGGAAAAATATAGACGAATCTATAATTTAAAATTTCCTCCCTGGTGAAATGAGGTTTCGGTTGAGGGGGCTGAATGACAATGGGAGGCTCCTGTTTATTCGCGGCGGGGGGATCAAAATTTGGTTGCTCATATAAACAGGAGCAAAAAAAATTCACGAAAGTTCTAAACATTGCTTATATTAAGTTTCACTCACGTGTCAGATACAATTCTGCTTCCGTCTAGCGTCTTGTCTTCAAAAGAAGTGATGCGTGGTAACGGTGACATTGTTGAGGAATTCTCACCTTGGTCAGAGATGTATGCAATATAAATATTTATTTATCAAAATTATAGGCAGTAGGTATTAATATTCAACGAAACAAATACATTGTGAAATGCTGAAAGAGGAATTCCACGTCATTACGATTTGTTTTCCCTTTAAAAAATGTACTTACTTCGGTAGTCCTAAAGGCTTAAATATTATATAATTGCAAAGAGTAAGTCCTACCAATGTGGAAGGAAATAAATATCTTATAATTTCTTTTCTTCATGGATAAATTGCAATTACGTTATATTTGTAGAGTTCCCAAAATACTTTGCATAGTTTACACGGATACGAGCGTTGAGTTTGCGTTGATTTTAATAGTTTAGCCCCACCTGATTGCTGAAAATTGAATGTAATAATTAATCTCAGCTTCATCCATAACCCGAGGTTCGTCTCCAATCTCGGATATTTTCGTTATTTTCATGGAATACCTCTCCACCCTAGCCTTCATGGTTCTCTCCTACCAAGCCGATAGGGTTTGTAATTACACACGGAATATATTGTAAAATATTATGAGTCTCATTGACAATTTATTCGACGCAAATATTGACAGGTTACAATTTTTCGACGTTTCTAGCCTTGCCCACTAGAAACCAGCCTGCAAACATGTGGTTGTCATATAAAAAAATCAGTGAAATCGATAACCACGATCGATTAGTATGAAATGTCTGTTGTTTTCGCTTTATTTTCTGGAACCACTCTTCCGCCACAAACCCTAGCCGTGCTCCTCTCCAACCCGAACGGGATTCAAATTATACAAAATGTCGTACAAATACTATCAATCTAATTAATTGAAAAATATATTATTGTTAAAAGCTAATCCCTAACCTCAGAAATGAATCTAATCTCGGTCCTTGCGCATTATTTTCATGTAACGCTTCAGCAAACCCCGCCTCTAAGCGTGCTCCCATCGCATGCCCATAGGGGATGAAATCATATACATAATATATTTAGAAATATGATGAGTCTCATTGACCCCGCAAAATACTTATTCGTCGCCAATATAGACAGGTTAACATTTTTTAACGTAGAATTTAATTTTGCCTTCCATAGTATTACGATATTGTCCGCGCATTTACGGATACTACTGGGGGGAAATGTAGTAATATGCAACGTCTACTGCTGTTCAGATTGTACTATTTTCGATCAACTTTCTTATAAATTGGAGCAAGTTTGCATGTATAAATTCTCTTTGAATATAAATGGTTTTTAAACGTTTCAGACTAGAAAACATATATGTTCTACTGATGTGTTGCATTTTTCCCTGTTTACAAGAAAACAGATTACGATTAAACTTTGCAGCGGATAAAGGTGCAACCACAAATAATATTTCTGCCACCCTGCGTTATCAGTCCCAAGGACAATTGTTCCAAACAGTATGAGTTTAGGTACGGATTTTTTAATACTAATTCATTAGTTCCATTTCTCTGCTGAGAAAGTAGTACAAGTGTAGTTGATATTCATTACAATTATGATTAGAACGACTTATAAACTAATGCAATTCGCTATTGAGAACTATACATAAATAGTAAATATGAATTATTGCAAAAGTACAGATTTGAAAGAGCATTAAACGAGAGCAGTTCTATATAAGAGACAAGGATAAGAATTTTTCTTTGTATTGTAGAAATTCACTACGCAAGTATCACAAAATTTCGCAATTTACCCTGCACTGCTTAATTCACAAAGGTCTTAGACAAATGCAAGGATTATACAAATTAAAAATGTCCCCGGAAGAATTTATCAGTCAGCTTTTCACAAAGATAAATATTTATTTTAATCTAATATTATCTTCTATACAAATGATAAAGGATGTACTTAGGTTTTTTCTATAGAAATTTTATTTCGTGGATAGAATGCAACAAAACGTGGTACAGATATTCTGCAAAACTCGAGAACCGGTACTGTGGTGTTGAAAGGGTGGGGGGATGAGAAACCGCTTGCATTACGTGAACCGAAACTGTCAATATTTGCGTCGAATAAATTTTTTGAGGGGCAATGAGACTCATAATATTTTACAATATATTTTTCGGTCACCATAACTTAGTGTTTTCAGTTTTCAGCGGAAGATATATAATGACATTTGTCGGCAGATAAATGTTATCTGTGAACTATATTTTACAAAAATGGTTATTATCTTTTTATGTAATAATAATCATTTTTTCACTTTGGTGTGGAGAATATTTTTATATAATTGGATTGTTTAGCGCTTTGTTGTTGTTGTTTTTTAAAAAAGATTATTTCAAATCAACACAAATCTTGATTTTGTTTCATGTCTACGATTAATGTTCTGTAGGATCTGTCGAAAGAGGAATTGATCCAGGAATTGAGAGGTGCTGGGCAGGAGGCGACAGATTGTAAGTGGGAATTGCTGCAAAAATTGTCAGAATATTTGAAGCAGAGAGGAGATGTCGAAATAAATGCAGCCCGGGCACGATATGAAGATAAGTTGTTATCTAAACAATATACTGGACGATTTAATAATCAGGTTTCTAAGGAATCTGTAAATCAAACAGTTTTGGAAATATTATCGCGTAATTCTGAAGTTGTTGGTAGTTCGGTGGTAAAAGAAATGTTTGATAAGTCGAATGTGAAAATGTTAATGGAGTTAGTTAAAATAATTCGGCATTTGTAGGAAGGAGTTTGTTTACAATTTCTGTTGAAATTAATTCCGTTGTATAAGTTACGTTTGGTACAGTTTATCTGTTGTATTACGGGAAAGATCTCAGGTAAAGAGTTAGAAATATTTGGTCAAGCTAGGTTGGAATAATGGACCTGGGACCAACTGCAACAGTATTTGGTTGATACAATTATTGCCGAGAGTTATAAAGAAGAATTTGTAAGGGAATATGTAACGCGACGATTTCAGAAACTCGGAGAATCTTTCTCGGACTATATTAGAGATATATACAAGCAAATAAAATATTGAGGCACATTTCGCAAGAAGCCCCACTTATTAAAGTAATTCTGCAGAATCTGAAGCCTTGTGTGGAGAAATCATCTTTGGTTTACCGAAAGGCCTTTTCAGGAGCTAGTGAAAATTGCGGATGAGATGGCTTACTCATTATTTGCCAAGGAACACCGCGAAGAGTTTGAGAGTATTCGTAGTTCTGGTCAAGGGAGTCTGGAGACTTCTCGATCTAGTAATGAGCGTATTCATCGGAGGGAGTTTAAAATATACAATGACATTACTTGTTATAAATGTAAAAGAGTAGGACATGTGAGAAACAGATGTCCTGAATTAAACATTAATCAAAATAGGCAGTCGGGAAAGTTGTAAGGGGTGGTAGCCACAGATCGGCTAGTGCACCTATTAATATTGTTAGTAGGTCTCGTAAATGTAATGAGGATCCGTGGGTATTAGTGAGGATAAAGGATCACGAAGTACCTGCTATTATAAATAGCGGAGCTAGGGTTTCGGTAATGGATGATAAAGTGTTCCAAAATTTGAAGCGTTTAAATTTAATTAAGAAGGAGTTTGAAGTGAGTACCAGCTGTTATACAGCTCTTGGGGAATTCATGCTAGTAAGTAAAGGTATCAGGTGTCATGTGAAGATTGAGAAATATTCGTTGGATCAATGTTTTAATGTGGTTAATAAGTTAGTAGCTCCTCTTATATTAGGAATGAATTTAATTAATAAAACCATAATGGAAATATTTCCTTGGAGACGAAAATTTAAATTTGGATTTGATGAAGAAAGGGAATGTGAATTTTCCTCTTGGATAAACCTTAAATCCTTGGGCGTTAACTATATAAAGTATGAACCTATGGAGAGGCAGTTGGTGTTGGCGGAAGTTGCTGAACAGGAAAGTTTAGGAGATTTCTGTAATTTGCTAAGGGAATATCCGAAATTGTTTAGTAGCAAAATGGATACTGTAAATGGTCGGTGTTGTTAAATTGAATTCTCACATGAATAACCTGTCCGATTGGCCGCTTATCAGTTGTCCCCCCCCCCCCCAAAAAAAAAAATCGATACTCAGAGTTTATGTTAAATAAGTGAGTAATTGAGACCAGATAATCGAATTATGCATGTCCAGCTTTCCTGGTGCGAAATCAAATGGAAAATATAGATTCTTGGTCATATTTTATAAATTAAATGAAAAGGTCAAATTCGATTTCTTCCCATGCCAAGGATAGAGAGTGCGTTCCAACATTTTCCAGGTGCTACCATATTTTCAGTGATAGATTTAAACGTGGCTTACCATCAGATCCCTCTGACGGCTAAAAGTCGTCGTTGTAAGGCGTTTATCACACCACTTGGACTGTATGAGTTCACCAAGCTTCCGATGGGCATTTCGATAGGATCTCAGGTTTTTGGTAGAGAAATTGATAGAGTATTTTCCGATCTGAAATATAAATGTGTGTTCCATTTTGCCGATGATATTTTAATTTATTCAAAATCTAAGGAGAAACATCAAAATCATCTTAGTTTTTTCTAGACTTCAGAATGCGGGATTCACAGTAAATAAGGATTAAATTACCTTAGGAGGCAGAAATATTAAATTATTGGGACATCATATATTAAAGCAGTTCAGGAATTTCCGACTTTGTGGGAATGACTGGGTTTTATTCCAAATTCATACCAAAGTATGCCGAAATAGTAGCGCCCTTGAATAAGCTTAAAGAGAAAAATGGACATTTTGAGTGAGGAGATGTTCAGGAACGGGCGTTTATGAACTTGAAGAAAGCTGTGAGCACTGCCCCAATTCTACAGTTACCTAATTTTCAAAAGAAATTTGTCATGCAATGTGACGCGAGTGATTTGGCGATTTCTGCTGTACTGAATCAAGAAGTCGATAATTCCTTGGCACCGATAGCTTTTGCCAGCCGAAAATTAACGCCTCGAGGAATAAAATATTCCACCTACAAGAAGGAATGCTTGGTGGTTGTTTACGGGTGCGAAAGATTTCGATAGTTCGTGAAACACAAAGAATTCACCGTTCATACTGATAGTGAGGGATTGTCATGGTTAAGGGATCATCCCCGGGGGTAGGGATGTGTTGGACATTGGGTTCTTAGATTATCACCATTTGAATTTAAAATTGTTTACATAACTGTTATATCTAACTTGGAGGCAGATTGTCGCGAATGTTCGAAGAACCGACAGAAAATTACCAATAATATGAGTGCGGATGAGGGAGGTCCTAATTTCGTGATGGGTATTCTAACTAATTTTCCTGCTTCGTTTGAATGTTTTGTCTCACATCAAAAGGCGGATGAAGAATTCCGGAAAATATATACAAAAATTGGGATAGGTGATCCGTCAGTAAGACGATATAGAATAAAGCGAGGATTGATTGTAGTTTCTCCAAAAGATGGAAAAAAAGGAGAAACTATTTGTACTTTCGTTGGTGCGAAAAAATGTGCTATGTTATTTTCATAAAGTAGTGGCAGGTTTTAAAATAGATAAAGAAGTCAAGGATATCTGGAGATCTTGCATTGTCTGGATAAAAGGTGGGCTCCGGAGGGAAGATAATTTGGTGTGGTTTATGGAGGAAAAAATTGTATAGGTTGATTCCTCTGGGATTGGGAATTCTGGATCCAAAATGGGGATGCTTAGCAGTGAAATCGCCTCCTAAAATGAATGGAGCATGGCATGCATTTAGGAGTTTAGACCTAAAGTCATGTGGAAGAGTTATAGAAGGCGAAGAGTAGAAGCTGGCTATGTTAATTGATTGGTTGTTATAGAGGTTTAGTGTTAATTGGAATTCTTTGGTCGTTATGGGAGGAAGCTCATTATGTTTAGTGGAGTTTTTGATAAGGATAGCGGATCCTCTTTTTCTGGTGAAGTCAGGGTTTTGTACCCATGGATGTTGAGACGGTGGGTGTGCGTGAGTTTGGTTTCGGCCAAAAGGAGGATTTCTATTTCGTGGGTATTTAGTGTGGTGAGCTTAAAGTTAAATTAACTATTTGTTGGGCGCCACCTGCAAGAATTGTTCTTGCAGGAAAGGGAAATATAATATTTAGTTATTAAAAAAAACAATAATTTATTTTCTCAGAATTTATACAAAATGAAAAGCTCTCCAGCCTGCCAGGGATGCATGTAACCCCCTCCCTTTCTCAAGATTAACCGTGTTTCTTCTCGTGGCAAACCGACGCGATACCCGGAAGCATGGAATGCGACTTACCAGGTCTGCAGCTCGGACAGGGTCGGTTCCCTCTCTCCCTCATCAGCATTCGCAGAAGACGACCGGAGACCACGTGCAAAACCAAAATCTTTCAGGATCAACTCTCCCTGACCACTCTCACCGACGTTTCAAATTCATCTCCTCTTGACCACTCTCAACGACGGTCCAAATTCATCTCCTCATGACCACTCTCAACGACGGTCCAAATTCATCTCCTCATGACCACTCTCAACGACGGTCCAAATTCATCTCCTCATGACCACTCTCAACGACGGTCCAAATTCATCTCCTCGTGTGCGCAGACTTCTTTCTCTGCCTCATCAAAATCCCTCTTTTCTGATTGGTCCTTGTGCACACGTGACCCATTTCCATCTATTTTAGGGCCATAGCCTTCCGGTCATCTACCCCTTCCTTGGCCGACCCTGACCTCGCTTGCGGGACTTTCGGATTTTCCAATCCACCCCGCCATTGTCTTGTGTCTGCTGCTCGACCCCGGCAAGCCACATTCCCATGCTTCCAGGCAGTAATTTAGGCAACAGTTATAAAAAAATATTTTGTACAAATCGATAACGAAAAGCGCACCATATAATATTCCCCCTTTGAAATTGGATGAATGGAGGATCCATTCGAACGATTTAAAAATAATTCGCTTGAAGTTCGCGCATGCTCCCTCGCATCTGGCAAAATACAATCCTGTGATACAATTTAATTTTTTTTTATGTGGTACTTAATTAGCAGATATATTTATAGTTCAATTTCTCACAATTCTAAATGGTTTCTAAGACGGTATGAAATCTTAAATAGTACAGCATTATATTGACAAACAAATTAATTAAATATTCAGTACAGCATTATATTGACAAACAAATTAATTAAATATTACATTCAGATTTGAAACAAAACTATAACCAATTCAACAACGAAATGATGAATCATATACAAATCTAAGAGTAACTTGCAGCTAACTTAATAACGAAAGGTAGGATTATATACATCTGTAACACTAACTTATAACTAACTAAAACCGAAGCGAATAATTAAATAAAATCTATAACTAACTTACAACTAACCATAGCAACATGATATGCATTTACTTATCGATATCTTTTCTCCTAATCTGATATTAGATTTTTCATATTATTTAACATCTACACGTACTACTGTTCGTATCCTACACATACTACTTTTAATTATATGCGCACCGGTCCGTAATGCCTACCCCTTAATTTTAACAATTGAGCGCATCATAAATATAAGTATTTAATTTAAATTAACCTCAATAATCGTCCTTTAATTACTATAAATGTCATTTTCAATATTTAATCCACCCTTTTTTTTCTTAAATTAAACTTAAAATCACTCCTGTGAGCGTCTTTTGATAACACGACACATGACTTTTTTTTTTTTAGCGTCTGTTGTAATTATAACCTTGTCACTTCTCGTCCCCCTTTTGTTGTGTCTGTGGTCATCGGGCACTTGCATTATATGCACAAACACCTCACATTAGCTTCTGTACCACTTCGCGCCGTTGCAACCGCATCGCGTAGTCGTGGTTGTCCGCCCGTTCCACTTGTGCGCATCTGGTCGTTGGTCCGCCACGTCTTCCTTTTACATAAGGTGCGAAAATAAGAGGAAAGAAGAGCATAGATGAAAGACACCCTCAGTCCTCGAAACCTAATAACCATTGTTGGGGTCGAAAAATCAAGGGTTGGCCAAGAAAGCCTTAGTGACAGTTTTACAGGTGGTTTTGACCAAGCAAGGCCGAATTGAAGAAAAGTAGTACGTGGTAACAAATACCACATACAGTTCGGGTTCCTGGGTCCGCAAAGCCCAACATGCATTAGTCACATGCCCTGGGATTATACTGCCGGCCGCTGACGATGCTTTGATGGTTGGATCCTTCTGGCGAGCCTAGCCTGTAACAATGTCTGGAGGCAAAGGATTATCCGCCGACAGTGCCTCTTCCGGGTTCCTGTCCGAGGCTCCAGCTATTGGTACACTCATTAGTCAACCAAACAAGCACACAATCCTTGACCTGGCCCTATCCCTAAGTATACTTAATCTACTACAAAACTACAATTAATAACAATATTTTCCGCCACCCTTCTGTACCTGCTACACTTATCTGCTACTACCACTTACTTGCCATACATTTGGCGTCTATATATATTACGTTTACATGCTCTTAATCCAGCCTATTACGCATGTCATTTCTCCGATGCAGAAGCATCAAGAATGAACTTCCGCCGGGATCAAACGTGTAACTACTCTCCATTTTCTGCATAAATGAAGTTAATTTCAAACGGTCCGGCGTTCGTCTTTGGGAAAAATATAACTTTAGTCCGTTTAATAATTCACGACCGTTCTGACGTCTTCGCCCCCGAAATGATTTCAGCGTAATTTCTAATCGCTGGGTTAAGCCTTCGCTGCGAACTACCAATTCACTGGCTTCCGAAATCCTAATATACAAACTGACGGCCTTTTGACTCAACTGTTTCCATAAGTCTACTTCAATATCCACAATATTCGCCGCAATTGTGCATTCGTTCATCTCTTCCCTAATTGCCTCTGCTTCACTGACTAGCCGATTAATCACCTGCCCAGTTTCTTCGCGCCTAATTTCTACATCTGCCCCGACAACAACTTCGTCTAATCTTTGTGCAAGACTTTGGCGCTCCTTATTAGCCAAATCGGCTACTTCGGTTTTTTGTTCGGCGACCTGTTCTACGTTTATGCCTAAGCCTGTTTCAACTAATTTTTCAAAATCCTCTGTCCTTTCCTGTCCTTCATGACTTATACGCGCACATTTTTCATTAATTGTATCGCTTTGACTTTGTAACTGGTTCCATTGAACTCGATTTCTTTCCGTGAATATTTGGACCTGCTCCTGAATCTCACTGCGGATCTCCCTAAACTTATTCTCAGTTGCTTCTTGACAGCCTTTAATCTGGGCCTGCAATATGTTAAACCCCTTGTTAGTTTCGTCACTATTCCTTTGAATCTGTTCCTGTAAATTAGTCTGACTATTTTGAATCAACTTGTTATTTTCGTCATTCTTCCTTTGAATCTGTTCCTCTATCTTAGCCTGACTATTTTGAATGGCTTGCATCAATTGTGCCATCATAGATTCGAATAAAAACTGGTTTTCTTTTGTACCATTGGTTCCAGGAAAACCACTGCTTGCCTGGCTCCCTAAATTCTCGGAACTACCCTCCGTCTGCTCATCCGTGCTTAATTCCCTTTGTACCGTATCCATTCCGCTCCTAAGCTTCATGAAAAACCAGACGAAATAACCAGAAGAACTCCGTTTCTATTTTACACGAACAATTTCTCTAACACACTAACATAAACGATAAAGAAAACAGCTCAAAATTCACACAACTTAACATTAAACATATAGACCTCAGGCTCCAAACCACATTAGATAACAAAAGAAATACCAAAATTTATCGAATTAACGCTTAACCTATGAAAAAAAACTGCTCTACTCAACGCTAGAAATTAAAATATATGGTCCACGTCTAAACACCTGCATCTCCAGCCTGGAACGTATTGCCCGAAAACTAAATTCCCGCCAAATACATATTACAAAATTATTCCCCCAAAATACACGTTAAAATAATCAAGTCCTGAATTTCTGCTTGAATGGCTGACTAGCAAGTGTATATAATCCGCTAATCCTGTCCCCGTAGTATCGCTCCAGTTTGCCACTTCTTCGTGCCCCAAACGTTGGACGACATTTTATATGTGGTGAGCTTAAAGTTAAATTAACTATTTGTTGGGCGCCACCTGCAAGAATTGTTCTTGCAGGAAAGGGAAATATAATATTTAGTTATTAAAAAAAACAATAATTTATTTTCTCAGAATTTATACAAAATGAAAAGCTCTCCAGCCTGCCAGGGATGCATGTAACCCCCTCCCTTTCTCAAGATTAACCGTGTTTCTTCTCGTGGCAAACCGACGCGATACCCGGAAGCATGGAATGCGACTTACCAGGTCTGCAGCTCGGACAGGGTCGGTTCCCTCTCTCCCTCATCAGCATTCGCAGAAGACGACCGGAGACCACGTGCAAAACCAAAATCTTTCAGGATCAACTCTCCCTGACCACTCTCACCGACGGTCCAAATTCATCTCCTCATGACCACTCTCAACGACGGTCCAAATTCATCTCCTCACGACCACTCTCAACGACGGTCCAAATTCATCTCCTCGTGTTCGCAGACTTCTTTCTCTGCCTCCTCAAAATCCCTCTCTCCTGGTTGGTCCTTGTGCACACGTGACCCATTTCCATCTATTTTAGGGCCATAGCCTTCCGGTCATCTACCCCTTCCTTGGCCTACCCTGACCTCGCTTGCGGGACTTTCGGATTTTCCAATCCACCCCGCCATTGTCTTGTGTCTGCTGCTCGACCCCGGCAAGCCACATTCCCATGCTTCCAGGCAGTAATTTAGGCAACAGTTATAAAAAAATATTTTGTACAAATCGATAACGAAAAGCGCACCATATTAGGAAAAGGGAAAGTTCATGGAATTTGTTGTATACTCCTCGGGCATTCCATGTGCATATGGAGAAGTTTTTGTGAGGATAAGGGTTCATTTATTTAGCCTCATTAAGCTTGGATAATAGCGTTGAAAGTGGAGTGATAAGGGAGATGATTCTATCAATTTTGGTGCAAAACGATAGTAGTATTTGGTCTTGGTTCGAAGTGTTAGCTTGGGTTGATTGTGAAGTATGTTGTACTTGTGAAGAGGGGGGATATTTTAGGATACTGGCGTAGGAATGGGCATTGCTATTTTTACTAGATGTAGGTTGGGGAGCTGTGTGATTGGGAGTGCAGTTTGAGGTTGATGAGGTAGAGGGTTTGTATGGGTTGGGTTTGTTGTAGAAATTTTGAAGCGCTTTATAATGTGGACAGCCCCGGTAGTTCGCAGTGTGTGGGCCTTTGCAATTGGTGCAAATTGGGGTGGAGGATTTTGGGTTAGGACACTTTGAAGAGAGGTGATAGGATTCGCAGCGGACACATGGGGGGGGGGGGTGATTGTGGCAGTAGTTTTTTGAGTGACCGAAGGCTTGGCACTTCATTCATACATTGGACAATGGATCTTTTCGTTTTAGGAGGTTCAATTTTTACATTACAGTGGTATAGAGTAGTTATTTCAAAGATTGTATGGTTTTTGGGGTCACGGGAAAGATCCAGGAAAAATAGGGGAAGCTGATGAAAATGGGAGGGGGTAGCACTTGGCGAGGTGTGGCGGGAGGGGCACTATCTGTAGATTCTTCTTCGTTTTGAAAGATTTGGAAACGGTTTGATGTGAGAAAAGGAGAGTTTTGATGAGAGTTGTGGTTGTTTGATGTTGTAGGGTTTGGGATGCTAGGTGGTGTATTTGAGAGAATGCCTTTTCTTTTTTTTGAAGAAATAGTCGTAAAAGCTGGGGAGAGAGAGGGATAGGTAATTCGTTAGAGTCTGTTGATGGCTGGTTGAGGTTTTCACCTTCAAGATACATATCCATGATGGAGACGGGAGCATCGAGTTGGGGCTGCTGCGTTGCGATGCTGACGCTCTCGGAGGGACGGCAGGGGGCGAGAGGAGCTAGATGGAGGCGTACGCGTGCATAAATTTTTAGACATATTAACCGGCCTTTTTTCAGACGAATAAATATGTGTCGGGGTCAGTTATCTTTATAATATTTATCTACATGTTGTTGTGTGTATAACTTCAACCCCATTCGGGGAGGGAGTGTGACAACCGTATGGATGTTGGTTGAAAAGCATTACATAAAAATAATCCAAAATCAACCAAAATTGCTGTCGAATCCGGGATATGCATGTCACACTATTTAATTATGACAATCAACTTGGCATTTAACTCCCCCAAACGAGGGTGGACGGGGGATTGACATTTTCTAACATGTTAAACAGTCTATATTTTCGTGGAATAAATAATTGTCGGGTCCATGTCACATCCACACCCATGTAGTTTAATAAAAAATATTAAAAATTGATTATTATAATTATAATGAAGGCATGGTTTTTTAGCGAGATGTATCACATATTTTAATTTTGTATCTGTATTTTATTCGTAAATAAAACTTTCAATATAATCGGTATTGTCTTTATCTGAGACGCAACATGTCGACTTTTCAAGTATCTTTTTAATCTCATGACCTTTTATCTTACGCAATAAACTAAGTAATTATACATTTATGAAAATAATACTATTACGAACATTGGTGTGTATCACAATATACATGTATATATTTACGTTTGCCGGTCAAAATAGTAGATTGTTGATGGTAGGACTTACACAAAACCCCGCACGCTTACCTCGACATGTTTTTTTTATTTTTTTATTTTTTTATTTATTAGAAAATTAACAATCGGAACTATATAGTACATGTTCCATGAGTTAATGTGATGACACAATAATACAATAACGTGAGCTGATACCCATCCAATGACGTTATCCGGATTGTGAACTTATACTGCTTTCAGGTCATTCGGCCATTTCTTGTTCTGAAGTCTTATGTAGGGAGGGTCATGTTGCAGGGCGGACGCTGGTTCGTTTGAGTGAAGCCGGAGCCGCAGGAAGTGGCTGGCACTCCGGTTGGTGCATTCTTCTTGAACGGTTGGCATTCCGAGGTCCGTATGTAATGTTCGATTGCTGACGTACCAAGGTGCATTTACAAGCATTCTGAGTGTTTTCGATTGAAATCGTTGGATGATGTTGACGTTGGATTTGCAAGAGCAGCCCCATAGCTCAATGCCATATGTCTAAATTGGTTTTATTATAGCTTTGTAAAGTAAGATTTTGTTTTCAAGCGATAAACACGATTTTCTCCCCAGTGCCCAGTACATTTTTCTCAGTCGCAGGTCGGATTCCTTCCTTTTTTTAATATATGTTTTTTCCAGGTTTGTTTTTTGTCCAAATGTAGTCCCAGATAGCGAACTTCGTTTGATTTTGGAATTTCTATATTGTTTAGGGACACTGATGGACATTCTGATCGATTTAATGTAAAGTTAACTTGAGTACTTTTTGCTTCATTAACTTTGATCAGCCAGTTATTGAGCCATACTTGGAGAAGGGATAGATGGGTTTGAAGGTTTTAGGAGGCCATGTGTGGGTCGGTATGTTGAGATAGGAGGACGGTGTCGTCAGCAAAAGTACCTATATATGTGTCAGCTGTTGTGGGGATGTCGGCTGTATATAATTGATAGAGTATAGGTCCCAGCACACTTCCCTGGGGTACACCGGAAGCAATCGGGTGGATTATGGAATAGCATTGACCATATTTAATTTGGAAGAATCTGTCGGACAAGTATGACTTCATAAGAAGATAAACTTCGCTTGTCAGAGAAGACTTTATCTTGAGTAGGAGCCCATCGTGCCACACCTTGTCAAAAGCCTGCTGTATATCTATAAAGACTGCTGGGCAATACGCTTTGTTTTCAAACGTCGTTGAGATTATGTTTACTACTCGATGGCATTGTTGAATTGTGGAATGGAACTTTCTGAATCCAAATTGGTGATTCGGGATCCAGTTCTCTAGTGAATCAGTTTCCTTTAATCTTTTTAGTAAAAGTTTCTCCAATAATTTAGAAATTTGTGACAATAAACTGATTGGGCGATATGATGAGACTTCTTCGGCGGGTTTACCAGGTTTTAGTATTAGTATTACCTGCGCAAATTTAAGTGGTGCAGGCCAGTATTTAAAACGTAAGATGGAGTTGAATAGATTTCTTAGGAATATTATTGCTGTTTTCGGTAACTCGGCGAGGACCTTTCCTGTTATTAGATCGTAACCTGGCGCTTTCTTTTGATTAAGATGTTGAATTTCAGTGTCTATCTCTACAGTGGAAAAGTTTTTAATAGGTAGTGACAGCTGCAGAGGTGCATCTAGCAGGCGCTTTACTTCCTCGTTTGGTTCGACGGAGTGTGGTGTGAAAACTTTGGCGAAATGTTGAGCAAACAGTTCTGCCTTTTCTTGGTCAGTTCTGGCCCAATCATTATTTGTTTTTCTTAACGGAGGATTTGTTGTTTGTGGTCTCTTGTTTGTTTTTGCTATCTTCAGGGATACTGTGGTCCGTGCGTGAGAGTGTTGTTAAATAGTGGTTAAAAGTTTATTGTTTTAGCGTTTTTAATTTATTCTTAATAATTTTTGCTAATCTATTAAATATTGTTTTGTCTAATGGGTTTCGGGATCGATGCCATTTTGCTCTTGCTCTGCGTTTTTGTCGTACTAGAGTCAGAATTTCGTTGGGGATATTTATATCATCCCGTACTTGTTTGGTGATCTCAGGTGTAGCATTCCATGCTGCGTTTTGAACAGTATCAGTGAAGTGAGCGACAGCTTCTTCCAACTCATGAAAGCTACGTAGGCTAATATTATACTGTAGATTTTCTTCAACCACTGTCCTAAATGTATCCCAGTCTGTTTTTTGGTTATATAGCGACGGTCTAGGTGACTTTTTGATTATTGTTGTACTAATTGTAGCTGTAACTGCTGTATGATCGGATGACAGATCATAGTTGTTGACTATGTCAAAATAATTGGAGGACATTCCTTTAGTCACAAAAAAGTCTAGTAAGTCTGGTATTTTCGCCAAATCTGTGGGCCAATATGTGGGCTCGCCAGTAGAGAGGTATCCGTAGTCTTGTTCACGTATCAAGTTGTATAATGCACTACCCCTTGTCGAGATGAGTCGAGATCCCCAGTAGGTATGCTTGCAATTGAAGTCTCCACCACATATGAAAGTATTACCGAGTGATTGGAAGAATGGTCGAAGAATGTCCTTGCTAAGTCTGTGCCGAGGTGGACAGTACACAGAAGATATTGTTATTGGATTTGGTAGTTTCTCAATTTGGATTACAGTTGCTTGAAGAAACGGTTCAGCATAGTGATGCAATTCTTGGTGGACAATTGAACTTTTAATTAATATAGCCGTGCCTCCATGGGCTGTTCCATCTGGGTGTTCGGTATGGTAACACGTATAGTGTGGTATTCTAAGGTATGATCTGTCCGTAAAGTGCGTTTCTGATACCAGTAATATATCAATGTTATTTAATTTTAGGAACAATTCAGTTTCATATATTTTGGTAAGGATTCCATTTGCGTTCCATAAGCTGATACGTATGGTTTTAGCCATTAATGTATGAGTTTATTGAGGACCGTGGATAGCATGTTAATTATCATGCTATTTTGTTGCATAAGTTGGGAAAACATACCTTTAAATTCTTCTAGGAAATTGTGTAAGGTTAGGTCTTGCGTATGATTTTGTTCGATGCCTCGTTGTGCTACTTGGTTGATTGTGATGTCATTGTTAGTTCGACCAGCTACAACTTGAGAATAGCTAGGAGTGGTTTGGGGGGGATTATAGCAGGGTTGTTGGGTGATTGGTTTGTCTGTCACTGGGTTGGTATTATGGATATATGATTTTTTATTTGATGCTATTGGTGTATTCCTATTTTTTTAAGTCTCTGTATATTGTGCAGCCTTTATAGTTCGCGGGATGATTACCACTACACAAGGCGCATGTAGCGGGAGTATTTTTTGACTTTTTGCATGTTTTGCTGTCGTGGGGTCCTCCACATTTGACGCATTGATAGGGCTTTGTGCAGTAGGTCTTCGAGTGGCCATATGCCTGGCAACGAATACACTGAATAATGTTGTTCTTAATTCGGGGTGCTTCAATTCGAATTTTGGTGTTTAGAATGAATTCTAATTTATAGATTTCTCTGTTGTTAGCTTGAGGTTCGAGGTCTATAAAAAACATTGGCAGGGGTTCTTTGGTTATTCTATGTCGAATGTTAATCAGGTTTCTAACGGGGTGTCCAAGTCTACTTAGTTCGGCCTTAATGTCTTCAGGAGGTATTGAGTGATGAAGATCACGAATAACAATCCGGTAGGCTCTTTCTTGCTTGATCTGATAAGTGTGGTGGACAATATTTTCTTTACGCAAGTGGTTTTTCAGTTTCCTGTAGGCTTCTATGGTTTTTATGTTTATTTTTACTGTGTTGTTGGCTAATGATTTAGAGTAGAATCTTTCATTCCCGATTGCTACGTTTAATTCTTCGGTCATTGCTTTGAAATCAGTTACACCATAGATAAATACAGGCGGAGGTCTCTGTTCTGAATGTAATAAGTTATTTTTGGTGGGATTATTTGTAGTTTGGGCGGTGGTTTCAATTTCTGAAAGTATCTTAAATCTGTTGGTTGTATTAAGTACAGTCATGTCGTCACTTAACTTTGATATACTTGTAGTTTTTCGCTTTTTATTCATATATTGCCAGGGATGTTTGTCATTGTCAGCTTCGACTTCAGATTCAGTTTCTGGATCTGTGCTCATATTTTCGATGCTAATAGTGTCACTATTTTGGCAATTTTGTGCGGGTTGGAAGTAAGCTGAAGTGATATTACTAGCGGTTGGTGTGAATTGAGACATGGTATGAGGTATATTTAGCAATGGTGCATAAGTTGGATTGTGTTGGAGGGGCGAAACAGAGGAATATAGTTCGTTTTGACTTAGCTGCTGCGGGAGGCTCCGTTTTGTTGGCGGTAGGCTCTGCATTTTAGTATTGTCGTCCGAAGGTTTCTTGGCGAGTTGGCTTTTCTTGGTTATCTTGATTGTTGAATGAGGGGTTACTTGTTGAGAGAGCGCCGCCGGGAGGGAATCCTCCATCTGGCGCTAAGCTGTTATCTTACGCGTACTGGACACCGATGTTAAAACACTGAATTCGCAATAGTAAGCGAAAGCAACTTGAACACTGATTTTACACTAGTTGCACTTTAATACTGCTGGATAATTGATAATTGATAAATTAATCTAGTCTGTGGATTTTTGTGGCCACGGTGGCCCGGCGCACTTGATTCAGAGGTCCGCCGAATGCTCGAACACTATGTTCCGTAAACAAACGGTAGCTGCGAAGACACGTCCGTTCAGTACGGGTGCTGGGCACATTCACCTCGACATGTGAGGTTCGTTTCCTTGTTTGCCCAAGCTCAAAACAGGCGGTAGTAGAGTATTAAGGACGTGGGATCGGGTACAGCGAGTAGCAACTATTGGTCCTTTCATATATGTCTTTCGATATTATACAAAACACTGAGTGTGGGCGCCGTGAATTATTTAAACTAAGAGTACCTCTACGAAGGGATTACGAGTTTATATTTTCTGGAAATTTTTAATACAAGTAAGTGTCTTTAACCTATTGCTGTGAAGAAATAGCGTGACAGAAGAATCAGATAGATCACAAGAAAATATTGTTATATGAAGAACGTTTTTATACAGAAATTTGTAGATAAAACCCCAACAACAGCTGCATCTGGTAGGTCGGAATTTTACTACTTACCCCACACCCTTCCGATGGTGGGAGACTGGTTTGTTGTGGGGTCGCATCACTTCGTTCACCGAGTCGCAACCACATAGGAGGCAGCTGGCCGACTATTGCAATAGAAGTAGCGAACAACTCTAACGGTAGGCCCATGAAAAACTAACAGACGTACCTCGGCTTGTGGAAAACATAGTTTTGGAAACGAGAGTGAGGAAGAGGCATCCCCAGTACTAGCTCCTTCCACCTCTCCGGGAAGATTCACCTGTGATTGAAGAGCACTCACAGTCTTCCTTGATACGTATGTAACATGTCCGTCGCAGTTACGTAAAGTGATGCGAATACAATTTATATTCACATACAAGATTACGCTGATTAACGTTAAATGCGCTTCCGTAAACCTCAAGTAAAGTTCTATCAGGTTCTGATTAACACAGTTCATACTTTCAAATTTAATATAAACACAGTTACTGTAAACTCTTACATTTACGTTGATTTACGTAGAATACAATTTATTCAAACCACAAACAAAGTTCTATTTGGTTACAGAAATACAGTTCGAAGATGTATCTTTCAATCGTGCGGTAAATACACAATTAAAGTTCACACAAGACTTCTATTTTACAGAAATACACTTACGGCAAGATATTTTAGAAATCAAAGTACACGGGGTATGGCCGCTATGGGCAAATCATGGAGGAACTTCGACACTTGATTAAATTTCAGCCGCATGGATTGTCCGTCGTCAGCACCCCCGGGATGACGTAGCTTAGATCTCGGCAAATCAACTGGTCAGAAGCACTAGGGTACAATCATTTCCCCTAATTCCGTAGAACTCCAGTTTATGTAATTAAATTTAGTGACCAACCAGGTCTTGATGAAGTGCAGATATCTGCAATATTAAGTTCACATTATATAAAAACCAGGTAAACATAAGTAATATAATTTAATTTAGATTGTGTGGAATTACAACATTCACATGTATTTCTTGAAAAAGCTAAAACCAAAATCGACTGGAATGAAAGGAAATAATTTAAAAAATCACGCAAATTTTTACTTATATTTTTCAAAGAGCAACGTGAAGGCAGAACTTACGATGGATGACTTGAAAACTGCACACATTGAGCTTTGTAGCGACCAGTTGCCGCCAAGTTGTCCGACAAACTGAACGTCATCGAATTACTGTGTTGCCATGATCTGAGGATTTCCTAAGTTCAAAAACTCATTTTAATAAACTATTTGAACGAATACATTAAGAACAATGTCCCATAAGAGGATGTGAGTTGGTCCTTACCTGAATCACCAACAACACGAACTTGGTTGCTTATAGCTCGCTTATTTCGGAAACCAGCACCAACAGTGAATTTAATATAACCAATGTTCCGAAAAAGATTTAAAAATTTTGAATTGCGATTTATAATTTCGATACTGAAATTTTGATTAAGAGCAGGGAGGAGATTGAAAATTTTAAATCGAATTTGGGTAGACGAAACGGGCTTCTAAATCTTGAGGAGATATCGTTCGGCGGGGACAGGGTTCGGTTTCGTCTACTACCGAAGAAATGTCGGTCAGGGACGAGGAGGCCGCGCTCTCGGGCAGTGCGTCGGAGTCGTCGTTGTCCGAGATGTCGTCTATCGGAAAAATATAGACGAATCTATAATTTAAAATTTCCTCCCTGGTGAAATGAGGTTTCGGTTGAGGGGGCTGAATGACAATGGGAGGCTCCTGTTTATTCGCGGCGGGGGGATCAAAATTTGGTTGCTCATATAAACAGGAGCAAAAAAAATTCACGAAAGTTCTAAACATTGCTTATATTAAGTTTCACTCACGTGTCAGATACAATTCTGCTTCCGTCTAGCGTCTTGTCTTCAAAAGAAGTGATGCGTGGTAACGGTGACATTGTTGAGGAATTCTCACCTTGGTCAGAGATGTATGCAATATAAATATTTATTTATCAAAATTATAGGCAGTAGGTATTAATATTCAACGAAACAAATACATTGTGAAATGCTGAAAGAGGAATTCCACGTCATTACGATTTGTTTTCCCTTTAAAAAATGTACTTACTTCGGTAGTCCTAAAGGCTTAAATATTATATAATTGCAAAGAGTAAGTCCTACCAATGTGGAAGGAAATAAATATCTTATAATTTCTTTTCTTCATGGATAAATTGCAATTACGTTATATTTGTAGAGTTCCCAAAATACTTTGCATAGTTTACACGGATACGAGCGTTGAGTTTGCGTTGATTTTAATAGTTTAGCCCCACCTGATTGCTGAAAATTGAATGTAATAATTAATCTCAGCTTCATCCATAACCCGAGGTTCGTCTCCAATCTCGGATATTTTCGTTATTTTCATGGAATACCTCTCCACCCTAGCCTTCATGGTTCTCTCCTACCAAGCCGATAGGGTTTGTAATTACACACGGAATATATTGTAAAATATTATGAGTCTCATTGACAATTTATTCGACGCAAATATTGACAGGTTACAATTTTTCGACGTTTCTAGCCTTGCCCACTAGAAACCAGCCTGCAAACATGTGGTTGTCATAGAAAAAAATCAGTGAAATCGATAACCACGATCGATTAGTATGAAATGTCTGTTGTTTTCGCTTTATTTTCTGGAACCACTCTTCCGCCACAAACCCTAGCCGTGCTCCTCTCCAACCCGAAAGGGATTCAAATTATACAAAATGTCGTACAAATACTATCAATCTAATTAATTGAAAAATATATTATTGTTAAAAGCGAATCCCTAACCTCAGAAATGAATCTAATCTCGGTCCTTGCGCATTATTTTCATGTAACGCTTCAGCAAACCCCGCCTCTAAGCGTGCTCCCATCGCATGCCCACAGGGGATGAAATCATACACATAATATATTTAGAAATATGATGAGTCTCATTGACCCCGCAAAATACTTATTCGTCGCCAATATAGACAGGTTAACATTTTTTAACGTAGAATTTAATTTTGCCTTCCATAGTATTACGATATTGTCCGCGCATTTACGGATACTACTGGGGGGAAATGTAGTAATATGCAACGTCTACTGCTGTTCAGATTGTACTATTTTCGATCAACTTTCTTATCAATTGGAGCAAGTTTGCATGTATAAATTCTCTTTCAAAATACATGGTTTTTAAACGTTTCAGACTAGAAAACATATATGTTCTACTGATGTGTTGCATTTTTCCCTGTTTACAAGAAAACAGATTACGATTAAACTTTGCAGCGGATAAAGGTGCAACCACAAATAATATTTCTGCCACCCTGCGTAATCAGTCCCAAGGACAATTGTTCCAAACAGTATGAGTTTAGGTACGGATTTTTTAATACTAATTCATTAGTTCCATTTCTCTGCTGAGAAAGCAGTACAAGTGTAGTTGATATTCATTACAATTATGATTAGAACAACTTATAAACTAATGCAATTCGCTATTGAGAACTATACATAAATAGTAAATATGAATTATTGCAAAAGTACAGATTTGAAAGAGCATTAAACGAGAGCAGTTCTATATAAGAGACAAGGATAAGAATTTTTCTTTGTATTGTAGAAATTCACTACGCAAGTATCACAAAATTTCGCAAGTAACCCTGCACTGCTTAATTCACAAAGGTCTTAGACAAATGCAAGGATTATACAAATTAAAAATGTCCCCGGAAGAATTTATCAGTCAGCTTTTCACAAAGATAAATATTTATTTTAATCTAATATTATCTTCTATACAAATGATAAAGGATGTACTTAGGTTTTTTCTATAGAAATTTTATTTCGTGGATAGAATGCAACAAAATGTGGTACAGATATTCTGCAAAACTCGAGAACCGGTATTGTGGTGTTGAAAGGGTGGGGGGATGAGAAACCGCTTGCATTACGTGAACCGAAACTGTCAATATTTGCGTCGAATAAATTTTTTGAGAGGTCAATGAGACTCATAATATTTTACAATACATTTTTATATAATTGGATTGTTAAAAAGAGGAGTTGTCGCTGAAACCTATGTTGTAAAGAGTTAGATTTTATAAAGTTATTTTAAAGGAGCGTTGCATGTTTAAACAAATTATTTACCTTACAATTATTCCCTCGCCCAAATATATTATTTGAAGTTGATTTAGTTTAACAAATGGTATCAGAGCAAGGTTGAAACGAAAAAGTTTATAATAACTAATGAATTTGAGTCGGGAAGGTAATATATTAAATATGTATTATTTATGTTGTTCTTTAAAGACATGTAGGCTTCCGGATCTAGCATTTAGCGCTTTGTTGTTGTTTTTTTTAAAAAAAGATTATTTCGAATCCACACAAATCTTGATTTTGTTTCATGTCTACGATTAATTTTCTGTAGGATCCGTCGAAAGAGTAATTGATCCAGAAATTGAGAGGTGCTGGGCAGGAGGCGACAGATTGTAAGTGGGAATTGTTGCAAAAATTGTCAGAATATTTGAAGCAGAGAGGAGATGACGAAATAAATGCAGCCCGGGCACGATATGAAGATAAGTTGTTATCTAAACAATATACTGGACGATCTAATAATCAGGTTTCTGAGGAATCTGTAAATCAAACAGATTTGGAAATATTATCGCGTAATTCTGCTGTTGTTGGTAGTTCGGTGGTAAAAGAAATGTTTGATAAGTCGAATGTGAAAATGTTTATGGAGTTAGTTAAAATAATTCGGCATTTGTAGGAAGGAGTTTGTTTACAATTTCTGTTGAAATTAATTCCGTTGTATAAGTTACGTTTGGTACAGTTTATCTGTTGTATTACGGGAAATATCTCAGGTAGAGAGTTAGAAATATTTGGTCAAGCTAGGTTGGAATAATGGACCTGGGACCAACTGCAACAATATTTGGTTGATACAATTATTGCCGAGAGTTATAAAGAAGAATTTGTAAGGGAATATGTAACGCGACGATTTCAGAAACTCGGAGAATCTTTCTCGGACTATATTAGAGATATATACAAGCAAATAAAATATTGAGGCATACTTCGCAAGAAGCCCCACTTATTAAAGTAATTCTGCAGAATCTGAAGCCTTGTGTGGAGAAATCATCTTTGGTTTACCGAAAGGCCTTTTCAGGAGCTGGTGAAAATTGCAGATGAGATGGCTTACTCATTATTTGCCAAGGAACACCGCGAAGAGTTTGAGAGTATTCGTAGTTCTGGTCAAGGGAGTCTGGAGACTTCTCGATCTAGTAATGAGCGTATTCATCGGAGGGAGTTTAAAATATACAATGACATTACTTGTTATAAATGTAAAAGAGTAGGACATGTGAGAAACAGATGTCCTGAATTAAACATTAATCAAAATAGGCAGTCGGGAAAGTTGTAAGGGGTGGTAGCAACAGATCGGCTAGTGCACCCATTAATATTGTTAGTAGGTCTCGTAAATGTAATGAGGATCCGTGGGTATTAGTGAGGATAAAGGATCACGAAGTACCTGCTATTATAAATATCGGAGCTAGGGTGTCGGTAATGGATGATAAAGTGTTCCAAAATTTGAAGCGTTTAAATTTAATTAAGAAGGAGTTTGAAGTGAGTACCAGCTGTTAAACAGCTCTTAGGGAATTCATGCAAGTAAGTAAAGGTATCAGGTGTCATGTGAAGATTGAGAAATATTCGTTGGATCAATGTTTTAATGTGGTTAATAAGTTAGTAGCTCTTCTTATATTAGGAATGAATTTAATTAATAAAACAAAAATTGAAATATTTCCTTGGAGACGAAAATTTAAATTTGGATTTGATGAAGAAAGGGAATGTGAAATTTCCTCTTGGATAAACCTTAAATCCTAGGGCGTTGACTATATAAAGGATGAACTTGTGGAAAGGAGGTTGGTGTTGGCGGAAGTTGCTGAACAGGAAAGTTTAGGAGATTTCTGTAATTTGCTAAGGGAATATCCGAATTTGTTTAGTAGCAAATTGGATACTGTAAAAGGTCGGTGTTGTGAAATTGAATTCTCACATGAATAACCTGTCCGATTGGCCGCTTATCAGTTCCCCCCCCCCCCCCCCCAAAAAAAATATCGATACTCAGAGTTTATGTTAAATAAGTGAGTAATTGAGACCAGATAATTGAATTATGCATCTCCAGCTTTTATAAATTAAATGAAAAGGTCAAATTCTATTTCTTCTCATGCCAACGATAGAGAGTGCGTTCCAACATTTTCCAGGGGTTACCATATTTTCAGTGATAGATTTAAACGTGGCTTACCATCAGATCCCTCTGACGGCTAAAAGTCGTCGTTGTACGGCGTTTATCACACCACTTGGACTATGAGTTCACCAAGCTTCCGATGGGCATTTCGATAGGATATCAGGTTTTTGGTAGAGAAATTGATAGAGTATTTTCCGATCTGAAATATAAATGTGTGTTACATTTTGCCGATGATATTTTAATTTATTCAAAATCTAAGGAGAAACATCAAAATCATCTTAGAATAGTTTTTTCTAGACTTCAGAATGCGGGATTCACAGTAAATAAGGATTAAATTACCTTAGGAGGCAGAAATATTAAATTTTTGGGACATCATATATTAAAGCAGTTCAGGAATTTCCGACTTTGTGGGAATGACTGGGTTTTATTGCAAATTCATACCAAAGTATGCCGAAATAGTAGCGCCCTTGAATAAGCTTAAAGAGAAAAATGGAGATTTTGAGTGAGGAGATGTTCAGGAACGGGCGTTTATTAACTTGAAGATAGCTGTCAGCAGTGCCCCAATTCTACAGTTACCTAATTTTCAAAAGAAATTTGTCATGCAATGTGACGCGAGTGATTTGGCGATTTCTGCTGTACTGAATCAAGAAGTCGATAATTCCTTGGCACCGATAGCTTTTGCCAGCCGAAAATTAACGCCTCAAGGAATAAAATATTCCACCTACAAGAAGGAATGCTTGGTGGTTGTTTACGGGTGCGAAAGATTTCGATAGTTCGTGAAACACAAAGAATTCACCGTTCATACTGATAGTGAGGGATTGTCATGGTTAAGGGATCATCCCCGGGGGTAGGGATGTGTTGGACGTTGGATTCTTAGATTATCACCATTTAAATTTAAAATTGTTTACATAACTGTTATATCTAACTTGGAGGCAGATTGTCGCGAATGTTCGAAGAACCGACAGAAAATTACCAATAATATGAGTGCGGATGAGGGAGGTCCTAATTTCGTGATGGGTATTCTAACTAATTTTCCTGCTTCGTTTGAATGTTTTGTCTCACATCAAAAGGCGGATGAAGAATTCCGGAAAATATATACAAAAATTCGGATAGGTGATCCGTCAGTAAGACGATATAGAATAAAGCGAGGATTGATTGTAGTTTCTCCAAAAGATGGAAAAAAAGGAGAAACTATTTGTACTTTCGTTGGTGCGAAAAATTCTGCTATGTTATTTTCATGATAGTATGATGGGTGCTAATTTGGGAGTATCTAAAACATATAACAAGGTTCAAATAAATTTGTTTTTGGCCTGGGATGTATAAATGTGTAAAGTCGTATGTAAAGACCTGTGATATTTGCCAAAGGACGAAGCCGGCTCAATATTCTCAAGTGAGGTTGCATTCGGCTGATGTCACTCAGAGACCTCTTCAATGCTTACTTCTGGATTTCGTTAAATTCTCCTCTGTAATTTAAAATGGAAACTAAACAATTCGGATAATATTAGTACGACAGCAAAGCGTAAAATTTGGGATGAAGCTGTAACCAATTTGCAGAAGGCGCGCATAAAGTAGCCGCTAGGGATAATACTGGTAGGCAAGACCACACTTATGAGGCAGATGAAACAATTTCCTCAAAGTTGAAAATTGAAACAGATTTCTGCCAAACTAGATTTCAAATGGTCCCCACCAGTTAAAATGGTACGATTCTTACCTCCCGTTACAGAGGAATTGGTTTGTCCAAGTCGGGAGTAATCTTTAGAAAGGCCCATGTTAGCCATTTGAAGCCGTATTACACCTCTTAAAACTTGAAACAAAGCGCTCTCTCGGAGTAATTCTTGTCGTTCTTCGAAAAGTTTCCAATGTTTAACTATAAAACAAAAGTGTGTATTTGGGAAAGTAACAAAGCTGTTATTATGCGTTTGGTTTGGGTGATGTGAAGAAGACATACTCAGCCGTAAGGGACTTATTTCGGTTCTTCAAGGCATAATAAATTGATGGCAAATTTATGATTTCAGTTTTTATTTATGAGGCAGATATCAAATATGGACGTTGAGCTGAACCTCAAGACACTTGTAGTGCAAAAGGACATCGTCACTGTCATCAGCATGCGGGGAGACAGTGAACCTTTTATTATTATTATTATTTTTTAAAATTAAGTTTTAGTCCCGAGACTTTACAGTTGTGATAATAATATAATAAAAGTATTTACAATTGTAAAAATTAAAAAAATAATACAAAAGGTATTTACAATTTGTAAATATTTGTGGTCTTGGATGTGACCCTTGTCATAAGTTTGAGACTTATTTTCCACATTTTAGCTGTCATGATGTTAGCGATCGATCTGGTCATTGGGGAAACTTCATGTTTCAAAAGCGTTAATAAGGTTACGGGGGAAGATGGGAGAAGGTAAGAGGGGCTAGAGTTAGATAATTCCGGAGTGATTTAGGGGGAGGATGATGTCAATTGGGAGTTTACGTTTTAGTCTGCGATTTTGTGAAGGAGGGGGTGGGATACTGTAGAATAACTTAATGGTGGGATTTGGATGGTTGATCGAGCCATTTATAAGAGCCTTGGTAGATTTATGAATTATGGCAGGAATTAGGGGAATTTCAAGTTCTTTGTGAATAACTGAGTTGCGAACGTACCAGGGGGAATTTGATATTAAACGGAGAATTTTCTTTTGTTTGGTTTGTATTTTGTTGGAGTGGGAATAGGCAGTGGATTCCGAGTGTACTGTTTTAGTAGATAGGTTTTGAGGTATGTCGTGAAAATATAGGTTGAAGAGGAAAGGGCCTAGGATGCGGCCTTGGGGGATCCAAGAGGAAATAGAGAAGGAATTTGAAAGAGTATTGTTAAATTTGATCGAGAAGGAGCGGTTAGTAAGATAGTTAGTAAGGATTCTGAAGAAGGAATCATTAAGTGGGTCTTTGATTTTGGAAAGTAGTGATTGGCGGTGTACTTTATCAAAAGATTTTTCTGCAATAAGGAAGGCAGCAATGCACGAGTTATTGTTGATGTAGGATGTCACTGAGTAGAGTATATGGGTGCAAGAGTATTTGGCTCTAAAGCCGTATTGAGCAGGATGAATGAGGTGGGTTAATTCTTTGCTAAGGAGGGGCAGATGGAGTTTTTCGAACAGTTTGGATAAAGAGGGGAGGAGTCTGATGGGTCTATAACTATGTGGACAGAATTTGGGTTTATTTGGCTTTGGGATCATTATTATATGTGCGTGCTTCCAGGCTATTGGGTAATATGTTGTACGGATGATTGCATTGAAAATGATTGTTATTAAGGTTGATGCTTTTTTAAGGAGGTTTTTCAGGTGTTGGGGAGTGATAAGGTCGTGACCGGCGGAGTGTTTATTTTTTAATTTGTTTATGGTTGAGCGGACTAGGGGAGGACTAAATAGTTTGTGTAGAGCTGACAGTTGAAGAGGTTGGAGGAGAGTGTTATTTATCTTGTTATTGTGGTAAAAGTTAATTGTTTGGTTTGGAGAGAATTGGGATGTGAGAATGTTTGCGAATAGATTAGCTTTATGGGCTGGAGAGTTATACCATTGGATTTGATGTTTGAGAGGAGGGATATCACAATGAGGTTTGGTTAGGATTTTGGTTTTTCTCCATATGGAGTAGTCGGAGGAATTCAGTTGTTGGAGATGATTAAAGTAGTTTGCGTCGAAGGTGTCTTTTAATGCTAGTTTGAGCTGTCGGGAAATAGTGTTAAAGTGGGGTTTGTCAGCTGGGTGTTTTGATGCAATACATCTTTTACGGGAATATTATTTTGTGTATAGTAGGTCTTTTATGATGGGGTTTAAGGGATATTGACAACGTTTTTTAGTTGGGGTTGGTAAGCGGGAATCTGATGCAGATGAAAGGATGAGTGTTTGCAAGTTGTCAAGAGCTGTGTCAATATCGGAAGGAGATTTGAGAGGAATTTGTTAATTTATTTGTGGGTCGATGAGAGAAGAGTAACGTTTCCAATTTATGAAGTGGCTATTTATATTCGGAAAAGCGAGTGGAATTACAGTAAGATTAAGATGGGCGACATAAGGGAGGTGATCTGAGGAAAGTTCGTGCAGTACTGAAGAGTTCGTAAAGTAGTGGGAGGTTTTAAAATAGATAAAGAAGTCAAGGATATCTGGAGATCTTGCATTGTGTGGATAAAAGGTGGGCTCCGGAGGTAAGATAAAATTGTATAGGTTGATTCCTCTGGGATTGGGAATTCTGGATCCAAAATGGGGATGCTTAGCATTGAAATCGCCTCCTAAAATGAATGGAGCATGGCATGCATTTAGGAGTTTAGACCTAAAGTCATGTGGAAGAGTTATAGAAGGCGAAGAGTAGAAGCTGGCTATGTTAATTGATTGGTTGTTATAGAGGTTTAGTGTTAATTGTAATTCTTTGGTCGTTATGGGAGGAAGCTCATTATGATTAGTGGAGTTTTTGATAAGGATAGCGGATCCTCCTTTTCTGGTGAAGTCAGGGTTTTGTACCCATGGATGTTGAGACGGTGGGTGTGCGTGAGTTTGGTTTCGGCCAAAAGGAGGATTTCTATTTCGTGGGTATTTAGAAAAAGGGAAAGTTCGTGGAATTTGTTGTATACTCCTCGGGCATTCCATGTGCATATGGAGAAGTTTTTGTGAGGATAAGGGTTCATTTATTTAGCCTCAATAAGCTTGGATAATAGGGTTGAAAGTGGAGTGATAAGGGAGATGATTCTATCAATTTTGGTTCAAAACGATAGTAGTATTTGGTCTTGGTTCGAATTGTTAGCTTGGGTTGATTGTGAAGGATGTTGTACTTGTGAAGAGGGGGGATATTTTAGGATATTGGCGTAGGAATGGGCATTGCTATTTTTACTAGATGTAGGTTGGGGAGCTGTGTGATTGGGAGTGCAGTTTGAGGTTGATGAGGTAGAGGGTTTGTATGGGTTGGGTTTGTTGTAGAAATTTTGAAGCGATTTATAATGTGGAGAGCCCCGGTAGTTCGCAGTATGTGGGCCTTTGCAATTGGTGCAAATTGGGGTAGAGGATTTTGGGTTAGGACACTTTGAAGAGAGGTGATGGGATTCGCAGCGGACACAGGGGGGGTGATTGTGTCAGTAGTTTTTTGAGTGACCGAAGGCTTGGCACTTCATACATTGGACAATGGATCTTTTCGTTTTAGGAGGTTTAATTTTTACATTACAGTGGTATAGAGTAGTTATTTCAAAGATTGTATGGTTTTTTGGGTCACGGGAAAGATCCAGGAAAAATAGGGGAAGCTGATGAAAATGGGAGGGGGTAGCACTTGGCGAGGTGTGGCGGGAGGGGCACTATCTGTAGATTCTTTTTCGTTTTGAAAGATTTGGAAACGGTTTGATGTGAGAAAAGGAGAGTTTTGATGAGAGTTGTGGTTGTTTGATGTTGTAGGGTTTGGGATGCTAGGTGGTGTATTTGAGGTAATGCCTTTTCTTTTATTTGAAGAAATAGTCGTAAAAGCTGGGAAGAGAGGGATAGGTAATTCGTTAGAGTCTGTTGATGGCTGGTTGAGGTTTTCACCTTCAAGATACGTATCCATGATGGAGACGGGAGCCTCGAGATGGGGCTGCTGCGTTGCGATGCTGACGCTCTCGGAGGGGCGGCAGGGGGCGAGAGGAGCTAGATGGAGGCGTACGCGTGCATAAATTTTTAGACATATTAACCGGCCTTTTTTCAGACGAATAAATATGTATCGGGGTCAGTAATCTTTATAATATTTATCTACATGTTGTGTGTGTATAACTTCAACCCCTTTCGGGGAGGGAGTGTGACAACCGTATGGATGTTGGTTGAAAAGCATTACATAAAAATAACGCAAAATCAAACAAAATTGGTGTCGAATCCGGGATATGCATGTAACACTATTAAGGTATGACAATCAACTTGGCATTT
Source organism: Zhengitettix transpicula (assembly GCA_037074705.1). Classification (NCBI taxonomy): domain Eukaryota; kingdom Metazoa; phylum Arthropoda; class Insecta; order Orthoptera; family Tetrigidae; genus Zhengitettix; species Zhengitettix transpicula. Next base: position 12,295,760 of record CM073590.1, on the reverse strand, counting down.
AAATCCCACAAACGGGGGTGGACGGAGTATTGACATTTTCTAACATGTTAAACAGTCTATATTTTCGTGGAATAAATAATTGTCGGGGTCCATGTCACATCCACACCCATGTAGTTTAATAAAAAATATTAAAAACTGATTATTATTATAATTATATTTCAGGCATGGTTTTTTAGCGAGATGTATCTCATATTTTAATTTTGTATCTGTATTTTATTCGTAAATAAAACATTCAATATAATCGGTATTGTCTTTATCTGAGACATAAGACTTTCTTACGCAACATGTCGACTTTTCAGGAATCTTTTTAATCTCATGACCTTTCATCTTACGCAATAAACTAAGTAATTATACATTTATGAAAATAATACTATTACGAACATTGGTGTGTATGACTATATACATTTTTTTTTGAATTTATTAGAAAATTAACAATCGGAATTATATAGTACATGTTCCATGAGTTAATGTGATGACACAATAATACAATAACGTGAGCGGATACCCATCCAATGACGTTATCCGGATTGTGAACTTATACTGCTTTCAGGTCATTCGGCCATTTCTTGTTCTGAAGTCTTCTGTAGGGAGGGTCGTGTTGCAGGGTGGACGCTAGTTCGTTTGAGTGAAGTTGGAGACGCAGGAAGTGGTTAGCACTCCGGTTGGTGCATTCTTCTTGAACGGTTGGCATTCCGAGGTCCGTATGTAATGTTCGATTGTTGACGTACCAAGGTGCATTTACAAGCATTCTGAGTGTTTTCGATTGAAATCGTTGGATGATGTTGACGTTGGATTTGCAAGAGCAGCCCCATAGCTCAATGCCATATGTCCAAATTGGTTTTATTATAGCTTTGTAAAGTAAGATTTTGTTTTCAAGCGATAAACACGATTTTCTCCCCAGTGCCCAGTACATTTTTCTCAGTCGCAGGTCGGATTCCTTCCTTTTTTTTAATATATGTTTTTTCCACGTTAGTTTTTTGTCCAAATGTAGACCCAGATAGCGAACTTCGTTTGATTTTGGAATTTCTATATTGTTTAGGGACACTGATGGACATTCTGATCGATTTAATGTAAAGTTGACTTGAGTACTTTTTGCTTCATTAACTTTGATCCGCCATTTATTGAGCCATACTTGGAGAAGGGATAGATGGGTTTGAAGGTTTGAGGAGGCCATGTGTTTGTATGTTGAGATAGGAGGACGGTGTCGTCAGCAAAAGTACCTATATATGTGTCAGCTGTTGTGGGGATGTCGGCTGTATATAATTGATAGAGTATAGGTCCCAGCACACTTCCCTGGGGTACACCGGAAGCAATCGGGTGGATTATAGAATAGCATTGACCATATTTAATTTGGAAGAATCTGTCGGACAAGTATGACTTCATAAGAAGATAAACTTCGCTTGTCAGAGAAGACTTTATCTTGAGTAGGAGCCCATCGTGCCACACCTTGTCAAAAGCCTGCTGTATATCTATAAAGACTGCTGGGCAATACGCTTTGTTTTCAAACGTCGTTGAGATTATGTTTACTACTCGATGGCATTGTTGAATTGTGGAATGGAACTTTCTGAATCCAAATTGGTGATTCGGGATCCAGTTCTCTAGTGAATCAGTTTCCTTTAATCTTTTTAGTAAAAGTTTCTCCAATAATTTAGAAATTTGTGACAATAAACTGATTGGGCGATATGATGAGACTTCTTCGGCGGGTTTACCAGGTTTTAGTATTAGTATTACCTGCGCAAATTTAAGTGGTGCAGGCCAGTATTTAAAACGTAAGATGGAGTTGAATAGATTTCTTAGGAATATTATTGCTGTTTTCGGTAACTCGGCGAGGACCTTTCCTGTTATTAGATCGTAACCTGGCGCTTTCTTTTGATTAAGATGTTGAATTTCAGTGTCTATCTCTACAGTGGAAAAGTTTTTAATAGGTAGTGACAGCTGCAGAGGTGCATCTAGCAGGCGCTTTACTTCCTCGTTTGGTTCGACGGAGTGTGGTGTGAAAACTTTGGCGAAATGTTGAGCAAACAGTTCTGCCTTTTCTTGGTCAGTTCTGGCCCAATCATTATTTGTTTTTCTTAACGGAGGATTTGTTGTTTGTGGTCTCTTGTTTGTTTTTGCTATCTTCAGGGATACTGTGGTCCGTGCGTGAGAGTGTTGTTAAATAGTGGTTAAAAGTTTATTGTTTTAGCGTTTTTAATTTATTCTTAATAATTTTTGCTAATCTATTAAATATTGTTTTGTCTAATGGGTTTCGGGATCGATGCCATTTTGCTCTTGCTCTGCGTTTTTGTCGTACTAGAGTCAGAATTTCGTTGGGGATATTTATATCATCCCGTACTTGTTTGGTGATCTCAGGTGTAGCATTCCATGCTGCGTTTTGAACAGTATCAGTGAAGTGAGCGACAGCTTCTTCCAACTCATGAAAGCTACGTAGGCTAATATTATACTGTAGATTTTCTTCAACCACTGTCCTAAATGAATCCCAGTCTGTTTTTTGGTTATATAGCGACGGTCTAGGTGACTTTTTGATTATTGTTGTACTAATTGTAGCTGTAACTGCTGTATGATCGGATGACAGATCATAGTTGTTGACGATGTCAAAATAATTGGAGGACATTCCTTTAGTCACAAAAAAGTCTAGTAAGTCTGGTATTTTCGCCAAATCTGTGGGCCAATATGTGGGCTCGCCAGTAGAGAGGTATCCGTAGTCTTGTTCACGTATCAAGTTGTATAATGCACTACCCCTTGTCGAGATGGACAATATACATGTATATATTTACGTTTGCCGGTCAAAATAGTAGATTGTTGATGGTAGGACTTACACAATACCCCGCACACTTACCTCGACATGTGACGTTCGTTTCCTTGTTTACCCAAGCTCAAAACAGGCGGTAGTAGAGTATTAAGGACGTGGGATCGGGTACAGCGAGTAGCAACTACAGGTCCTTTCAAATATGTCTTTCGATATTATACAAAACACTGAGTGTGGGCGCCGTGAATTATTTAAACTAAGAGTACCTCTACGAAGGGATTACGAGTTTATATTTTCTGGAAATTTTTAATACAAGTAAGTGTCTTTAACCTATTGCTGTGAAGAAATAGCGTGACAGGAGAATTAGATAGTACACAATTAAAAACAACACCTTTTTAATGATAGATCAGAAGAAAATATTGTTATATGAAGAACGTTTTTATACAGAAATTTGTAGATAAAACCCCAACAACAGCTGCATCTGGTAGGTCGGAATTTTACTACTTACCCCACACCCTTCCGATGGTGGGAAACTGGTTTGTTGTGGGGTCGCATCACTTCGTTCACCGTTTCGCAAACACATAGGAGGCAGCTGGCCGACTATTGCAATAGAAGTAGCGAACAACTCTGACGGTAGGCCCATGAAAAACTAACAGACGTACCTCGGCTTGTGGAAACCTTAGTTTTGGAAACGAGAGTGAGGAAGAGGCATCCCCAGAGGTAGCTCCTTCCACCTCTCCGGGAAAATTCACCTGTGATTGAAGAGCACTCACAGTCTTCCTTGATACGTATGTAACATGTCCATCGCAGTTACGTAAAGTGATGCGAATACAATTAATATTCACATACAAGATTACGCTGATTAACGTTAAATGCGCTTCCGTAAACCTCAAGTAAAGTTCAATCAGGTTCTGATTAACACAGTTCATACTTTCAAATTTAATATAAACACAGTTACTGTAAACTCTTACATTTACGTTGATTTACGTAGAATACAATTTATTCACAAACAAAGTTCTATTTGGTTACAGAAATACAGTTCGAAGATGTATCTTTCAATCGTGCGGTAAATACACAATTAAAGTTCACACAAGACTTCTATTTTACAGAAATACACTTGCGGCAGGATATTTTAGAAATCAAAGTACACGGGGTATGGCCGCTATGGGCAAATCATGGAGGAACTTCGACATTTGATTAAATTTCAGCCGCATGGATTGTCCGTCGTCAGCACCCCCGGGATGACGTAGCTTAGATCTCGGCAAATCAACTGGTCAGAAGCACTAGGGTACAATCATTTCCCCTAATTCCGTAGAACTCCAGTTTATGTAATTAAATTTAGTGACCAACCAGGTCTTGATGAAGTGCAGATATCTGCAATATTAAGTTCACATTATATAAAAACCAGGTAAACATAAGTAATATAATTTAATTTAGATTGTGAGGAATTACAACATTCACATGCATTACTTGAAAAAGCTAAAACCAAAATCGACTGGAATGAAAGGAAATAATTTTAAAAATCACGCAAATTTTTACTTATATTTTTCAAAGAGCAACGTGAAGGCAGAACTTACGATGGATGACTTGAAAACTGCACACATTGAGCTTTGTAGCGACCAGTTGCCGCCAAGTTGTCCGACAAACTGAACGTCATCGAATTACTTTGTTGCCATGATCTGAGGATTTCCTAAGTTCAAAAACTCATTTTAATAAACTATTTGAACGAATACATTAAGAACAATGTCCCATAAGAAGATGTGAGTTGGTCCTTACCTGAATCACCAACAACACGAACTTGGTTGCTTACAGCTCGCTTATTTCGGAAACCAGCACCAACAGTGAATTTAATATAACCAATGTTCCGAAAAAGATTTAAAAATTTTGAATTGCGATTTATCATTTCGATACTGAAATTTTGATTAACAGCAGGGAGGAGATTGAAAATTTTAAATCGAATTTGGGTAGACGAAACGGGCTTCTAAATCTTGAGGAGATATCGTTCGGCGGGGACAGGGTTCGGTTTCGTCTACTACCGAAGAAATGTCGGTCAGGGACGAGGAGGCCGCGCTCTCGGGCAGTGCGTCGGAGTCGTCGTTGTCCGAGATGTCGTCTATCGGAAAAATATAGACGAATCTATAATTTAAAATTTCCTCCCTGGTGAAATGAGGTTTCGGTTGAGGGGGCTGAATGACAATGGGAGGCTCCTGTTTATTCGCGGCGGGGGGATCAAAATTTGGTTGCTCATATAAACAGGAGCAAAAAAAATTCACGAAAGTTCTAAACATTGCTTATATTAAGTTTCACTCACGTGTCAGATACAATTCTGCTTCCGTCTAGCGTCTTGTCTTCAAAAGAAGTGATGCGTGGTAACGGTGACATTGTTGAGGAATTCTCACCTTGGTCAGAGATGTATGCAATATAAATATTTATTTATCAAAATTATAGGCAGTAGGTATTAATATTCAACGAAACAAATACATTGTGAAATGCTGAAAGAGGAATTCCACGTCATTACGATTTGTTTTCCCTTTAAAAAATGTACTTACTTCGGTAGTCCTAAAGGCTTAAATATTATATAATTGCAAAGAGTAAGTCCTACCAATGTGGAAGGAAATAAATATCTTATAATTTCTTTTCTTCATGGATAAATTGCAATTACGTTATATTTGTAGAGTTCCCAAAATACTTTGCATAGTTTACACGGATACGAGCGTTGAGTTTGCGTTGATTTTAATAGTTTAGCCCCACCTGATTGCTGAAAATTGAATGTAATAATTAATCTCAGCTTCATCCATAACCCGAGGTTCGTCTCCAATCTCGGATATTTTCGTTATTTTCATGGAATACCTCTCCACCCTAGCCTTCATGGTTCTCTCCTACCAAGCCGATAGGGTTTGTAATTACACACGGAATATATTGTAAAATATTATGAGTCTCATTGACAATTTATTCGACGCAAATATTGACAGGTTACAATTTTTCGACGTTTCTAGCCTTGCCCACTAGAAACCAGCCTGCAAACATGTGGTTGTCATATAAAAAAATCAGTGAAATCGATAACCACGATCGATTAGTATGAAATGTCTGTTGTTTTCGCTTTATTTTCTGGAACCACTCTTCCGCCACAAACCCTAGCCGTGCTCCTCTCCAACCCGAACGGGATTCAAATTATACAAAATGTCGTACAAATACTATCAATCTAATTAATTGAAAAATATATTATTGTTAAAAGCTAATCCCTAACCTCAGAAATGAATCTAATCTCGGTCCTTGCGCATTATTTTCATGTAACGCTTCAGCAAACCCCGCCTCTAAGCGTGCTCCCATCGCATGCCCATAGGGGATGAAATCATATACATAATATATTTAGAAATATGATGAGTCTCATTGACCCCGCAAAATACTTATTCGTCGCCAATATAGACAGGTTAACATTTTTTAACGTAGAATTTAATTTTGCCTTCCATAGTATTACGATATTGTCCGCGCATTTACGGATACTACTGGGGGGAAATGTAGTAATATGCAACGTCTACTGCTGTTCAGATTGTACTATTTTCGATCAACTTTCTTATAAATTGGAGCAAGTTTGCATGTATAAATTCTCTTTGAATATAAATGGTTTTTAAACGTTTCAGACTAGAAAACATATATGTTCTACTGATGTGTTGCATTTTTCCCTGTTTACAAGAAAACAGATTACGATTAAACTTTGCAGCGGATAAAGGTGCAACCACAAATAATATTTCTGCCACCCTGCGTTATCAGTCCCAAGGACAATTGTTCCAAACAGTATGAGTTTAGGTACGGATTTTTTAATACTAATTCATTAGTTCCATTTCTCTGCTGAGAAAGTAGTACAAGTGTAGTTGATATTCATTACAATTATGATTAGAACGACTTATAAACTAATGCAATTCGCTATTGAGAACTATACATAAATAGTAAATATGAATTATTGCAAAAGTACAGATTTGAAAGAGCATTAAACGAGAGCAGTTCTATATAAGAGACAAGGATAAGAATTTTTCTTTGTATTGTAGAAATTCACTACGCAAGTATCACAAAATTTCGCAATTTACCCTGCACTGCTTAATTCACAAAGGTCTTAGACAAATGCAAGGATTATACAAATTAAAAATGTCCCCGGAAGAATTTATCAGTCAGCTTTTCACAAAGATAAATATTTATTTTAATCTAATATTATCTTCTATACAAATGATAAAGGATGTACTTAGGTTTTTTCTATAGAAATTTTATTTCGTGGATAGAATGCAACAAAACGTGGTACAGATATTCTGCAAAACTCGAGAACCGGTACTGTGGTGTTGAAAGGGTGGGGGGATGAGAAACCGCTTGCATTACGTGAACCGAAACTGTCAATATTTGCGTCGAATAAATTTTTTGAGGGGCAATGAGACTCATAATATTTTACAATATATTTTTCGGTCACCATAACTTAGTGTTTTCAGTTTTCAGCGGAAGATATATAATGACATTTGTCGGCAGATAAATGTTATCTGTGAACTATATTTTACAAAAATGGTTATTATCTTTTTATGTAATAATAATCATTTTTTCACTTTGGTGTGGAGAATATTTTTATATAATTGGATTGTTTAGCGCTTTGTTGTTGTTGTTTTTTAAAAAAGATTATTTCAAATCAACACAAATCTTGATTTTGTTTCATGTCTACGATTAATGTTCTGTAGGATCTGTCGAAAGAGGAATTGATCCAGGAATTGAGAGGTGCTGGGCAGGAGGCGACAGATTGTAAGTGGGAATTGCTGCAAAAATTGTCAGAATATTTGAAGCAGAGAGGAGATGTCGAAATAAATGCAGCCCGGGCACGATATGAAGATAAGTTGTTATCTAAACAATATACTGGACGATTTAATAATCAGGTTTCTAAGGAATCTGTAAATCAAACAGTTTTGGAAATATTATCGCGTAATTCTGAAGTTGTTGGTAGTTCGGTGGTAAAAGAAATGTTTGATAAGTCGAATGTGAAAATGTTAAGGTATAGAGTTAGAAATATTTGGTCAAGCTAGGTTGGAATAATGGACCTGGGACCAACTGCAACAGTATTTGGTTGATACAATTATTGCCGAGAGTTATAAAGAAGAGTTTGTAAGGGAATATGTAACGCGACGATTTCAGAAACTCGGAGAATCTTTCTCGGACTATATTAGAGATATATACAAGCAAATAAAATATTGAGGCACACTTCGCAAGAAGCCCCACTTATTAAAGTAATTATGCAGAATCTGAAGCCTTGTGTGGAGAAATCATCTTTGGTTTACCGAAAGGCCTTTTCAGGAGCTAGTGAAAATTGCGGATGAGATGGCTTACTCATTATTTGCCAAGGAACACCGCGAAGAGTTTGAGATTATTCGTAGTTCTGGTCAAGGGAGTCTGGAGACTTCTCGATCTAGTAATGAGCGTATTCATCGGAGGGAGTTTAAAATATACAATGACATTACTTGTTATAAATGTAAAAGAGTAGGACATGTGAGAAACAGATGTCCTGAATTAAACATTAATCAAAATAGGCAGTCGGGAAAGTTGTAAGGGGTGGTAGCCACAGATCGGCTAGTGCACCCATTAATATTGTTAGTAGGTCTCGTAAATGTAATGAGGATCCGTGGGTATAAGTGAGGATAAAGGATCACAAAGTACCTGCTATTATAAATAGCGGAGCTAGGGTGTCGGTAATGGATGATAAAGTGTTCCAAAATTTGAAGCGTTTAAATTTAATTAAGAAGGAGTTTGAAGTGAGTACCAGCTGTTGGGGAATTCATGCAAGTAAGTAAGGGTATCAGGTGTCATGTGAAGATTGAGAAATATTCGTTGGATCAATGTTTTAATATGGTTTATAAGTTAGTAGCTCCTCTTATATTAGGAATGAATTTAATTAATAAAACAAAAATGGAAATATTTCCTTGGAGACGAAAATTTAAATTTGGATTTGATGAAGAAAGGGAATGTGAAATTTTCTCTTGGATAAACCTTAAATCCTTGGGCGTTGACTATATAAAGGATGAACTTGTGGAAAGGAGGTTGGTGTTGGCGGAAGTTGCTGAACAGGAAAGTTTAGGAGATTTCTGTAATTTGCTAAGGGAATATCCGAATTTGTTTAGTAGCAAAATGGATACTGTTAAAGGTCGGTGTTGTGAAATTGAATTCTCACATGAATAACCTGTCCGATTGGCCGCTTATCAGTTCCCCTCCCCCCCCAAAAAAAATATCGATACTCAGAGTTTATGTTAAATAAGTGAGTAATTGAGACCAGATAATTGAATTATGCATCTCCAGCTTTCCTGGTGCCCAAATCAAATGGAAAATATAGATTAGTGGTCATATTTTATAAATTAAATGAAAAGGTCAAATTCGATTTCTTCCCATGCCAACGATAGAGAGTGCGTTCCAACATTTTCCAGGGGCTACCATATTTTCAGTGATAGAATTAAACGTGGCTTACCATCAGATCCCTCTGACGGCTAAAAGTCGTCGTTGTACGGCGTTTATCACACCACTTGGACTATATGAGTTCACCAAGCTTCCGATGGGCATTTCGATAGGATCTCAGGTTTTTGGTAGAGAAATTGATAGAGTATTTTCCGATCTGAAATATAAATGTGTGTTCCATTTTGCCGATGATATTTTAATTTATTCAAAATCTAAGGAGAAACATCAAAATCATCTTAGAATAGTTTTTTCTAGACTTCAGAATGCGGGATTCACAGTAAATAAGGATTAAATTACCTTAGGAGGCAGAAATATTAAATTTTTGGGACATCATATATTAAAGCAGTTCAGGAATTTCCGACTTTGTGGGAATGACTGGGTTTTATTGCAAATTCATACCAAAGTATGCCGAAATAGTAGCGCCCTTGAATAAGCTTAAAGAGAAAAATGGAGATTTTGAGTGAGGAGATGTTCAGGAACGGGCGTTTATGAACTTGAAGAAAGCTGTGAGCACTGCCCCAATTCTACAGTTATCTAATTTACAAAAGAAATTTGTCATGCAATGTGACGCGAGTGATTTGGCGATTTCTGCTGTACTGAATCAAGAAGTCGATAATTCCTTGGCACCGATAGCTTTTGCCAGCCGAAAATTAACGCCTCAAGGAATAAAATATTCCACCTACAAGAAGGAATGCTTGGTGGTTGTTTACGGGTGCGAAAGATTTCGATAGTTCGTGAAACAAAGAATTCACCGTTCATACTGATAGTGAGGGATTGTCATGGTTAAGGGATCATCCCCGGGGGTAGGGATGTGTTGGACGTTGGATTCTTAGATTATCACCATTTAAATTTAAAATTGTTTACATAACTGTTATATCTAACTTGGAGGCAGATTGTCGCGAATGTTCGAAGAACCGACAGAAAATTACCAATAATATGAGTGCGGATGAGGGAGGTCCTAATTTCGTGATGGGTATTCTAACTAATTTTCCTGCTTCGTTTGAATGTTTTGTATCACATCAAAAGGCGGATGAAGAATTCCGGAAAATATATACAAAAATTGGGATAGGTGATCCGTCAGTAAGACGATATAGAATAAAGCGAGGATTGATTGTAGTTTCTCCAAAAGATGGAAAGCAAGGAGAAACTATTTGTACTTTCGTTGGTGCGAAAAATTCTGCTATGTTATTTTCATGATGGTATGATGGGTGCTAATTTGGGAGTATCTAAAACATATAACAAGGTTCAAATAAATTTGTTTTTGGCCTGGGATGTATAAATGTGTAAAGTCGTATGTAAAGACCTGTGATATTTGCCAAAGGACGAAGCCGGCTCAAAATTCTCAAGTGGGGTTGCATTCGGCTGATGTCACTCAGAGACCTCTTCAATGCTTACTTCTGGATTTCGTTAAATTCTCCTCTGTAATTTAAAATGGAAACTAAACAATTCGGATAATATTAGTACGACAGCAAAGCGTAAAATTTGGGATGAAGCTGTAACTAATTTGCAGAAGGCGCGCATAAAGTAGCCGCTAGGGACAATACTGGTAGTCAAGACCACACTTATGAGGCAGATGAAACAATTTCCTCAAAGTTGAAAATTGAAACAGATTTCTGCCAAAGTAGATTTCAAATGGTCCCCACCAGTTAAAATGGTACGATTCTTATCTCCCGTTACAGAGGAATTGGTTTGTCCAAGTCGGGAGTAATCTTTAGAAAGGCCCATGTTAGCCATTTGAAGCCGTATTACACCTCTTAAAACTTGAAACAAAGCTCTCTCTCGGAGTAATTCTTGACGTTCTTCGAAAAGTTTTCAATGTTTAAGAATGAAACAAAAGTGTATATTTGGTAAAGTAACAAAGCTGTTATTATGCGTTTGGTTTGGGTGATGTGAAGAAGACCTACTCAGCCGTAAGGGACTTATTAAAGATATCAGGAGTTTTCGGTTCTCCAAGGCATCATAAATTGATGGCAAATTTATGATTTCAGTTTTTATTTATGATTCAGATATCAAATATGGACGTTGAGCTGAACCTCAAGACACATGTAGTGCAAAAGGACATCGTCACTGTCATCAGCATGCGGGGAGACAGTGAACCTTTTATTATTATTATTTTTTATTTAAATTAAGTTTTAGTCCGAAGACTTTACAGTTGTGATAATAATATAATAAACGTACTTACAATTGTAAAAATTAAACAAATAAAACAAAAGGTATTTACAATTTGTAAATATTTGTGGTCTTGGATGTGACCCTTGTCATAAGTTTGAGACTTATTTTCCACATTTTAGCCGGCATGATGTTAGCGATCGATCTGGTCATTGGGGAAACTTAATGTTTCAAAAGCGTTAATAAGGTTACGGGAGAAGATGGGAGAAGGTAGGAGGGGCTAGAGTTAGATAATTCCGGAGTTATTTAGGGGGAGGATGATGTCAATTGGGAGTTTACGTTTTAGTCTGCGATTTTGTGAAGGAGGGGGTGGGATACTGTAGAACAGCTCAATGGTGGGATTTGGATGGTTGATCGAGCCATTTATAAGAGCCTTGGTAGATTTATGAATTATGGCAGGAATTAGGGGAATTTCAAGTTCTTTGTGAATAACTGAGTTGCGAACGTACCAGGGGGAATTTGATATTAAACGCAGAATTTTGTTTTGTTTGGTTTGTATTTTGTTGGAGTGGGAATAGGCAGTGGATTCCGAGTGTACTGTTTTAGTACATAGGTTTTGAGGTATGTCGTGAAAATATAGGTTGAAGAGGAAAGGGCCTAGGATGCGGCCTTGGGGTATCCAAGAGGAAATAGGGAAGGAATTTGAAAGAGTATTGGTAAATTTGATCGAGAAGGCAGCAATGCACGAGTTATTGTTGTCGAAGGAATTGTTGATGTAGGATGTCACTGAGTAGGGTATATGGGTGCAAGAGTATTTGGCTCTAAAGCCGTATTGAGCAGGATGAATGAGGTGGGTTAATTCTTTGCTAAGGAGGGGCACATGGAGTTTTTCGAACAGTTTGGATAAAGAGGGGAGGAGACTGATGGGTCTATAACTATGTGGACAGAATTTGGGTTTATTTGGCTTTGGGATCATTATTATATGTGCGTGCTTCCAGGCTATTGGGTAATATGTTGTACGGATGATTGCATTGAAAATGATTGTTATTAAGGTTGAAACTTTTTTAAGGAGGTTTTTCAGGTGGAGGGGAGTGATAAGGTCGTGACCGGCAGAGTGTTTATTTTTTAATAAATTGTTTATGGTTAAGCGGACTAGGGGAGGACTAAATAGTTTAGGTAGGGCTGATAATTGAAGAGGTTGGAGGAGAGTGTTATTTATCTTGTTATTGTGGTAAAAGTTAATTGTTTGGTTTGGAGAGAATTGGGATGTGAGAATGTTTGCGAATAGATTAGCTTTATGGGCTGGAGAGGTATACCATTGGTTTTGATGTTTGAGAGGAGGGATATCACAATGAGGTTTGGTTAGGATTTTGGTTTTTCTCCATATGGAGTAGTCGGAGGAATTCAGTTGTTGGAGATGATTAAAGTAGTTTGCGTCGAAGATGTCTTTTAATGCTAGTTTGAGCTGTCGGGAAATAGTGTTAAAGTGGGTTTTGTCAGCTGGGTGTTTAGATGCAATCCATCTTTTACGGGAATATTATTTTGTGTATAGAAGGTCTTTTGTGATGGGGTTTAAGGGATATTGACAATGATTTTTAGTTGGGGTTGGTAAGCAGGAATCTGATGCAGATGAAAGGATGAGTGTTTGCAAGTTGTCAAGAGCTGTGTCAATATCGGAAGGAGATTTGAGAGGAATTTGTTAATTTATTTGTGGGTCGATGAGAGAAGAGTAACGTTGCCAATTTATGAAGTGGCTATTTATATTCGGAAAAACGAGTGGAATTACAGTAAGATTTAGATGGGCGACATAAGGGAGGTGATCTGAGGAAAGTTCGTGCAGTACCGTAAAGTAGTGGGAGGTTTTAAAATAGATAAAGAAGTCAAGGATATCTGGAGATCTTGCATTGTCTGGATAAAAGGTGGGCTCCGGAGGGAAGATAATTTGGTGTGGTTTATGGAGGATAAAATTGTATATGTTGATTCCTCTGGGATTGGGAATTCTGGATACAAAATGGGGATGCTTAGCATTGAAATCGCCTCCTAAAATGAATGGAGCATGGCATGCATTTAGGAGTTTAGACCAAAAGTCATGTGGAAGAGTTATAGAAGGCGAAGAGTAGAAGCTGGCTATGTTAATTGATTGGTTGTTATAGAGGTTTAGTGTTAATTGTAATTCTTTGGTCGTTATGGGAGGAAGCTCATTATGATTAGTGGAGTTTTTGATAAGGATAGCGGATCCTCCTTTTCTGGTGAAGTCAGGGTTTTGTACCCATGGATGTTGAGACGGTGGGTGTGCGTGAGTTTGTTTTCGGCCAAAAGGAGGATTTCTATTTCGTGGGTATTTAGAAAAAGGGAAAGTTCGTGGAATTTGTTGTATACTCCTCGGGCATTCCATGTGCATATGGAGAAGTTTTTGTGAGGATAAGGGTTCATTTATTTAGCCTCAATAAGCTTGGATAATAGGGTTGAAAGTGGAGTGATAAGGGAGATGATTCTATCAATTTTGGTGCAAAACGATAGTAGTATTTGGTCTTGGTTCGAAGTATTAGCTTGGGTTGATTGTGAAGGATGTTGTACTTGTGAAGAGGGGGGATATTTTAGGATACTGGCGTAGGAATGGGCATTGCTATTTTTACTAGATGTAGGTTGGGGAGCTGTGTGATTGGGAGTGCAGTTTGAGGTTGATGAGGTAGAGGGTTTGTATGGGTTGGGTTTGTTGTAGAAATTTTGAAGCGATTTATAATGTAGACAGCCCCGGTAGTTCGCAGTGTGTGGGCCTTTGCATTTGGTGCAAATTGGGGTAGAGGATTTTGGGTTAGGACACTTTGAAGAGAGGTGATGGGATTCGCAGCGGACACAGGGGGGGGGGGGTGATTGTGGCAGTAGTTTTTTGAGTGACCGAAGGCTTGGCACTTCATACATTGGACAATGGATCTTTTTGTTTTAGGAGGTTCAATTTTTACATTACAGTGGTATAGAGTAGTTATTTCAAAGATTGTATGGTTTTTGGGGTCACGGGAAAGATCCAGGAAAAATAGGGGAAGCTGATGAAAATGGGAGGGGGTAGCACTTGGCGAGGTGTGGCGGGAGGGGCACTATCTGTAGATTCTTCTTCGTTTTGAAAGATTTGGAAACGGTTTGATGTGAGAAAAGGAGAGTTTTGATGAGAGTTGTGGTTGTTTGATGTTGTAGGGTTTGGGATGCTGGGTGGTGTATTTGAGGGAATGCCTTTTCTTTTTTTTGAAGAAATAGTCGTAAAAGCTGGGGAGAGAGGGATAGGTAATTCGTTAGAGTCTGTTGATGGCTGGTTGAGGTTTTCACCTTCAAGATACATATCCATGATGGAGACGGGAGCCTCGAGTTGGGGCTGCTGCGTTGCGATGCTGACGCTCTCGGAGGGTCGGCAGGGGGCGAGAGGAGCTAGATGGAGGCGTACGAGTGCGTAAATTTTTAGACATATTAACCGGCCTTTTTTTCAGACGAATAAATATGTATCGGGGTCAGTTATCTTTATAATATTTATCTACATGTTGTGTGTGTATAACTTCAACCCCTTTCGGGGAGGGATTGTGACAACCCTATGGATGTTGGTTGAAAAGCATTACATAAAAATAACGCAAAATCAACCAAAATTGGTGTCGAATCCGGGGATATGCATGTCACACTATTTAATTATGACAATCAACTTGACATTTAACTCCCCCAAACGGGGGTGGACGGGAGATTGACATTTTCTAACATGTTAAACATTCTATATTTTCGTGGAATAAATAATTGTCGGGGTCCATGTCACATCCACACCCATGTAGTTTAATAAAAAATAGTAAAAACTGATTATTATAATTATATGGAATGCATGGTTTTTTAGCGAGATGTATCACATATTTTAATTTTGTATCTGTATTTTTTTCGTAAATAAAACATTCAATATAATCGGTATTGTCTTTATCTGAGACATAAGACCTTCTTACGCAACACGTTGACTTTTCAAGTATCTTTTTAATCTCATGACCTTTTATCTTACTCAATAAACCAAGTAATTATACATTTATGAAAATAATACTATTACGAACATTGGTGTGTATCACAATATACATGTATATATTTACGTTTGCCGGTCAAAATAGTAGATTGTTGATGGTAGGACTTACACAATACCCCGCACACTTACCTCGACATGTGAGGTTCGTTTCCTTGTTTGCCCAAGCTCAAAACAGGCGGTAGTAGAGTATTAAGGACGTGGGTTCGGGTACAGCGAGTAGCAACTATTGGTCCTTTCATATATGACTTTCGATATTATACAAAACACTGAGTGTGGGCGCCGTGAATTATTTAAACTAAGAGTACCTCTACGAAGGGATTACGAGTTTATATTTTCTGGAAATTTTTAATACAAGTAAGTGTCTTTAACCTATTGCTGTGAAGAAATAGCGTGACAGGAGAATCAGATAGTACACAATTAAAAACAACACCTTTTTAATGATAGATCAGAAGAAAATATTGTTATATGAAGAACGTTTTTATACAGAAATTTGTAGATGAAACCCCAACAACAGCTGCATCTGGTAGGTCGGAATTTTACTACTTACCCCACACCCTTCCGATGGTGGGAGACTGGTTTGTTGTGGGGTCGCATCACTTCGTTCACCGTGTCGCAAACACATAGGAGGCAGCTGGCCGACTATTGCAATAGAAGTAGCGAACAACTCTAACGGTAGGCCCATGAAAAACTAACAGACGTACCTCGGCTTGTGGAAACCTTAGTTTTGGAAACGAGAGTGAGGAAGAGGCATCCCCAGAGGTAGCTCCTTCCACCTCTCCGGGAAGATTCACCTGTGATTGAAGAGCACTCACAGTCTTCCTTGATACGTATGTAACATGTCCGTCGCAGTTACGTAAAGTGATGCGAATACAATTTATATTCACATACAAGATTACGCTGATTAACGTTAAATGCGCTTCCGTAAACCTCAAGTAAAGTTCTATCAGGTTCTGATTAACACAGTTCATACTTTCAAATTTAATATAAACACAGTTACTGTAAACTCTTACATTTACGTTGATTTACGTAGAATACAATTTATTCAAACCACAAACAAAGTTCTATTTGGTTACAGAAATACAGTTCGAAGATGTATCTTTCAATCGTGCGGTAAATACACAATTAAAGTTCACACAAGACTTCTATTTTACAGAAATACACTTGCGGCAGGATATTTTAGAAATCAAAGTACACGGGGTATGGCCGCTATGGGCAAATCATGGAGGAACTTCGACGCTTGATTAAATTTCAGCCGCATGGATTGTCCGTCGTCAGCACCCCCGGGATGACGTAGATTAGATCTCGGCAAATCAACTGGTCAGAAGCACTAGGGTACAATCATTTCCCCTAATTCCGTAGAACTCCAGTTTATGTAATTAAATTTAGTGACCGACCAGGTCTTGATGAAGTGCAGATATCTGCAATATTAAGTTCACATTATATAAAAACCAGGTAAACATAAGTAATATAATTTAATTTAGATTGTGTGGAATTACAACATTCACATGTATTTCTTGAAAAAGCTAAAACCAAAATCGACTGGAATGGAAGGAAATAATTTTAAAAATCACGCAAATTTTTACTTATATATTTCAAAGAGCAACGTGAAGGCAGAACTTACGATGGATGACTTGAAAACTGCACACATTGAGCTTTGTAGCGACCAGTTGCCGTCAAGTTGTCCGACAAACTGAACGTCATCGAATTACTTTGTTGCCATGATCTGAGGATTTCCTAAGTTCAAAAACTTATTTTAATAAACTATTTGAACGAATACATTAAGAACAATGTCCCGTAAGAGGATGTGATTTGGTCCTTACCTGAATCACCAACAACACGAACTCGGTTGCTTACAGCTCGCTTATTTCGGAAACCAGCACCAACAGTGAATTGAATATAACCAATGTTCCGAAAAAGATTTAAAAATTTTGAATTGCGAATCATCTCAATGTCGATCTCAAAAATTCCGCAAATGTCGAAAACTGCATAAAACATTATTACACATGAAAGTGTCCACAGGCAGTAAAGTTGATGACAAAACTGAAAACGTCAAGGCAACGGAGGCAGTTAATTATTGAATTCCGACAACGGTAAACAGTTTGGAATTAATATGGGAGAAACTAAATAGAAAAAACCTGAAAGATATTGAAAAGATAAAGGAAACTTTTCTGAAAAAGATACTGAGTGTCTCAAAATATATCACGACATGCATATGAACTCACAAGGGAACCTTTCTACTTAGAAGACCTACGCTATACACCAGGGTTAACTTTGCCATCTACACCTACATATCAACACGTGATCCAAGAACTAAAGGAAAAGAAGAACCAGATATGGGACGATTTCTACAGTACCACCGCCATGATGACAAACGAATGGAGGAGAGCATCATACGAACTACGACACACGGTACCCGTTTCGCCGCGCACGGTTTTCACCACAAGATTTGTAAATCAAAAAGCTTTCATCAACCAGATGTGAATTGTGTTTGTGAATTATGTGAAATGGTGTGTGACAGATATCACGCATATTGGTGTTCCAGAAGATCTATCTCAATGACAGAATTTTATAGAGTGACCCAATTACTTTACACATTGCGTGAAATTCCTTATATTATTATTTTAACTAATTCCATTAACATTTTCACATTCGACTAATCAAACATTTCCTTTACCACGTAACTAGCAACTGTTTCAGAATTACGCGATAATATTTCCAAATCTTTCTGAGCTAGAGATTCTTTAGAAAATAGACTATTAGATCCTCCAGTAAATTGTTTCCCGTCAAATAGTACATAAATTTAAAATTATAAAGACAGATGATGGGAATTATTTGCACGCAGCTTCAAACAGTGAATCAAATGCCGGTTCTCAACGCAATGCTAGAAACGTGAAACTTCCAGTTTTAAAACTGCCGGAATTTGACGGATCATGTGAAAAATGGTTAGCTTTTTATGATACTTTCAAGTCTGTAATACATTCAAACGGAAAAAAATATCCGCAGTCCAGAAATTTCACTATTTAAGCAGTTCATTGGTTGGTGAAGCAGCAGAAGTCATTAAAGGATTGCAAATTTCTGAAATAAATTACAACGCTGCGTGGAAATTACTAGAAAGACGCTAAAAAACAAATCACTCATGATTCACAATCACATCAAAGGTATTATGGAATATCCAAAGCTTACAAGACAAAGTTTATCCGTATTACGTGATTTATTAAATGCAATACAAGGACACATGCGAGCATTAGAAGCATTAGGACAGCAAGTTGGAAGTTGGAATAATCTACTAATGTATATAATTGCAGATAAACTTGACTCGAATACAAAAAGGGAATGGGAAAAGCAGCAAGTCGGAAATCCCGAAATGCCGGAAGTCTCAGCTCTGACAGATTTAGTAGAAAAACAATGTCAATTCCTTCAAAAGATTAACAAAGAAACAAAGGAATAGGTACAACACCCATTTATAAATTTCGGAAAACAGTTGCAAAGAACTAGTTTGTCACATGCAGCAACAAAGCAACCAGTTTGTCCCATGTGCAATGAGCAACACGCACTTTTTTATGCAAAATGTTTTTAGAGTTGCTAGTTTTATCAAGAATTAACGAAGTGAAACGACTTCGCAGATGTATAAATTGTCTTCGACCGGGACACATATCATCATCTCAATGTCGATCTAAAAAATTCCGCAAATGTCGAAAACTGCATAAAACATTATTACACATGAAAGTGTCCACAGGCAGTAAAGTTGATGACAAAACTGAAAACGTCAAGGCAACGGAGGCAGTTAATTATTCAATTCCGACAACGGTAAACAGTCACTCACGCTATTATCGAACACATCTCATGTATTGCCAACAGCAAGGGTTAAATTTATTGATGCGAATGGAAGTGCTCACGACTGTGTAGCATTGCTCGATTCTGGATCTCAGTCGAACTTCATCTCCACAGATTTATGTAGAATATTAGGTTTAAAGTCGAGCAAAATAAGTCTTAATGTAGTGGGAGTTAACCAATCTCAATCAAATATATCGGAGACAACAATTGCCACTATTAAATCAAACGCCATCAATTTTGTAATTTTGTTGGTTAGAAAAATCACGTCCAATCTTCCCAGTGAGCCATTAGACAGACAAATTGCACATTGCCGAAAAAATTGTGCTTGTGGATCCCGATTATCACAGACCTAAAAACATCGATATGTTGATAGGTGTTCATTTGTTCTGGTATATTTTATGTCTTGAGTCTCCACAGCTTCCTTATCTGCATAAAACCAAATTGGGCTACGTTGTATCAGGCGGAATTACGTGTGCAGTACAGAATAACAGGTCTACAGCATGCAATCAGATGACAATAAATTATGATCTGTCAGAACAATTAAAAAAATTTTGGGAGCTAGAAGAGTCTCCAAAGCAGGAAATGTGAATTAAATTTCACATAAACCACCAAAAGGAATGCAAACAGTCGGTTTGTTGTTACTATCCCCTTGAAAGGATCACTAAACACATTGGGAGAATCTAAGGAGCAGATTTTTTGTTTTAGAACGTAAACTACAACGTAATGAAACGTATAAAACCAAATACATAGAATTCATGCAGCAATATGAACAACTGGGTCTCATGACAAGAGTTGAAGACGAAAGCGAATCACCGCGCACTTTTTATTTGCTTCATCATGGTGTGCTAAAAGAAAAAAGTATTACCACAAAATTGAGGGTCGTGTTTGACGGCACAGCACAATCAACGACAGGAGTTTCTGTTAATGATTTGCGCATGGTAAAACCTACAATACAAAGGGATCTTTTAACAATAATCTTACGTTTTCGCGTATATCCTTATGTGGTGGGTGCAGACATATCTATGATGTATCGTCAAGTTTTGATTGTTCCTGAACAAAGGGCATTACGACGTATTTTATGGAGATCGATTCCAACGGAACCTCTTCAAATATAATATAAACACAGTCACATACGGCCTAGCTTCTAGTTCATTTTTAGCCATAAGAAGTTTGTTTCAACTTAGCAAAGAAAACGAGAGGTCATATCCTCGTGCTGCAGAAATTATTCGCAACTGCAAGTATGTCGATTATCTGTTGTATGGGACAAGTACAATGGAAGAAGGAATTCAAATTCTGGCGGATTTCAACTTCGGAAGTGGATATCTAATAAACCTGAAATATTAAACAATTCGAAAACTGAAGAGGAATCTTTACCCCATCATGTCATAAAACTTGGAGAAAACGAGTGTGTTAAAACATTAGGATTATCGTTGTCCAGCACAAATGATAATTTAATTTATGATGCTAGCATAAAATTAAATTTTCAAGCTTATTCCAAGAGTTCTGTTTTATCAACAATTGCTCGAATTTATGATCCTTTAGGATTATTAAGTCCGTGTTTTATCATTACAAAAATAATTTTACAGAAGCTATGGCTCGAGAAATCGTCATGGGATGATGATCCCTGAAACATCACGTGACTGGACTAAATTATCAAATGATCTTGCATCTATGAAAAAAATTGAAATTTGTGCAGCACATCGACCAATATTGTCGAAATTCATGCATTTTCAGATGAAAGTGAATCAGCTTATGGTGCTGCTATTTATGTACGTTCAATTGAGATATTAGGAGCAGTTTCCGTAAGATTATGATGTGCGAAATCTAAACTTGCACCACTTAAGCCAGTTACCATACCACGTCTCGAATTATGTGCAGCTCAAATTTCAGTTAGACTTATGGAAAAGGTAAAGAATTCACTTGATATAATAATTGATAAAATATATTACTGGTGTGACTCAACTATAGTACTGAGCTGGCTAAATTTGGAGCCACATAAACTCAAAACGTTTGTTAGCAATCGTGAATTAGAGATACAATCGCTTTCAAATTCAGAAGATTGGCACCACGTAGCATCTCAGATTTAGTTTCAAGGGGTGTCTACCCAACAGCTCTACGGAACTCAGTATTATGGTGGGAAGGTCCAGCATGGCTTTCACGCTCCGAATTGGTCATTTCTGATTCAAGTGAAATGATAACAAATGTTCCGGAAATGAAAACTGTCGTTCAAATAACTGCCTTGTCTCATTTAGACCATTACATTATTAAATTTGAAGATCACTCAGATTTGAATAGATTAGAGACGATAATCGCTTATTGTTTGCGATTCATTAATAATTGCAAGAAGTCGAAAACAGAGCGAATATATGGGAATATTAACCGTAGAGAAGTTAATGACGCCATGATTTCCTTGATTAAACTTGCTCAACAGCAGTCGTTTCATGAAGAAATCAATTGCCTGACAAAGGGAAATGAACTTCCTACAAAAAGCAAAATTTTGAATTTAAATCCATTTATTCACACTGAAGGCGTTTTAAGAGTTGGTGGCCGATTACAACATTCAAATTATAATTTTAATAAACGTCATCCAATGATAATAGCTTAAAATCATCATTTGACAAAATTAATTTTTTCACGAGAACATCTAAGATTGCTACATACAGGACCGCAGACATTACTGTCTTATTTGCGAGACGTTTATTGGCCGATCGCAGGAAGAAACTTGGCAAGGAAGACCGTACACAACTGTCTAAAATGCTTCAAAGTTAATCCACGGGAAATGTCCCCATTAATGGGTAATCTGCCTCATGATCGCGTCACAACGACTCCACCATTCCACGTCACAGATGTTGACTATGCAGGACCATTCTTGATCAAAGACAGGACAGGCCGAGGGAGCAGAACTTTAAAGCGTTACGTTGCTGTTTTTGTATGTTTTGCGACGAGAGCCATCCATCTCGAACTTGTCTCTGATCTGACCACAGATTGCTTCATTTTTGCTTTACGAAGATTCGTTTGGCGATGGAGATTTCCTGTAAAAATACTTTCCGACAATGGCACCCATTTCATTGCAGCTCGGTCTGAATTGAAAGATTTGGGAATGTTTCTTCGACAGAGCGAGAAAAATTTGAATGAAGCCTTTGTCAAAGAACGCTTCAACTGACATTGTATTTCAGCATATTCACCTCACTTTGGTGGTATTTGGGAGGCGGGTGTTAAGTCTACTAAATACCATTTGAAGCGTGTTATGGGTAACACGTCATTAACGTTTCAGGAGTTCTACAGTTTGTTAGCGCAAGTGAACGCTATTCTAAATTCACGTCATCTCACTCCAATGTCTTCCAATCCATCAGATCTACAACCTTTGACTCCGGCCCATTTTCTCATTGGGATATCGATGATGTCTGTTCCTGATCCAGATCTTATGCATTTCCCGGAATCGTATATGTCTCGTTACCAACGAATTCAACAGATTCAATATCATTTTTGGTCACGTTGGTCAAAAGAGTATATTTCGGAACTCCAAACCTGAATTAAGAGGAAGAAGAATGGACTGCTTATTGTAAAGTAAAGCCAACCGGAACTTAGCGACGATGTTCATGTCTGCCACATTTTTTTCTCTGTTTACAAGAAAACAGATTACGATAAAACTTTAGAACTCAGAAAAGTGCAACAACAAATAATAATTCTTCCATTCTGCTTAATGAGTCCCAAGCACAATTGTTCCAAACACTATCAGTTTAGGTACGGAGTTTTTAATGCTAAGATTTATTAGTACCATTTCTGTACTGAGGAAGAAGTACAACTATAGTTTAAACTACAACTTAAAATAATATATTTGAATGACGGCAAAATTCTAAGGTGAATAATTTTCTTAAACATGCAGCGTTCGTTTGGAATGACTTTGTAAATTCAAAACTCCATACAACACATATTTAACCAATAATTAAATCCTCCAAATATATTCTCCGTACCAAAGTAAAAAAAGAAATTCGTTTGCATAAAAAGTTAATAACCATTTTGGTAAAATATAGTTCACAGATAACATATATCAGCAGACCAACGTCATCATATCCCTCAACGAGTAGCAGTTTCCCGCTGCAAACTTAAAACAATAAGATTTGGTGTCCGAAAAATATTTGTTTCGGTTCACTTTCTCCGCGCATGATGTCAGTGAAGATGTCCTCTTGCACTACCTGTGTCTTGAGGTTCAGCTCAACGTCCATATTTGATATCTGCCTCATAAATAAAATCTGAAATCATAAATTTTCTATCAATTTATTATACTTCGAAAAAAAAGGTAAAAACATTCCTTGGAGAACCGAAAACACCGGAAATCTTATGGTTGAGTATGTCTTCTTGACATCACCCAAACCTATCAACACAACCCGCAATAAAACAGCTTAAAGCAAATTGAAAATGGAAACTCCAGTGATTAGCTTCAAATTCAACAAAACATCAGCTTGTTACTTTACCAAGTATACAACTTTGTTTTATACTTTAACTTTTCGAAGAACGTCAAGAATTACTCCGAGAGAGAGCTTTGTATCAAGTTTTAAGAGGTGTAATACGGCTTTAAATAGCTAACATGGGCCTTTCTAAAGATTACTCCCGACTTGGACAAACCAATTCCTCAGTAACGCGAGATAAGAATTTTAACTGGAGGGGACCATTTGAAATCTAGTTTGGCAGAAATCTGTTTCAATTTTGAATTTTGAGGAAATTGTTTCACCTACCTCATACGTGTGATCTTTCCTACCAGTATTGTCCGTAGCGGCGCCTTTAATACGAGCCTTGTGCAAATTAGTTACAGCTTCGTCCCAAATTTTACGCATTGTTGTCGTACTAATTTTATCAGAATTGTTTAGTTTCCATTTTAATTCAAGAGGTGAATTTTACTCTCGACATAAAAATAACTTTGCCGGAGTGTTATTTGCACCATCATGAAACGCATTATTGAACCCATGTTAAAGAAGATATAAATTCAGATCCCATTTATTATATTGATGGTGGTTATACGAAATCAAGGCCGCCTTTCAATATCTATGGAATATTTCCACTTGGGAACCTTTTGAATAATAAGGAGAAGTATGAATTCCTCTTATTCCCCACTGAAACAGACAATCCTTAACTATTTTAGAACGAAAACATCTCGCGTTGTCAGTAACAACTTCTTCTGGTTTACCGAATTGGCCAAATATATTGACTTGTAATCGTTCAACTTCGATGATAGATGATACTTTTCTCATAGGAAACAACCATACGAATTTAGAAAAGGTATCCGAAAATATGACTGTGTTTTCAGAACTAGTTCTGGTCATGGGTCCCACGAATCCAGAAATAATCTTTGAACAGGTCTCTGAGTGACATCAGCGGAATGCAACCACAAGAATCCAACACGTTCCTCCACTCGGGAATAATTCCTTAACCGTGCCAAGGCCTTACTATGAGTATGAACGTTAAATTCTTTGTGTTCCACGAACTAACGAAATCTTTCGCACCCGTAAACAACCGCCATGCATTGCTTCTCGTAAGTGGAATATTTTACTTCTTGAGGTGTTAATTTTCGGCTTGTAAAAGTTTTTGGTGCCAAGGAATTATCGACTTCTTGATTCAGTACAGCAGAAATCGCCAAATCACTCGCGTCGCATTGCATGACTAAGTTTCTTTTGTAAATTAGGTAACTGTAGAGTTGGGGCACTGCAGACAGCTTGTTTCAAGTTGATAAACGCTCGTTCCTGAACATCGGCCCATTCAAAACGGCAATTTTTCTTGTTAAGCTTTTTCAAGGGCGCTACTATTTCGGCATACTTTGGTTTGAATATGGAATAATGCCCAGTCTTTACCACAAAGACGGAAATTCCTGAACTGCTGGAAATATATGATGGGACTACTGCTATTCCTTGAGATGACCAAATATGTCCCCAAAATTTAATCTTTCTGCGTCCTAAGGTAATTTTATCCTTATTTACTCTGAATCCAGCATTCGAAAGTCTAGAAAAAAATATTCTAAGATGATTTTGATGTTCCTCCTTCGATTTCGGTTAAATTAAAATATTTTATTTCAGATCCGAAAATAATCTATACCTGCCCAGCATCTCTCATTTCTTTGATCAAGGCCTCCTTCGACAAATCCTACAGCCAATTCATCGTATACATGACGTCACATAAAAAATCAAACATCAAGATTTGTGTGGATTCGTAAAACAATTGTTGTTGTTTTTTAGAAAAACCGTAACAAAATGTTGACCGCATAAACTGTTATAAATGCTAAATCCGGAAGCCTATATGTCTTTTAAGAACATCTTAATAATAAATACTATATATATATTATCATCTCGACTCAAATTCATTAGTTCTTATAAACTTTTTCGCTTTAACCAAGATCTGCTACCATTTGTTGAACTAAATCAACTTTAAATAATATATTTGATAGAGGGCAAAATTATGAGGTGACATTTTTTTTAAACATGCAACGTTACTTTAAAATGACTTTATAAATTCAAAACTCTTAACTCCTCTTTTTCACAATCCAATCATCCAAAGATTTTCTCCGCAACAAAGTAAAAATAATAATAACTTTTACATAAAAAGGTATAATATCAATTTTTGTAAAATATAGTTCACTGATAACATTTATCAGCCGACCAACATCATCATAGGTCACAGCGATTTGCAGTCTCCCGCTGCAAACTGAAAACACTAAGTTTTAGTGAACGAAAAACATTTGTTTAGGTTCAAGTTGTTATTGATTACAACGAGTTATAAATTAATGCAATGGCAACTTAGGACTATTCATAAATAGTATATATTCATTATTCCAAAGTACATATTTGCAAGTACATTAAATAGGAGCAATTCTATAGAAGAGACAAAAATAAGAATTTTTATTTGTATTGTAGAAATTGACTACACAAGTAGCACTAAATTTCGCAAGTAATGCTGCACTGCTTAAATCACACAGGACTTTGATAAATGCAAGGAGTTTTACAAACTTAAAATTTCTTCGCTGAAAGAATTTAACAGTCAGCTATTTTCGGCGACTGAAAAATTCGTCCGATTAGATATTAATTATACAATTGGGTGGTATCAGTGGTGTACACAAACAATAAATATTTAAAAATCTAATCTCATAACAAATTGAATTGCCTTAATGTATGTATGCATGAATGAATGTGTCTTTGGAACGCATAAAAATCAACACCCGTAGTGCAAATTACACGTATTTCTGTTGATAAGGAAGCAAACTCTGTCGGGTTGAGACGACTCTGAAACCCAAGAATCGGTGGATGAAACTTTCAATACTTCCTTCTCAAACGGTCCATATTTGTGTCTGATAAACACGGTTCGGGATCTAAGAACTTAGGAGAGGAGCACCCTTAGGTGTGGGTACAGAGGGGCATTCGACCAAAATAAAGTGAAAACGCCCGATATTCAAGTTAAAACCAGTGTAATTGATGTTTCAGCGAGATATGTTATATACGAGGGTGAATCAAATATAAACAAGACTTATTTTTTTAATTATTTATTTTGATTTCAAACGCACAAACAATCAGTTTATTTATCTACATAATCACCTGATTTATAAACACATTTTTTCCAGCGTACAGGTAATTTCTTAATTCCTTCCACGTAAAAAGAGTCAGGTCGTGTTTGTAGTCAATTGCGCAAATATGCATCAACCTCATTATCGCTGTGGAATTTTTGCCCTCCCAAAGCTTCCTTGAGAGGACCAAAGACATGGAAGTCGCAGGGGCCAAGGTCTGAACTGTATGGAGGGTGTTCCAGTGTCACCCAACCCAGTTGCTCCAATTTTTGTACGGTTAGGGCTGCTGTATGTGGGCGAGCATTGTCATGGAGGAGAATCACTTTTCTCATCGGTAGGTCTCGTCTTTTGCGGCGATATGCAAGTCTGACCTCAGTCAAAATTTGGCAGTAGTATGCCGCATTAATTGTTCTGCGCTCATGCAAAAAATCAAGGTGCAGCAGGCCACGCTGGTCAAAAAAACGGTAGCCAAAACCTTGCCAGCCGATAATCGTGACTTGGCTTTCATTGGTCCGGTTTCTCCTTTCTTCCTCCACTCCATACTCGCTTGTTTCGACTCAGGGGTGTAGTGATGCACCCACGTTTCATCACAGGTGACAATGTGAGAAAGAAATGGGTCTCCTTCTTCCCGAAATTGTGCAAGAAGACGCTCACACACTTGAAAACGATTCAGTTTCTATTAACTGTGAGAAGGCGAGGAACCCTCCTGGCACACACCTTGCGATACCCTAGCTCCTCTGAGAGTATAGAGTAAGTGCTCCCATAACTTATTCCAACCTCAATTGCAATATCCGAAGTTGTTAGACGCCTATCACGTTCAACAAGTTGACGAATACTGTCGATGTTGCCCGCTGTAATGCTGGTGCGGGGTCTGCGGTTATGGCTCTCATTTTCAACACGTTCACGGCCCTCCACGAACTGTTTATGCCAAGCAAACACTCTAGCTCGCGACAGCGTCTCTTCCCCGAACTGTGCAGTCAATCTTCTCAAGATTTCGGCCGGTTTTACACCTTCTGCAGCTAAAAACTTGATAACAATACGTTGCGCAATAGAGGAAGGTACCTCCTGCTCGGACATCGTAACGATGGACACTGAGCGAGTCTTATGATGATGAGTCACGTTCTTCCCCTACTCCTGAGAAACCGACCTAACAGCTAATAACAGCGCAACGTTCTTCCATCACTATTGCGCGCGCAGGTCCAAAAGTCTCGTTTATATTTGATTCACCCTCGTACTATATTTTTGTATCTGTATTAAAAAAGTAAATAAAAACATACAAGTATAATCAATGTTGTAATATCCGAGACCTGAGACTTTCATTCGCCACACGACGACTTTTCAAGTATCTTTCCAACCACATGACTTTTCATCTTACGCAATAATCTAATAAATTATAAATTTATGAAAATAATGTTACTTGGTGAAAAGATTCTTTTATTGATTACTAGCTGGGTGCCCGGCGTTGCCCGAGATGTCATTTTTTTTGTAACCATCGATAAGACTCCAATTTAAGTTACTTTTGCGGGTTTTTATTTAACGTACCTCCACCCCACCCCTAGGCTTGCTCCCCTCACAGGGATGAAATTATACACGAACAACATCGGTATAAATACTATCAAAGTAATTAACCCCAGGAAATAATTATCGCAAATATCGACCGTTTCGGGGACTTAAACGGTCAAGCTTAATGTCATAATTAAACTCAGTGACAATCCCGATAGTTTCTGGTTTCTTTTAATGTAATGCTACTTCACGCCCACCCTTAAGGGTGCACCCTTCCGAGTCCGAAAGGGGTTGAAATTATACACAGAGAACATGTAGAGAAATTTTATTAATCTAATTCATCCCGAACTATTTTTAATCGACGTAAAAAACAGCCGGTGAACTCATCCCAACCCATCCGATACCCGCGCGTTGTCCACATTGTCATAAATAAATTCAGCGACATCCATTACCTTCGATTTGACTCGAATCTCGGTTGTTTTCCCGTTATTTTCAAGGAAATCCCCTCCACCCCCACCCCTATCATGCCTACAAACAACATCGGTAGAAATACTATCAACATCAATGGTCCCGGCATTTATTTATTCCACGTTAATATCGATGACTTAACATGTTAGAAAATTTCCATCCCATCCACTCCCGCCCCTTGGGGCTAAATGGCCAATTTGATGCTATAATTGAACTGGGCGACATCCATAAACTTGGATTTGACTCCAATCTAGGTTGTATTCGCGTTATTTTATTGCAGCGTTCCTCCACCCAACACCTAAAAGTGCTCTACTGATAAGCCCGTAAGGGGTTGAAGTTATAATCTGTGAAAATGTAGAGAAATCTCATTGATTCCGAAAAATATTTAGTTGCAAATTTGATTAAAATGTATGACAATTTCCACCCCCGACCACGCCCGTCCCTGGGAGGTTAATTGCTAGTTTATAGCATAATTAAACTCAGCGTTATCCATAACTTTGCTTTTGACTCCAGTCTCGTTTGTATTCGAGTTATTTTTTTGTAATATTCCTCCACCCCCACCCCTAGAGTTCTCCTTTCCCATTCCGTAAAATGTTTGAAATTTCACTCACATACATTGGTACAAACACTATTAATCACTTTTACCCGGAAAATATTTATCTGACTCAAATATCGGCTGTGTTAGCATGTATGAAGATTTCCACCCCCCAACCACCCCCGCTTGGGAGACTTAAACGGCAACTTGAATATCATAATTAAACTCACGGACAACCATAACCCTGGGTTTGAGAATAATCTCGATTGTGTTTGCTTTATTATTAAATAAATCTACTCTACCCCCACCCTTAAGAGTGCTCCACTCCAAATCACGAAAGAAGTTATATTAAACATATGGAACATGTAGAGAAATATAATACATTTCAGCGAACAATAGTAATATTTATTCAACACAAATATCGACTGCTTAACCTGTTTGAAAATTTCAATCCCCGTCCATCCCCGCTTGGGGAAGTTAAACTGTAACTTAAATGTCATAATTAAACACAGAAACAAATATAACACCGGATTCGACTTGAAACTCGAATGTGTTTGCGTAATTTAATGTAATGCCACTCCACCCCAACTCTTAAGGGTGCACCACTCCCATGCCTAAAAGAAGTTGAAATTATACACAGATGAAGTGAAATTTTATAAATGCTATTGATCCAGAATTATATTGATTCGACGCATAAATCTGCCGGTTAGAATGTTTGAAAATTTCTTTCCCCGCCCATCCCCTCTTATCACCGCCAATTCCCACCCAACCCCGCAAGTTTCTCAGTTTGTTATAAATAGTCTCAGCGACATCCATAACCCACCAATTTGACACGAATCTAGGTTGATTTGGCGTTAATTATATGAAACGTCCCTCAACCTTCACACATAAGGGTGCTTCCCTCGCATTCCGAAAGGGGATGAAATTATACACAAACAACATCAGTAGTAATACTACCAATATAATAACCCACAAAAATATTTATTCAACGCAAATATCTGCCGTGTTTGCAAGTTCCAAAATTTCCACCCCACTACACTTGCATCTGAGGGGTAAATGCCAAGTTGAATGTCATAAACTCAGTGACATCAATAACCTTCGATTTAACTCCAATCTCGGTTGTATTCGCGTTATTTTTCTGTAAAGCAACTCCAGTTCAAACCCTAAGGGTGCCCTTGTCCCAGGGCGTAGGAGATGAAAATTATATTCAGATAACATCGGTAGAAACACTATCAATATCTTTGACACCTAAAAATATTTATCCAAATCTAATAACGGCTGTTTAAGCATGTTTAAGTATTTCCACCTTCGTCCACCCCCGCTTCTGGCTGTGGTAGACGCTTCTCACCCCGACAGTGTTTGTTTCCTGGTCGCAAAGAACACGTGTACGAAATTTTGTTAAATTTCCTCTCCGGGATAGATTTGTATTCTACACCCCAAACGCTAAGGATGCTCTTTCCCCAGGGTGTAGAGATGAAAATTATATTCAGATAACATCAGTAGAACAACTATCAATATCTGTAACCCTTTAAAATATTTATCCGACCGAAATATCGACTGTTTTAGCATGTTTAAATATTTCCACCCCCGCTTCTGGGGGTGGTAGACGCGTCTCACCCCAACAGTCGTTAGAAACACTAACAATATCTGTGACCCCTAAAAATATTTATCTGAATGAAATATCGACTGTTTTAACATGTTTAAATATTTCCACCCCCGTCCACCCCCGCTTCTAGGGGTGGTAGACGCGTCTCATCCCGACAGTGTTTGTTTCCTGGTCGCAAAGAACACGTGTACGAAATTTTGTTAAATTTCCTCTCCGGGATAGATTCGTAATCTCCACCCCAAACGCTACGGGTGCTCTTTCCCGAGGGTGTAGAGGTTGAAAATTATATTCAGATAATATCAGTGGAAACACTATAAATATCTTTGACCCCTAAAAATATTTATCCGACTGAAATATCGACTGTTTTAGCATGTTTAAATATTTCTTCCCCGTCCACCCCCGCTTCTGGGGGTGGTAGACGCGTCTCACCCCGACAGTGTTGGTTTCCTAGTCGCAAAGAACACGTGTACGATATTTGGTGAAATTTGCTCCCGCGGTGTAGATTTGTATAACAAACATACAAACATAAATACACTCATTTTTATTTATAAGATTTTTATTTATAAGATATCACAATATACATGTATATACATACGTACGTAGGTCATAACCGAAGGTCTTACACAGTACCTCGCACACTTACCTCGCACTATATACCTCGCCATGTCTGGTTCGTTTACAGCTTTGTCCAAGCTCAAAACAGGCCGTAGTAGGGTATTAAGGACGTGGGATCGGGTAGAAAGTAGCAAATAATAGTCCTTTCATATATGCTTTTCGTTATTATAAAAAAACACTGAGTGTGGGCGCCACGAATCATTTAAACTAAGGTCAGCTCTAAGAAAGGATTACGAGTTTATACTGTGTTACTTTCAAATTTAATATAAACACAATTACTGTAAACTCTTACATTTACGTTGATTTACGTAGAATACAATTTATTCACAAACAAAGTTCTATTTGGTTACAGAAATACAGTTCGAAGATGTATCTTTCAATCGTGCGGTAAATACACAATTAAAGTTCACACAAGACTTCTATTTTACAGAAATACACTTGCGGCAGGATATTTTAGAAATCAAAGTACACGGGGTATGGCCGCTATGGGCAAATCATGGAGGAACTTCGACGCTTGATTAAATTTCAGCCGCATGGATTGTCCGTCGTCAGCACCCCCGGGATGACGTAGCTTAGATCTCGGCAAATCAACTGGTCAGAAGCACTAGGGTACAATCATTTCCCCTAATTCCGTAGAACTCCAGTTTATGTAATTAAATTTAGTGACCAACCAGGTCTTGATGAAGTGCAGATATCTGCAATATTAAGTTCACATTATATAAAAACCAGGTAAACATAAGTAATATAATTTAATTTAGATTGTGTGGAATTACAACATTCACATGTATTTCTTGAAAAAGCTAAAACCAAAATCGACTGGAATGAAAGGAAATAATTTTAAAAATCACGCAAATTTTTACTTATATTTTTCAAAGAGCAACGTGAAGGCAGAACTTACGATGGATGACTTGAAAACTGCACACATTGAGCTTTGTAGCGACCAGTTTCCGCCAAGTTGTCCGACAAATTGAACGTCATCGAATTACTTTGTTGCCATGATCTGAGGATTTCCTAAGTTCAAAAACTCATTTTAATAAACTATTTGAACGAATACATTAAGAACAATGTCCCATAAGAGGATGTGAGTTGTTCCTTACCTGAATCACCAACAACACGAACTTGGTTGCTTACAGCTCGCTTATTTCGGAAACCAGCACCAACAGTGAATTTAATATAACCAATGTTCCGAAAAAGATTTAAAAATTTTGAATTGCGATTTATAATTTCGATACTGAAATTTTGATTAACAGCAGGGAGGAGATTGAAAATTTTAAATCGAATTTGGGTAGACGAAACGGGCTTCTAAATCTTGAGGAGATATCTTTCGGCGGGGACAGGGTTCGGTTTCGTCTACTACCGAAGAAATGTCGGCCAGGGACGAGGAGGCCGCGCTCTCGGGCAGTGCGTCGGAGTCGTCGTTGTCCGAGATGTCGTCTATCGGAAAAATATAGACGAATTTATAATTTAAAATTTCCTCCCTGGTGAAATGAGGTTTCGGTTGAGGGGGCTGAATGACAATGGGAGGCTCCTGTTTATTCGCGGCGGGGGGATCAAAATTTGGTTGCTCATATAAACAGGAGCAAAAAAAATTCACGAAAGTTCTAAACATTGCTTATATTAAGTTTCTCTCACGTGTCAGATACAATTCTGCTTCCGTCTAGCGTCTTGTCTTCAAAAGAAGTGATGCGTGGTAACGGTGACATTGTTGAGGAATTCTCACCTTGGTCAGAGATGTATGCAATATAAATATTTATTTATCAAAATTATAGGCAGTAGGTATTAATATTCAACGAAACATATACATTGTGAAATGCTGAAAGAGGAATTCCACGTCATTACGATTTGTTTTCCCTTTAAAAAATGTACTTACTTCGGTAGTCCTAAAGGCTTAAATATTATATAATTGCAAAGAGTAAGTCCTACCAATGTGGAAGGAAATAAATATCTTATAATTTCTTTTCTTCATGGATAAATTGCAATTACGTTATATTTGTAGAGTTCCCAAAATACTTTGCATAGTTTACACGGATACGAGCGTTGAGTTTGCGTTGATTTTAATAGTTTAGCCCCACCTGATTGCTGAAAATTGAATGTAATAATTAATCTCAGCTTCATCCATAACCCGAGGTTCGTCTCCAATCTCGGATATTTTCGTTATTTTCATGGAATACCTCTCCACCCTAGCCTTCATGGTTCTCTCCTACCAAGCCGATAGGGTTTGTAATTACACACGGAATATATTGTAAAATATTATGAGTCTCATTGACAATTTATTCGACGCAAATATTGACAGGTTACAATTTTTCGACGTTTCTAGCCTTGCCCACTAGAAACCAGCCTGCAAACATGTGGTTGTCATATAAAAAAATCAGTGAAATCGATAACCACGATCGATTAGTATGAAATGTCTGTTGTTTTCGCTTTATTTTCTGGAACCACTCTTCCGCCACAAACCCTAGCCGTGCTCCTCTCCAACCCGAACGGGATTCAAATTATACAAAATGTCGTACAAATACTATCAATCTAATTAATTGAAAAATATATTATTGTTAAAAGCGAATCCCTAACCTCAGAAATGAATCTAATCTCGGTCCTTGCGCATTATTTTCATGTAACGCTTCAGCAAACCCCGCCTCTAAGCGTGCTCCCATCGCATGCCCATAGGGGATGAAATCATACACATAATATATTTAGAAATATGATGAGTCTCATTGACCCCGCAAAATACTTATTCGTCGCCAATATAGACAGGTTAACATTTTTTAACGTAGAATTTAATTTTGCCTTCCATAGTATTACGATATTGTCCGCGCATTTACGGATACTACTGGGGGGAAATGTAGTAATATGCAACGTCTACTGCTGTTCAGATTGTACTATTTTCGATCAACTTTCTTATAAATTGGAGCAAGTTTGCATGTATAAATTCTCTTTCAAAATACATGGTTTTTAAACGTTTCAGACTAGAAAACATATATGTTCTACTGATGTGTTGCATTTTTCCCTGTTTACAAGAAAACAGATTACGATTAAACTTTGCAGCGGATAAAGGTGCAACCACAAATAATATTTCTGCCACCCTGCGTAATCAGTCCCAAGGACAATTGTTCCAAACAGTATGAGTTTAGGTACGGATTTTTTAATACTAATTCATTAGTTCCATTTCTCTGCTGAGAAAGTAGTACAAGTCTAGTTGATATTCATTACAATTATGATTAGAACGACTTATAAACTAATGCAATTCGCTATTGAGAACTATACATAAATAGTAAATATGAATTACTGCAAAAGTACAGATTTGAAAGAGCATTAAACGTGAGCAGTTCTATATAAGAGACAAGGATAAGAATTTTTCTTTGTATTGTAGAAATTTATATAATTGGATTGTTAAAAAGAGGAGTTGTTGCTGAAACCTATGTTGTAAAGAGTTAGATTTTATAAAGTTATTTTAAAGGAACGCTGCATGTTTAAACAAATTATTCACCTTACAATTATTCCCTCGCCCAAATATATTATTTGAAGTTGATTTAGTTTAACAAATGGTATCAGAGCAAGGTTGAAACTAAAAAGTTTATAATAACTAATGAATTTGAGTCGGGAAGGTAATATATTAAATATGTATTATTTATGTTGTTCTTTAAAGACATGTAGGCTTCCGGAATTAGCATTTAGCGCTTTGTTGTTGTTTTTCTTTAAAAACGATTATTTCGAATCCACACAAATCTTGATTTTGTTTCATGTCTAAGATTAATTTTCTGTAGGATCTGTCGAAAGAGGAATTGATCCAGAAATTGAGAGGTGCTGGGCAGGAGGCGATAGATTGTAAGTGGGAATTGCTGCAAAAATTGTCAGAATATTTGAAGCAGAGAGGAGATGACGAAATAAATGCAGGCCGGGCACGATATGAAGATAAGTTGTTATCTAAACAATATACTGGACGATCTAATAATCAGGTTTCTAAGGAATCTGTAAATCAAACAGATTTGGAAATATTATCGCGTAATTCTGCTGTTGTTGGTAGTTCGGTGGTAAAAGAAATGTTTGATAAGTCGAATGTGAAAATGTTTATGGAGTTAGTTAAAATAATTCGGCATTTGTAGGAAGGAGTTTGTTTACAATTTCTGTTGAAATTAATTTATTTGTATAAGTTACGTTTGGTGCAGTTTATCTGTTGTATTACGGGAAAGATCTCAGGTAGAGAGTTAGAAATATTTGGTCAAGCTAGGTTGGAATAATGGACCTGGGACCAACTGCAACAGTATTTGGTTGATACAATTATTGCCGAGAGTTATAAAGAAGAATTTGTAAGGGAATATGTAACGCGACGATTTCAGAAACTCGGAGAATCTTTCTCGGACTATATTAGAGATATATACAAGCAAATAAAATATTGAGGCACATTTCGCAAGAAGCCCCACTTAAAGTAATTCTGCAGAATCTGAAGCCTTGTGTGGAGAAATCATTTTTGGTTTACCGAAAGGCCTTTTCAGGAGCTAGTGAAAATTGCGGATGAGATGGCTTACTCATTATTTGCCAAGGAACACCGCGAAGAGTTTGAGAGTATTCGTAGTTCTGGTCAAGGGAGTCTGGAGACTTCTCGATCTAGTAATGAGCGTATTCATCGGAGGGAGTTTAAAATATACAATGACATTACTTGTTATAAATGTAAAAGAGTAGGACATGTGAGAAACAGATGTCCTGAATTAAACATTAATCAAAATAGGCAGTCGGGAAAGTTGTAAGGGGTGGTAGCAACAGATCGGCTAGTGCACCCATTAATATTGTTAGTAGGTCTCGTAAATGTAATGAGGATCCGTGGGTATTAGTGAGGATAAAGGATCACGAAGTACCTGCTATTATAAATAGCGGAGCTAGGGTGTCGGTAATGGATGATAAAGTGTTCCAAAATTTGAAGCGTTTAAATTTAATTAAGAAGGAGTTTGAAGGGAGTACCAGCTGTTGGGGAATTCATGCAAGTAAGTAAGGGTATCAGGTGTCATGTGAAGATTGAGAAATATTCGTTGGATCAATGTTTAAATGTGGTTAATAAGTTAGTAGCTCCTCTTAAATTAGGCATGAATTTAATTAATAAAACAAAAATGGAAATATTTCCTCGGAGACGAAAATTTAAATTTGGATTTGATGAAGAAAGGGAATGTGAATTTTCCTCATGGATAAACCTTTAATCCTTGGGCGTTAACTATATAAAGGATGAACGTATGGAAAGGCAGTTGGTGTTGGCGGAAGTTGCTGAACAGGAAAGTTTAGTAGATTTCTGTAATTTGCTAAGCGAATATCCGAATTTGTTTAATAGCAATTTGGATACTGTAAAAGGTCGGTGTTGTGAAATTGAATTCTCACATGAATAACCTGTCCGATTGGCCGCTTATCAGTTCCCCCCCCCCCAAAAAAAAATATATCAATACTCAGAGTTTATGTTAAATAAGTGAGTAATTGAGACCAGATAATCGAATTATGCATCTCCAGCTTTCCTGGTGCCTAAATGAAATGGAAAATATAGATTAGTGGTCATATTTTATAAATTAAATGAAAAGGTCAAATTCGATTTCTTCCCATGCCAACGATAGAGAGTGCGTTCCAACATTTTCCAGGGGCTACCATATTTTCAGTGATAGATTTAAACGTGGCTTACCATCAGATCCCTCTGACGGCTAATAGTCGTCGTTGTACGGCGTTTATCACACCACTTGGACTATATGAATTCACCAAGCTTCCGATGGGCATTTCGAAAGGATCTCAGGTTTTTGGTAGAGAAATTGATAGAGTATTTTCCGTTCTGAAATATAAATGTGTGTTCCATTTTGCCGATGATATTTTAATTTATTCAAAATCTAAGGAGAAACATCAAAATCATCTTAGAATAGTTTTTTCTAGACTTCAGAATGCGGGATTCACAGTAAATAAGGATTAAATTACCTTAGGAGGCAGAAATATTAAATTTTTGGGACATCATATATTAAAGCAGTTCAGGAATTTCCGACTTTGTGGGAATGACTGGGTTTTATTCCAAATTCATACCAAAGGATGCCGAAATAGTAGCGCCCTTGAATAAGCTTAAAGAAAAAAATGGACATTTTGAGTGAGGAGATGTTCAGGAACGGGCGTTTATAAACTTGAAGAAAGCTGTCAGCACTGCCCCAATTCTACAGTTACCTAATTTTCGAAAGAAATTTGTCATGCAATGTGACGCGAGCGATTTGGCGATTTCTGCTGTACTGAATCAAGAAGTCGATAATTCCTCAGCA
The DNA here is from genome assembly GCA_037074705.1 of Zhengitettix transpicula. Taxonomy (NCBI): domain Eukaryota; kingdom Metazoa; phylum Arthropoda; class Insecta; order Orthoptera; family Tetrigidae; genus Zhengitettix; species Zhengitettix transpicula. Next base: position 12,258,016 of record CM073590.1, on the reverse strand, counting down.
CCGATAGCTTTTGCCAGCCGATAATTAACGCCTCAAGGAATAAAATATTCCACGTACAAGAAGGAATGCTTGGTAGTTGTTTACGGGTGCGAAAGATTTCGATGGTTCGTGAAACACAAAGAATTCACCGTTCATACTGATAGTGAGGGATTGTCATGGTTAAGGGATCATCCCCGGGGGTAGGGATGTGTTGGACGTTGGATTCTTAGATTATCACCATTTAAATTTAAAATTGTTTACATAACTGTTATATCTAACCTGGAGGCAGATTGTCGCGAATGTTCGAAGAACCGACAGAAAATTACCAATAATATGAGTGCGAACGAGGGAGGACCTAATTTCGTGATGGGTATTCTAACTGATTTTCCTGCTTCGTTTGAATGTTTTGTCTCACATCAAAAGGCGGATGAAGAATTCCGGAAAATATATACAATAATTCGGATAGGTGATCCGTTAGTAAGACGATATAGAATAAAGCGAGGATTGATTGTAGTTTCTCCAAAAGATGGAGATACTATTTGTACTTTCGTTGGTGCGAAAAATTCTGCTATGTTATTTTCATGATGGTATGATGGGTGCTAATTTGGGAGTATCTAAAACATATAACAAGGTTCAAATAAATTTGTTTTTGGCCTAGGATGTATAAATGTGTAAAGTCGTATGTAAAGACCTGTGATATTTGCCAAAGGACGAAGCCGGCTCAAAATTCTCAAGTGGGGTTGCATTCGGCTGATGTCACTCAGAGACCTGTTCAATGCTTATTTCTGGATTTCGTGGGACCCATGTCCAGAACTACTTCAGGAAATACAGTCATATTTTCGGTGTTGGACTCCTTTTCTAAATTCGTATTGTTGTTTCCTATGAGAAAAGTGTCAGCTAGCACCATAGTTGAACAATGACAAGTCAAAATATTTGGCCAGTTCGGTATACCAGAAGAAATTGACACTGATAACGCGGGATGTTTTCGTTCTAAAATATTTAAGGATTGTCTGTTTCAGTGGGGAATAAGAGGAATTTATACTTCACCTTTTTATTCAAAAGGTTTCCAAGTGAAAAGATTCCATAGAAATTGAAAGGCAGCCTTGATTTCGTATAACCACAATCAATATAATAAATGGGATCTGAATTTATATCTTCTTCAATACGGGTTCAATAATGCGTGCCACGAGGGTGTAAATAAAACTCCGGCAAAGTTATTTTTACGTTGAGAGTTAAATTCTCCTCTGTAATTTAAAATGGAAACTAAACAATTCGGATAATATTAGTACGACAGCAAAGCGTAAAATTTGGGATGAAGCTGTAACTAATTTGCAGAAGGCGCGCATAAAGTCGCCGCTAGGGACAATACTGGTAGGCAAGACCACACTTATGAGGCAGGTGAAACAATTTCCTCAAAGTTGAAAATTGAAACAGATTTCTGCCAAACTAGATTTCAAATGGTCCCCACCAGTTAAAATGGTACGATTCTTATCTCCCGTTACAAGGGAATTGGTTTGTCCAAGTCGGGAGTAATCTTTAGAAAGGCCCATGTTAGCCATTTGAAGCCGTATTACACCTCTTAAAACTTGAAACAAAGCTCTCTCTCGGAGTAATTCTTGACGTTCTTCGAAAAGTTTTCAATGTTTAACTATAAAACAAAAGTGTATATTTGGTAAAGTAACAAGCTGTTATTATGCGTTTGGTTTGGGTGATGTGAAGAAGACATACTCAGCCGTAAGGGACTTATTAAAGATATAAGGAGTTTTCGGTTCTCCAAGGAATGTTTTCACCTTTTTTTTTGAAGCATAATAAATTGATGGCAAATTTATGATTTCAGTTTTTATTTATGAGGCAGATATCAAATATGGACGTTGAGCTGAACCTCAAGACACTCGTAGTGCAAAAGGACATCGTCACTGTCATCAGCAGGCGGGGAGACAGTGAACCTTTTATTATTATTATTTTTTATTTAAATTAAGTTTTAGTCCGGAGACTTTACAGTTGTCATAATAATATAATAAACGTACTTACAATTGTAAAAATTAAACAAATAAAACAAAAGGTATTTACAATTTGTAAATATTTGTGGTCTTGGATGTGACCCTTGTCATAAGTTTGAGACTTATTTTCCACATTTTAGCCGGCATGATGTTAGCGATCGATCTGGTCATTGGGGAGACTTCATGTTTCAAAAGCGTTAATAAGGTTACGGGGGAAGATGGGAGAAGGTAGTGCCAGTTGGTAGGAGGGGCTAGAGTTAGATAATTCCGGAGTGATTTAGGGGGAGGATGATGTCAATTGGGAGTTTACGTTTTAGTCTGCGATTTTGTGAAGGAGGTGGTGGGATACTGTAGAAAAGCTCAATGGTGGGATTTGGATAAAGAGGGGAGGAGATTGACGGGTCTATAACTATGTGGACAGAATTTGGGTTTATTTGGCTTTGGGATCATTATTATATGTGCGTGCTTCCAGGCTATTGGGTAATATAATGTACGGATTATTGCATTGAAAATGATTGTTATTAAGGTTGAAGCTTTTTTAAGGAGGTTTTTCAGGTGGAGGGGAGTGATAAGGTCGTGACCGGCGTAGTGTTTATTTTTTAATTTGTTTATGGTTGAGCGGACTAGGGGAGGACTAAATAGTTTAGGTAGAGCTGACAGTTGAAGAGGTTGGAGGAGAGTGTTATTTATCTTGTTATTGTGGTAAAAGTTAATTGATTGGTTTGGAGAGAATTGGGATGTGAGAATGTTTGCGAATAGATTAGCTTTATGGGCTGGAGAGGTATACCATTGGTTTTGATGTTTGAGAGGAGGGATATCACAATGAGGTTTGGTTAGGATTTTGGTTTTTCTCCATATGGAGTAGTCGGAGGAATTCAGTTGTTGGAGATCATTAAAGTAGTTTGCGTCGAAGATGTCTTTTAATGCTAGTTTGAGCTGTCGGGAAATAGTGGTTTTTGTCAGCTGGGTGTTTAGATGCAATCCATCTTTTACGGGAATATTTTTTTGTGTATAGAAGGTCTTTTATGATGGGGTTTAAGGGATATTGACAACGTTTTTTAGTTGGGGTTGGTAAGCGGGAATCTGATGCAGAAGAAAGGATGAGTGTTTGCAAGTTATAAAGAGCTGTGTCAATATCCGCAGGAGATTTGAGAGGAATTTGTAAATTTATTTGTGGGTCGATGAGAGAAGAGTAACGTTGATAATTTATGAAGTGGCTATTTATATTCGGAAAAACGAGTGGAATTACAGTAAGATTAAGATGGGCGACATAAGGGAGGTGATCTGAGGAAAGTTCGTGCAGTACTGAAGAGTTCGTAAAGTAGTGGGAGGTTTTAAAATAGATAAAGAAGTCAAGGATATCTGGAGATCTTGCATTGTCTGGATAAAAGGTGGGCTCCGGAGGGAAGATAAAATTGTATAGGTTGATTCCTCTGGGATTGGGAATTCTGGATCCAAAATGGGGATGCTTAGCATTGAAATCGCCTCCTAAAATGAATGGAGCATGGCATGCATTTAGGAGTTTAGACCAAAAGTCATGTGGAAGAGTTATAGAAGGCGAAGAGTAGAAGCTGGCTATGTTAATTGATTGGTTGTTATAGAGGTTTAGTGTTAATTGGAATTCTTTGGTCGTTATGGGAGGAAGCTCATTATGATTAGTGGAGTTTTTGATAAGGATAGCGGATCCTCCTTTTCTTTTGAAGTCAGGGTTTTGTACCCATGGATGTTGAGACGGTGGGTGTGCGTGAGTTTGGTTTCGGCCAAAAGGAGGATTTCTATTTCGTGGGTATTTAGAAAAAGGGAAAGTTCGTGGAATTTGTTGTATACTCCTCGGGCATTCCATGTGCATATGGAGAAGTTTTTGTGAGGATAAGGGTTCATTTATTTAGCCTCAATAAGCTTGGATAATAGGGTTGAAAGTGGAGTGATAAGGGAGATGGTTCTATCAATTTTGGTGCAAAACGATAGTAGTATTTGGTCTTGGTTCGAAGTGTTAGCTTGGTTTAATTGTGAAGGATGTTGTACTTGTGAAGAGGGGGGATATTTTAGGATACTGGCGTAGGAATGGGCATTGCTATTTTTACTAGATGTAGGTTGGGGAGCTGTGTGATTGGGAGTGCAGTTTGAGGTTGATGAGGTAGAGGGTTTGTATGGGTTGGGTTTGTTGTAGAAATTTTGAAGCGATTTATAATGTGGACAGCCCCGGTAGTTCGCAGTGTGTGGGCCTTTGCAATTGGTGCAAATTGTGGTAGAGGATTTTGGGTTAGGACACTTTGAAGAGAGGTGATAGGATTCGCATTGGACACAGGGGGGGGGGGGGGGTGATTGTGGCAGTAGTTTTTTGACTGAAGGCTTGGCACTTCATACATTGGACAATGGATCTTTTTGTTTTAGGAGGTTCAATTTTTACATTACAGTGGTATAGAGTAGTTATTTCAAAGATTGTATGGTTTTTTGGGTCACGGGAAAGATCCAGGAAAAATAGGGGAAGCTGATGAAAATGGGAGGGGGTAGCACTTGGCGAGGTGTGGCGGGAGGGGCACTATCTGTAGATTCTTCTTCATTTTGAAAGATTTGGAAACGGTTTGATGTGAGAAAAGGAGAGTTTTGATGAGAGTTGTGGTTGTTTGATGTTGTAGGGTTTGGGATGCTAGGTGGTGTATTTGAAGTAATGCCTTTTCTTTATTTGAAGAAATAGTCGTAAAAGCTGGGGAGAGAGGGATAGGTAATTCGTTAGAGGCTGTTGATGGCTGGTTGAGGTTTTCACCTTCAAGATACATATCAATGATGGAGACGGGAGCCTCGAGTTGGGGCTGCTGCGTTGCGATGCTGACGCTCTCGGAGGGGCGGCAGGGGGCTAGAGGAGCTAGATGGAGGCGTACGGGTGCATAAATTTTTAGACATATTAACCGGCCTTTTTTCAGACGAATAAATATGTATCGGGGTCAGTTATCTTTATAAAATTTATCTACATATTGTGTTTGTATAACTTCAACCTTTTTTCGGGGAGGGAGTGTGACAACCGTATGGATGTTGGTTGAAAAGCATTACATAAAAATAACGCAAAATCAACCAAAATTGGTGTCGAATCCGGGGATATGCATGTCACACTATTTAATTATGACAATCAACTTGACATTTAACTCCCCCAAACGGGGGTGGACGGGAGATTGACATTTTCTAACATGTTAAACAGTCTATATTTTCGTAGAATAAATAATTGTCGGGGTCCATGTCACATCCACACCCATGTAGTTTAATAAAAAATATTAAAAACTGATTATTATTATATATATATTGAAGGCATGGTTTTTTAGCGAGATGTATCACATATTTTAATTTTGTATCTGTATTTTATTCGTAAATTAAACATTCAATATAATCGGTATTGTCTTTATCTGAGACATGACTTTCTTACGCAACACGTCGACTTTTCAAGTTTCTTTTTAATCTCATGAACTTTTATCTTACGCAATAAACTAAGTAATTATACATTTATGAAAATAATACTATTACGAACATTGGTGTGTATCACAATATACATGTATATATTTACGTTTGTTGGTCAGAATAGTAGATTGTTGATGGTAGGACTTACACAATACCCCGCACACTTACCTCGACATGTGAGGTTCGTTTCCTTGTTTGCCCAAGCTCAAAACAGGCGGTAGTAGAGTATTAAGGACTTGGGATCGGGTACAGCGAGTAGCAACTATTGGTCCTTTCATATATGTCTTTCGATATTATACAAAACACTGAGTGTGGGCGCCGTGAATTATTTAAACTAAGAGTACCTCTACGAAGGGATTACGAGTTTATATTTTCTGGAAATTTTTAATACAAGTAAGTGTCTTTAACCTATTGCTGTGAAGAAATAGCGTGACAGAAGAATCAGATAGATCACAAGAAAATATTGTTATATGAAGAACGTTTTTATACAGAAATTTGTAGATGAAACCCCAACAACAGCTGCATCTGGTAGGTCGGAATTTTACTACTTACCCCACACCCTTCCGATGGTGGGAGACTGGTTTGTTGTGGGGTCGCATCACTTCGTTCACCGTGTCGCAAACACATAGGAGGCAGCTGGCCGACTATTGCAATAGAAGTAGCGAACAACTCTAACGGTAGGCCCATGAAAAACTAACAGACGTACCTCGGCTTGTGGAAACCTTAGTTTTGGAAACGAGAGTGAGGAAGAGGCATCCCCAGAGGTAGCTTCTTCCACCTCTCCGGGAAGATTCACCTGTGATTGAAGAGCACTCACAGTCTTCCTTGATACGTATGTAACATGTCCATCGCAGTTACGTAAAGTGATGCGAATACAATTAATATTCACATACAAGATTACGCTGATTAACGTTAAATGCGCTTCCGTAAACCTCAAGTAAAGTTCTATCAGGTTCTGATTAACACAGTTCATACTTTCAAATTTAATATAAACACAGTTACTGTAAACTGTTACATTTACGTTGATTTACGTAGAATACAATTTATTCACAAACAAAGTTCTATTTGGTTACAGAAATACAGTTCGAAGATGTATCTTTCAATCGTGCGGTAAATACACAATTAAAGTTCACACAAGACTTCTATTTTACAGAAATACACTTGCGGCAGGATATTTTAGAAATCAAAGTACACGGGGTATGGCCGCTATGGGCAAATCATGGAGGAACTTCGACGCTTGATTAAATTTCAGCCGCATGGATTGTCCGTCGTCAGCACCCCCGGGATGACGTAGCTTAGATCTCGGCAAATCAACTGGTCAGAAGCACTAGGGTACAATCATTTCCCCTAATTCCGTAGAACTCCAGTTTATGTAATTAAATTTAGTGACCAACCAGGTCTTGATGAAGTGCAGATATCTGCAATATTAAGTTCACATTATATAAAAACCAGGTAAACATAAGTAATATAATTTAATTTAGATTGTGTGGAATTACAACATTCACATGTATTTCTTGAAAAAGCTAAAACCAAAATCGACTGGAATGAAAGGAAATAATTTTAAAAATCACGCAAATTTTTACTTATATTTTTCAAAGAGCAACGTGAAGGCAGAACTTACGATGGATGACTTGAAAACTGCACACATTGAGCTTTGTAGCGACCAGTTTCCGCCAAGTTGTCCGACAAATTGAACGTCATCGAATTACTTTGTTGCCATGATCTGAGGATTTCCTAAGTTCAAAAACTCATTTTAATAAACTATTTGAACGAATACATTAAGAACAATGTCCCATAAGAGGATGTGAGTTGTTCCTTACCTGAATCACCAACAACACGAACTTGGTTGCTTACAGCTCGCTTATTTCGGAAACCAGCACCAACAGTGAATTTAATATAACCAATGTTCCGAAAAAGATTTAAAAATTTTGAATTGCGATTTATAATTTCGATACTGAAATTTTGATTAACAGCAGGGAGGAGATTGAAAATTTTAAATCGAATTTGGGTAGACGAAACGGGCTTCTAAATCTTGAGGAGATATCTTTCGGCGGGGACAGGGTTCGGTTTCGTCTACTACCGAAGAAATGTCGGCCAGGGACGAGGAGGCCGCGCTCTCGGGCAGTGCGTCGGAGTCGTCGTTGTCCGAGATGTCGTCTATCGGAAAAATATAGACGAATTTATAATTTAAAATTTCCTCCCTGGTGAAATGAGGTTTCGGTTGAGGGGGCTGAATGACAATGGGAGGCTCCTGTTTATTCGCGGCGGGGGGATCAAAATTTGGTTGCTCATATAAACAGGAGCAAAAAAAATTCACGAAAGTTCTAAACATTGCTTATATTAAGTTTCTCTCACGTGTCAGATACAATTCTGCTTCCGTCTAGCGTCTTGTCTTCAAAAGAAGTGATGCGTGGTAACGGTGACATTGTTGAGGAATTCTCACCTTGGTCAGAGATGTATGCAATATAAATATTTATTTATCAAAATTATAGGCAGTAGGTATTAATATTCAACGAAACATATACATTGTGAAATGCTGAAAGAGGAATTCCACGTCATTACGATTTGTTTTCCCTTTAAAAAATGTACTTACTTCGGTAGTCCTAAAGGCTTAAATATTATATAATTGCAAAGAGTAAGTCCTACCAATGTGGAAGGAAATAAATATCTTATAATTTCTTTTCTTCATGGATAAATTGCAATTACGTTATATTTGTAGAGTTCCCAAAATACTTTGCATAGTTTACACGGATACGAGCGTTGAGTTTGCGTTGATTTTAATAGTTTAGCCCCACCTGATTGCTGAAAATTGAATGTAATAATTAATCTCAGCTTCATCCATAACCCGAGGTTCGTCTCCAATCTCGGATATTTTCGTTATTTTCATGGAATACCTCTCCACCCTAGCCTTCATGGTTCTCTCCTACCAAGCCGATAGGGTTTGTAATTACACACGGAATATATTGTAAAATATTATGAGTCTCATTGACAATTTATTCGACGCAAATATTGACAGGTTACAATTTTTCGACGTTTCTAGCCTTTCCCACTAGAAACCAGCCTGCAAACATGTGGTTGTCATATAAAAAAATCAGTGAAATCGATAACCACGATCGATTAGTATGAAATGTCTGTTGTTTTCGCTTTATTTTCTGGAACCACTCTTCCGCCACAAACCCTAGCCGTGCTCCTCTCCAACCCGAACGGGATTCAAATTATACAAAATGTCGTACAAATACTATCAATCTAATTAATTGAAAAATATATTATTGTTAAAAGCGAATCCCTAACCTCAGAAATGAATCTAATCTCGGTCCTTGCGCATTATTTTCATGTAACGCTTCAGCAAACCCCGCCTCTAAGCGTGCTCCCATCGCATGCCCATAGGGGATGAAATCATACACATAATATATTTAGAAATATGATGAGTCTCATTGACCCCGCAAAATACTTATTCGTCGCCAATAGAGACAGGTTAACATTTTTTAACGTAGAATTTAATTTTGCCTTCCATAGTATTACGATATTGTCCGCGCATTTACGGATACTACTGGGGGGAAATGTAGTAATATGCAACGTCTACTGCTGTTCAGATTGTACTATTTTCGATCAACTTTCTTATAAATTGGAGCAAGTTTGCATGTATAAATTCTCTTTCAAAATACATGGTTTTTAAACGTTTCAGACTAGAAAACATATATGTTCTACTGATGTGTTGCATTTTTCCCTGTTTACAAGAAAACAGATTACGATTAAACTTTGCAGCGGATAAAGGTGCAACCACAAATAATATTTCTGCCACCCTGCGTAATCAGTCCCAAGGACAATTGTTCCAAACAGTATGAGTTTAGGTACGGATTTTTTAATACTAATTCATTAGTTCCATTTCTCTGCTGAGAAAGTAGTACAAGTCTAGTTGATATTCATTACAATTATGATTAGAACGACTTATAAACTAATGCAATTCGCTATTGAGAACTATACATAAATAGTAAATATGAATTACTGCAAAAGTACAGATTTGAAAGAGCATTAAACGTGAGCAGTTCTATATAAGAGACAAGGATAAGAATTTTTCTTTGTATTGTAGAAATTTATATAATTGGATTGTTAAAAAGAGGAGTTGTTGCTGAAACCTATGTTGTAAAGAGTTAGATTTTATAAAGTTATTTTAAAGGAACGCTGCATGTTTAAACAAATTATTCACCTTACAATTATTCCCTCGCCCAAATATATTATTTGAAGTTGATTTAGTTTAACAAATGGTATCAGAGCAAGGTTGAAACTAAAAAGTTTATAATAACTAATGAATTTGAGTCGGGAAGGTAATATATTAAATATGTATTATTTATGTTGTTCTTTAAAGACATGTAGGCTTCCGGAATTAGCATTTAGCGCTTTGTTGTTGTTTTTCTTTAAAAACGATTATTTCGAATCCACACAAATCTTGATTTTGTTTCATGTCTAAGATTAATTTTCTGTAGGATCTGTCGAAAGAGGAATTGATCCAGAAATTGAGAGGTGCTGGGCAGGAGGCGATAGATTGTAAGTGGGAATTGCTGCAAAAATTGTCAGAATATTTGAAGCAGAGAGGAGATGACGAAATAAATGCAGGCCGGGCACGATATGAAGATAAGTTGTTATCTAAACAATATACTGGACGATCTAATAATCAGGTTTCTAAGGAATCTGTAAATCAAACAGATTTGGAAATATTATCGCGTAATTCTGCTGTTGTTGGTAGTTCGGTGGTAAAAGAAATGTTTGATAAGTCGAATGTGAAAATGTTTATGGAGTTAGTTAAAATAATTCGGCATTTGTAGGAAGGAGTTTGTTTACAATTTCTGTTGAAATTAATTTATTTGTATAAGTTACGTTTGGTGCAGTTTATCTGTTGTATTACGGGAAAGATCTCAGGTAGAGAGTTAGAAATATTTGGTCAAGCTAGGTTGGAATAATGGACCTGGGACCAACTGCAACAGTATTTGGTTGATACAATTATTGCCGAGAGTTATAAAGAAGAATTTGTAAGGGAATATGTAACGCGACGATTTCAGAAACTCGGAGAATCTTTCTCGGACTATATTAGAGATATATACAAGCAAATAAAATATTGAGGCACATTTCGCAAGAAGCCCCACTTAAAGTAATTCTGCAGAATCTGAAGCCTTGTGTGAAGAAATCATCTTTGGTTTACCGAAAGGCCTTTTCAGGAGCTAGTGAAAATTGCGGATGAGATGGCTTACTCATTATTTGCCAAGGACCACCGCGAAGAGTTTGAGAGTATTCGTAGTTCTGGTCAAGGGAGTCTGGAGACTTCTCTATCTAGTAATGAGCGTATTCATCGGAGGGAGTTTAAAATATACAATGACATTACTTGTTATAAATGTAAAAGAGTAGGACATGTGAGAAACAGATGTCCTGAATTAAACATTAATCAAAATAGGCAGTCGGGAAAGTTGTAAGGGGTGGTAGCAACAGATCGGCTAGTGCACCCATTAATATTGTTAGTAGGTCTCGTAAATGTAATGAGGATCCGTGGGTATTAGTGAGGATAAAGGATCACGAAGTACCTGCTATTATAAATATCGGAGCTAGGGTGTCGGTAATGGATGATAAAGTGTTCCAAAATTTGAAGCGTTTAAATTTAATTAAGAAGGAGTTTGAAGTGAGTACCAGCTGTTAAACAGCTCTTAGGGAATTCATGCAAGTAAGTAAAGGTATCAGGTGTCATGTGAAGATTGAGAAATATTCGTTGGATCAATGTTTAAATGTGGTTAATAAGTTAGTAGCTCCTCTTAAATTAGGCATGAATTTAATTAATAAAACAAAAATGGAAATATTTCCTCGGAGACGAAAATTTAAATTTGGATTTGATGAAGAAAGGGAATGTGAAATTTCCTCTTGGATAAACCTTTAATCCTTGGGCGTTAACTATATAAAGGATGAACGTATGGAAAGGCAGTTGGTGTTGGCGGAAGTTGCTGAACAGGAAAGTTTAGTAGATTTCTGTAATATGCTAAGCGAATATCCGAATTTGTTTAATAGCAATTTGGATACTGTAAAAGGTCGGTGTTGTGAAATTGAATTCTCACATGAATAACCTGTCCGATTGGCCGCTTATCAGTTCCCCCCCCCCCCAAAAAAAAAAAATATATCAATACTCAGAGTTTATGTTAAATAAGTGAGTAATTGAGACCAGATAATCGAATTATGCATCTCCAGCTTTCCTGGTGCCTAAATGAAATGGAAAATATAGATTAGTGGTCATATTTTATAAATTAAATGAAAAGGTCAAATTCGATTTCTTCCCATGCCAACGATAGAGAGTGCGTTCCAACATTTTCCAGGGGCTACCATATTTTCAGTGATAGATTTAAACGTGGCTTACCATCAGATCCCTCTGACGGCTAATAGTCGTCGTTGTACGGCGTTTATCACACCACTTGGACTATATGAATTCACCAAGCTTCCGATGGGCATTTCGAAAGGATCTCAGGTTTTTGGTAGAGAAATTGATAGAGTATTTTCCGTTCTGAAATATAAATGTGTGTTCCATTTTGCCGATGATATTTTAATTTATTCAAAATCTAAGGAGAAACATCAAAATCATCTTAGAATAGTTTTTTCTAGACTTCAGAATGCGGGATTCACAGTAAATAAGGATTAAATTACCTTAGGAGGCAGAAATATTAAATTTTTGGGACATCATATATTAAAGCAGTTCAGGAATTTCCGACTTTGTGGGAATGACTGGGTTTTATTCCAAATTCATACCAAAGGATGCCGAAATAGTAGCGCCCTTGAATAAGCTTAAAGAAAAAAATGGACATTTTGAGTGAGGAGATGTTCAGGAACGGGCGTTTATAAACTTGAAGAAAGCTGTCAGCACTGCCCCAATTCTACAGTTACCTAATTTTCGAAAGAAATTTGTCATGCAATGTGACGCGAGCGATTTGGCGATTTCTGCTGTACTGAATCAAGAAGTCGATAATTCCTCAGCACCGATAGCTTTTGCCAGCCGATAATTAACGCCTCAAGGAATAAAATATTCCACGTACAAGAAGGAATGCTTGGTAGTTGTTTACGGGTGCGAAAGATTTCGATGGTTCGTGAAACACAAAGAATTCACCGTTCATACTGATAGTGAGGGATTGTCATGGTTAAGGGATCATCCCCGGGGGTAGGGATGTGTTGGACGTTGGATTCTTAGATTATCACCATTTAAATTTAAAATTGTTTACATAACTGTTATATCTAACCTGGAGGCAGATTGTCGCGAATGTTCGAAGAACCGACAGAAAATTACCAATAATATGAGTGCGAACGAGGGAGGACCTAATTTCGTGATGGGTATTCTAACTGATTTTCCTGCTTCGTTTGAATGTTTTGTCTCACATCAAAAGGCGGATGAAGAATTCCGGAAAATATATACAATAATTCGGATAGGTGATCCGTTAGTAAGACGATATAGAATAAAGCGAGGATTGATTGTAGTTTCTCCAAAAGATGGAGATACTATTTGTACTTTCGTTGGTGCGAAAAATTCTGCTATGTTATTTTCATGATGGTATGATGGGTGCTAATTTGGGAGTATCTAAAACATATAACAAGGTTCAAATAAATTTGTTTTTGGCCTAGGATGTATAAATGTGTAAAGTCGTATGTAAAGACCTGTGATATTTGCCAAAGGACGAAGCCGGCTCAAAATTCTCAAGTGGGGTTGCATTCGGCTGATGTCACTCAGAGACCTGTTCAATGCTTATTTCTGGATTTCGTGGGACCCATGTCCAGAACTACTTCAGGAAATACAGTCATATTTTCGGTGTTGGACTCCTTTTCTAAATTCGTATTGTTGTTTCCTATGAGAAAAGTGTCAGCTAGCACCATAGTTGAACAATGACAAGTCAAAATATTTGGCCAGTTCGGTATACCAGAAGAAATTGACACTGATAACGCGGGATGTTTTCGTTCTAAAATATTTAAGGATTGTCTGTTTCAGTGGGGAATAAGAGGAATTTATACTTCACCTTTTTATTCAAAAGGTTTCCAAGTGAAAAGATTCCATAGAAATTGAAAGGCAGCCTTGATTTCGTATAACCACAATCAATATAATAAATGGGATCTGAATTTATATCTTCTTCAATACGGGTTCAATAATGCGTGCCACGAGGGTGTAAATAAAACTCCGGCAAAGTTATTTTTACGTTGAGAGTTAAATTCTCCTCTGTAATTTAAAATGGAAACTAAACAATTCGGATAATATTAGTACGACAGCAAAGCGTAAAATTTGGGATGAAGCTGTAACTAATTTGCAGAAGGCGCGCATAAAGTCGCCGCTAGGGACAATACTGGTAGGCAAGACCACACTTATGAGGCAGGTGAAACAATTTCCTCAAAGTTGAAAATTGAAACAGATTTCTGCCAAAGTAGATTTCTAATGGTCCCCACCAGTTAAAATGGTACGATTCTTATCTCCCGTTACAAGGGAATTGGTTTGTCCAAGTCGGGAGTAATCTTTAGAAAGGCCCATGTTAGCCATTTGAAGCCGTATTACACCTCTTAAAACTTGAAACAAAGCTCTCTCTCGGAGTAATTCTTGACGTTCTTCGAAAAGTTTTCAATGTTTAACTATAAAACAAAAGTGTATATTTGGTAAAGTAACAAAGCTGTTATTATGCGTTTGGTTTGGGTGATGTGAAGAAGACATACTCAGCCGTAAGGGACTTATTAAAGATATCAGGAGTTTTCGGTTCTCCAAGGAATGTTTTCACCTTTTTTTTTGAAGCATAATAAATTGATGGCAAATTTATGATTTCAGTTTTTATTTATGAGGCAGATATCAAATATGGACGTTGAGCTGAACCTCAAGACACTCGTAGTGCAAAAGGACATCGTCACTGTCATCAGCAGGCGGGGAGACAGTGAACCTTTTATTATTATTATTTTTTATTTAAATTAAGTTTTAGTCCGGAGACTTTACAGTTGTCATAATAATATAATAAACGTACTTACAATTGTAAAAATTAAACAAATAAAACAAAAGGTATTTACAATTTGTAAATATTTGTGGTCTTGGATGTGACCCTTGTCATAAGTTTGAGACTTATTTTCCACATTTTAGCCGGCATGATGTTAGCGATCGATCTGGTCATTGGGGAGACTTCATGTTTCAAAAGCGTTAATAAGGTTACGGGGGAAGATGGGAGAAGGTAGTGCCAGTTGGTAGGAGGGGCTAGAGTTAGATAATTCCGGAGTGATTTAGGGGGAGGATGATGTCAATTGGGAGTTTACGTTTTAGTCTGCGATTTTGTGAAGGAGGTGGTGGGATACTGTAGAAAAGCTCAATGGTGGGATTTGGATAAAGAGGGGAGGAGATTGACGGGTCTATAACTATGTGGACAGAATTTGGGTTTATTTGGCTTTGGGATCATTATTATATGTGCGTGCTTCCAGGCTATTGGGTAATATAATGTACGGATTATTGCATTGAAAATGATTGTTATTAAGGTTGAAGCTTTTTTAAGGAGGTTTTTCAGGTGGAGGGGAGTGATAAGGTCGTGACCGGCGTAGTGTTTATTTTTTAATTTGTTTATGGTTGAGCGGACTAGGGGAGGACTAAATAGTTTAGGTAGAGCTGACAGTTGAAGAGGTTGGAGGAGAGTGTTATTTATCTTGTTATTGTGGTAAAAGTTAATTGATTGGTTTGGAGAGAATTGGGATGTGAGAATGTTTGCGAATAGATTAGCTTTATGGGCTGGAGAGGTATACCATTGGTTTTGATGTTTGAGAGGAGGGATATCACAATGAGGTTTGGTTAGGATTTTGGTTTTTCTCCATATGGAGTAGTCGGAGGAATTCAGTTGTTGGAGATCATTAAAGTAGTTTGCGTCGAAGATGTCTTTTAATGCTAGTTTGAGCTGTCGGGAAATAGTGGTTTTTGTCAGCTGGGTGTTTAGATGCAATCCATCTTTTACGGGAATATTTTTTTGTGTATAGAAGGTCTTTTATGATGGGGTTTAAGGGATATTGACAACGTTTTTTAGTTGGGGTTGGTAAGCGGGAATCTGATGCAGAAGAAAGGATGAGTGTTTGCAAGTTATAAAGAGCTGTGTCAATATCCGCAGGAGATTTGAGAGGAATTTGTAAATTTATTTGTGGGTCGATGAGAGAAGAGTAACGTTGATAATTTATGAAGTGGCTATTTATATTCGGAAAAACGAGTGGAATTACAGTAAGATTAAGATGGGCGACATAAGGGAGGTGATCTGAGGAAAGTTCGTGCAGTACTGAAGAGTTCGTAAAGTAGTGGGAGGTTTTAAAATAGATAAAGAAGTCAAGGATATCTGGAGATCTTGCATTGTCTGGATAAAAGGTGGGCTCCGGAGGGAAGATAAAATTGTATAGGTTGATTCCTCTGGGATTGGGAATTCTGGATCCAAAATGGGGATGCTTAGCATTGAAATCGCCTCCTAAAATGAATGGAGCATGGCATGCATTTAGGAGTTTAGACCAAAAGTCATGTGGAAGAGTTATAGAAGGCGAAGAGTAGAAGCTGGCTATGTTAATTGATTGGTTGTTATAGAGGTTTAGTGTTAATTGGAATTCTTTGGTCGTTATGGGAGGAAGCTCATTATGATTAGTGGAGTTTTTGATAAGGATAGCGGATCCTCCTTTTCTTTTGAAGTCAGGGTTTTGTACCCATGGATGTTGAGACGGTGGGTGTGCGTGAGTTTGGTTTCGGCCAAAAGGAGGATTTCTATTTCGTGGGTATTTAGAAAAAGGGAAAGTTCGTGGAATTTGTTGTATACTCCTCGGGCATTCCATGTGCATATGGAGAAGTTTTTGTGAGGATAAGGGTTCATTTATTTAGCCTCAATAAGCTTGGATAATAGGGTTGCTTGAAAGTGGAGTGATAAGGGAGATGGTTCTATCAATTTTGGTGCAAAACGATAGTAGTATTTGGTCTTGGTTCGACGTGTTAGCTTGGGTTGATTGTGAAGGATGTTGTACTTGTGAAGAGGGGGGATATTTTAGGATACTGGCGTAGGAATGGGCATTGCTATTTTTACTAGATGTAGGTTGGGGAGCTGTGTGGTTGGGAGTGCAGTTTGAGGTTGATGAGGTAGAGGGTTTGTATGGGTTGGGTTTGTTGTAGAAATTTTGAAGCGATTTATAATGTGGACAGCCCCGGTAGTTCGCAGTGTGTGGGCCTTTGCAATTGGTGCAAATTGTGGTAGAGGATTTTGGGTTAGGACACTTTGAAGAGAGGTGATAGGATTCGCATTGGACACAGGGGGGGGGGGGTGATTGTGGCAGTAGTTTTTTGACTGAAGGCTTGGCACTTCATACATTGGACAATGGATCTTTTTGTTTTAGGAGGTTCAATTTTTACATTACAGTGGTATAGAGTAGTTATTTCAAAGATTGTATGGTTTTTTGGGTCACGGGAAAGATCCAGGAAAAATAGGGGAAGCTGATGAAAATGGGAGGGGGTAGCACTTGGCGAGGTGTGGCGGGAGGGGCACTATCTGTAGATTCTTCTTCATTTTGAAAGATTTGGAAACGGTTTGATGTGAGAAAAGGAGAGTTTTGATGAGAGTTGTGGTTGTTTGATGTTGTAGGGTTTGGGATGCTAGGTGGTGTATTTGAGGTAATGCCTTTTCTTTATTTGAAGCAATAGTCGTAAAAGCTGGGGAGAGAGGGATAGGTAATTCGTTAGAGGCTGTTGATGGCTGGTTGAGGTTTTCACCTTCAAGATACATATCAATGATGGAGACGGGAGCCTCGAGTTGGGGCTGCTGCGTTGCGATGCTGACGCTCTCGGAGGGGCGGCAGGGGGCTAGAGGAGCTAGATGGAGGCGTACGAGTGCATAAACTTTTAGACATATTAACCGGCCTTTTTTCAGACGAATAAATATGTATCGGGGTCAGTTATCTTTATAAAATTTATCTACATATTGTGTTTGTATAACTTCAACCTTTTTTCGGGGAGGGAGTGTGACAACCGTATGGATGTTGGTTGAAAAGCATTACATAAAAATAACGCAAAATCAACCAAAATTGGTGTCCAATCCGGGGATATGCATGTCACACTATTTAATTATGACAATCAACTTGACATTTAACTCCCCCAAACGGGGGTGGACGGGAGATTGACATTTTCTAACATGTTAAACAGTCTATATTTTCGTAGAATAAATAATTGTCGGGGTCCATGTCACATCCACACCCATGTAGTTTAATAAAAAATATTAAAAACTGATTATTATTATATATATATTGAAGGCATGGTTTTTTAGCGAGATGTATCACATATTTTAATTTTGTATCTGTATTTTATTCGTAAATTAAACATTCAATATAATCGGTATTGTCTTTATCTGAGACATGACTTTCTTACGCAACACGTCGACTTTTCAAGTTTCTTTTTAATCTCATGAACTTTTATCTTACGCAATAAACTAAGTAATTATACATTTATGAAAATAATACTATTACGAACATTGGTGTGTATCACAATATACATGTATATATTTACGTTTGTTGGTCAGAATAGTAGATTGTTGATGGTAGGACTTACACAATACCCCGCACACTTACCTCGACATGTGAGGTTCGTTTCCTTGTTTGCCCAAGCTCAAAACAGGCGGTAGTAGAGTATTAAGGACTTGGGATCGGGTACAGCGAGTAGCAACTATTGGTCCTTTCATATATGTCTTTCGATATTATACAAAACACTGAGTGTGGGCGCCGTGAATTATTTAAACTAAGAGTACCTCTACGAAGGGATTACGAGTTTATATTTTCTGGAAATTTTTAATACAAGTAAGTGTCTTTAACCTATTGCTGTGAAGAAATAGCGTGACAGAAGAATCAGATAGATCACAAGAAAATATTGTTATATGAAGAACGTTTTTATACAGAAATTTGTAGATGAAACCCCAACAACAGCTGCATCTGGTAGGTCGGAATTTTACTACTTACCCCACACCCTTCCGATGGTGGGAGACTGGTTTGTTGTGGGGTCGCATCACTTCGTTCACCGTGTCGCAAACACATAGGAGGCAGCTGGCCGACTATTGCAATAGAAGTAGCGAACAACTCTAACGGTAGGCCCATGAAAAACTAACAGACGTACCTCGGCTTGTGGAAACCTTAGTTTTGGAAACGAGAGTGAGGAAGAGGCATCCCCAGAGGTAGCTTCTTCCACCTCTCCGGGAAGATTCACCTGTGATTGAAGAGCACTCACAGTCTTCCTTGATACGTATGTAACATGTCCATCGCAGTTACGTAAAGTGATGCGAATACAATTAATATTCACATACAAGATTACGCTGATTAACGTTAAATGCGCTTCCGTAAACCTCAAGTAAAGTTCTATCAGGTTCTGATTAACACAGTTCATACTTTCAAATTTAATATAAACACAGTTACTGTAAACTGTTACATTTACGTTGATTTACGTAGAATACAATTTATTCACAAACAAAGTTCTATTTGGTTACAGAAATACAGTTCGAAGATGTATCTTTCAATCGTGCGGTAAATACACAATTAAAGTTCACACAAGACTTCTATTTTACAGAAATACACTTGCGGCAGGATATTTTAGAAATCAAAGTACACGGGGTATGGCCGCTATGGGCAAATCATGGAGGAACTTCGACGCTTGATTAAATTTCAGCCGCATGGATTGTCCGTCGTCAGCACCCCCGGGATGACGTAGCTTAGATCTCGGCAAATCAACTGGTCAGAAGCACTAGGGTACAATCATTTCCCCTAATTCCGTAGAACTCCAGTTTATGTAATTAAATTTAGTGACCAACCAGGTCTTGATGAAGTGCAGATATCTGCAATATTAAGTTCACATTATATAAAAACCAGGTAAACATAAGTAATATAATTTAATTTAGATTGTGTGGAATTACAACATTCACATGTATTTCTTGAAAAAGCTAAAACCAAAATCGACTGGAATGAAAGGAAATAATTTTAAAAATCACGCAAATTTTTACTTATATTTTTCAAAGAGCAACGTGAAGGCAGAACTTACGATGGATGACTTGAAAACTGCACACATTGAGCTTTGTAGCGACCAGTTTCCGCCAAGTTGTCCGACAAATTGAACGTCATCGAATTACTTTGTTGCCATGATCTGAGGATTTCCTAAGTTCAAAAACTCATTTTAATAAACTATTTGAACGAATACATTAAGAACAATGTCCCATAAGAGGATGTGAGTTGTTCCTTACCTGAATCACCAACAACACGAACTTGGTTGCTTACAGCTCGCTTATTTCGGAAACCAGCACCAACAGTGAATTTAATATAACCAATGTTCCGAAAAAGATTTAAAAATTTTGAATTGCGATTTATAATTTCGATACTGAAATTTTGATTAACAGCAGGGAGGAGATTGAAAATTTTAAATCGAATTTGGGTAGACGAAACGGGCTTCTAAATCTTGAGGAGATATCTTTCGGCGGGGACAGGGTTCGGTTTCGTCTACTACCGAAGAAATGTCGGCCAGGGACGAGGAGGCCGCGCTCTCGGGCAGTGCGTCGGAGTCGTCGTTGTCCGAGATGTCGTCTATCGGAAAAATATAGACGAATTTATAATTTAAAATTTCCTCCCTGGTGAAATGAGGTTTCGGTTGAGGGGGCTGAATGACAATGGGAGGCTCCTGTTTATTCGCGGCGGGGGGATCAAAATTTGGTTGCTCATATAAACAGGAGCAAAAAAAATTCACGAAAGTTCTAAACATTGCTTATATTAAGTTTCTCTCACGTGTCAGATACAATTCTGCTTCCGTCTAGCGTCTTGTCTTCAAAAGAAGTGATGCGTGGTAACGGTGACATTGTTGAGGAATTCTCACCTTGGTCAGAGATGTATGCAATATAAATATTTATTTATCAAAATTATAGGCAGTAGGTATTAATATTCAACGAAACATATACATTGTGAAATGCTGAAAGAGGAATTCCACGTCATTACGATTTGTTTTCCCTTTAAAAAATGTACTTACTTCGGTAGTCCTAAAGGCTTAAATATTATATAATTGCAAAGAGTAAGTCCTACCAATGTGGAAGGAAATAAATATCTTATAATTTCTTTTCTTCATGGATAAATTGCAATTACGTTATATTTGTAGAGTTCCCAAAATACTTTGCATAGTTTACACGGATACGAGCGTTGAGTTTGCGTTGATTTTAATAGTTTAGCCCCACCTGATTGCTGAAAATTGAATGTAATAATTAATCTCAGCTTCATCCATAACCCGAGGTTCGTCTCCAATCTCGGATATTTTCGTTATTTTCATGGAATACCTCTCCACCCTAGCCTTCATGGTTCTCTCCTACCAAGCCGATAGGGTTTGTAATTACACACGGAATATATTGTAAAATATTATGAGTCTCATTGACAATTTATTCGACGCAAATATTGACAGGTTACAATTTTTCGACGTTTCTAGCCTTTCCCACTAGAAACCAGCCTGCAAACATGTGGTTGTCATATAAAAAAATCAGTGAAATCGATAACCACGATCGATTAGTATGAAATGTCTGTTGTTTTCGCTTTATTTTCTGGAACCACTCTTCCGCCACAAACCCTAGCCGTGCTCCTCTCCAACCCGAACGGGATTCAAATTATACAAAATGTCGTACAAATACTATCAATCTAATTAATTGAAAAATATATTATTGTTAAAAGCGAATCCCTAACCTCAGAAATGAATCTAATCTCGGTCCTTGCGCATTATTTTCATGTAACGCTTCAGCAAACCCCGCCTCTAAGCGTGCTCCCATCGCATGCCCATAGGGGATGAAATCATACACATAATATATTTAGAAATATGATGAGTCTCATTGACCCCGCAAAATACTTATTCGTCGCCAATAGAGACAGGTTAACATTTTTTAACGTAGAATTTAATTTTGCCTTCCATAGTATTACGATATTGTCCGCGCATTTACGGATACTACTGGGGGGAAATGTAGTAATATGCAACGTCTACTGCTGTTCAGATTGTACTATTTTCGATCAACTTTCTTATAAATTGGAGCAAGTTTGCATGTATAAATTCTCTTTCAAAATACATGGTTTTTAAACGTTTCAGACTAGAAAACATATATGTTCTACTGATGTGTTGCATTTTTCCCTGTTTACAAGAAAACAGATTACGATTAAACTTTGCAGCGGATAAAGGTGCAACCACAAATAATATTTCTGCCACCCTGCGTAATCAGTCCCAAGGACAATTGTTCCAAACAGTATGAGTTTAGGTACGGATTTTTTAATACTAATTCATTAGTTCCATTTCTCTGCTGAGAAAGTAGTACAAGTCTAGTTGATATTCATTACAATTATGATTAGAACGACTTATAAACTAATGCAATTCGCTATTGAGAACTATACATAAATAGTAAATATGAATTACTGCAAAAGTACAGATTTGAAAGAGCATTAAACGTGAGCAGTTCTATATAAGAGACAAGGATAAGAATTTTTCTTTGTATTGTAGAAATTTATATAATTGGATTGTTAAAAAGAGGAGTTGTTGCTGAAACCTATGTTGTAAAGAGTTAGATTTTATAAAGTTATTTTAAAGGAACGCTGCATGTTTAAACAAATTATTCACCTTACAATTATTCCCTCGCCCAAATATATTATTTGAAGTTGATTTAGTTTAACAAATGGTATCAGAGCAAGGTTGAAACTAAAAAGTTTATAATAACTAATGAATTTGAGTCGGGAAGGTAATATATTAAATATGTATTATTTATGTTGTTCTTTAAAGACATGTAGGCTTCCGGAATTAGCATTTAGCGCTTTGTTGTTGTTTTTCTTTAAAAACGATTATTTCGAATCCACACAAATCTTGATTTTGTTTCATGTCTAAGATTAATTTTCTGTAGGATCTGTCGAAAGAGGAATTGATCCAGAAATTGAGAGGTGCTGGGCAGGAGGCGATAGATTGTAAGTGGGAATTGCTGCAAAAATTGTCAGAATATTTGAAGCAGAGAGGAGATGACGAAATAAATGCAGGCCGGGCACGATATGAAGATAAGTTGTTATCTAAACAATATACTGGACGATCTAATAATCAGGTTTCTAAGGAATCTGTAAATCAAACAGATTTGGAAATATTATCGCGTAATTCTGCTGTTGTTGGTAGTTCGGTGGTAAAAGAAATGTTTGATAAGTCGAATGTGAAAATGTTTATGGAGTTAGTTAAAATAATTCGGCATTTGTAGGAAGGAGTTTGTTTACAATTTCTGTTGAAATTAATTCCGTTGTATAAGTTACGATTGGTACAGTTTATCTGTTGTATTACGGGAAAGATCTCAGGTATAGAGTTAGAAATATTTGGTCAAGCTAGGTTGGAATAATGGACCTGGGACCAACTGCAACAGTATTTGGTTGATACAATTATTGCCGAGAGTTATAAAGAAGAGTTTGTAAGGGAATATGTAACGCGACGATTTCAGAAACTCGGAGAATCTTTCTCGGACTATATTAGAGATATATACAAGCAAATAAAATATTGAGGCACACTTCGCAAGAAGCCCCACTTATTAAAGTAATTATGCAGAATCTGAAGCCTTGTGTGGAGAAATCATCTTTGGTTTACCGAAAGGCCTTTTCAGGAGCTAGTGAAAATTGCGGATGAGATGGCTTACTCATTATTTGCCAAGGAACACCGCGAAGAGTTTGAGAGTATTCGTAGTTCTGGTCAAGGGAGTCTGGAGACTTCTCGATCTAGTAATGAGCGTATTCATCGGAGGGAGTTTAAAATATACAATGACATTACTTGTTATAAATGTAAAAGAGTAGGACATGTGAGAAACAGATGTCCTGAATTAAACATTAATCAAAATAGGCAGTCGGGAAAGTTGTAAGGGGTGGTAGCCACAGATCGGCTAGTGCACCCATTAATATTGTTAGTAGGTCTCGTAAATGTAATGAGGATCCGTGGGTATTAGTGAGGATAAAGGATCACGAAGTACCTGCTATTATAAATAGCGGAGCTAGGGTGTCGGTAATGGATGATAAAGTGTTCCAAAATTTAAAGCGTTTAAATTTAATTAAGAAGGAGTTTGAAGTGAGTACCAGCTGTTGGGGAATTCATGCAAGTAAGTAAGGGTATCAGGTGTCATGTGAAGATTGAGAAATATTCGTTGGATCAATGTTTTAATATGGTTTATAAGTTAGTAGCTCCTCTTATATAAGGAATGAATTTAATTAATAAAACAAAAATGGAAATATTTCCTTGGAGACGAAAATTTAAATTTGGATTTGATGAAGAAAGGGAATGTGAATTTTCCTCTTGGATAAACCTTAAATCCTTGGGCGTTAACTATATAAAGTATGAACCTATGGAGAGGCAGTTGGTGTTGGCGGAAGTTGCTGAACAGGAAAGTTTAGGAGATTTCTGTAATTTGCTAAGGGAATATCCGAAATTGTTTAGTAGAAAAATGGATACTGTAAAAGGTCGGTGTTGTTAAATTGAATTCTCACATGAATAACCTGTCCGATTGGCCGCTTATCAGTTCCCCAAAAGAAAAATATCGATACTCAGAGTTCATGTTAAATAAGTGAGTAATTGAGACCAGATAATCGAATTATGCATCTCCAGCTTTCCTGGTGCCTAAATGAAATGGAAAATATAGATTAGTGGTCATATTTTATAAATTAAATAAAAAGGTCAAATTCGATTTCTTCTCATGCCAACGATAGAGAGTGCGTTCCAACATTTTCCAGGGGCTACCATATTTTCAGTGATAGATTTAAACGTGGCTTACCATCAGATCCCTCTGACGGCTAAAAGTCGTCGTTGTACGGCGTTTATCACACCACTTGGACTGTATGAGTTCACCAAGCTTCCGATGGGCATTTCGATAGGATCTCAGGTTTTTGGTAGAGAAATTGATAGAGTATTTTCCGATCTGAAATATAAATGTTTGTTCCATTTTGCCGATAATATTTTAATTTATTCAAAATCTAAGGAGAAACATCAAAATCATCTTAGAATAGTTTTTTCTAGACTTCAGAATGCGGGATTCACAGTAAATAAGGATTAAATTACCTTAGGAGGCAGAAATATTAAACTTTTGGGACATCATATATTAAAGCAGTTCATGAATTTCCGACTTTGTGGGAATGACTGGGTTTTATTGCAAATTCATATCAAAGTATGCCGAAATAGTAGCGCCCTTGAATAAGCTTAAAGAGAAAAATGGAGATTTTGAGTGAGGAGATGTTCAGGAACGGGCGTTTATGAACTTGAAGAAAGCTGTGAGCACTGCCCCAATTCTACAGTTTCCTAATTTTCAAAAGAAATTTGTCATGCAATGTGACGCGAGTGATTTGGCGATTTCTGCTGTACTGAATCAAGAAGTCGATAATTCCTTGGCACCGATAGCTTTTGCCAGCCGAAAATTAACGCCTCAAGGAATAAAATATTCCACCTACAAGAAGGAATGCTTGGTGGTTGTTTACGGGTGCGAAAGATTTCGATAGTTCGTGAAACGCAAAGAATTCACCGTTCATACTGATAGTGAGGGATTGTCATGGTTAAGGGATCATCCCCGGGGGTAGGGATGTGTTGGACGTTGAATTCTTAGATTATCACCATTTAAATTTAAAATTGTTTACATAACTGTTATATCTAACTTGGAGGCAGCTTGTCGCGAATGTTCGAAGAACGGACAGAAAATTACCAATAATATGAGTGCGGATGAGGGAGGTCCTAATTTCGTGATGGGTATTCTAACTAATTTTCCTGCTTCGTTTGAATGTTTTGTCTCACATCAAAAGGCGGATGAAGAATTCCGGAAAATATATACAAAAATTCGGATAGGTGATCCGTCAGTAAGACGATATAGAATAAAGCGAGGATTGATTGTAGTTTCTCCAAAAGATGGAAAAAAAGGAGAAACTATTTGTACTTTCGTTGGTGCGAAAAATTCTGCTATGTTATTTTCATGATGGTATGATGGGTGCTAATTTGGGAGTATCTAAAACATATAACAAGGTTCAAATAAATTTGTTTTTGGCCTGGGATGTATAAATGTGTAAAGTCGTATGTAAAGACCTGTGATATTTGCCAAAGGACGAAGCCGGCTCAAAATTCTCAAGTGGGGTTGCATTCGGCTGATGTCACTCAGAGACCTCTTCAATGCTAATTTCTGGATTTCGTGGGACCCATGTCCAGAACTACTTCAGGAAATACAGTCATATTTTCGGTGTTGGACTCCTTTTCTAAATTCGTATGGTTGTTTCCTATGAGAAAAGTGTCAGCTAGCACCATAGTTGAACAATGACAAGTCAAAATATTTGGCCAGTTCGGTATACCAGAAGAAATTGACACTGATAACGCGGGATGTTTTCGTTCTAAAATATTTAAGGATTGTCTGTTTCAGTGGGGAATAAGAGGAATTTATACTTCACCTTTTTATTCAAATGGTTTCCAAGTGAAAAGATTCCATAGAAATTGAAAGGCAGCCTTGATTTCGTATAACCACAATCAATATAATAAATGGGATCTGAATTTATATCTTCTTCAATACGGGTTCAATAATGCGTGCCACGAGGGTGTAAATAAAACTCCGGCAAAGTTATTTTTACGTTGAGAGTTAAATTCTCCTCTGTAATTTAAAATGGAAACTAAACAATTCGGATAATATTAGTACGACAGCAAAGCGTAAAATTTGGGATGAAGCTGTAACTAATTTGCAGAAGGCGCGCATAAAGTCGCCGCTAGGGACAATACTGGTAGGCAAGACCACACTTATGAGGCAGGTGAAACAATTTCCTCAAAGTTGAAAATTGAAACAGATTTCTGCCAAAGTAGATTTCAAATGGTCCCCACCAGTTAAAATGGTACGATTCTTATCTCCCGTTACAAGGGAATTGGTTTGTCCAAGTCGGGAGTAATCTTTAGAAAGGCCCATGTTAGCCATTTGAAGCCGTATTACACCTCTTAAAACTTGAAACAAAGCTCTCTCTCGGAGTAATTCTTGACGTTCTTCGAAAAGTTTTCAATGTTTAACTATAAAACAAAAGTGTATATTTGGTAAAGTAACAAAGCTGTTATTATGCGTTTGGTTTGGGTGATGTGAAGAAGACATACTCAGCCGTAAGGGACTTATTAAAGATATCAGGAGTTTTCGGTTCTCCAAGGAATGTTTTCACCTTTTTTTTTGAAGCATAATAAATTGATGGCAAATTTATGATTTCAGTTTTTATTTATGAGGCAGATATCAAATATGGACGTTGAGCTGAACCTCAAGTCACTCGTAGTGCAAAAGGACATCGTCACTGTCATCAGCATGCGGGGAGACAGTGAACCTTTTATTATTATTATTTTTTATTTAAATTAAGTTTTAGTCCGGAGACTTTACAGTTGTGATAATAATATAATAAACGTACTTACAATTGTAAAAATTAAACAAATAAAACAAACGGTATTTACAATTTGTAAATATTTGTGGTCTTGGATGTGACCCTTGTCATAAGTTTGAGACTTATTTTCCTCATTTTAGCCGGCATGATGTTAGCGATCGATCTGGTCATTGGGGAAACTTGATGTTTCAAAAGCGTTAATAAGGTTACGGGGAAAGATGGGAGAAGGTAGTGCCAGTTGGTAGGAGGGGCTAGAGTTAGATAATTCCGGAGTGATTTAGGGGGAGGATGATGTCAATTGGGAGTTTACGTTTTAGTCTGCGATTTTGTCAAGGAGGGGGTGGGATACTGTAGAAAAGCTCAATGGTGGGATTTGGATAAAGAGGGGAGGAGATTGACGGGTCTATAACTATGTGGACAGAATTTGGGTTTATTTGGCTTTGGGATCATTATTATATGTGCGTGCTTCCAGGCTATTGGGTAATATAATGTACGGATTATTGCATTGAAAATGATTGTTATTAAGGTTGAAGCTTTTTTAAGGAGGTTTTTCAGGTGGAGGGGAGTGATAAGGTCGTGACCGGCGTAGTGTTTATTTTTTAATTTGTTTATGGTTGAGCGGACTAGGGGAGGACTAAATAGTTTAGGTAGAGCTGACAGTTGAAGAGGTTGGAGGAGAGTGTTATTTATCTTGTTATTGTGGTAAAAGTTAATTGTTTGGTTTGGAGAGAATTGGGATGTGAGAATGTTTGCGAATAGATTAGCTTTATGGGCTGGAGAGGTATACCATTGGTTTTGATGTTTGAGAGGAGGGATATCACAATGAGGTTTGGTTAGGATTTTGGTTTTTCTCCATATGGAGTAGTCGGAGGAATTCAGTTGTTGGAGATGATTAAAGTAGTTTGCGTCGAAGGTGTCTTTTAATGCTAGTTTGAGCTGTCGGGAAATAGTGTTAAAGTGGGTTTTGTCAGCTGGGTGTTTAGATGCAATCCATCTTTTACGGGAATATTATTTTGTGTATAGAAGGTCTTTTATGATGGAGTTTAAGGGATATTGACAACGTTTTTTAGTTGGGGTTGGTAAGCGGGAATCTGATGCAGAAGAAAGGATGAGTGTTTGCAAGTTATCAAGAGCTGTGTCAATATCGGAAGGAGATTTGAGAGAAATTTGTAAATTTATTTGTGGGTCGATGAGAGAAGAGTAACGTTGATAATTTATGAAGTGGCTATTTATATTCGGAAAAGCGAGTGGAATTACAGTAAGATTAAGATGGGCGACATAAGGGAGGTGATCTGAGGAAAGTTCGTGCAGTACTGAAGAGTTCGTAAAGTAGTGGGAGGTTTTAAAATAGATAAAGAAGTCAAGGATATCTGGAGATCTTGCATTGTCTGGATAAAAGGTGGGCTCCGGAGGGAAGATAAAATTGTATAGGTTGATTCCTCTGGGATTGGGAATTCTGGATCCAAAATGCAGATGCTTAGCATTGAAATCGCCTCCTAAAATGAATGGAGCATGGCATGCATTTAGGAGTTTAGACCAAAAGTCATGTGGAAGAGTTATAGAAGGCGAAGAGTAGAAGCTGGCTATGTTAATTGATTGGTTGTTATAGAGGTTTAGTGTTAATTGGAATTCTTTGGTCGTTATGGGAGAAAGCTGATTATAATTAGTGGAGTTTTTGATAAGGATAGCGGATCCTCCTTTTCTGGTGAAGTCAGGGTTTTGTACCCATGGATGTTGAGACGGTGTGTGTGCGTGAGTTTGGTTTCGGCCAAATGGAGGATTTGTATTTCGTGGGTATTTAGAAAAAAGGGAAAGTTCGTGGAATTTGTTGTATACTCCTCGGTCATTCCATGTGCATATGGAGAAGTTTTTGTGAGGATAAGGGTTCATTTATTTAGCCTCAATAAGCTTGGATAATAGGGTTGAAAGTGGTGTGATAAGGGAGATGGTTCTATCAATTTTGGTGCAAAACGATAGTAGTATTTGGTCTTGGTTCGAAGTGTTAGTTTGGGTTGATTGTGAAGGATGTTGTACTTGTGAAGAGGGGGGATATTTTAGGATACTGGCGTAGGAATGGGCATTGCTATTTTTACTAGATGTAGGTTGGGGAGCTGTGTGATTGGGAGTGCAGTTTGAGGTTGATGAGGTAGAGGGTTTGTATGGGTTGGGTTTGTTGTAGAAATTTTGAAGCGATTTATAATGTGGACAGCCCCGGTAGTTCGCAGTGTGTGGGCCTTTGGAATTGGTGCAAATTGGGGTAGAGGATTTTGTGTTAGGACACTTTGAAGAGAGGTGATAGGATTCGCAGCGTACACAGGGCTGGGGGGGGGGTGATTGTGGCAGTAGTTTTTTGAGTGACCGAAGGCTTGGCACTTCATACATTGGACAATGGATCTTTTTGTTTTAAGAGGTTCTATTTTTACATTACAGTGGTATAGAGTAGTTATTTCAAAGATTGTATGGTTTTTGGGGTCACGGGAAAGATCCAGGAAAAATAGTGTAAGCTGATGAAAATAGTAGAGGGTAGCACTTGGCGAGGTGTGGCGGGAGGGGCACTATCTGTAGGTTCTTCTTCGTTTTGAAATACTTGGAAACGGTTTGATGTGAGAAAAGGAGAGTTTTGATGAGAGTTGTGGTTGTTTGATGTTGTAGGGTTTGGGATGCTAGGTGGTGTATTTGAGGGAATGCCTTTTCTTTTTTTTGAAGAAATAGTCGTAAAAGCTGGGGAGAGAGGGATAGGTAATTCGTTAGAGTCTGTTGATGGCTGGTTGAGGTTATCACCTTCAAGATACGTATCCATGATGGAGACGGGAGCCTCGAGTTGGGGCTGCTGCGTTGCGATGCTGACGCACTCGGAGGGGCGGCAGGGGGCGAGAGGAGCTAGATGGAGGCGTACGAGTGCATAAATTTTTAGACATATTAACCGGCCTTTTTTTCAGACGAATAAATATGTATCGGGGTCAGTTATCTTTATAAAATTTATCTACATGTTGTGTGTGTATAACTTCAACCCCTTTCGGGGAGGGAGTTTGACAACCGTATGGATGTTGGTTGAAAAGCATTACATAAAAATAACGCAAAATCAACCAAAATTGATGTCGAATTCGGGGATATGCATGTCACACTATTTAATTATGACAATCAACTTGACATTTAACTCCCCCAAACGGGGGTTGACGGGGGTTGACGGGGGATTGACATTTTCTAACATGTTAAACAGTCTATATTTTCGTGGAATAAATAATTGTCGGGGTCCATGTCACATCCACACCCATGTAGTTTAATAAAAATATTAAAAACTGATTATTATTATATATATATTGAAGGCATGGTTTTTTAGCGAGATGTATCACATATTTTAATTTTGTATCTGTATTTTATTCGTAAATTAAACATTCAATATAATCGGTATTGTCTTTATCTGAGACATAAGACTTTCTTACGCAACACGTCGACTTTTCAAGTTTCTTTTTAATCTCATGACCTTTTATCTTACGCAATAAACTAAGTAATTATACATTTATGAAAATAATACTATTACGAACATTGGTGTGTATCACAATATACATGTATATATTTACGTTTGCCGGTCAAAATAGTAGATTGTTGATGGTAGGACTTACACAATACCCCGCACACTTACCTCGACATGTGAGGTTCGTTTCCTTGTTTGCCCAAGCTCAAAACAGGCGGTAGTAGAGTATTAAGGACGTGGGATCGGGTACAGCGAGTAGCAACTATTGGTCCTTTCATATATGTCTTTCGATATTATACAAAACACTGAGTGTGGGCGCCGTGAATTATTTAAACTAAGAGTACCTCTACGAAGGGATTACGAGTTTATATTTTCTGGAAATTTTTAATACAAGTAAGTGTCTTTAACCTATTGCTGTGAAGAAATAGCGTGACAGGAGAATCAGATAGTACACAATTAAAAACAACACCTTTTTAATGATAGATCAGAAGAAAATATTGTTATATGAAGAACGTTTTTATACAGAAATTTGTAGATAAAACCCCAACAACAGCTGCATCTGGTAGGTCGGAATTTTACTACTTACCCCACACACTTCCGATGGTGGGAGACTGGTTTGTTGTGGGGTCGCATCACTTCGTTCACCGAGTCGCAAACACATAGGAGGCAGCTGGCCGACTATTGCAATAGAAGTAGCGAACAACTCTAACGGTAGGCCCATGAAAAACTAACAGACGTACCTCGGCTTGTGGAAACCTTAGTTTTGGAAACGAGAGTGAGGAAGAGGCATCCCCAGAGGTAGCTCCTTCCACCTCTCCGGGAAGATTCACCTGTGATTGAAGAGCACTCACAGTCTTCCTTGATACGTATGTAACATGCCCATCGCAGTTACGTAAAGTGATGCGAATACAATTAATATTCACATACAAGATTACGCTGATTAACGTTAAATGCGCTTCCGTAAACCTCAAGTAAAGTTCTATCAGGTTCTGATTAACACAGTTCATACTTTCAAGTTTAATATAAACACAGTTACTGTAAACTGTTACATTTACGTTGATTTACGTAGAATACAATTTATTCACAAACAAAGTTCTATTTGGTTACAGAAATACAGTTCGAAGATGTATCTTTCAGTCGTGCGGTAAATACACAATTAAAGTTCACACATGACTTCTATTTTACAGAAATACACTTGCGGCAGGATATTTTAGAAATCAAATATGGAGAAATCATATTTGGTTTACCGAAAGTCCTTTTCAGGAGCTAGTGAAAATTGCGGATGAGATGGCTTACTCATTATTTGCCAAGGAACACCGCGAAGAGTTTGAGAGTATTCGTAGTTCTGGTCAACGGAGTCTGGAGACTTCTCGATCTAGTAATGAGCGTATTCATCGGAGGGAGTTTAAAATATACAATGACATTACTTGTTATAAATGTAAAAGAGTAGGACATGTGAGAAACAGATGTCCTGAATTAAACATTAATCAAAATAGGCAGTCGGGAAAGTTGTAAGGGCTGGTAGCAACAGATCGGCTAGTGCACCCATTAATATTGTTAGTAGGTCTCGTAAATGTAATGAGGATCCGTGGGTATTAGTGAGGATAAAGGATCACGAAGTACCTGCTATTATAAATAGCGGAGCTAGGGTGTCGGTAATGGATGATAAAGTGTTCCAAAATTTGCAGCGTTTAAATTTAATTAAGAAGGAGTTTGAAGTGAGTACCAGCTGTTATACAGCTCTTGGGGAATTCATGCAAGTAAGTAAAGGTATCAGGTGTCATGCGAAGATTGAGAAATATTCGTTGGATCAATGTTTTAATGTGGTTAATAAGTTAGTAGCTCCTCTTATATTAGGAATGAATTTAATTAATAAAACAAAAATGGAAATATTTCCTTGGAGACGAAAAATTAAATTTGGATTTGATGAAGAAAGGGAATGTGAATTTTCCTCTTGGATAAACCTTAAATCCTTGGGCGTTAACTATATAAAGGATGAACTTATGGAAAGGCAGTTGGTGTTTGCGAAAGTTGCTGAACAGAAAAGTTTAGGAGATTTCTGTAATTTGCTAAGGGAATATCCGAATTTGTTTAGTAGCAAATTGGATACTTGAAAAGGTCGGTGTTGTGAAATTGAATTCTCACATGAATAACCTGTGCGATTGGCCGCTTATCAGTTCCTTCCCCCCCAAAAAAATATCGATTCTCAGAGTTTATGTTAAATAAGTGAGTAATTGAGACCAGATAATCGAATTATGCATCTCCAGCTTTCCTGGTGCCTAAATCAAATGGAAAATATAGATTAGTGGTCATATTTTATAAATTAAATGAAAAGGTCAAATTCGATTTCTTCCCATGCCAACGATAGAGAGTGCGTTCCAACATTTTCCAGGGGCTACCATATTTTCAGTGGTAGATTTAAACGTGGCTTACCATCAGATCCCTCTGACGGCTAAAAGTCGTCGTTGTACGGCGTTTATCACACCACTTGGACTATATGAGTTCACCAAGCTTCCGATGGGCATTTCGATAGGATCTCAGGTTTTTGGTAGAGAAATTGAGTATTTTCCGATCTGAAATATAAATGTTTGTTCCATTTTGCCGATAATATTTTAATTTATTCCAAATCTAAGAAGAAACATCAAAATCATCTTAGAATAGTTTTTTCTAGACTTCAGAATGCGGGATTCACAGTAAATAAGGATTAAATTACCTTAGGAGGCAGAAATATTAAATTTTTGGGACATCATATATTAAAGCAGTTCAGGAATTTCCGACTTTGTGGGAATGACTGGGTTTTATTCCAAATTCATACCGAAGTATGCCGAAATAGTAGCGCCCTTGAATAAGCTTAAAGAGAAAAATGGAGATTTTGAGTGAGGAGATGTTCAGGAACGGGCGTTTATGAACTTGAAGAAAGCTGTGAGCACTGCCCCAATTCTACAGTTACCTAATTTTCAAAAGAAATTTGTCATGCAATGTGACGCGAGTGATTTGGCGATTTCTGCTGTACTGAATCAAGAAGTCGATAATTCCTTGGCACCGATAGCTTTTGCCAGCCGAAAATTAACGCCTCAAGGAATAAAATATTCCACCTACAAGAAGGAATGCTTGATGGTTGTTTACGGGTGCGAAAGATTTCGATAGTTCGTGAAACACAAAGAATTCACCGTTCATACTGATAGTGAGGGATTGTCATGGTTAAGGGATCATCCCCGGGGGTGGGGATGTGTTGGACGTTGAATTCTTAGATTATCACCATTTAAATTTAAAATTGTTTACATAACTGTTATATCTAACTTGGAGGCAGCTTGTCGCGAATGTTCGAAGAACGGACAGAAAATTTACCAATAATATGAGTGCGGATGAGGGAGGTCCTAATTTCGTGATGGGTATTCTAACTAATTTTCCTGCTTCGTTTGAATGTTTTGTCTCACATCAAAAGGCGGATGAAGAATTCCGGAAAATATATACAAAAATTCGGATAGGTGATCCGTCAGTAAGACGATATAGAATAAAGCGAGGATTGATTGTAGTTTCTCCAAAAGATGGAAAAAAAGGAGAAACTATTTGTACTTTCGTTGGTGCGAAAAATTCTGCTATGTTATTTTCATGATGGTATGATGGGTGCTAATTTGGGAGTATCTAAAACATATAACAAGGTTCAAATAAATTTGTTTTTGGCCTAGGATGTATAAATGTGTAAAGTCGTATGTAAAGACCTGTGATATTTGCCAAAGGACGAAGCCGGCTCAAAATTCTCAAGTGGGGTTGCATTCGGCTGATGTCACTCAGAGACCTGTTCAATGCTTATTTCTGGATTTCGTGGGACCCATGTCCAGAACTACTTCAGGAAATACAGTCATATTTTCGGTGTTGGACTCCTTTTCTAAATTCGTATTGTTGTTTCCTATGAGAAAAGTGTCAGCTAGCACCATAGTTGAACAATGACAAGTCAAAATATTTGGCCAGTTCGGTATACCAGAAGAAATTGACACTGATAACGCGGGATGTTTTCGTTCTAAAATATTTAAGGATTGTCTGTTTCAGTGGGGAATAAGAGGAATTTATACTTCACCTTTTTATTCAAAAGGTTTCCAAGTGAAAAGATTCCATAGAAATTGAAAGGCAGCCTTGATTTCGTATAACCACAATCAATATAATAAATGGGATCTGAATTTATATCTTCTTCAATACGGGTTCAATAATGCGTGCCACGAGGGTGTAAATAAAACTCCGGCAAAGTTATTTTTACGTTGAGAGTTAAATTCTCCTCTGTAATTTAAAATGGAAACTAAACAATTCGGATAATATTAGTACGACAGCAAAGCGTAAAATTTGGGATGAAGCTGTAACTAATTTGCAGAAGGCGCGCATAAAGTCGCCGCTAGGGACAATACTGGTAGGCAAGACCACACTTATGAGGCAGGTGAAACAATTTCCTCAAAGTTGAAAATTGAAACAGATTTCTGCCAAACTAGATTTCAAATGGTCCCCACCAGTTAAAATGGTACGATTCTTATCTCCCGTTACAAGGGAATTGGTTTGTCCAAGTCGGGAGTAATCTTTAGAAAGGCCCATGTTAGCCATTTGAAGCCGTATTACACCTCTTAAAACTTGAAACAAAGCTCTCTCTCGGAGTAATTCTTGACGTTCTTCGAAAAGTTTTCAATGTTTAACTATAAAACAAAAGTGTATATTTGGTAAAGTAACAAAGCTGTTATTATGCGTTTGGTTTGGGTGATGTGAAGAAGACATACTCAGCCGTAAGGGACTTATTAAAGATATCAGGAGTTTTCGGTTCTCCAAGGAATGTTTTCACCTTTTTTTTTGAAGCATAATAAATTGATGGCAAATTTATGATTTCAGTTTTTATTTATGAGGCAGATATCAAATATGGACGTTGAGCTGAACCTCAAGTCACTCGTAGTGCAAAAGGACATCGTCACTGTCATCAGCATGCGGGGAGACAGTGAACCTTTTATTATTATTATTTTTTATTTAAATTAAGTTTTAGTCCGGAGACTTTACAGTTGTGATAATAATATAATAAACGTACTTACAATTGTAAAAATTAAACAAATAAAACAAACGGTATTTACAATTTGTAAATATTTGTGGTCTTGGATGTGACCCTTGTCATAAGTTTGAGACTTATTTTCCTCATTTTAGCCGGCATGATGTTAGCGATCGATCTGGTCATTGGGGAAACTTGATGTTTCAAAAGCGTTAATAAGGTTACGGGGAAAGATGGGAGAAGGTAGTGCCAGTTGGTAGGAGGGGCTAGAGTTAGATAATTCCGGAGTGATTTAGGGGGAGGATGATGTCAATTGGGAGTTTACGTTTTAGTCTGCGATTTTGTCAAGGAGGGGGTGGGATACTGTAGAAAAGCTCAATGGTGGGATTTGGATAAAGAGGGGAGGAGATTGACGGGTCTATAACTATGTGGACAGAATTTGGGTTTATTTGGCTTTGGGATCATTATTATATGTGCGTGCTTCCAGGCTATTGGGTAATATAATGTACGGATTATTGCATTGAAAATGATTGTTATTAAGGTTGAAGCTTTTTTAAGGAGGTTTTTCAGGTGGAGGGGAGTGATAAGGTCGTGACCGGCGTAGTGTTTATTTTTTAATTTGTTTATGGTTGAGCGGACTAGGGGAGGACTAAATAGTTTAGGTAGAGCTGAATTTGAAGAGGTTGGAGGAGAGTGTTATTTATCTTGTTATTGTGGTAAAAGTTAATTGTTTGGTTTGGAGAGAATTGGGATGTGAGAATGTTTGCGAATAGATTAGCTTTATGGGCTGGAGAGGTATACCATTGGTTTTGATGTTTGAGAGGAGGGATATCACAATGAGGTTTGGTTAGGATTTTGGTTTTTCTCCATATGGAGTAGTCGGAGGAATTCAGTTGTTGGAGATGATTAAAGTAGTTTGCGTCGAAGGTGTCTTTTAATGCTAGTTTGAGCTGTCGGGAAATAGTGTTAAAGTGGGTTTTGTCAGCTGGGTGTTTAGATGCAATCCATCTTTTACGGGAATATTATTTTGTGTATAGAAGGTCTTTTATGATGGAGTTTAAGGGATATTGACAACGTTTTTTAGTTGGGGTTGGTAAGCGGGAATCTGATGCAGAAGAAAGGATGAGTGTTTGCAAGTTGTCAAGAGCTGTGTCAATATCGGAAGGAGATTTGAGAGGAATTTGTTAATTTATTTGTGGGTCGATGAGAGAAGAGTAACGTTGCCAATTTATGAAGTGGCTATTTATATTCGGAAAAGCGAGTGGAATTACAGTAAGATTTAGATGGGCGACATAAGGGAGGTGATCTGAGGAAAGTTCGTGCAGTACCGTAAAGTAGTGGGAGGTTTTAAAATAGATAAAGAAGTCAAGGATATCTGGAGATCTTGCATTGTCTGGATAAAAGGTGGGCTCCGGAGGGAAGATAATTTGGTGTGGTTTATGGAGGATAAAATTGTATAGGTTTATTCCTCTGGGATTGGGAATTCTGGATCCAACAAAATGGGGATGCTTAGCATTGAAATCGCCTCCTAAAATGAATGGAGCATGGCATGCATTTAGGAGTTTAGACCAAAAGTCATGTGGAAGAGTTATAGAAGGCGAAGAGTAGAAGCTGGCTATGTTAATTGATTGGTTGTTATAGAGGTTTAGTGTTAATTGGAATTCTTTGGTCGTTATGGGAGAAAGCTGATTATAATTAGTGGAGTTTTTGATAAGGATAGCGGATCCTCCTTTTCTGGTGAAGTCAGGGTTTTGTACCCATGGATGTTGAGACGGTGTGTGTGCGTGAGTTTGGTTTCGGCCAAATGGAGGATTTGTATTTCGTGGGTATTTAGAAAAAAGGGAAAGTTCGTGGAATTTGTTGTATACTCCTCGGTCATTCCATGTGCATATGGAGAAGTTTTTGTGAGGATAAGGGTTCATTTATTTAGCCTCAATAAGCTTGGATAATAGGGTTGAAAGTGGTGTGATAAGGGAGATGGTTCTATCAATTTTGGTGCAAAACGATAGTAGTATTTGGTCTTGGTTCGAAGTGTTAGTTTGGGTTGATTGTGAAGGATGTTGTACTTGTGAAGAGGGGGGATATTTTAGGATACTGGCGTAGGAATGGGCATTGCTATTTTTACTAGATGTAGGTTGGGGAGCTGTGTGATTGGGAGTGCAGTTTGAGGTTGATGAGGTAGAGGGTTTGTATGGGTTGGGTTTGTTGTAGAAATTTTGAAGCGATTTATAATGTGGACAGCCCCGGTAGTTCGCAGTGTGTGGGCCTTTGGAATTGGTGCAAATTGGGGTAGAGGATTTTGTGTTAGGACACTTTGAAGAGAGGTGATAGGATTCGCAGCGTACACAGGGCTGGGGGGGGGGGTGATTGTGGCAGTAGTTTTTTGAGTGACCGAAGGCTTGGCACTTCATACATTGGACAATGGATCTTTTTGTTTTAAGAGGTTTTATTTTTACATTACAGTGGTATAGAGTAGTTATTTCAAAGATTGTATGGTTTTTGGGGTCACGGGAAAGATCCAGGAAAAATAGTGTAAGCTGATGAAAATAGTAGAGGGTAGCACTTGGCGAGGTGTGGCGGGAGGGGCACTATCTGTAGGTTCTTCTTCGTTTTGAAATATTTGGAAACGGTTTGATGTGAGAAAAGGAGAGTTTTGATGAGAGTTGTGGTTGTTTGATGTTGTAGGGTTTGGGATGCTAGGTGGTGTATTTGAGGGAATGCCTTTTCTTTTTTTTGAAGGAATAGTCGTAAAAGCTGGGGAGAGAGGGATAGGTAATTCGTTAGAGTCTGTTGATGGCTGGTTGAGGTTTTCACCTTCAAGATACGTATCCATGATGGAGACGGGAGCCTCGAGTTGGGGCTGCTGCGTTGCGATGCTGACGCTCTCGGAGGGGCGGCAGGGGGCGAGAGGAGCTAGATGGAGGCGTACGAGTGCATAAATTTTTAGACATATTAACCGGCCTTTTTTTCAGACGAATAAATATGTATCGGGGTCAGTTATCTTTATAAAATTTATCTACATGTTGTGTGTGTATAACTTCAACCCCTTTCGGGGAGGGAGTTTGACAACCGTATGGATGTTGGTTGAAAAGCATTACATAATAATAACGCAATATCAACCAAAATTGGTGTCGAATCCGGGGATATGCATGTCACACTATTTAATTATGACAATAAACTTGACATTTAACTCCCCCAAACGGGGTT
This sequence comes from Zhengitettix transpicula, assembly GCA_037074705.1. Taxonomy (NCBI): domain Eukaryota; kingdom Metazoa; phylum Arthropoda; class Insecta; order Orthoptera; family Tetrigidae; genus Zhengitettix; species Zhengitettix transpicula. The sequence goes on along the minus strand of CM073590.1, from coordinate 12,219,480 downwards.
GGGCGGGGTAATGACATTTTCTAACATGTTAAACAGTCTATATTTTCTTGGATTAAATAATTGTCGGGGTCCATGTCACATTAACACCCATGTAGTTTAATAAAAAATATTAAAAACTGAATATTATTATAATTATATTGAAGGCATGGTTTTTTAGCGAGATGTATCACATATTTTAATTTTGTATCTGTATTTTATTCGTAAAATATTCAATATAATCGGTATTGTCTTTATCTGAGACATAAGACTTTCTAACGCAACACGTCGACTTTTCAAGTATCTTTTTAATGTCATGACCTTTTATCTTACGCAATAAACTAAGTAATTATACATTTATGAAAATAATACTATTACGAACATTGGTGTGTATCACAATATACATGTATATCTTTACGTTTGCCGGTCAAAATAGTAGATAGTTGATGGTAGGACTTACACAATACCCCGCACACTTACCTCGACATGTGAGGTTCGTTTACTTGTTTGCCCAAGCTCAAAACAGGCGGTAGTAGAGTATTAAGGACGTGGGATCGGGTACAGCGAGTAGCAACTATTGGTCCTTTCATATATGTCTTTCGATATTATACAAAACACTGAGTGTGGGCGCCGTGAATTATTTAAACTAAGAGTACCTCTACGAAGGGATTACGAGTTTATATTTTCTGGAAATTTTTAATACAAGTAAGTGTCTTTAACCTATTGCTGTAAAGAAATAGCGTGACAGGAGAATCAGATAGTAGACAATTAAAAACAACACCTTATTAATGACAGATCACAAGAAAATATTGTTATATGAAGAACGTTTTTATTCAGAAATTTGTAGATAAAACCCCAACAACAGCTGCATCTGGTAGGTCGGAATTTTACTACTTACCCCACACCCTTCCGATGGTGGGAGACTGGTTTGTTGTGGGGTCGCATCACTTCGTTCACCGTGTCGCAAACACATAGGAGGCAGCTGGCCGACTATTGCAATAGAAGTAGCGAACAACTCTAACGGTAGGCCCATGAAAAACTAACAGACGTACCTCGGCTTGTGGAAACCTTAGTTTTGGAAACGAGAGTGAGGAAGAGGCATCCCCAGAGGTAGCTCCTTCCACCTCTCCGGGAAGATTCACCTGTGATTGAAGAGCACTCACAGTCTTCCTTGATACGTATGTAACATGTCCATCGCAGTTACGTAAAGTGATACGAATACAATTAATATTCACATACAAGATTACGCTGATTAACGTTAAATGCGCTTCCGTAAACCTCAAGTAAAGTTCTATCAGGTTCTGATTAACACAGTTCATACTTTCAAATTTAATATATACACAGTTACTGTAAACTCTTACATTTACGTTGATTTACGTAGAATACAATTTATTCACAAACAAAGTTCTATTTGGGTACAGAAATACAGTTCGAAGATGTATCTTTCCATCGTGCGGTAAATACACAATTAAAGTTCACACAAGACTTCTATTTTACAGAAATACACTTGCGGCAGGATATTTTAGATATCAAAGTACACGGGGTATGGCCGCTATGGGCAAATCATGGAGGAACTTCGACACTTGATTAAATTTCAGCCGCATGGATTGTCCGTCGTCAGCACCCCCGGGATGACGTAGCTTAGATCTCGGCAAATCAACTGGTCAGAAGCACTAGGGTACAATCATTTCCCCTAATTCCGTAGAACTCCAGTTTATGTAATTAAATTTAGTGACCAACCAGGTCTTGATGAAGTGCAGATATCTGCAATATTAAGTTCACATTATATAAAAACCAGGTAAACATAAGTAATATAATTTAATTTAGATTGTGAGGAATTACAACATTCACATGCATTACTTGAAAAAGCTAAAACCAAAATCGACTGGAATGAAAGGAAATAATTTTAAAAATCACGCAAATTTTTACTTATATTTTTCAAAGAGCAACGTGAAGGCAGAACTTACGATGGATGACTTGAAAACTGCACACATTGAGCTTTGTAGCGACCAGTTTCCGCCAAGTTGTCCGACAAATTGAACGTCATCGAATTACTTTGTTGCCATGATCTGAGGATTTCCTAAGTTCAAAAACTCATTTTAATAAACTATTTGAACGAATACATTAAGAACAATGTCCCATAAGAGGATGTGAGTTGTTCCTTACCTGAATCACCAACAACACGAACTTGGTTGCTTACAGCTCGCTTATTTCGGAAACCAGCACCAACAGTGAATTTAATATAACCAATGTTCCGAAAAAGATTTAAAAATTTTGAATTGCGATTTATAATTTCGATACTGAAATTTTGATTAACAGCAGGGAGGAGATTGAAAATTTTAAATCGAATTTGGGTAGACGAAACGGGCTTCTAAATCTTGAGGAGATATCTTTCGGCGGGGACAGGGTTCGGTTTCGTCTACTACCGAAGAAATGTCGGCCAGGGACGAGGAGGCCGCGCTCTCGGGCAGTGCGTCGGAGTCGTCGTTGTCCGAGATGTCGTCTATCGGAAAAATATAGACGAATTTATAATTTAAAATTTCCTCCCTGGTGAAATGAGGTTTCGGTTGAGGGGGCTGAATGACAATGGGAGGCTCCTGTTTATTCGCGGCGGGGGGATCAAAATTTGGTTGCTCATATAAACAGGAGCAAAAAAAATTCACGAAAGTTCTAAACATTGCTTATATTAAGTTTCTCTCACGTGTCAGATACAATTCTGCTTCCGTCTAGCGTCTTGTCTTCAAAAGAAGTGATGCGTGGTAACGGTGACATTGTTGAGGAATTCTCACCTTGGTCAGAGATGTACGCAATATAAATATTTATTTATCAAAATTATAGGCAGTAGGTATTAATATTCAACGAAACAAATACATTGTGAAATACTGAAAGAGGAATTCCACGTCATTACGATTTGTTTTCCCTTTAAAAAATGTACTTACTTCGGTAGTCCTAAAGGCTTAAATATCATATAATTGCAAAGAGTAAGTGATACATGTCCTACCAATGTGGAAGGAAATAAATATCTTATAATTTCTTTTCTTCATGGATAAATTGCAATTACGTTATATTTGTAGAGTTCCCAAAATACTTTGCATAGTTTACACGGATACGAGCGTTGAGTTTGCGTTGATTTTAATAGTTTAGCCCCACCTGATTGCTGAAAATTGAATGTAATAATTAATCTCAGCTTCATCCATAACCCGAGGTTCTTCTCCAATCTCGGATATTTTCGTTATTTTCATGGAATACCTCTCCACCCTAGCCTTCATGGTTCTCTCCTACCAAGCCGATAGGGTTTGTAATTACACACGGAATATATTGTAAAATATTATGAGTCTCATTGACAATTTATTCGACGCAAATATTGACAGGTTACAATTTTTCGACGTTTCTAGCCTTGCCCACTAGAAACCAGCCTGCAAACATGTGGTTGTCATATAAAAAAATCAGTGAAATCGATAACCACGATCGATTAGTATGAAATGTCTGTTGTTTTCGCTTTATTTTCTGGAACCACTCTTCCGCCACAAACCCTAGCCGTGCTCCTCTCCAACCCGAACGGGATTCAAATTATACAAAATGTCGTACAAATACTATCAATCTAATTAATTGAAAAATATATTATTGTTAAAAGCGAATCCCTAACCTCAGAAATGAATCTAATCTCGGTCCTTGCGCATTATTTTCATGTAACGCTTCAGCAAACCCCGCCTCTAAGCGTGCTCCCATCGCATGCCCATAGGGGATGAAATCATACACATAATATATTTAGAAATATGATGAGTCTCATTGACCCCGCAAAATACTTATTCGTCGCCAATATAGACAGGTTAACATTTTTTAACGTAGAATTTAATTTTGCCTTCCATAGTATTACGATATTGTCCGCGCATTTACGGATACTACTGGGGGGAAATGTAGTAATATGCAACGTCTACTGCTGTTCAGATTGTACTATTTTCGATCAACTTTCTTATAAATTGGAGCAAGTTTGCATGTATAAATTCTCTTTCAAAATACATGGTTTTTAAACGTTTCAGACTAGAAAACATATATGTTCTACTGATGTGTTGCATTTTTCCCTGTTTACAAGAAAACAGATTACGATTAAACTTTGCAGCGGATAAAGGTGCAACCACAAATAATATTTCTGCCACCCTGCGTAATCAGTCCCAAGGACAATTGTTCCAAACAGTATGAGTTTAGGTACGGATTTTTTAATACTAATTCATTAGTTCCATTTCTCTGCTGAGAAAGTAGTACAAGTCTAGTTGATATTCATTACAATTATGATTAGAACGACTTATAAACTAATGCAATTCGCTATTGAGAACTATACATAAATAGTAAATATGAATTATTGCAAAAGTACAGATTTGAAAGAGCATTAAACGAGAGCAGTTCTATATAAGAGACAAGGATAAGAATTTTTCTTTGTATTGTAGAAATTCACTACGCAAGTATCACAAAATTTCGCAAGTAACCCTGCACTGCTTAATTCACAAAGGTCTTAGACAAATGCAAGGATTATACAAATTAAAAATGTCCCCGGAAGAATTTATCAGTCAGCTTTTCACAAAGATAAATATTTATTTTAATCTAATATTATCTTCTATACAAATGATAAAGGATGTACTTAGGTTTTTTCTATAGAAATTTTATTTCGTGGATAGAATGCAACAAAACGTGGTACAGATATTCTGCAAAACTCGAGAACCGGTACTGTGGTGTTGAAAGGGTGGGGGGATGAGAAACCGCTTGCATTACGTGAACCGAAACTGTCAATATTTGCGTCGAATAAATTTTTTGAGGGGTCAATGAGACTCATAATATTTTACAATATATTTTTCGGTCACCATAACTTAGTGTTTTCAGTTTTCAGCGGAAGATATATGATGACATTTGTCGGCAGATAAATGTTATCTGTGAACTATATTTTACAAAAATGGTTATTATCTTTTTATGTAATAATAATCATTTTTTCACTTTGGTGTGGAGAATATTTTTATATAATTGGATTGTTTAGCGCTTTGTTGTTGTTGTTTTTAAAAAAGATTATTTCGAATCAACACAAATCTTGATTTTGTTTCATGTCTACGATTAATGTTCTGTAGGATCTGTCGAAAGAGGAATTGATCCAGGAATTGAGAGGTGCTGGGCAGGAGGCGACAGATTGTAAGTGGGAATTGCTGCAAAAATTGTCAGAATATTTGTATCAGAGAGGAGATGTCGAAATAAATGCAGCCCGGGCACGATATGAAGATAAGTTGTTATCTAAACAATATATTGGACGATTTAATAATCAGGTTTCTAAGGAATCTGTAAATCAAACAGATTTGGAAATATTATCGCGTAATTCTGAAGTTGTTGGTAGTTCGGTGGTAAAAGAAATGTTTGATAAGTCGAATGTGAAAATGTTTATGGAGTTAGTTAAAATAATTCGGCATTTGTAGGAAGGAGTTTGTTTACAATTTCTGTTGAAATTAATTCCGTTGTATAAGTTACGTTTGGTGCAGTTTATAGATAGATAGATAGATTTATTCACCATTAGCCCTCTAATGAGGAAATAGGATTCGTCACAAATGTACAGTAGATAAATTGCATATAAACTTATAATACACAAAAACATACACAAAAATTCATATCTGTTTACATTTGTCTAGTCACTACAATCATACACACAATTTTTAGGAAACACGCACACGACACAAATCACTTCCTGGTATTAATCTCCTGTCGCTAGGTACGGAGGGATGTCGTCATAGATATTTACTAAAACAGAAAGCAGAGGCAGGAAAACAGAACCAAAAGGGGAAAACTGGACAAACTATTTACATATTTATAGCATATTCGTCAATTTTGTAGGCAAGGCAGTTCAACGAATGTCAGACCGATTCAAAAATTCGTGTACGGAGTAATAAGTTCCATTGACAAGGTAAGTTTTACACTCCTTTACGAATAAGTTGTAGTGGTTGATGTTCTTTACATGATCAGGAAGGCTGTTAAATAGTGCGATACCGGAATAATGAACGCTAGACTCATAGAGACTGAGGCTGTGCTTCTCAGACCTATGAACTGAACGGTTTCTTGTGTCGTAGCCATGATTGTCCCCGTTACTTGCAAAAAGGTTCATGTTGCGTTTAACAAATTTTATTATTTCTAATATGTAAGCGCTAGGTAGAGTCAGAATATGAAGTCTTTTGAACAGCGGCCTGCAGCTTTCTCTAGCATCTGAACCTGATATAATTCTAATGGCTCGTTTTTGCAGTTTGAAAACATCCACACAACGAGAACAATTGCCCCAGTTGGCAATACCGTAACACATATGTGAATGAAAGTAGGCAAAGTAGACTAGTGAAGCAGTTTTGGTATCAACTTGTTGCGTCAATAGTCTCAATGAGTAACAAACAGAACTAAGTTTGCGCACGAGGCGATCAATGTGCAAGTTCCATTTTAATTTCATGTCGACTTGCAAGCCGAGGAAAGTCGCATGATCAGAGAACTTATCCGTTACGATGTTGTTGGTTTCTGTTGTAAAACGAAATAACCTAGTTTTCTGTACATTGAGCGTTAATTTATTGACGGCGAACCAAGTATTTAGGTCTCTAGATGCAGTCTCAATCTTCGCATTGAGATTATTTAAATCAATGTCCGTAATTAACAAATTAGTGTCATCTGCGTATAAGACAGATTTTATAGGGTCCATATATTCTGGAAGATCGTTAATATACAAAAGAAAAAGCAGGGGACCTAATATTGAGCCCTGAGGCACGCCACAAGAAATGCCCTCCCATTCTGACAAGTGCACCTCACCAGCTTTGTTTTTTAAGGCTACCTTCTGTTTCCGATTGTTGAGATAAGATTTAAAGAGTGCCAAAGCGTTGCCTCTGATCCCATAATATTATAATTTTTGGAGGAGTATGCTGTAATCTACAAGATCAAATACCTTCGAGAGATCAGCAAAAATTCCGGCTACTTTCAGTTTTTCATCAAGGGAATTTTGTATACTCTGAATGAACTCGTACATAGCGGTGCTCGTGGATTTTTGTTTGAGGAAGCCCTGTTGAGCCAGAGTAATTACTTTATACTTCGTCAAGAATTCAAGTAACTTTTTGTGTAAAATTTTTTCTAGTATTTTTGAAAATATCGGAAGTAGAGAAATTGGTCTGTAATTTGATGCGTCGGTGGGCGAACCCTTTTTGTTGTATTACGGGAAAGATCTCAGGTAGAGAGTTAGAAATATTTGGTCAAGCTAGGTTGGAATAATGGACCTGGGACCAACTGCAACAGTATTTGGTTGATACAATTATTGCCGAGAGTTATAAAGAAGAATTTGTAAGGCAATATGTAACGCGACGATTTCAGAAACTCGGAGAATCTTTCTCGGACTATATTAGAGATATATACAAGCAAATAAAATATTCAGTCACATTTCGCAAGAAACCCCACTTATTAAAGTAATTCTGCAGAATCTGAAGACTTGTGTGGAGAAATCATCTTTGGTTTACCGAAAGGCCTTTTCAGGAGCTAGTGAAAATTGCGGATGAGATGGCTTACTCATTATTTGCCAAGGAACACCGCGAAGAGTTTGAGAGTATTCGTAGTTCTGGTCAAGGGAGTCTGGAGACTTCTCGATCTAGTAATGAGCGTATTCATCGGAGGGAGTTTAAAATATACAATGACATTACTTGTTATAAATGTAAAAGAGAAGGAAATGTGAGAAACAGATGTCCTGAATTAAACATTAATCAAAATAGGCAGTCGGGAAAGATGTAAGGGGTGGTAGCAACAGATCGGCTAGTGCACCCATTAATATTGTTAGTAGGTCTCGTAAATGTAATGAGGATCCGTAGGTATTAGTGAGGATAAAGGATCACGAAGTACCTGCTATTATAAATAGCGGAGCTAGGGTGTCGGTAATGGATGATAAAGTGTTCCAAAATTTGCAGCGTTTAAATTTAATTAAGAAGGAGTTTGAAGTGAGTACCAGCTGTTATACAGCTCTTGGGGAATTCATGCAAGTAAGTAAAGGTATCAGGTGTCATGCGAAGATTGAGAAATATTCGTTGGATCAATGTTTTAATGTGGTTAATAAGTTAGTAGCTCCTCTTATATTAGGAATGAATTTAATTGATAAAACAAAAATGGAAATATTTCCTTGGAGACGAAAATTTAAATTTGGATTTGATGAAGAAAGGGAATGTGAATTTTCCTCTTGGATAAACCTTAAATCCTTGGGCGTTAACTATATAAAGGATGAACTTATGGAAAGGCAGTTGGTGTTGGCGGAAGTTGGTGAACAGGAAAGTTTGGGAGATTTCTGTAATTTGCTAAGGGAATATACGAATTTGTTTAGTAGCAAATTGGATACTGTAAAAGGTCGGTGTTGTGAAATTGAATTCTCACATGAATAACCTGTCCGATTGGCCGCTTATCAGTTACCCTCCCCCCCAAAAAAATATCGATACTCAGAGTTTATGTTAAATAAGTGAGTAATTGAGACCAGATAATCGAATTATGCATCTCCAGCTTTCCTGGTGCCTAAATGGAATGGAAAATATAGATTAGTGGTCATATTTTATAAATTAAATGAAAAGGTCAAATTCGATTTCTTCCCATGCCAACGATAGAGAGTGCGTTCCAACATTTTCCAGGGGCTACCATTTTTTCAGTGATAGATTTAAACGTGGCTTACCATCAGATCCCTCTGACGGCTAAAAGTCGTCGTTGTACGGCGTTTATCACACCACTTGGACTATATGAGTTCACCAAGCTTCCGATGGGCATTTCGATAGGATCTCAGGTTTTTGGTAGAGAATTTGATAGAGTATTTTCCGATCTGAAATATAAATGTGTGTTCCATTTTGCCGATGATATTTTAATTTATTCAAAATCTAAGGAGAAACGTCAAAATCATCTTAGAATAGTTTTTTCTAGACTTCAGAATGCGGGATTCACAGTAAATAAGGATTAAATTACCTTAGGAGGCAGAAATATTAAATTTTTGGGACATCATATATTAAAGCAGTTCAGGAATTTCCGACTTTGTGGGAATGACTGGGTTTTATTCCAAATTCATACCGAAGTATGCCGAAATAGTAGCGCCCTTGAATAAGCTTAAAGAGAAAAATGGACATTTTGAGTGAGGAGATGTTCAGGAACGGGCGGTTATGAACTTGAAGAAAGCTGTGAGCACTGCCCCAATTCTCCAGTTACCTAATTTTCAAAAGAAATTTGTCATGCAATGTGACGCGAGTGATTTGGCGATTTCTGCTGTACTGAATCAAGAAGTCGATAATTCCTTGGCACCGATAGCTTTTGCCAGCCGAAAATTAACGCCTCAAGGAATAAAATATTCCACCTACAAGAAGGAATGCTTGGTGGTTGTTTACGGGTGCGAAAGATTTCGATAGTTCGTGAAACACAAAGAATTCACCGTTCATACTGATAGTGAGGGATTGTCATGGTTAAGGGATCATCCCTGGGGATATGGATGTGTTGGACATTGGATTCTTAGATTATCACCATTTTAATTTAAAATTGTTTACATAACTGTTATATCTAACTTGGAGGCAGCTTGTCGCGAATGTTCGAAGAACGGACAGAAAATTACCAATAATATGAGTGCGGATGAGGGAGGTCCTAATTTCGTGATGGGTATTCTAACTAATTTTCCTGCTTCGTTTGAATGTTTTGTCTCACATCAAAAGGCGGATGAAGAATTCCGGAAAATATATACAAAAATTCGGATAGGTGATCCGTCAGTAAGACGATATAGAATAAAGCGAGGATTGATTGTAGTTTCTCCAAAAGATGGGAAAAAAGGAGAAACTATTTGTACTTTCGTTGGTGCGAAAAATTCTGCTATGTTATTTTCATGATGGTATGATGGGTGCTAATTTGGGAGTATCTAAAACATATAACAAGGTTCAAATAAATTTGTTTTTGGCCTGGGATGTATAAATGTGTAAAGTCGTATGTAAAGACCTGTGATATTTGCCAAAGGACGAAGCCGGCTCAAAATTCTCAAGTGGGGTTGCATTCGGCTGATGTCACTCAGAGACCTCTTCAATGATTATTTCTGGATTTCGTGGGACCCATGTCCAGAACTACTTCAGGAAATACAGTCATATTTTCGGTGTTGGACTCCTTTTCTAAATTCGTATGGTTGTTTCCTATGAGAAAAGTGTCAGCTAGCACCATAGTTGAACAATTACAAGTCAAAATATTTGGCCAGTTCGGTATACCAGAAGAAATTGACACTGATAACGCGGGATGATTTCGTTCTAAAATATTTAAGGATTGTCTGTTTCAGTGGGGAATAAGAGGAATTTATACTTCACCTTTTTATTCAAAAGGTTTCCAAGTGAAAAGATTCCATAGAAATTGAAAGGCAGCCTTGATTTCGTATAACCACAATCAATATAACAAATGGGACCTGAATTTATATCTTCTTCAATACGGGTTCAATAATGCGTGCCACGAGGGTGTAAATAAAACTCCGGCAAAGTTATTTTTACGTTGAGAGTTAAATTCTCCTCTGTAATTTAAAATGGAAACTAAACAATTCGGATAATATTAGTACGACAGCAAAGCGTAAAATTTGGGATGAAGCTGTAACTAATTTGCAGAAGGCGCGCATAAAGTCGCCGCTAGGGACAATACTGGTAGGCAAGACCACACTTATGAGGCAGGTGAAACAATTTCCTCAAAGTTGAAAATTGAAACAGATTTCTGCCAAAGTAGATTTCTAATGGTCCCCACCAGTTAAAATGGTACGATTCTTATCTCCCGTTAGAGAGGAATTGGTTTGTCCAAGTCGGGAGTAATCTTTAGAAAGGCTTATGTTAGCCATTTGAAGCCGTATTACACCTCTTAAAACTTGAAACAAAGCTCTCTCTCGGAGTAATTCTTGACGTTCTTCGAAAAGTTTTCAATGTTTAACTATAAAACAAAAGTGTATATTTGGTAAAGTAACAAAGCTGTTATTATGCGTTTGGTTTGGGTGATGTGAAGAAGACATACTCAGCCGTAAGGGACTTATTAAAGATATCAGGAGTTTTCGGTTCTCCAAGGAATGTTTTCACCTTTTTTTTCGAAGCATAATAAATTGATGGCAAATTTATGATTTCAGTTTTTATTTATGAGGCAGATATCAAATATGGACGTTGAGCTGAACCTCAAGACACTCGTAGTGCAAACGGATATCGTCACTGTCATCAGCATGCGGGGAGACAGTGAACCTTTTATTATTATTAATTTTTATTTAAATTAAGTTTTAGTCCGGAGACTTTACAGTTGTGATAATAATATAATAAAAGTATTTACAATTGTAAAAATTAAACAAATAAAACAAAAGGTATTTACAATTTGTAAATATTTGTGGTCTTGGATGTGACCCTTGTCATAAGTTTAAGACTTATTTTCCACATTTTAGCCGGCATTATGTTAGCGATCGATCTGGTCATTGGGGAAACTTCATGTTTCAAAAGCGTTAATAAGTATACGGGGGAAGATGGGAGAAGGTAGTGCCAGTTGGTAGGAGGGGCTAGAGTTAGATAATTCCGGAGTGATTTAGGGGGAGGATGATGTCAATTGGGAGTTTACGTTTTAGTCTGCGATTTTGTGAAGGAGGGGGTGGGATACTGTAGAATAGCTCAATGGTGGGATTTGGATGGTTGATCGAGCCATTTATAAGAGCCTTGGTAGATTTATGAATTATGGCAGGAATTAGGGGAATTTCAAGTTCTTTGTGAATAACTGAGTTGCGAACGTACCAGGGGGAATTTGATATTAAACGGAGAATTTTGTTTCGTTTGGTTTGTATTTTGTTGGAGTGGGAATAGGCAGTGGATTCCCAGTGTACTGTTTTAGTAGATAGGTTTTGAGGTATGTCGTGAAAATATAGGTTGAAGAGGAAAGGGCCTAGGATGCTGCCTTGGGGGATCCAAGAGGAAATAGGGAAGGAATTTGAAAGAGTATTGTTAAATTTGATCGAGAAGGAGCGGTTAGTAAGATAGTTAGTAAGGATTCTGAAGAGGGAATCATTAAGTGGGTCTTTGATTTTGGAAAGTAGTGATTGGCGGTGTACTTTATCAAAAGCTTTTTCTGCAATAAGGAAGGCAGCAATGCACGAGTTATTGTTGATGTAGGATGTCACTGAGTAGAGTATATGGGTGCAAGAGTATTTGCCTCTAAAGCCGTATTGAGCAGGATGAATGAGGTGGGTTAATTCTTTGCTAAGGAGGGGCAGATGGAGTTTTTCGAACAGTTTGGATAAAGAGGGGAGGAGACTGATGGATCTATAACTATGTGGACAGAATTTGGGTTTATTTGGCTTTGGGATCATTATTATATGTGCGTGCTTCCAGGCTATTGGGTAATATGTTGTACGGATGATTGCATTGAAAATGATTGTTATTAAGGTTGAAGCTTTTTTAAGGAGGTTTTTCAGGTGGAGGGGAGTGATAAGGTCGTGACCGGCGTAGTGTTTATTTTTTAATTTGTTTATGGTTGAGCGGACTAGGGGAGGACTAAATAGTTTAGGTAGAGCTGACAGTTGAAGAGGTTGGAGGAGAGTGTTATTTATCTTGTTATTGTGGTAAAAGTTAATTGTTTGGTTTGGAGAGAATTGGGATGTGAGAATGTTTGCGAATAGATTAGCTTTATGGGCTGGAGAGGTATACCATTGGTTTTGATGTTTGAGAGGAGGGATATCACAATGAGGTTTGGTTAGGATTTTGGTTTTTCTCCATATGGAGTAGTCGGAGGAATTCAGTTGTTGGAAATGATTAAAGTAGTTTGCGTCGAAGGTGTCTTTTAATGCTAGTTTGAGCTGTCGGGAAATAGTGTTAAAGTGTGTTTTGTCAGCTGGGTGTTTAGATGCAATCCATCTATTACGGGAATATTTTTTTGTGTATAGAAGGTCTTTTATGATGGGGTTTAAGGGATATTGACAACGTTTTTTAGTTGGGGTTGGTAAGCGGGAATCTGATGCAGAAGAAATGATGAGTGTTTGCAAGTTGTCAAGAGCTGTGTCAATATCGGAAGGAGATTTGAGAGGAATTTGTTAATTTATTTGTGGGTCGATGAGAGAAGAGTAACGTTGCCAATTTATGAAGTGGCTATTTATATTCGGAATAGCGAGTGGAATTACAGTAAGATTAAGATGGGCGACATAAGGGAGGTGATCTGAGGAAAGTTCGTGCAGTACTGAAGATTTCGTAAAGTAGTGGGAGGTTTTAAAATAGATAAAGAAGTCAAGGATATCTGGAGATCTTGCATTGTCTGGATAAAATGTGGGCTGCGGAGGGAAGATAAAATTGTATAGGTTGATTCCTCTGGGATTGGGAATTCTGGATCCAAAATGGGGATGCTTAGCAGTGAAATCGCTTCCTAAAATGAATGGAGCTGGGCGTGCATTTAGGAGTTTCGACCTAAAGTCATGTGGAAGAGTTATAGAAGGCGAAGAGTAGAAGCTGGCTATGTTAATTGATTGGTTGTTATAGAGGTTTAGTGTTAATTGGAATTCTTTGGTCGTTATGGGAGGAAGCTCATTATGATTAGTGGAGTTTTTGATAAGGATAGCGGATCCTCCTTTTCTTTTGAAGTCAGGGTTTTGTACCCATGGATGTTGAGACGGTGGGTGTGCGTGAGTTTGGTTTCGGCCAAAAGGAGGATTTCTATTTCGTGGGTATTTAGAAAAAGGGAAAGTTCGTGGAATTTGTTGTATACTCCTCGGGCATTCCATGTGCATATGGAGAAGTTTTTGTGATGATAAGGGTTCATTTATTTAGCCTCAATAAGCTTGGATAATAGGGTTGAAAGTGGAGTGATAAGGGAGATGATTCTATCAATTTTGGGGGTAGCACTTGGCGAGGTGTGGCGGGAGGGGCACTATCTGTAGATTCTTCTTCGTTTTGAAAGATTTGGAAACGGTTTGATGTGAGAAAAGGAGAGTTTTGATGAGAGTTGTGGTTGTTTGATGTTGTAGGGTTTGGGATGCTAGGTGGTGTATTTGAGGTAATGCCTTTTCTTTTTTTGAAGAAATAGTCGTAAAAGCTGGGGAGAGAGGGATAGGTAATTCGTTAGAGTCTGTTGATGGCTGGTTGAGGTTTTCACCTTCAAGATACACATCCATGATGGAGACGGGAGCCTCGAGTTGGGGCTGCTGCGTTGCGATGCTGACGCTCTCGGAGGGGCGGCAGGGGGCGAGAGGAGCTAGATGGAGGCGTACGAGTGCATAAATTTTTAGACATATTAACCGGCCTTTTTTTCAGACGAATAAATATGTATCGGGGTCAGTTATCTTTATAAAATTTATCTACATGTTGTGTGTGTATAACTTCAACCCCATTCGGGGAGGGAGTGTGACAACCGTATGGATGTTGGTTGAAAAGCATTACATAAAAATAACGCAAAATCAACCAAAATTGGTGTCGAATCCGGGGATATGCATGACACACTATTTAATTATGACAATCAACTTGGCATTTAACTCCCCTAAACGGGGGTGGACGGGGGATTGACATTTTCTAACATGTTAAACAGTCTATATTTTCGTGGAATAAATAATTGTCGGGGTCCATGTCACATCCACACCCATGTAGTTTAATAAAAAATATTAAAAACTGATTATTATTATAATTATATTGAAGGCATGTTTTTTTAGCGAGATGTATCACATATTTTAATTTTGTATCTGTATTTTATTCGTAAATAAAACATTCAATATAATCGGTATTGTCTTTATCTGAGACATAAGACTTTTTTACGCAACACGTCGACTTTTCAAGTATCTTTTTAATCTCATGACCTTTTATCTTACGCAATAAACTAAGTAATTATACATTTATGAAAATAATACTATTACGAACATTGGTGTGTATCACAATATACATGTATATATTTACGTTTGCCGGTCAAAATAGTAGATTGTTGATGGTAGGACATACACAATACCCCGCACACTTACCTCGACATGTGAGGTTCGTTTCCTTGTTTGCCCAAGCTCAAAACAGGCGGTAGTAGAGTATTAAGGACGTGGGATCGAGTACAGCGAGTAGCAACTATTGGTCCTTTCATATATGTCTTTCGATATTATACAAAACACTGAGTGTGGGCGCCGTGAATTATTTAAACTAAGAGTACCTCTACGAAGGGATTACGAGTTTATATTTTCTGGAAATTTTTAATACAAGTAAGTGTCTTTAACCTATTGCTGTGAAGAAATAGCGTTACAGGAGAATGATATGGTACACAATTAAAAACAACACCTTTTTAATGATAGATCACAAGAAAATATTGTTATATGAAGAACGTTTTTATACAGAAATTTGTAGATAAAACCCCAACAACAGCTGCATCTGGTAGGTCGGAATTTTACTACTTACCCCACACCCTTCCGATGGTGGGAGACTGGTTTGTTGTGGGGTCGCATCACTTCGTTCACCGTGTAGCAAACACATAAGAGGCAGCTGGCCGACTATTGCAATAGAAGTAGCGAACAACTCTAACGGTAGGCCCATGAAAAACTAACAGACGTACCTCGACTTGTGGAAACCTTAGTTTTGGAAACGAGAGTGAGGAAGAGGCATCCCCAGAGGTAGCTCCTTCCACCTCTCCGGGAAGATTCACCTGTGATTGAAGAGCACTCACAGTCTTCCTTGATACGTATGTAACATGTCCATCGCAGTTACGTAAAGTGATGCGAATACAATTAATATTCACATACAAGATTACGCTGATTAACGTTAAATGCGCTTCCGTAAACCTCAAGTAAAGTTCTATCAGGTTCTGATTAACACAGTTCATACTTTCAAATTAAATATAAACACAGTTACTGTAAACTCTTACATTTACGTTGATTTACGTAGAATACAATTTATTCAAACCACAAACAAAGTTCTATTTGGTTACAGAAATACAGTTCGAAGATGTATCTTTGAATCGTGCGGTAAATACACAATTAAAGTTCACACAAGACTTCTATTTTACAGAAATACACTTCCGGCAGGATATTTTAGAAATCAAAGTACACGGGGTATGGCCGCTATGGGCAAATCATGGAGGAACTTCGACGCTTGATTAAATTTCAGCCGCATGGATTGTCCGTCGTCAGCACTCCCGGGATGACGTAGCTTAGATCTCGGCAAATCAACTGGTCAGAAGCACTAGGGTACAATCATTTCCCCTAATTCCGTAGAACTCCAGTTTATGTAATTAAATTTAGTGACCAACCAGTTCTTGATGAAGTGCAGATATCTGCAATATTAAGTTCACATTATATAAAAACCAGGTAAACATAAGTAATATAATTTAATTTAGATTGTGTGGAATTACAACATTCACATGTATTTCTTGAAAAAGCTAAAACTAAAATCGACTGGAATGAAAGGAAATAATTTTAAAAATCACGCAAATTTTTACTTATATTTTTCAAAGAGCAACGTGAAGGCAGAACTTACGATGGATGACTTGAAAACTGCACACATTGAGCTTTGTAGCGACCAGTTGCCGCCAAGTTGTCCGACAAACTGAACGTCATCGAATTACTTTGTTGCCATGATCTGAGGATTTCCTAAGTTCAAAAACTCATTTTAATAAACTGTATGAACGAATACATTAAGAACAATGTCCCATTAGAGGATGTGAGTTGGTCCTTACCTGAATCACCAACAACACGAACTCGGTTGCTTACAGCTCGCTTATTTCGGAAACCAGCACCAACAGTGAATTGAATATAACCAATGTTCCGAAAAAGATTTAAAAATTTTGAATTGCGATTTATAATTTAGATACTGAAATTTAATTGACAGCAGGGAGGAGATTGAAAATTTTAAATCGAATTTGGGTAGACGAAACGGGCTTCTAAATCTTGAGGAGATATCGTTCGGCGGGGACAGGGTTCGGTTTCGTCTACTGACGAAATGTCGGTCAGGGACGAGGAGGCCGCGCTCTCGGGCAGTGCGTCGGAGTCGTCGTTGTCCGAGATGTCGTCTATCGGAAAAATATAGACGAATTTATAATTTAAAATTTCCTCCCTGGTGAAATGAGGTTTCGGTTGAGGGGGCTGAATGACAATGGGAGGCTCCTGTTTATTCGCGGCGGGGGGATCAAAATTTGGTTGCTCATATAAACAGGAGCAAAAAAAATTCACGAAAGTTCTAAACATTGCTTATATTAAGTTTCTCTCACGTGTCAGATACAATTCTGCTTCCGTCTAGCGTCTTGTCTTCAAAAGAAGTGATGCGTGGTAACGGTGACATTGTTGAGGAATTCTCACCTTGGTCAGAGATGTACGCAATATAAATATTTATTTATCAAATTTATAGGCAGTAGGTATTAATATTCAACGAAACAAATACATTGTGAAATGCTGAAAGAGGAATTCCACGTCATTACGATTTGTTTTCCCTTTAAAAAATGTACTTACTTCGGTAGTCCTAAAGGCTTAAATATTATATAATTGCAAAGAGTAAGTGATACATGTCCTACCAATGTGGAAGGAAATAAATATGTTATAATTTCTTTTCTTCATGGATAAATTGCATTTACGTTATATTTGTAGAGTTCCCAAAATACTTTACATAGTTTACACGGATACGAGCGTTGAGTTTGCGTTGATTTTAATAGTTTAGCCCAACCTGATTGCTGAAAATTGAACGTAATAATTAATCTCAGCTTCATCCATAACCCGAGGTTCGTCTCCAATCTCGGATATTTTCGTTATTTTTATGGAATACCCCTCCACCCTAACCTTTACGGTTCTCTACTACCAAGCCGATGGGGTTTGTAAGTATATATGGATTATATTTAAAAGTACTATGAGTCTCATTGACCCCTCAAAATATTCCCTCGACGCAATTATAGACAGGTTAACATTTTTGGACATTTCTAGCCTCGCCCACGTCAAACCAACCCTCCAACCCTCGCAAACATACGCGCGCCTGTGGTTGTCATATGAAAGTTCAGTGAAATCTATAACCACGATTTGTTTAAAATATCTGTTGTTTTTGCTTTATTTTCTGGCAGCTCCACTCCGCCCCCACCCCTAGCCGTGCCTCCACCAAACCCGAAAGGGATTAAAATTACACACACACACACAAAGTCGTAGTAAAAATATCAATCATATAATTAAAAAAATATCTACTTATTAAATGCGAATATCGTCCTTAATTGTATGTTTAAAAGTTTTAAATTTAATTCTACGAAAATTTTTGCACCCGTAATATAGGTAGAAATACTATAAATCTAATTAATCCTTAAAAAAATATATATATATCACAAAATTTAAAACGTTTAAACATTTTTGAAAACTTATTCCCTCCTCCACACCCGCCACTGGGGATTAAATGGTCAATTTAACATCACATTTACCTCAGCGACATCTGTAAGCTTTGATGTTGATTCTAATCTCGCCTGTTTTCGCATTATTAATTTCTATCGCCCACCCACACCCACGCTTAAGGGTTCTGCGTTCCCACGGTAAAAGGGGATGAAATTATACTCATATTACATAGGCGTAATCATTACCAATAGCTTTGACTCGTAAGAATATTTATCCGCAAACATATCGGGTGTATTAGCGTTTTTAAATTTTTCCAACCCTGTCTATCCCCACACCTCGGGATTGATCGATGCGTCTCACCCCGACAGAGTTTGTTTTCTGATGGTAAAGATCTTATAAATTGGAGCATGTTTGATTGTATTCATTTAAAAAATATTTTTAATTGGTAGTGGATAATTATAAAGTACATTTCGTGATCGAGACCACTCCCTGGAAATTCATCTTCTCGTATCTTCGCGTATAAATACGACAGACTACAAATTCTATAATTTACAGACAGAATGTCAGGTATTGGTAAAGTGTAAGTATGTATTTCTGCCAATCGTAAATTATAACTGGAGTGTAAAATTTTTGAATACTTTTTAATCAAAAATATTTTATGTCATGGTGTCAGAATAAATAACTTTTTCTGGTTTAAGTCACCCTAGGGCAAACAACATAAATTGGATGGGAAATGTGTAATAGAATTTTTCAATGTATCACAATTTATTTCATTCGACATTGATAAAATTTGTATCAATTACTCTTTCCAAATAAATGGAATTTAAATGTTTCAGACGAGAAAACATATATCTTCCACTGTCGTCTTACATTTCTTCTCTGTTTACAAGAAAACAGATTACGATAAAACTTTTAAACTCATTAAGGTGGAACAACAAATAATTATTCTGCCACCCTGCATACTGAGACCCAAGGACAATTGTTCCAAAGACTATCAATTTAGATACGGAGTTATTAATGCTAAGATTTATTAGTTCTGTTTCTCTACTGAGGTAGTAGTATAAGTCTAGTTGACATTGATTACAATTATCATTACAACGAGTTCTAAATTAATACAATATCTATTTAGGGCTATGCATGAATAGTAAATATTAATTATTCCAGAAGTTCATATTTGAAAGTACATTAAATAGGAGAAATTCTATATTAGAGATAAGGATAAGAATTTTAATTTGTATTGTAGAAATTCACTTGACAAGTAGCACTAAATTTCGCAAGTAACACTGTTATACAAAATACAAATATCGTCTCCGGAAAAGTTTGTCTGTCAGCTATTCTCAGCGACTGGAAACCTCGTCCGGTAGAACATAAAATAAAGACTTGGGCCCAGCGAGATATATCATATAATATATTTTTGTATATGTATTTTAAACTTAAATAAAACCATACAAATTTATCAATATTGTCTGTTTTCGAGACATGAGACTTTCTTACGCCACACGACGACTTTTCATGTATCTTTATAACCGCATGACCTTTTATCTTACGCAATAAACTAAATAATTGTACATTTATGAAAATAATACTATTACCAACATTGGTGTACATCACAATATACATGTATAGGTATATACGTCCGCCGGTTATAATCGTAGATCGTAGATGGTGGTACTTACACAATACCCCGCCCCCTTCGTTCGTTACGGGTTTGCCTAAGCTAAAAACAGGCGGTAGTTGCGTATTAAGGACCTGGGATCAGGTACAACGAGTAGAAAATATTCGTCCTTTTATAGATGCCTTTCATTATTATACAAAACACTGAATGTGGACGCCGTGAATTATTTATATTAAGTAAAGCTCTTCCAAAGGATTAAGTGTTTCTTTTCTGGAAATTTTAAATACAAGTAAGCGTTTTTAACCAAGTGTTGTGAAGAAACAGAAGGGGATACGGAAAGATACAGGAATGTAGCCAAGGATTAACTAGGGACTTCGGTCTATGGTTTAAGGATCCTATCCAGCATTCGGCTAAAATATATGCAGAACAAACCTAAGAAAACCTGCATCTGGTAGGTCGGGCATTGGGTACTTGTCTCACGCCCTTTGGATGGCGGGAGAAAGTTTGATGTGAAGATGCAGCATTCCCTTCTCCATGCCTCGAGCAGTTTAGGAGGCAGCTGGCCGACTGTTCCAATTGCAACAGAAGTCAACTCTCTGCGTATGCCCACGGTCTGCGACGCCGGAACATATAGCTCTCATATCAGGCCGAGGTTCCTCGGCTTTTTGGAAAAAACGGAGAGGTTACGTGCAATTTGTGTCTGCGAGTTAATTTAAAGATGACACCAACCTCGGTCTTTTTTACATTATTTCTACAACCACTATAATGGGTACTTCCCTCCTTTTGGAACGAACTAAGAGTATTTAAACTTCTAGAATAACACTACCAAATTCAGGGATCCTGTAAACGTAAAACTAATACAAGTCTTTTATGAGTATTTTTAAATTCCACCCCATCTACCGCCACCTATGGGCAGATTTTAACCCCTTTGGCAAACTGAGAATAAGTCTACGTTGATTTTTTTAAAAAAATTAAGGTTATTTTCACTTGCATGGAAAATCTTTAGACGGATTTATCTTTCTTTACACATATATAATAAGAGAAATGAAAGAAATACTTGAAATAATAGCCGATTGTTGGTTTAGTATTTTTGGAATAGTTTTGCAATTACTTAAATTAGCGATGAAATTGCAATAGTAGTATGTTTTGCTTTTTGATTGTATTGGATTCAAAGAAATTGTTGACCTTAAATTATATTATCTATGTTGTATCTATGTTTTTATGTAGATATCAATATATTATATTTGGTTTGTATACGTTTTATGTACGAGTTTTCTCTTTATATACTTTTACTTCTTAATATAATTTGGTGCCGAAACTCGGGAAGTAACGAGATACATCACTGACGGCGCTTCACCCTAATTGCAGACAAGTGAGAATCCTACAAATTCTGTAAAACTACCCACAGTAAAATTTAAACCTTTTTCAAGTGATATTAAAATATTTACACGTTGGCTATCTTGAAAGAGATCCAAAATTAATAGTAGATGGAATTTTTCCTACATCTGCGACTTACGAGCAGAATAAACGAATATTTGAATTAAGATATGGGGATAAAAACAAAATAGTAAAAGATTAATTGGCAATCTTTCAAAATTATCAACCATTATTTTCATAAACATTCATAGTCGAATGTCAGAGTCTTTAAGTTTTAGAACGATGATATCGACGTTTATAGAAAATTACTTTCGTTGAAGATTTTCGTACATGATATTTGTCGGCTAAGGTTACTTATGTAAAATGCTAAGATTTTCAGGAACATAACATTACTAAACTAATGGAGTTTATAGACGAGAAAATTAATAGCTAAACACTAAAAGAATAAATACACATGGGATATTGTTCCCTACAACACTTTCATACTCCAACAGTTGCATTCATATACGGTAAACTCTGAAACCAAGGGCCTCCTCCAGTCCACTTACGAAGAAAAGGCACTGTTTGCTGTGAAAACCGTGGATTATGGGACCAAGATTGATGACAAGTGGTAAGTCCGCAACAGAGGGTGGATGAGGTAAAATTTTCCAGTCGTCGTTTCCAATGTCCTAACCGACGTCACAATTTTAAACAGTGCTAAAAGCTAAATCAAGTGTCCTCGATGCAAAAGAAAATCCAAGAACTAATATATAGTAACCTTAGAATTCCAATCTACCTCCGTAGGAAATATCGAAACACCCAACTTTACATACATACAAACAATGAAAATGGCTAAAAGATCCTACTGGAAGGATCAAACTAACAAGATGGGTTCTTGCCACTGTAATTAATTCACTTCCATAAGCATTGATATATTCATTTGTAGTTCACAGCTAATGGCAAAAGCAAGCTGCTGGTTACCAGTTTTGAATCTATCAGAAACCTTTCGGCTAGTAGTTATTTGACGCGTAATGATTTTCTTCATATGCACACATAAATATTACAGAATTTATTAATTACTGTACTAATAGTTCCAAAAATGCACCATTTATGAAAGGCTGAAAGAAGAAAAAGGTGTAGACAGGCTATATATAGGGTAATCCACATAGTGGATAACATAGGAAATTGAATGAAAGGGGGGATGCGGAAAGGTAGAGCAAGGTAGCGAAGGGTTAACTAGGGCGCCCGGGCTACGGTTTAAGAGTCGTACCCGGCATTCGCCTGAAAGTCATGCAGGACAAACCCTAGAAAACTTGCATCAGGTAGGTCGAGCTTTTGGTACTTGTCCCACGCCCTTCCGATGACGGGAGAGAGGGGACGCAGCATTCGCTTCTCCATGCCTCGATCAGTTTAGGAGTCAGCTGGCCGACTGTTCCAATGGGAAGAGAAGACAACTCTCACCGTATGCCCACGGTCTGCGACTCCGGAACGTACACCTCTCAAAACAGGCCGAGGTGCCTCGACTTTTGGGGGAAAACGGAGATGTTACGTGCAATTTGTATCTGCTGGTTATTTTAAACAAATATTTCATTCAGTTATTATTTCCGATTTTAATTTACTGCCTCAAAATGATTTAGAAGACATTTATACAAGATCTATTTGTAATAATTCCACTGAAATCGAAGGTCCCACGTTGGTTGCCAAAAAGTGATATATATTAATACACGTGTGTGCCAGGGATTTCATGGTACTAATTCGATCTTTTATGTTTTACAATCATTTGGTTGCATACGTCCCGATTTGTAATAGAAATATTTAGAACATTAAGAGACATTGGTTTGCAAAGCAACGTAATGAGAGTCCAATCCTTATACCAATTGAAAACTTTTCTGTGGTACCTTAATCAATAATCAATAATCCAAATTTTCTGGAAGATTTGAAGTATTTCAGACTCAGACTCATAAAATATAGACCCAACAGGTTTGTTTCAAGTATACACATCGTAAAATTAAGAGTGGATCGATTTAACAAGAACAGTGCCTAGGTGTGAAAAGTAAATAACACTCATACAGTACAGCCGAATTGAATTTTATTGCTTTGGTTTATTTTAATATAAATATATTAAAACATGAATTACCCTATATGTCTATAACAATTCAGAAAATATTTTAACAGCTTCTTTTAATAGTATTGTCTGGGTATAAGTCCTTTTTCTAGAAATAAAGTAATAAAACAGTACAAAAAGTGTAAATATACCATGCTATTACAAAATTAATAGCAATGCATACAAAACGGAGATCTAGTTTATAACACTCAGAAACTATCACAATGTCGTGAAACTTAGAAAAATAAGCATATCTGGTGTCACATTTCTTTCATCACAGTACCATAATTTTCTATTTGCAATCATTTTGTCAAAATGACATGAAATCAAATAATTGAACGTTTATATAATGACTAGTAAAATATTGCTTTTCTTAAAACTCTTTGTCTAAAAATAATAGGCAATTTATAAATAATATTTATAGTTCCTATTTAACTGGAATTATTCGGATTCTACCATACAGAACATTTCTTAATTGGGTTCATTGGTGATCCTAGAGGACAGTTGTAAGCCTCCGAGAATTCCGGAGAGTTCATAACCATTCCATTTACCCTGAAACATAAAATCAGATATGATTATGAATTATTATTATGAGTCATACAGGTATTTTAGAAAAATATATATTTTGTCCTCGAGGGAGCCTGAAGGGAATGTCTAACAGGAGGTAAATCTCGCGGACCAACAGGTAAAACTATTACAGCATTAATAGCTATAAGAAGGAATGAACTAATGATTGCTCAAGATGGTTTCTGATAACAGAGCTTCAGGCGCAACCCAAAGGATGGGCGAGTTGGTTAAAGTACTGTGATGTGGAAAGGAAATCACATGATGCTCTTCCCTGAAGATTGTTGGAGAACATGGTTTAGGAAAACGAAATGACAGTGGGAGGATGTTGATTGACTTCAGTCAGCAACATAAATTGTTTTTATAAAAGAAATGAAAAACAAGCAGTATCCCTGGAAAAGTCCACGAGATGTGAAATGGTACATGTTGACTATATTCTCATAAAATAATGATTCCGTGACAGTGTAAAGGATGTAAAGACATTCCCAAATGCTGACATAGAATCAGTTATAATTTACTTCTAGCATATGTATTAATAGAAGACTTTAGAAAAAACGAAGCAATAATATAGGTGTAATAACAGGATTCTTAGAACACAAGTTTGGAAGAATACACTGAAAATCAATGCAGGCAAAATAGGAAACCTTAGATATCACAAGAGATGCTGGATGAGATGGAAGAAAGAAGAAAACAAAACACAAAAACACATATGTTTTTAGGGTATATGAGACTGAACAATGAACTATGATGGGGAGCAAAAGAAAATAAATGGGCGAGGAAATTATTCAGCTGCACAAACGACGAAGGTATGGTTGATTTATCCGAGGACGAAATACGTGAAACGAAATGAGAACAAAGTAATGGGGGCATTTGGCATAGGAAACTAAAGTGAAGGCCATCACAAAACAAGATAAAGTTCTGAAAGATTAGAAATAATTGTAAATTAAGATGACGATGGACCTAGGATATTGAATAATGAAGTTGAAAGAACTATAAAAAGACATGAAGAGATAGTTGGCCACTGGAAATGATGACATAGCTGTCAACTCATTGAAATAATTTGCTACACAAGGATTAAATTAGCAGATCCAGCTGGTTGGAAGATAGGAAGAGAAGTTGAATAAATGAGTACGGTATGAAAGTATTTTCCTCTTTCGCCAATGATTTCATATTTTGAGTTTCATTAATTCATCCACGTACATTAGCTAAAGCAGGTAATAGTTAAAATTTGTGCCTGTTGTTATTTTCAAGTATTTTTAAATGAATACAAGTACAAATTAAATAAATTTTAACAATCTGGACACAACGTTTCTGCCAGTATAGTATTTTTCTTCAGGAATCTCTGACAATTCAACTGATAGTAAATCAAGTTGCATGCTTCCATGTCCAGATATAATTACATACTAATAAAGATTGAGTGTTACAGTTGAGTTCCCACCAGTATGGTATAAATACACTCAAGTACCCCTCTCCCGCTATCGAAAGGGAGTGGGACACGTACCCAATGTCCGACCTACCTGATGCAGGTTTCGTAGGGTTTGTCCTTCATTACTTTTAGACGAATGCTGGGTAGGATCCTGATACTACAGCCCGGGGGCTCTAGTTAACCCTTGGCTACATTCCTCTACCCTTCCGCATCCCCCCTTTCAAATCCCTTCCTATGTTATTAAAGGGGAGTTGCCACCAAGTGGATTACCCTCAAGCAGCCTGTTACAGAGGTGTATGTTCCGGGTCGCAGAAATAAATAAATTGTAATAGTCGCCCAACTGCCTCCTAAACTGGTCAAGGCACGGCGAGGGGAAAGCTGCGACCCCACATCAAATTCTTCTCTCGGCTGATACAGGTTTTCTAGGGCTTGTCCTGAATCACTTTTAAACGAATGCCGGGTAGGATCCTTAAACTGTAGCTCGGGGGTCCCTTGGCTACCTTCCTCTACCCTTCCTCATATGAAATATCTTCCTATGCTATTAAGGAGAGTTAACACTACGTGGATTAAACTGCTAGTAAAAAAAACAGAATCGCATTTTTTTTGGGTCACATAGTGGCAACTCACCTCTTATAACATAGGAAGGGATTCGAAAGGGGGGTTGCGGAAGGGTGGAGGAAGGTAGCCAAGGGTGTCTAGGGCCCCCGGGCATTGGTTTAAGGATCCTACCCGGCATTCGCCCAAAAAAATGCAAGGAAAACCCTAGAAAAACCTGCGTCAGGTAGGTCGGGCATTGGGTACTCTTCCCAAGCCCTTCCGATATCGGGAGAGGAGTTTGCTGTGGGGACGCAACATTCCCTTCTCCGTGCCTCGACCAGTTTAGGACGCAGCTGGCCGACTATTCCGATGGGAATAGCGAACAACTCTCACCGTATGTCCAAGGTCTGAGACCCCGGAACATACACCTCTCAAAACAGGCCGAGGTGCCTCGGCTTGTTGGAACCTTAGTTCAAAAACGGAGAGGAAAAGGCATCCTTCGTATCTCTCCTCCAGAATCGCAGAAATATAATATTTTGTAAATTAATTTATATTAAAAGGAAGCCTGCGAGAGATTCTCTCGCAGATGAACCTGCCCAGAGAGCTCTGGCGGAGGCTACCTTGCCTTCACATCTCTCTGGATTTTTGAACTAAGGTTCCCACATGCCGAGGCACCTCGGCCTGTTTTGAGAGGTGTATGTCCCGGGGTCGCAGACCTTGGGCATACGGTAAGAGCTGTCTGCTATTCCTATTAGAATAGACGGCCAGCTGCCTCCTAAACCGGTCAAGGCACGGAGAGGGGCAAGCTTCTACCCCACAGCTAACCCCTCTCCCGCCATCGGAAGGGTGTGGGACAAGTACCAAAAGCCCGACCGACCTGAAGCAGGTTTTTCTAGGGTTTTCCCTGCATCACTTTTAGGCGCATTTCCGTGTAGGATCCTTAAAACATTACCCGGGACACCTAGTTAACCCTTGGCTGCCTTCCTCTACACTTCCGCATCCCCTCTTTCAAATCCCTTCCTATGCTATTAAAGGGGAGTTGCCACCATGTGGATTACCCTCATGTAGCCTGTTACCCTAAAAAAAATTATATTGTGGGGGAAAATAATGACTTAGCTAAGTGTTTTTATATTGAACGTTGCATTTTGAATTAATATTAGTTGTAAGTTAGAAGTGTAATTGTACCCCTACATTATAATTTTGTGAAATTTCTTATAACACAACAATCCTTTTATTTATTTATCTAATTGTCACATACGTACACAACGAAAACATGGATAAGGAAAATAATGAAACTTTATTTTATTACCTTTCAGGGTTTGGTGTGTGAAAATCCATTTCCACAAGGATTATATAATCTTCTGGAGATAGGGCGGAACAATATATCTGAAATATAATAATAATATATACTTTATACATGCTTGATTTAATTATATTTGTTTAATATAAAATTCACTTAAATTTAAATATATATGTTTGAATTAATGAATCAGGATGGAAAAATCTCTACTGGACTGGGAATCTAACCAGGACCTCCACTTTGTGCGTGGTGGTCTATCCATCCGAGTCGACTCTCAGACAGGTCCGAGCCTTCTCCATCTACTGCATAGACCGAAACACAGGCAGCACGACTCTAGTAATGAGCTGGTCTCAATATTACGACGCTACGATTCTGATAAGAAGGTAAACAGGAACCGACCTCTGTTGATCTTCCTGTGATGGTATAAACCGCTGGTATTATAACTAAGTTATGGGAATCGATGTACGGTTTACTGCTGGAAACTCCGTCGATTGAAAATTGAAGATTAATATACTTATCATTTCTTTAATTACTAATTACTGTTATATTAATATCTTTAACGTTAATTTGATTTAAATAATTTTTTTGTAAAGGGCACTGTTTGATTTTTTAAACTTTGTAATCGTAATAATTTATTTTTTCCTTGTAATCTTATATTATGACGTATACTATATCCTCGACCGAGGACTAAAGGAATGAATAATAAATCTAAAAATCTAAATCATTACCGTACAAACTCTATTAAGTATTTTGTATGTGTTGTATTTTATTTATTGGTATTAAAATTAATTCCAATATATCTCTCCTATCCGGAAGGAAGAAGAGAGCGACGACGGTAAGCCGATAGAAGGAATAGTAGCAGCCCATTTATGAATGAACGTAAGAATGAATGTGTGAATGAATTTTAGGAGGATTCATTAAGGCTGATAAATTACTGTTACTAAAATAGATACAACCAAATAAATTACATTTAGTAATGACAAACGACAGTGTTTTTCAGGTACACCTTATAAAATCTTATTGCAGAGTAGTTTTCACACTAACGAAAAAGTAAAAGAGGCTGGAACTCCAGTTAGATGTCACTACTGCTGGTGTGACAAAAATGAACCAAAAACTGTTTCCGAATAGTATCTTTACCTATTTTAAAGATAATATCAAGGAAACCTGATTCTGTTAAGATGGACAACGTGTATAGAATATGTAGATCACAGGCAGGTATATCCATAAGCGCAATCATATAAATTACTTAATGATTAATAGCCACAATTTTCAAGGAAATCTGTAGCTGAAGATTGGGAGGAAGAAACAACGAAAACAAATGCAATCATCAAAGTCAGGATGACACAACGTTTCTTCACATGAAGATGATGGCAGTGACCACCATCGAAACGTCGTTTTACTTCTATGTATTCACCCGATTAGAATCCCGTTAACTGCTTATTAACCATGATGACATAATTAAAAACGTGGTGTGGTGGTCTTAAGGCCAAATTAACTAATAATATGAGGTTTGTTGGGCGCCACCTGCAAGAAATTATTCACTCGCAGGAAAGGAAATACAATATTTAGTTAATAAAAAAAACAAGAATTTATTTTATCAGAATTTATATACTCGCCCACACATTCTTAAACACGAAAGCTCTCCAGCCTTGCCAGGGTTGCATGTACCCCCCCCCCCCTTTCTCAGGATTAACCGTGGTTATCTTTGTGGCAAACCGACGCGATACCTGGAAGCGTGGAATGCGACTTACCAGGTCTGCAGCTCGGAAAGGGTCGATTCCCGTTGGCGACTCTCTCGCTGCAGCAGCAGAAGTAGACGACCGCAGACCCACGTGCAAACCAAAATCGTCCAGGATCAACTCTCTCTGATTGTCCAGAGTGATCTCCACGTGTTCCTAGACTGCTCTCACCGACGGTCCAGATCGATCTCCTCTCTGTTCGCAGACTTCTCTCTCCTCGTCCTCAAAATCCCTATCTCCAGGTTTGTCCTTGTCCACACGTGACCCACTTCAATCTATTTTAGGGCCATACCTTCCCGGTCGTCTACCCCTTTCTTGGCCGACCATGACCTTGTTTGCGGGACTTGCGGATTTTCCCAATCCACCCTGCCATTGTCTTCTGTCTGCTGCTCGACCCCGGCAAGCCACGTTTCCATGTTTCCAGGCAGTAATTTAGGCAAAAGTTATAAAAATATTTTGTATACAAATTGATAACTAAAGGCGCACTATAGTGGTTTTAATAAAGTCGAAAGTGAACATAACAAAATAACTACAATAACCAAGCACCCCACGCAACCGTGGGGGTTGGATCTCAATAGACATAATGTAGTAAAACAAAATCTTTAGTTTTAAATGTAAATGAAACTACCTGCGCTGAGTGCAGGAAGAACAGCTGCGACGGACTTAGGTCCACTCCTGGTAAGCGAAGGTCCGCAGTAGAAGTCATCTCCTGTTGCGAACGCCACGCCTGGAAGGCTACTTGAAGGCCACAAACGTCGGCCATGTTTTCGTTGCGCGTTACGTTCCAGTCAAACTGTAACCAAATATAAGAATTTTTAAATAATAAAAAGACCAGCGTGATGGGGAAACAATCATTTAACTTCTAACAATAAACGGTTCGAAGTTTTCATAAATTAGCTTTAATAATATATTTCAGAGAGAAATAATTAACAATGAATATAATATATAAATTAACTACTGTTAAAAATAATAATACTAAAACAACCTACATACAGCCAACTTATAATAGATAAACAAAAAATAAGAAAAGTTAAATGTGCCGGACGTTTCGACGCGGATTGGCGTCTTTTTCTAATGACAATCCGCGTCTAAACTTCCGGCATTTATTAATATTTTTAGTTTTTGTCTCTCTATTTTAAGATTATCTGTAAGAAGATCATTTTTAGTATTATGATCACGATTAACATTTGTCTTTTTTATCATTGACTTGAAACAATGTGAACTTATATTATTAGATGAGAATATTTATGTTTTTAATTTTAATTCTGGAGCTATTCATTTATAGCAGATTGCGAAAAATTAATCTGTTTTACGTTAATCTTTTTAAATATTATTAATAAATTAATCAGAGGAAACTTACAATTCTAAGGTCTCTGCAATTAAAACTGTTCAGAAAATATTTTTCACTATATTTATAATTTTTACTGTTATTTAGATATGTTGAAATGAATTTTGAAACGCGTTTCCTAAAAATGTAAAGAATAAATAGTTTTGTCTTATAAAGAGCTATAGTCCAGTTGAAGAGACTATCTACGTATTGACAAAAAATCGAATTGAATCCAGAATATTGTAATCGCCTACCCGGTCCCTCGGATCCTTATAATGGACAAATGCCGACCCGGGCGCCACTGCATGTGCAGAAAGTTTTATTTTAAATTATGTAAACGACAATCGTCTCATTAATTAATATTCGCGATCCGCGCGATCCACACCAGGGAGCCGATAAACGATTTGCCAGGACTCGTGAGTACTTGAGTCGAGCATGAGACTCTCAATAACTGTATCTCAGGGGTCCTGGCTTTGATCAATTCCGTAAAGGAAGGATTCACTGAATAAAACAAAATATGAACATAAAATTCAGTTTAATAAACAAATTAGGGTTACTACAAACACTCGGCACGACTCCTCAATCGCTAAATGTTGCCACTCTTATTGATAAACTTACATCTAACAATTCTCTGTAAATTTACTATTTTTGCCAAATTTATCTAATTTAATATGTTCTTTTAAAACCACAGCCGGTCATTGGACCCACCACTCTCAACTCGCAGTAACTTCACACGATCCAGGGAAAGAGAGGAAAGTTTGCTTACTTTACTGCGACGCGTCGCCTTCTGATGATGTCCAGGGTCAGGTTCAGGTGCCCGGCCGCACACAGAAAAGCGGCTAAAACCACACAGGCGTGACGGCCCACGCTTGCTCCGCAACTTCCCGTCCTCTCCTCCAAGAACCTCCGCACCAGAATCTCCAACGCGTTCGTCCCTTGAACTGACGACGTTCGCTCTCCTGCCTTCCAGGACGCGACTCGTCTCCACCACACCACTCCGGTCAAAAACGACGGCTCTGCTTGTTGGGTAACAACTGTCCCGTCTCCTGGCCCACAGCTTCTCCTTCGCCGTCCAGGACCCGACTTCCTTTTTCTATATCCGCCACAGCTGTGACCAGCCACGGTCACCTTTGTCCGAGCACATTCACCCCTATGGTCAGAAAATGACCTGACCAGGCGTCCCTCGCAAAACCCACTTCCTGTTGACGTTACTGGGTCCCAAAAACCGGCCGTGTGCAAATGTTACCTCCAACAGTCCCACGACAAGACAAATAGTATAAATGTTAAAATCACTTATTACAATATATTTTTATAAAATTTTATTAGAAAATGCGATTTGTGACGAGAAATGTCAGTATGTAGCTATACATATAATTGAATAAAATATTTTTTTGATCTTTATTATTTCACTTTAATATTGATTATTGATACAAATCACAGAACAGTAGGGGGCGAATAAACGTTAGAGTTATGTTGAACCGAACTTTATTTACGAACATACAAAAAGTTTCAAAGACAATTCATTTCAAGATCTTGACGTGAATTCTAACAAAGACATGACGACGATGACAGGTATCATAAAAAAACGTCGCGCATATAATTTTTAATCGGTTACAATAAGATACCACATAGTGTTCTTCGCATCTTTGATGCTTTCGTCAGCTGATTAAATAAAAAGGAAGAGCCGTAAGACTGACATAACGAAAAAACTAGGTGACGAACTCGAAAATCTTTTAATCAGCTGACGACAACAACAAGGATTGTAGAAACGTTGTATGGTATTTATTTAGCACTTATTTTTGACTGTTATTTATCTCATTATTTCACTATTAACACAGATGTTTTATATTTAAATAGACCGTACATTCACAATCAACTCTGAGAACTTCTCCACTTAACAAAGAACTTGATTAGTAACTGGGTATAGTTTCAAAATGAGATCTGGCATGCTTCGACACAGAAAAGTGTAATGGACACTGCCAAAAGTTTTTGTACATTCGGCTGACAGATTTGAAGAACTGAAAATTAAATTCTCATGGGACTCAACTGTAGGGTATGTAGGGTTTTGTATATTAAAAAAGTTCCCAGATGGCTATTGTCATCACCGTGAAATATTTTTTTCACAAGGTTTTAAGTATGTTCTACAAAAACACACTATGTACGTCGTAAATTATTAATTTTTATCGTTATTATGACCACCGGGATGTATTACGATTAAGATTAAATTCAGTAATTTGCCAAATGCTCCATCTTTCATCCATTTTGGGAGCATTAAGTTTGTTCAATTTTTCTGGAATTGCCTATATAATTTCATGATAGATGACAATAGTCAACTGAATGTTCCAAAATGAATTATGATGATGAATGGATTCCCGCCTGTAGTGTAACGAAGTCTGTCAGACGTATCGAATCAAATATTTGAATCTAAAATGTCTATACTACCTTTAGAATGACAGAAAATCTTTACCTAATTTTAAAGTAAACTCTACACCTACATTAATCATCATGAGATTAATTAACATTGTAGCTGACCTGCCTCGAATTATGTGTGTTTCTATGATGAAGATTCTATATTTGATTTAAGGTCAAATTCAAAAACATACAATACATCCCTAGCGATCAGGGTTTTCAGGAAGTGGGTGTTCAAATCACCGTTGTCCAGAAGGACCTGTGTGGTATTCAAATGGATGTTATTCTGCTGGGTTGGTACTAGTTTTTAGTCCACTCTCATGAATCTTAAATTCTCCGTCATAATTGAATACAGATATCAGAAAACTACAACAGTTTCGTTCGCAAGTTCGTGGACTGTGATAAGATCAAACTCCGTAATTTGTGAATGGCTGTATCATTGCGGTTTGATGAACTCTGAATAACCGTTCGCTGGTCAGTGTGATTTGGCCATGCTTGTACCACTTCATTTTCTGTCTTTCGTGTACCGAATGAGGCCCTCTGTGATAGATTTAATTAATGTAAAGGATTTGCATGTGGTTAAACAATTAATTTGTCGCTACATAAAGCAATGTTATTGGCTTGGACTTATCTATACCGATCTGCCGTGTTGCGAAGTCTTGGAATGTACTTCCGTATGAAGTCGCAGTGTTGCGGCAAGTGACATTGCAGTATATTGATAGTGTGTACCTGAACTGGAACTTTGGATCCCAGGAACGTGATGGTTTTGAGGAAGGAAGAGCCGTATTGGCGTGCCAAGCAATCCAGCCGGGCCTCGAGGCGCAGACGGGTGCCACCCGCCATCCAGGGTGCGACGTCCCCGCGCTCGTCGCGGTCGACTCCGACCAGGTCCAGCACGTGCAGGAGCTCGTGCGCCAGCGCCGTCCCCGCGGAACCCAGCGTCACATAGCGCGGGACGTCCGTCCGCATGTACGGCTGCGCTATCAGGGCGAGGGGAACCACTGAAACACATCATATACTCTGGCAAAATTTGTATGTCCAAATTCCGTGAACAGTCGAGTGATAAGGGAGCTCCTTCCCCATGATGTAAGGGGTTAAAATTATGCACAGATAACATCGGTAGAAACACTTAAATCTCGAACAATAAACATATTACTAAATCCCGTAGATAATTATTATATTTAATACAAAAATATAAAACATAAAGTGAAAAAATTTACGTCTGATAGAAAATAATGAATAAGAAAGACAGCCGATACAGACAAAAAATTGGTAATATAAATACCGCACAACGTTTCGGCGATCCTTGTCCCTTTCTTCTGTAACGCGTGTATTTTGGTTTAGTTTTGCTTTGTCTCGGAAGTGTTGTTTGCTGTGGTTTGGAGAATTCAAAATCGTGCACGTGCGTAGGGGTGAAGGAGATAAATATTTCCATCCAAGTAATTTTCGTGTCCTGTCTCGATTGTTGGCTTCAATATGACGGAATAGTTGGCCATTGTTGACTACGAAACTGCAGCTGCGTGCTATAACTCTTGTAACAATGGAAGAATCGGTGAAACTGACATTTCGACGAAGTTTTCTAATAATGAAAAAAGTAAAGGAATGGGAGGCTATAATAAGATAAGCTTCTGAAACTGGAACAGTTGTTCTGCGCTCACCGCAGCTGGTGGATATGATTAGGAGAGGCTCCGTATTGCGTTACGTGTATACGTTTTAAGTGCCACAGATCTACAAATCTCATGAGTTCTGCTGTAAACTTTTCCAAGTTGTTGTCTCTGATATAGTCCGAGGCAGAATCGTCGTGAGAAAGAGGCCACAATTTGTTAGTGAAGAGTTAATCGAAGCCACACAATTTAGTGCGTCGGTTTGCCAGCAATCAATCCCAGAGGCCGACACCTTAGCCAGTGGTCAACCCCTGGGTCGACGCCTTGCATTGGTCCTGACTATAGTCATCACTGCACTTAACCCGTTCTGCCGGCTGTGAGATACGGAGACGTCGGTACGAGAGCTACAGCAAGCAACTCAACACAGAATAGCAGTACGTATTTGGTACTTGCAGCAGATCTCTTCTATGTAAAAACCACAGGTGCCTAAGATAATAGTTTTTCATGCTTAACTGAAATAAACTTATTGCAAATTCTTTAACGGTTAATAATTTTTTGATTTAACGTAAAAACCCAGCCCAAAAAATAATTCTTTACACTTCAGTTGCTAAGAAGAGCCTAAAAAAAACAACTGCACTGGTCAGTGCAGTTGTGTTTCTCTAGGCTCTTCTTAGCATCTGACGAAAGAATAAGGATCCCAGAAACGTTGTGCGGTATTTATATTACCCTTTTCTTGTTTGTATTGGCTATCTTTCTTATTCACAAAACATAAAGATTGTATTTTTACGTCTTATTATATGAAATAAATAATGCATTTTTTTGACAAATATCAGACAATATTTTTATTTATTTACGAAGTTTCTGTTGCTGTGTATTTTGTGATTAAGTGCCTCGGAAAAAATTCTTAAAGTTTGCGTTTTTTCAATAGGATGTGAAAATAATTTTAAACATTTAGCATATTTCGGAAAGACCTGATGAAGGTACAAACAAGTACCGAAACGTTGTCGTAAATAAATAAATATAAAACATACATGTCCAGAGTCTAGAGGAGTTATAAACTTCCGTCTAAGGGAATGATAGTGATATTTTGGATTTTTCTACCAAAATTATAATTTGACGTAAATGTTAAAAGTGCTTATTGCTGTAGGAACCTTAAAAATTAAAAATTTGAATGAACCATCGATTTTCGACTTTAGGGTAACAACTGCGTCCAAAATTTTATAATTCAACGGTATCAACTCCGTCTTCAATTAATACAATGCACTCAAGTAACTGAACGTTCTTTAATAACATTGGATTTCGAAAATAACTTTTATTTATAGACCTATTATTTACAAATATAAATACATTGTTCGTTCCTTTCTATTGTGCAAACGTTTACACAATATTGTGAATTCTTGCGTCCGAGAACGAGACCTTGGTATAATTAACTCAGTCGTTGTCTTAGGTAGTTACAAAATATGAAAGATTGGGATCAAATCCCGAAAGAGTTTACTCAACAAAGGAAATTATTGCATTTGGGAAAAGTCTTTGAAACTCCTTGTGAGGAGTATTAGCCTTCACACACACTTCTTACATTTACTATTACTTATAAACAGGTATAAACCTTATCAGCTACTGATTGGCCAGCCGATTTGAGATGCAAAATAATGAAGTGTGCACAATTAAACGAGGAGAATTGATCCTGCAAACTATGCACCAGTGATCTGGTAAATGAAATGAAATTTTTTTGGAGAGAGTTAAGGTCAGCCAACGGACTAGTCAGGCATACAAAAAAAATCCTAAATCCGAGTTTCAACTATAATTGAGCAGTAGAATTAGGAAATTTTACGAATAAATGTAATAATTTGTTGTCTTCTTTGTTAACGACGGCGGCGAACACTACGGAGGTACGGATTCCAATGTGATTTGACATCCCGACAATAGAACGCATAGAGTGGCGAAGGGACTGAAGGCGTTGTGCTAATTCATGCAAGAACAATCGATTTGTAGGCATCAGAGGAGTATGAAACTAGGAACTTAGTTAATATTGCACGCTAAAACTATAATACTGCCAAAGTCGTGTTAGGTGGAGTGAGTGGTCAGGAGAAAAAGAAGCGTAGGGTTCACGAGTACGGGCAGCGAATGACGACATGGTCTGGGTGTGCCGTAGGGTGGTCATTGGATTAATATACTTGGATAGACGGAAGTTCGTCTAAATAGAAAAGAGTCCGAAAAACTGGGCAGGCTACGCCGGAGCGTGATTGGAGTAACAAGAGGAAGGGCACTGACATCTGCAAAGCTGGAGAAAACTTCAGCAGCGGGTGGCACGACGTTGGAAGCTTGGTCTTGAACGCAGTTCTCAGTAATGATTTAAGCGCCATTATTAAGTTGGTAAATGTAGTATAATCATCCTGTATTTTACAATCACCTTAAAAGGCGACTAATTTCAATTACTTACTATATAAGCATTTGGAACTATTTATATTTTCTGATGTAATAGAAGGGATTCGTATCCACGTTTCTGTGATACTAGGCATAAATTGAGGGAATTACAAGGCAATGCTGACAAAATGAAAGAAAGTATTTCAGTAGAACAACACGTGGAAGGAAAATTTTAGTGCTTACCTCGGACAAAGAATCAGAGTATCTTGGCAAATGTAATTCGGTCTGTCTGCTGGGAGTGTTTCAAAAATATTTTACTCAAAACAATAAATACATACGTACCGCTGTTTGAAACTCACCGCTGATACAGTCTCTATGACACAAATACTGAAAATTAAGATAAGAGAATCTTATAGGGATATATAGGCTATTAAATAAAGAACTACCTACAACTGATTGATTATTTAAGCAATTTTCTCCTAGTAGAAACAGACGATAACAGATGTAAATATAAGAAAAGCATAATTAAAATGAAAACCAATGCAAGGAAGCCTGCGAGAGGATTTCTCGCAGGTGAACCTTCCCAGAGAGCTCTGGCGGAGGCTACCTTTGGGGATACTCTCACATCTCTCTGGTTTTTTTTGAACTAAGGTTCCCACATGCCGAGGCACCTCGGTCTGTTTTGAGAGGTGTATGTTCCGGGGTCGCAGACCTTGGGCATATGGCAAGAGTTGTCCGCTATTCCTATTGGAATAGTCGGCCAGCTGCCTCCTAAACACGCCAAGGCATGGCGAGGGGTAAGCTGCGTCCCCACAGCAAACTCCTCTCCCGCTATCGGAAGGGCGTGGGACAAGTACCCAATGCCCGACCTACCCGATGCAGGTTTTTCTAAGGTTTTCCCTGCATTCCTTTAGGCGAATGCCGGGTAGGATCCTTAAAACATAGCCCGGGGGCCCTAGTTAACCCTTGGCTACCTTCCTCTACCCTTCCGCATCCCCCCTTTCAAATCCCTTCCTATGCTATTAAAGGGGAGTTGCCCTAAGTGGATTACCCTCATGTAGCCTATTGCCCTAAAAAAAAATGAAAACCAACATATCGATTGGATCAGATGAAATTTCTTGTAAGAAACTAAGATTAAGAGATAAAATCATAATTGTGCATCTGAAGCGTCTATTCGAAATTTCAGTTAATGATTCAGATGTTTTTGATGATTGAAGGAAGTCATAATTAAACCTATTTTTACATAGGTTTATCGTTCAGAAACTATTAATTCTTAAGGACGAGCGAGTCTCGGATTATTACTCGCTAGCACTTAGAGAACATCATTACGGAATATCGTTGTAAACACTGTGGAAATGAGGTGGATTCAAAGAAGCCAACACCGATTTGAACTAAATATCCTGCGAGTGCCAATTAGTAACAGTTTGCTAACATCTTTAGATGCAATCTACAAAGAAAGTACGAGGGTGGTCTGAAAAGTTTCCGACCCAACAATGATAGAAGATAGTTATTTTAATCTTTTTTTCTTCTTTTTTTTTCTTTTTTTTCAACATAGTCTCTTTGTAACTCTACACACTTCTCTAAGCGATGCTCCCTTCTCTGTAACTCGTCCAAAAAGTACTCAGTGTATTTCTCTGCAAAATAATTGTCGGAAAATTTTCAGACCACCCTCGTAGAATAGACATAGTAATGTTCGATTTTTTTAAAGCCGTAGATGTGATACACCTTAATATCCTTCTCGAGAAGTTACAAATAGTTTATTGATGAGTCTTTACTTAATTTAGTGGATTTTTAAGGATTGTACGGGTATAGCACGGACGAGTGATCGGGGCACTAATCTAAACAATATCACGGATGGAATAAAAGTTCACAGAAAATATTTTACCATTAGTTTATCAATTTTATCCCTATATTACAGTGACCTTTGAAAACCTCGATAAGGAACTCCTATAGTTGACCAAATTCGTAAATGTAAAAGTTTATACTTCACTTAGTATCTATGGAAATATGCTTTGCACATTAACATTTTATTGTTCATTAAGAAAGGTTTTGTAAACATTTATTAAATTCTTGTTTAAATACATTGAGTACTTTACAAGGAAACTAAATTCTGAATAAGGACGATTTAGCTATTTTAATTTGAATGAATATTATATTCAAAGATTTCTGGCAAACAATTAATACTTAAAATGGGAGGAATAAATGAATAGTAACAAAAACAAAAATACGGATCCATTGATATAGAATTACTTTCTGATGCTGTGGACTATGTGAAATAATTGTTGTATTTGAAGAGAAAGATTATCTAGGAGGACGCAGCAATAAACACTTTAAAACAGATTAGCACTGGCTAAGAAAATTTTCAAGGAAATGAACATATTTGTCTTAATATTGGAGTTTGTGTCGCGACTACGGGATGTGAATAATATAAACGAAATTGACTAGAATATATTGAAATGTTGTGCCACAGAAGAATGTTAATGATTAAATGGTCTGATATAGAAAAGATCGAGAAAGGTTTACAAAGTACGGACAAGGGAAGAAGAGCATTCTAACAAGAAGTTAGAATGGGACTTACTGACCAATGTAGTATTAGTTAACTCATAGATGAAATGTACAGTGAAGTACATTATAAAGTTCACAAAATTATGAATGTGTGTTGTGTTGCGAGAGGATTTCTCGCAGGTGAACCTTCCCAGAGAGCTCTGGCGGGGGCTACCTTTGGGGATGCTCTCACATCTCTCTGGTTTTTTTTGAACCAAGGTTCCCACATGCCGAGGCACCTCGGTCTGTTTTGAGAGGTGTATGTTCCGGGGTCGCAGACCTTGGGCATACGGCAAGAGTTGTCCGCTATTCCTATTGGAATAGTCGGCCAGCTGCCTCCTAAACTGGTCGAGGCACGGTGAAGGGAATGCTGCGTCCCCACAGCAAACTCCTCTCCCGCTATCGGAAGGGCGTGGGACAAGTACCCAATGCCCGACCTACCCGATGCAGGTTTTTCTAGGGTTTTCCCTGCATTTCTTTAGGCGAATGCCGGGTAGGATCCTTAAACCATAGCCCGGGGGCCCTAGTTAACCCTTGGCTACCTTCCTCTACCCTTCCGCATCCTCCCTTTATAATCCCTTCCTATGCTATTAAAGGGGAGTTGCCCAATGTGGATCACCCTCATGTAGCCTGTTGCCCTAAAAAAAAATAAATGAATGTGTGTTATAGGGATCTCTGACATCTTGAAGATGCTTAGAGAACAGTGAGATGGGGAATCGTATCACTCTAGTTTAGTAGCTGATGATACAACGAAGCATTTTTATGATCAATCTACACAATATAATTATGTATAATTATTATTTGGTGACAGTCATATATCACATAGTGTTA
The DNA here is from genome assembly GCA_037074705.1 of Zhengitettix transpicula. Classification (NCBI taxonomy): domain Eukaryota; kingdom Metazoa; phylum Arthropoda; class Insecta; order Orthoptera; family Tetrigidae; genus Zhengitettix; species Zhengitettix transpicula. The sequence goes on along the minus strand of CM073590.1, from coordinate 12,179,495 downwards.
AGCTGTTGTCGTGATGAGGAAGGCCAGTGGAGCCTTCACACCACGTCGCGAGTCATAAAAGTGAAAAGCTATATGGAATAATAAAATATTATTAGTTAGAGATACCTGTCCCTCCACCTACATTGAGGTATGAAGACTCAGTACCTAACAAACCAACAATTTCTGAAGATGAAAATTTAATTGGAAAGTATGAAGCCTGTGAAATGGAGCCTTAGCAATGAGGCAAGGGAAGGATCTTAAGCCAGACAGTTTAAATCCCTTCATAATTACAAAGGGAGCCAATAATATCAATATTGACCTTTGGAAACCTGAAAGACCGTCTTTTTTTTATGCAGCAGCTTCGTCAGCTTGTAATGTAATGAGGGACCGAAAGTCTTTATAGTGGCAGTAAACCGAGTTTGTTTATGCCGAGGTTATGTACGATGGAACTCAACGTAGAAGAATATCATTAGAATCCACCATATCAATAAATCTCACTTTAAACATTTATTTCAATAAGATAGAGCGTACTACTGAAAATATATTACGCATACCTTATTCTGATATCTTGAAAACGATCAGAACAATTTTTCACGCCTCTGATTTTTATAATGATTACATGGTAATATGCAGTTTTACGCTTACCTATACTGTTCACGGTCTGGTCGTAGAATGCGTTAACTACAAAGGGATACGCCCATCTGAAAAAAAGTCGCTGCATTAAATCTTTAGTTAAATGATAATAAAAAGGTTTTAAATAAAAATAAGAATTAAAAATAATAGTATTTTTTAAATTAGTTTAACATGACAGTAGGACATCATTCAACATTCAGATAATGCACGTTTTTTTTCTCGTATTGTATTATAATTTATTGTCACAAAATGTATTCTGAAGAATATCATAGTGCAAATTAAAATATTTATGAAAATGTTTGTTCTAGATGTACATAAATTTTTAAAAATTATGGTGGATTTATTTTGTATATTAAAATAATGCGTTATAATTATGAGAGAAGACATGCCTCTGATTTCTAGTGTAGAGGACGTTTAAAAGCTAAGGTAGCTTGGGTAGCAAAATTCAGAGTTTTCTTGACTAATGAGAAAGGTCAAGTGGGAGAGAAGTGATGGGTATTAGAGTTTATGAAGGTTATTCAACTAACTTATGTTGTTAACTGTTAAATAAAATATTTATGAAGTAGTGCTTGAAAGAGTACACTATTTTGAATATTGAAAACAATATTTTTTACTTGTCGAACTTATATTGCACAACTGAAACCAGACCGTATATTTATATAAATTTTCTTCAGATAAGAACCCTCTTTGTCCATCTTCCATTTATTTCCATCACAATATGTTCCAACAATCTCCACGACAGAAATTAATTCTGTGATATAAGTGACGAAAATTTCCATGCTTTTTTATGTTCAGCACACTGTCTTAGTCTTATTCAGTTGTAAAAATGAAATATTTAATGTCTGATTGAAAATTAATAATAATAAAGATAGCGAAATACAGACTAATTAAGTGATAATATATATAACACACAACTCTTCGGGAAGCCTTTTATTTTTTAGGTGCAGAGAAACGCAAGAGCCTACAGAGACAGAACTGAACAAATCAGTTGACAAAACTCAAAAGGCCGGACTCCTGTGGTGTAGGGGTCAGCGTGACTGCCTCATATCACACAGGTCCCGGGTTCGAATCCCGGCGAGGGCGTGGATGTTTGTGTGCGTGAGAAACTATAAAAAATTATTTCCGATACTGAGTCGCTAATAACCAGAGCTGTTGACGCGACTGTAAATAAATAAATATAAAAAACAACTCAAAAGTAAAATTTATTAGAAAAAGCGTTTTTTCCGCACTTGAAGAAAGGTACAAAGCTTCCAGAAACGTAGTGTGTTATTCATATTATCACTTCTTTTGTCTGTACTTGGCTATATTTTTATTACTTATTTAATTATTCCGCATTGTCTTTAGTTTACTTATGTAAGATGTGTTACCTACGATCCTCAGCCGATTGTTCCAGCAGTTTGAAGTGAGATTCTCGAAGTTGACGGTTCCTCTGTATCACATTATCAAAGTAGTCGTTAGGGTCAACTTTAATCTGGAAATGATAAATTAAAACGTGAATACCCGACACACACACACACACATATATATCTATTGTATTACTAATTAAGGAGGACATTAATTGTTTATATAAATTGGATTGCTCAGCGGTACAAATTCTTAGAAGACAACAATGGCGGCAAGCGAGAAAGGGAGCAGAATTTAAGAGTACGAACAGCGTGGTCCAGGCTTAGTAATTCAACTGAGAGTCTTATATGTTAATCATTACATTTGTAAAAAAAAAATCTGCAAAGCTGAAACAAAAGGTTTTTACGATTCATTAATTTACTAAGTCATAATTTACCACATTAATTGACGTCACACCGTGGTTTATTGCTCAATAAATAAATGTCTATTATATATATATATATATATATATAGTTATATTATCTTTTGTTTAGGGTCACCTTCAAGGTCTTCAGCGACCACCGAAATATATTGATATATAACGTTTAATATTTCTGCTAGTTATTAGAAAATGCTAACTGCACAGAGGACAGAATAATTATTTAAATTAGAATATGATTTCAACACATGAAATATTTGGGGATAACGTCGTCATTTTAATGGCAATTGGGGTATGACATTACTAATGAGAATAGGTTAGTCATTTGTTAATTAGTAGTAGATAAATAGAATTATTACGATAAATATCAAAAAGTTCATTTCAGATCACACTAACTGCATAAAATATTTACAGTTTATACAACAGCCCCTATAATATCTTCAAACTCTTATTTTTGTAAGAAATGACATAACTTGCGTATCGAATTGGAATGAAAAAGTAATTAATTGGAATTTATCAGGATTACTAGATTTGCACTGCATTTGGAAAATTAGGACATTCAGTCTATGTTGACAACATTTCCATAATTGATGACAGTAATAAATAACATCCCATATATGAAAGGATTAATTATTTGCAAAAATAATTTACCCTCAACAATAATCTGACACGTCAAACAGTAAAACAGAAAGAAGAATTTTGAAAATAAAATTTCATTTTCGAATTATATTGATAATTGATTTTGAAGTATTTATTCCTGTGGAAAAAAATTAAACTTCCCAGTTTTGTGCAGTAATAAAGGACCGCTTCGTTCGTAATACGCAATGTTGTTCAAAAGCTCGCGTTTCACCCGATCAAACACAAACAAATTAGATGAAAAATATTTAGTTTGATGGTTTACACATTATATCAATGTTTTAAAGTTTTTAATTAAAAAAAATATTTATATCTACAATTTACGAGTATTATATTACTCTGATTACAACAGATAGAAAAATTCCGATCACTCATATACAAACCATGGATTATTTGGTGGGTAGGGGGGGAGAGGAGACGGAAAATTATAACATACAAGTTCGTACAACTTATTGCTCTGGAGATATGTAATGTTCTAAAACGGACAGAATTTTAAAATCTATAGATAATCGGCATTTAAAACTACATATTCATATTACTATTTAAGTTTCAGGATTCAAACAACCAAGCTCAATAGCAGAACAGAAAAGAGGAAGTGATTTACGGGATATATTAATGGAAATTGTATTTTAATCCGTATTTTGTATTTTCCTATTTATTATATACTTACAATCTACACATGGACAGCTGTAAGGAAACACACGTATAAGGGGAAACATTTTACCTGTCTACATTATTTCACTATTCGATCTTTATGAAGTCTTTTGGCAACGTGCGTTTTAGTGGTCGGGAAGTAGGACTAGTAGAATATAACTCCTCCACGAGTTTATTTTGTGGTCAGTAATTTGTTTGTTGTAGTTGTTGGATATTTCTCTTGTAACGGCCCTCCTTCAACATACCTAAGCTCCCAAAAGGGAGTTAAAATTATACACAAACAACATCGGTAAAAATGCTATGAATCTAATTAACCCTGAAAAATATTTATTCAACGAAAATATTGGCCGTGTTTACGTGTTTTAAAATTTATATCCTCGTTCCTGGGGCAAGTTTAATGTCATAATTAAATTCAGCGACATCCATAACCATGTATTTGACTACAATCTTGTATGTTACGCGTTATTTTCTTGTAACGCCCCTCTTCCACCACCCCTAACGGGTATAAACACGCTGTTTTATTTATTAGAAGTTATGTCTCTTCAATGTTAGTCTTTGGTCAATAAAGAGACCCAGATACATTATTGCTGTTGCACTAGTAATACGCACGTTGTTCATTCATGTTGGGCGTGTTCTCGCAGGACGAACGTGATGTGAACTAATTTTGATGATTAATTTTGGTTCGCCATCAGGTGTACCAGTTGTTGAGAAGATTCAGGTGTTCTTGCAGGTATATGGAGGCTTTAACTGTTTCGTCTATAACAAGCTCTGTTACACCGTCAGCAAAAAAGTCGATTTTTGAATCGTTGGTTTCTGGAATATCTGCAGTATACATAAGGAAAAGCAGTGATCCCAGAACACAACCCTGAGGAACACCAAAATTTATAGGGTGGAACTTGGATTTTTCTTTATTCATTTTTACTGAAACTTATCTATTTGAGAAAAAACATTGATTAGGATATAATAGTTGCTAAATAAGGTGTTTTGCATTTTGAAGAGCAAGCCTCGTTGCCATACGCTGTCGAGTACCTGGCAGATCTCTAGCATTGCAGAACTCCTTTTCCTCTAGAATTTTGGAAATTTCATTAACTAACCGATCAGATTGTTGGATTGTTTAGTGACGTTCTCGAAAGCCCAATTGGTGATTCGACAGTAGTGATAAAAAACTCATGCTCTACAAAGAACGTTTATAGTAGAAACAAGTCAATACCTATCTTATAACACGGAGTAACTAATAGGTGGATAAGATACAATTTCGTTCTGAGGTTTACGTATCATGACATTTTCTGCCTACTTCCATATATTTTCCATAGTATTTTGAGCATTTATTGTAAACATTTCTGGAAGGAAGTACTCTGCGATGATGTAAATAAACAATGTTTTTTACTTCATAACTCATTTTTCGTGATCGGGCCTCAACGCTTCACTTACGATACAAAAATATGTGTTTTAGTAAGTTGTTTCAACACTCAAAGTTTGTCCCATGATCGTATAACCACCCTGTATGTGCATTTATATATATGTAAAATAATATATAAAAGCACGTGACGTATAAGCGGCTCATACCTGCCTGAGGAGATCAGAGACAAAGGTTTCGTTCCAAAGACGAGGCAGTGTGAACAAGTGGGCCTGGATTTTCCTTATTTTTCTTAAAGCAGATTCTCTGCTCGCAGCGTCCAACCACGGAAGATGGAGGACCCTGGACTTCAGAGTTAAACGAAGCCTTTCCAACAGGTGTGTCGCCTGCAAACATTTAAAATTTTGTATTGTATAACACTTATTAATTAACGGTAGTATACATTGAATTTTCCCATTTCTTTAGCTTCTTTTAGAGAAATATTTGTGCACAATGACATAGTTTTCACTGCGCCCGATTATCCCCATAAACCGACACATTCATTACAGACCTATGCCTATGGTGAAGCAATTAAAATCTCATTATAGCACACATATAAACCACTCACGCACAAATACGCTCTACTCAAAATGCACCTCTGCTGGGACGGAAGTGAAATATATTTGTAGTGATTCTGAAAGGGTTAATCCGAACAAATAAAATTATATCTTCGCCGTGCCTGCGGTCACCATTTGGATAACTGTTTTATATTATTACAGAACAAGCACTTTCACAATGTAAATTGCGAAAAAAACTTTCTCAGGTTTCCAAGGGAAATAAATATTTACCAATCCATGTTTCCATGGCATGCTCTGCCAGCGACGTCAGGCAAATAGCGGTTACTTGTGTTAAAGTTAAGTATTTGTGGGTGAAGATTTCAATTAATAATTATGTTAATTTATATTTCACACACACACACACACCTATATATATTGTAATAATTAAAAACATATTACATTTAAAAAAATTAAATAACCAAATGCCCCTCGTTGTGGCAGCCAAAATGTAATAATTAAAAAGTATTACATTTAAAAAAATTAATTAATAACTTGTCAACACGTTGTAGTCGTCAAAAATATAATGAACAACTGAATATTTAATTTAAAATGAAATTTATTACTTAAAAACAAATTTCTTCTTCAAAGTTACAAATTTATATTTTACAAAACAAATTCAATTACTCTTAATCCCAAAGTCTTTACTGAGTTTGATAGTAAGAAACAATTTAAGATAACAATTTAAAGAATTTATAATTTAAACAATTTGAAACTCACTGAAAATGGAATAAAATAAACTAAAAACGAAATATGACTCTATTACCCTTAATTTACCGTTTTCAAATATTTATTATTTTCCTTATTACTTACAATTGTCCTTTTGGAACCCGACTTAATGATTTCAAAACCTGGGAACACACTTCACTAAAAAAACCATACTGTACATAGATTGCATATTCACTTTCACCAACACTAATACATTAATCCTCTCGGAACTCCAGACTCCTCGTACGGACAATCGCTGTTTCGCCCGCGGCCACCAGTCAATTTAGTCAGTATTATCTCCAAACACCCAAGATGTACATCCAACAAAAGAGCAGACTTATTTTATCTGCTGCAGAATTCTCCAACTATAGAGTCGCCCAATAATGTTTCTTTCTGAATCTGACTATGCAGATAGACTCTTTACAATGCTTTATCCAACTAACTCTCCATCCACATATTTCTCCCTTGAGACCGGACACAACTCTTTCCACATACACGTCTTTCTCCCTTGCAATCTACCACACAACTGCTTGCACCTCCTTCTCCCTCGAGATCTGCCATCCAACTACTTATTTGCTTCTCATCCCTCACCAAGAAAACAATAACTCTTGGCTTTCTCACGCTCGCCGTTTCCCACGCTCCGGCTCCATCCTTTGAGCTCCAGTTACCGCTGTCACTCCACATATTATAAGTAAACAATTCTTGGTCTCCCTAATTGAAAATCATTGAGAGCCCGCAGCCGCTATCGTTCTTTGATATCAGTACATCTAAACAAAACATTGTAATTTCACACAATTCGTGGTGTCCCTAATTGACTTCAATAAGAGCCCGCTGTCACTCCGTCCTTCGGGAATGATACCGATAAACAAACATTGTAATTTTAAACAATTCTTGTCTCCCTACTTACACATCAATACGAGCCCGCTGTCACTCCGTCCTTCGAGAATGATGCCGATAAACAAACATTGTAATTTAAATAATTAATGGACTTCTTAATTAGTATTACAATATATATATATATATATTGTAATGCCAATTAAACAGACCATTAATTGTTTTTAATATAATTAAATTGTTAGCGGTACGAATGCGTAAAGGTGACAATGAAGGCGGATTTTACCTTTGTTCAACAATGGAGAACGCGCGCGGAGAAAACTCAGTATGCACTTGGAGAAGGCCAGTCTGCTGCGAGAAACATAACAGTTCAGTTCACGTGGGGAACTAAAAAACGGAAAAGTCTGCTGATATAAAAGTCTTGAATTGGCGATTAAAAGATGAAGGAGTGAAAAATCTGCGTACGAGAGATGAAACTGTTAATAGTCGACAGGGAGATAATATAGTTCACTTCACCTAGAGCAAGAAACAGTAAAGTTTGCAGTTATAAAGTACGAATGGCGAGATCCTGTATTTCTACATGAAAGAAATCAAATATTTTTACGGAGATATTTAAATAATAATTTGCACACGGTGAAGCAAAAGGGTGCTTCACGCTGATTGAACAATTCTCGCATAGAGAAGACCGGAATCCACTAGAAAACCAAACGGGGTGGCTCATCCGAGGATCCAGATAGCAGAGGACGAGTATTTCAATCGTGTGTATTAAAATTTTCAATGAAGTGTAGAGTTAGTGTAATAATGGCCTTTTAGTGTGGTAGTTTTCAAGATACAAGAGAGAGATCTGGTACCAGACAGACGTTCCGTGAGTAACAAAACGTTTATACAAATTTGTAAACGATAATTAAAAAGGTATAGTCATATTACATGTTTTCTTTTCACTTATTTTCATATTGTTTTTAGGTAAACTTTTTTATTGAATTGTTGTCAGTTTATACATTGATATATCAAACCCAATTATGGCCCTGAGATAAGAGATTCGACGTATTTGATTGTAATGATATAAGAACTGTATGTTCACAAATGCCACGAATTAATAAATGAAAATAAAAGTATTTGTTTTAAATGGATGAAATTCGGCATGAAAAATTAGGTCTTGTACATTGTAAATTTATCAACAATAATAAATTTATTTTAAAGCTTAGTAAATGTTGTTAATTATTCCTATGATTTAAGACCACTTCTTTTTAAAACATTATAGATTCGACGTCTTCAACGTGTGGCTAATTATTTTAATTTTAATTTTTTTGTTAATTGATTCATTTAATTAACCCTATCCAGTTGTTTATTAAATATATATATATATATATATATATTGTAATAAACAGATAAAAAAATTGATGGCTGTGGCTAAATAAAAATAACTATGTGAAAACAATTAAACAAAATTTATTAACGTTTTAAATACAATATAATAAATTACACAATAATATTTAGAATCTCAGGGTCTTTACTGGGTTTGATAAATGGGTGAATTGAATTTAAATTATCTAACAAAACAATTAAAGAAATGAAATAATTAAAGAAAAGAAATAATTGAAGAACGATCTGACGTATCTTAAAGAAATGGTTTACAAATAAATTTTAGAGTTTTTTTACTTACGGCCGACCAGGTCTCAATTTTGGGGCTTTCTGTGCACACGTTTTTGGGGATATCACTGAATTTACATTGGTTACAAAACACTTGTCGAAACTTGGTGTTCTCTCAGCTGGAAACGGCTACTCCTTCCGAATGAATGGTCAGTCAGATTATTCCAACTTTCTCTCGGTGAAATTGGTGACGGTCTCTTTACTTATTGAGTTTTTTTACTGCGGCATGACTTATTAGGTTACTGTTTGTGGCTTTACTTATTGAGAAACTTTCCTGCGACCTTTACTTGATCGAATTATATGTCCAAACTTTACTCGATGAAATTCTGTGTGCCACACCACTCTTAATAAGGTATTGGCTGCCACACTTTACTCGATGAACATCTGCCCGCGTCTGACTTCCAACTACACTCGTCTCTCCTCGTTGACTGCTGTTCGTCTCGTAGATTTTTGAATGCGTATGTCTTAACAATGGTTCTTTTGGGTCTCGCCGCCTGTGTCGCGGTGTATGCTTTATATTACTCTAATAATGAGTCCTTTACTTTGCGATTATAACAATGGATTAATTACTAATTACTACAATATATATATATATATTGTGGTGTAATCGTGCGCCTCATTCATAATTTTGGAGGATAAAATTTTCCATATTTGCATTAACACCAGATAAGAAGTGCGCTAAATAGGGATCAAGAATTTGCTTTCGTAAACAATGCACGAAAGGAAGCGGGAGGGACTGTGTTTTTTGTCTCGCCCACGCAGTGGGGGGTCAATGGTCAGAGAAAGTGAAAGGGAAAGCAGATGTGCAGTTTGCTTGAGGGTAAAAGAGGGACTAGACATTCGGAGTGAGTGAATAAAATTGGCAACGTTCGTCTAGGTGCAGACAAAAATATGCTGTTATGCTCATCCAGATGGTTGAGAATTGTAGAGCTTCAGATCAAATAAGCTCTGAAAAATACGAATCGCAACGCGACTGCAAATGAAGGTGTGGCTAAAATTGACTGTACGATTAAGGAAGAGGACGTAAAATATGCTTTGAATGAGGAATTTCTGTAGGAGACAAGAGAAGCAGAAATAACGTTCCCGATGACACCGGCCGAACTTTACGTATGCAAATCTCGCGATTGTCTTTTATTACATTATTAAAACAGTTTCAATTATTATTTTCATTCTAGTTTGTTTCTGTTATATTCATTATTTTACAGTGCGCACTTTGTATACGTGGATAAATTGCGTAATATTTTCCATATTTAATTTTTCACAAGGTGTTCTTTAAATTGAAGTTAATTATATTAAATAAAATTAATAATAAATTAAAGTAATTATTTATGAAATTGAGAGTCTCGTCAATTACCACTAAATTATATAATTCAAAAGTTAATAATAAATTAAAGTAATTATTTATAAAATTGAGACTCCCGTCAATAAACAAAATTATCATAGTATATATTCAAGGTATAATAAGACAGATGAAACAGCGAACTGATATGTAAAGAAATTTTCATTCCTAAATAGAATCATTCTAGATAAGAATAGCCTGCCTGCAAATGTGCTAGCGACGTGTCCACAGTGTATGAAACGATTCAAAAGAAGGTTGACTTATGATAGGGAATTTTGAAAAAAATATTAGGATTTCTATTCATTAAATTGAGCTAATAGAAGTGGAAAAATAATATTTTAATAGGCATACTAGTATGGTGTTTGAAAATTAGTTTAATTTATTAAATACAATTCAGTGAAGTTCAGTAAGGAGAATTGAAGAGAACTGCCACTTACAGTATTAGTGGTAGCTAATCTTTATTTTTTAGTAACAAGTTTTATAGATGTAATGGACCGATTTTTCCCTTGTTTATTTTATGTTATTGTTTATAGGAATTTTGTGTTATGTGCCCTAAATATTACCACTGTACTTTGCCCAATGCAATTATATATATATCGCCTAATTAAGGAGGCAATTAATTGTTTAAAATAATTGGATTGTTAGCGGTACAAATTCTTCAACAGCCAACAATGTGTCGGCGGCTTTGTTTGAGTTGCTAGCGCGAGTCTGGCAGTCTATTGAATGTTGTGGTCGAGAGAGGGAGCAGAATTTAAGAGTACGAATAGCGTGGTCCAAGCATAGAAATTCAACTAAGAGACTTATATGTTTTAAAAATCTAAGGAAATAGTCTGGACGTAGAGACAAGTTATAAAAATCCTGCAAAGCTGAAACAAAAAAGTTTAACGCCACGTTCAGATACATAGGCGTTTCGAAATAACATTTTCCACAGAAAGGCATTGAAATAATACGTCCGACTGTTGACCGAAGGAATAATACAAGAACTACAACAGTGTGCTTTGATCTAGTGTAGAATCAGTGATTAATGGTTTTTTAGTGAATTGTGTACCCAAGATCCAAAAATAAGACTGGTACCAGCAGGACAGTTGTAAGTACAAACCAAAATAATTAAATTCTGTAAACGGTAATTAAGGGTATAGTCATATTTAGGTCCTTTTAATTTTGTCAGATTTCGTATTCCGTTCGTTTCAATTTGGTTGAATTGTTAATTATTTAATTTATAATTTTGATTGTTCTTACCTATCAAACCCAGTTGAAGTCCTTGAGAAGAAGAGTTATTAAATTTGATTGTTTGTGAAATATAAAAGATTGTATTTTACCTTGAACGCCACAGATAAATAAAAATATTTGTTTTGTAAATTATGAAATTATTGAATTCGGCGTGCCAACCTATGACAAATCATTTGTAAAACTAAATTAACACCTGTTAAAATAATCTTTGGCAAATTAAAAGTTTTTTAAACTTAATCATATTGTTATTCATTTCAGTTTAATTAATTATTTATTTTAATCATTACAATATATATATATATATATATATATATATATATATATATATGTGTGTGTGTGTGTGTGTGTGTGCGTGTGTGTGTGTGTGTGTGTGTGAGTAATGTGATGGAATGTATTCCTCAATTGTGCGGAAAAAAGTATATTTCAACATGGGTCCGGAAATACATAATTTCAGAGTTATACGAACTTCCGTATCTGATGGGTTTGTATGAAGTTCACCTGACTAGTTAGTGCGTTATGTTCACATATCAGATGAAGTGTTCAAAGTGCCCTTGTTTTGAGTGAGTACAGGCAGCTGATCTTCTTCGCATTTAGTTCCGAACAGGATAAAAAATTCCTGGTGTAGTGAGCACTGTATGACAGTCACAAACCGATCAGATACGGCTAAGTCACTTAGACTTATGGATAAGCAGGTGCTAAGAAGTATTCAGGTCATCAACAAATTTATTCGTAACATGCTTCCTTATATAACAATTGTATCCAGAGTCTCGCATTTTAGTCCAGATAACAAGGCATGACGACATTAATAAAAGTTTGAATAACTCTGTAATTATACATTTCCGGAACCACTATTTTCTCCTCTCAATACGAGGAATTCATTCCTGAAATATTGTCGTCGAGTTTTAATTACACAGTGTATGCAGCTCCTCGACTATTTAACACAAGTGACCGTTATTCAGCTGACGACGACGACGCCATGGAAACGTTTAAAACGGTTTGATACGCGAGAATGCTTTGAAGTAGTATATACGCTAAAATATGAGTAATCGACAGGTCTTTATAATTTAATAAACCTTGGTAAGAAACTGGGTTTTGTTATCAATTTCCTTTACAAGTAAACTAATGAGAAGGTTCTTGCCTCCAATATATTGAAGAGGCATAAAGTATAGGGAAACGGTAAATATTTAATTCTTAAGTTATCACATAAGTGGACAGTCAGGTTAGTTTTACCAAAATCTAAGAATACATTACAACCAGTTTAATATTTACAGTTAAAATGTTTGTGTGAGGAGGGGCTCTTCAGCTAAATTTTTGTAGTAAATCTGTCATACTTGTATTGTGTATTTACTTGCGTCTTGAGATCGTTTAGAAGTTGTTGCGGGAACTGTTGCACGTAGAGCGCTGCCACTTCGCGGCTGAAGAGGGAAACGCTGACGCGCATGCAGCCGGCGTCGTCCTTGGCAACGGCGCTGGCGTCTACTAGTTCCAGGAGTGAGTCGCCAGCAAACAGCGCTAGTACGGCGTTGTGCACCGTCCTGCGAACACCGCACATAAGTTAATTTACACTCTTTATATTACACTGCGGCATCATCATCACGTGGACCTAAGACCATTCTCACGACAATGTGATTAATTTTGCATGTATATTATGCTGAAGTTAATTATATTTTAATAAAAAAGTGATCATATAAATACCACACAACGTTTCTTGGATCCTTGTCCCTTTTCCTCAGGTGCGAAGAAGAGCCAAGATCGACACAACTGCAACGTCAGTTGGCAAAACTCAAAAGCGACGAAAACTCAACGACAATGGGTGAGCCGAAGGGTTAGCGTAACAATAATGGAGCAACGACAATGGGAAAACAGAAGATTTAGCGTAATAATAAGAGATCATAGCAATTATTGAGTTTCATAGTGTGTTTGTACAGTAATAGCTGTGGTTGGTTTAATGTGAAGCATCTCTGAAATGGTGTAAATGTCTAAAATCTTAGTATTTTGCCAATCAAATGTATGTTTCGAATTGATTATATGTTTGGAGACTACAGATTGTTTATCAATGGGAAGTTTGATATTAGACATATGTTTTTTGATACGTGTATCAAGGGAACGTTTTGTTTGCCCTAAGTAGCGGGAATTGCAATTAGAGCAAGAGATTTTGTAAACAACAGAATGTTTGCTGAAGATGTCAAATGGGTCACTATGGTTTTTAATCAAGTAGAAAAGGATATTAGTGGATCTGTAAATGATGGATAATTGATATTCTTTGAATATTTGGATAAATTTGTGATGTAGATATATGTAAAAAAATTTGGCTGAGGTGTTTGGGGACGATTGACAGTAGAATATTGGATTTTATTCAATCTGCTGTTTATGTTTTTATTACTAAAATGTAAGGGGTACTCATTGGAGATTAGAATGTTTCGGACAATATTTAAGGTATGTTGATGGAACTTGCAGTTAGAAAATAATATAGCTCTGTCTACAAGATTGTATACCATAGCTCTCTTTTGGTTTGGAGGATGATCAGTAACATAATTGAGAACACTTCTAGAGTATGTCGGTTTTCTAAAGCAATTGGTGTGAATGGATACACAGACATAAAGGAAATTAAGAGAATGGTTAAATTCAAGTTCATGGGTGAATTGTAAGTTGGGATGATAATTATTGAAAGTATTTACTGTAAGATTGATTTGAGAGTTATTAACAATACAAAAAATGTCATCTATATATCTGATGTAGCAAAGAGGTTGGACAGGAAGTACAAAAAGACAATAATTTTCTATTTATCTCATGCCTAACTCAGCAAAATAGGACTAAGAGGGCTTCCCATGGGAGAACCTTTGATTTTATCATAGTGAACCTGATTAAACGTGAAGTGGAATTGAGGATTAGATTTATAATGCATAAAATTTAATGAATTGGAATTTTAGTATATTGACTGAAAATGGGTCATCTGTTTTTGAAACTGTTAATGGAAAAATCATTTGGAATCGAGTTGAATAAGGAAACGACATCAAGAAAAATTAAAGAGTGGTCATGAGTGGCGGGGAGGTGCTTGATTTTATCAATATTTTCATGCAGGACATTAACTACAGATACTACTTCAAGACTGTCATCGTACATAAACATTTTGTAGTTGGCAAATGTCTTGCAATTGTTTTCATTCATTGAATCGGTTTTCTAGTTTTTTTCCCTCGGTGATGGATGGGGAACGAAACAACGCTTGCCTTTGAGAGAAACCTTGCTACTTCATCCTTCAATACGAAACTATACACAGTTGCAGCTAATAAAAATTACATGAATAAATACATTTATAATCCTAATCAGGTTTCTTCTATAACTTTAACACGTCTTTTAAGAAAATAAATAAAGTTCAGTGGTTCATTTTTTGGCATTCTTTCCAACCCTAAAAACTTCTAGTCAGAAAATACCTTTTCCGCACATCCGTGCGTTGCCCACTTTTGTTGAATCCGGTAACTTAGAAAAATTGAAACCACTATTTTTAACGCCTCTCATTGGTACTGACTCATACCTTACAATTTACGGAAATTTTTTATGGTAAATGTGACCCGAATTAACAAATTGACATTCACTAGTTGGAGAGACGCATTTCATTACTTCATTGTTATTACATTCTATTGCAGGCATTTTTATACCAAAACTCCATGTATATAATTTAATTATAGAAATTCTCTCCATTTTTTAACTGTCGAACAGTCGGCCAGCTGCCTCCTAAACTGGTCGAAGCATGGAGAAGAGAATGCTGCGTCCCCACAGAAAACCCCTCTCCCGCCATCGGAAGGGCGTGGGACAAGTACCAAATGCCCGACCTAACTGATGCAAGTTTTGTACGGTTTGTCCTGCATGACTTTTAGACGAATGCCGGGTAGGATTCTTAAACCATAAGTTCGGGGGCCCTAGTTAACCCTTGGCTACCTTGCTCTACCTTTCCGCATGCCCCCTTTAATTCCCTTTCCTATGCTATTAAATGGGAGTGGCTACCACGTGGATTACTCACATGTAGCACTAAAAAACAGAGTTTTTGATGACTGTCATTTTATTCTATTCTGAGATATTTGAAACTACTCTAAGATATTTTTTACCTACCCGGCACTTCTGAACGTGATGCAGGGAAACCCCTAGAAAAACCTATAATAGGTACGCAGGGCAGTAGGTTCTTTACACACGTTCTTTCGATGACGGGAGTGGGGTTTGCGGTGGCGACGCAACATTTCCTTCTCCATGCCTCGACTAGTTTAAGAGGCAGTTGACCGACTGTTCTAATAGTATCAGAAGACAAATATTACCATATGACCAAGATCTGTGACACCGGAACATACACCTCTCAAAACAGACCGAGGTGCCTCGGCTTGAGGGAACCGTATTTCAAATCCAAAGAAAAGAAGGAATCCCTGAATGTAGTCCCCTCAGTCTCCTCAGAAAGGTTCACCTGTGATATTTCCCACAGGCTTCATTGCGACATCTGTATTTCAAGAACAAGTTCATATGCACGGTTTCCAGTTGATTTACCGAGTGAACGAACGAATAGCAGAAACGTTTTTGGTTGAAGGCGGTTCGTGTCTTGGAGTACCCGGGTTTAGTAAATCTTGAGAAGACGACGCAACGTGAAAAAAAAGTTATAAATGATGCTTTGAGTAAGCCTGGAAAGATTAAGTCTCTAAATATTTAAACAATTACAAAAAGTAAAATTTTTTGATTTGTCTAATTGTAAGGTCAAAATGCATCACGCTATATATTTAAGAGTGTAATTAGCTATTTTTAAAGTGTGCGGAGGTTTTACTGATATAACAACCGGGAGGACAAATAATTGTTTGAGAGACTATCAAAGTTTTGAAAACTTAAAAGAATTTTTTGTACTATAATATCGGGATAGTGTTCTTCCGAAACGGAAATAACGTTAATAACAATAAATTTTATAGAATATTTATAAATACATTTTACTATACATATTACTTCGGAAGTGGATTTACCTTGACTTCTTAAAAATGACTCTCCTACGAACTTTGGCAATAAAAACTACTTTTATATTTTTAATCAGTATTAAGCTCACAAAATTTGACGTTTAATTTATTTCTCTTTGTTTTCCGAGACCGTTCCATAAAAGACAAAACACGGTAACAAACTATGAATCGTCAAACGACGTGATTAATATAATACACTAAACGTTTATTTCCTTTGTGATTGAAAATAAAATGTAATTTTACTATCGTCATGTTATTTAAGCACAGATTAAACAAAAGGAAATATACACTCACCTCTTCGAAAATTTAGTTAGTGTGGTGCGTAGGTTTGTAAAATAATCAGGTATGGTTACATAAAATACTTCGGATCCAGTAAAATTCGTTGTGAAAAGAGAATCCATCAAGAGCTTCCAATCGAGCTGGAAATAAGAGCGATCAGATTAATACGTACTCTATTCCATACCAGCGAGCGCTTATTGTACTAAACAAGCACTTACAAACCCGTAATTTTCTTCCAAACCACTGAAGTTGAACTGCCTATACGGGTTCGCCAGCTGTGCTCTAATTAAGATATCCTTTTCCCGAGGAAATATCTGTCAGAAAATTAAATATTATTTTACTTATTATAACATCATGTGACCAATAAAATCAGAGTTTCTATTTTTTAATTGTCTTTAATTAGTGCAGACATCAAATATTATTTATTATTATCCTGATTAGACAAATAAATAGCCAAACGATGGACTGAGTTAAATAGTGCTTATTTTTAGCTGTTATTTTGATATTTATCTAATTATTTCACTTCTAACACAGAAATTATTTATTTTACTATTCTTTATTAGTATTTTGTAATGAGTAAATACAAAACTATAAATTTCTTCGGAAAAGTTATTTATATATCCCAAAAATCGTTTATGAAGAAAGGAAACATGATGAAAATAATGTAAAATAAGCAGTAGAATAATTCAGAAATAAAAATAACTTAACTTTTACGAAGCATTGATTTTTAAACATTTCAAATATTTATATTGTTACTTTTTCTTACGAAAAGGTTTATGAACAATAATTTTCAGAAAAAAAACAAGTATTTCAAGTGAGTAGTTAAAAAATAAATGGCAGTTCATTATAATATCTAAACATCCACAAGGAAACCATTTTTTTGCATGAAATATCTGAGTTACTCGTAATATAATGGATAAAAGTTGTAAATGGAAAGGAATACAATAGAAGGGAATCATGGATAATTATATTGTTTCGTAAATAATTATGGAACTATAACATTGAATTGTTCATTAAAAATAAAAATATGTGATAGTTTGTTTTAATGATGCCAATAATAGAAGCAAATAACATAGACAATAACATTGTATATTAGAAATCACTGACTGTACTGAATTTTTCTAAGAAAAGATTTATTTTCTTATTTATGAAGGTACGAAGTCATGAAGCATTTAACGTATAATAATTAACGTAAGAAAACATACCGTTACAGCTACTGACTTATAGGGAAAAACCAAAGTTAAATTAAAAGATGTTGGACGATTTTATCTGTTTTAAATTGTACAATATTGTTCATAATTGACAATTTCAATAGAGACAAATATTGAACTATTTTTAAACTATTACAAACGGCCACATAAGTTGTAACTCGAAGGTCAATTTGCCGCCTGTGCAGAACCACTATGTTGTTGGGAACAATGTTTTATAAATAGTTTGTAAAAGATTAATAAGTTGCTTGTATTCAAATCGTCTTTCTTAATAATCAATAAATTGATTCATTCTTATATTTGTAACTGCATGTCATTTACTTTACTAATTTAAAATACTAGGTGTATAAGCTTAAATCCGCTGTTTGCTCATAGATGGCGTTAGTGATGATATTAATGTGGCGGATTTGCGACTCCGAGGGTGGGCGCCACACAGGAGAAAATAAATAATATGTAATATGACTTGATGTGAATAATAATAACGAGACTTGTGAAGTGTAAAAATGTTTCATTTTACTTCTTGAAATTATAACGAATATTTTACGAACAGGAACTACGATCTGTTGCGTGTAAACTGAACGATTGCTTGAGCTGAACTGCGCTATCGTAAAACAACTATAGATAAAGGTTCTGAGCGTTTGTTCTTTGACTGCCACGGCGATGAGTTGCTCTCTGCGATCAAATCTCTTCGTCTCCGCTACAGCTGGGGATGAGAAGTCAACGATGCTAGTAAGTGGATCACTGATGCTTGCAGAGAAGTTCGTGGCGGGCAGACGCTCGCCTCAAGTTCGGAGGAGGCTAACTGCACAATAATCAATTATGTAATATCATTCTTTTTTATGATCCTGCCGATACACATCAAATGTTTATCTGAAACAACTTGGTTTCGTCGGTTCAAAGGCGGTAATTTTTACTTGAACAACACGAAGCGTGAAAATCGGCCCAGGAAGGTTGAAAAACATCAATTACAGGCTCTTTCGGACGTGGACGATGCCTAATCGCAAAAAAAAATATATATATTGCCGAACAATTGGATGTTTTCATGGCGCCTACGTGCCATTGCAAAATGGGTGCCGCATGAACGATAGGCAACTCCGAAACAACGTACGAAATCTGGTTTGCTAGACAAAAACGAAAATCGTGCCTGCATCGGATTGTGACTGGCGATGAAATTTAGATTTAGAAATCGTGGGATGATCACAGCCGACTATCAACATCGTCCGCAAGACAAATTGCCGTCAGACGGAAGATGATGCCGTGGAAGGATCTGAAGGGTGTCGTCTACTATGACCACCAACTGATAAAATTACTCCGTGCTCTGCGTGAAGAAAGGCCGCATCAACAAAGACATGACAAGATGAATTTTCTCCACGACAAAGCACCATCGCACACGTCAAAAATGGTCATAAACTACTTGGAGGCACCTAACTGTAACCCCATGCGCTTATTCACCAGACCTTGCCCCTTCCGACTACCACCTTTTTTCTTCGACGGGCCACTCGCTGGCTGCACAGCACTTAGATTTTTACGAAGACATCCAAAAGTGGCTTGATGAGTGGTTTGCTTCGAAAGAGAAGGAATTATTTTAACGTGGTATTCACAAATTTTTCAAGAGATGAAAAATGTGTACATAGCGCGTGTCGGTACTTTGAATATATATATATATATATATATATATATATATATATATATTGAAATAATTGGTAATTAAGGCATTGTTCGAATTGAAAAGTTGAATTGTAGAGGACACATTGTTGATAGCGGTAGCGGACGCCAAAACAAACCGACAATGAAAGGAGAGTATTATTGAATGGTGGGGAGAAGATTTACGCGTTCAAAATTGTGAGACGAACACAGTTGGGCAGTAAGCGGCGAGGAGAACAGATCAAAAGTCTAATTCACGAAAGTTTGAACAGTTTTGTCAGTCAGCAGCGAGAATAAAATAGGTTTAATTTAAGGAACGAAAGAATGTGTTCTAGTAATAAGTACGCTGTTACATCAAATTGCAAAAAGTAAAGCAATCTTCAGTCAACAGACCAAACTAGTGAGTTGTTTTTTTAACATGACTCACGAGATCTACAAGTCCAGGTTGCAGTAAATCATCGAGAAGTAACCAATTCATTTTAAACCAACCGACAAACTATGTTAATTAGAGTCTGTGAATAATTAGAATCTGTGAAAAGCCCACCATTGTGCTACGAAAATTTAATGTGAATCTTGGCTGCCGTAAGAAGAAAGAAAACCTTAAAATTATTGTAAACCGTTTTAAAAGATAAACGTCAGATCGTTCTTTAATTATTGATAAAATGAAATTGTTTAAACTCAATCTTTAAGTATAAATTTCTTCCTGAATAAATTTCGTCTATGTTTAGACGAATCGATTTCCTTATAAAATAAATGTAAATTTTGTGTTATTTGATTGTTTAAATTCTGCCATTATCAAACCCAGTTCAAGACCCTGAGATCCCAATTATATTTTGTATTTTGAATAATTGTTTTAAATTTGGCATAATAAATTTTGTTTATTGTTTAAAATTAATATTGTATTTCATTTAAATGTCAACACATAAATAAGTAGGCATTATAATATATATATATATATATATATATATATATATACATATTGCTTTCTATGAAACGAACATGTATTTTTCTGCGAATTTAAGCTTATACGCCTCGTATAATTACTTTTTAAGCGTGTTATCTGTTTGTTTTATTATCTATATAAGGAATCGGCTGTTGGGCACGTTTTGTATTGGCTAATGGTTCCGTCGAGCATTCCTTGCATTTTTAAGGCTAAAAGTAGTCATGAATGCAGAAGATCATAAAAGAAATTTGAATGCGAAACGTTACAGAAGTAAGAATTCATTAAGTCTCTTACTAAGTGTTTGAAAAAATCATTTCAATAAATACAGCCAGACCTACCCGAGAAACTTGGAAATTTCCAAATCTGCTTATAAAGGGGGATCTAACATGTATGTAGATAGCAGTCCTCTCTCTCTCACTCTATCTATCTATCTATATCTATATCTATATCTATCTATATATATATATATATATATATATATATATATATATATATCTATATTAGCGTGTGTGGGGGAAACTGGTAGGTTGATTAAATAACTTCAGAAACTAGAGCAAACGTTATCCGTTACTTTACAACAGCTATTCAACAAAAGCACATACCCACAAAACAAAGCACTATTTTTTTAAAACGTTATATATGCTATATCTGTGACATCGATCCAAAGATCACTCGCGAGAAAATACTTTCTCCTTCCCATATCTATTATATTGTACTCCTACTTTCTCCTTTCCATATCTTGAAATCACAATATTTGCCATATGCAACATTCATAATGAGAAGTATTAATAGTTATCTATGCTTTCTCCTACTTTCTCATACTGAAATAACCTGAAGGTTTATGTACTTTACCAATGGGATTAGTCTGCGTGTTATTGTGTCAAAAAAACTTTGCCGTTGCCGATATTCTGTAAAATTCTCTTGTTAATTAATTTTTTCGTTTAGATATACTCCTATAATTCAAAAAATAACTGCTTCCAATCTATTTCTTTCAACCTTTCCAACTGACTAATTCATTTTTGAGGTGAAAGGAGAAAAGCACAGTAAATTTTGAAGGGCCATAGCGATTTAAATAAATTCCTTAAAATTCACAGTAGGCAAAAGCTCAATTATTATTATATTTGTAATTATTATTATAAATGTATTTTGTCATAAAAATAAAAAAAATCAAGGCCCATTACAATAATCTGCTACGAATTCGTGCGATAATAATTGTAACAAACTTTATAATATTTAAAGCTGGACTATACAATTTGTTATTTAATCAGAAAACATAAAAAAATGAATGATTTTGATACCTCACTTCTCAGCGTCGAGGAATAATTGAATAGAAACACGTGTTTGTTAGTGTCTGATACACAGGTAACTCCACAGTTTAGGAAAATAGGATAAAGTTGTGCGAATGGAAGTTCTTTATGTCATTTATAATTTGGAGGTTTTTCAGGAGACAATTACAAATTTTAAATTTAGTGTAATCTTTTGCATTTTCTATATACCAGTAGGATTTATTCTAATGAATATTAATTCTAATGATTTATTACAATTGAAGCAATTGCTCCCAGTGCTCCGAAGTAATTTAAGATTAAAAAATAGGCAATAAAACACTTACAGAAATTGATTGCAGATAAAGTTCTGAACATTTCTTTATAGTCTTTAAAATAATTACTCTACCCTGTGTATTAATGAAATGCTAAAGTTTGTCAAACGGAACAAACCACTAATAACCTCGTAGTTCTGGAATGTATTCACCGCACAGAGTTAATTTGACATAATAGGTATCCTCGCGCAATATAACTATAGAATTCCGGACCATAGATAAATAATATATTACAAAATTTGATGAGTTTATGTATGTATTAATACAACATGAATAATTGAGAAAGTAGTTTTCACTAAGATAAATAATGCCGTATACATAAATAATATATATATATATATATATATATATATATATATTGTAATACCAATTAAACAAGCCATTAATTGTTTTAATATAATTAAATTGTTAGCGGTACGAATGCGTAAAGGCGACAATGAAGGCGTTTTTTTTCCTCCTTTGTTTAACAATGGAGACCGCGCGCTTAGAGAACTGAGTAAGCGCTTGGAGAACGGCAGTCTGGAATCGGCGATGAAAGGTGAAGGAGTCTAAAATCTGCGTACGATAGATGAAACAGTTAAAAGTCGAGGGGGAGATATAATACAGTTCAGTTCACCTAGAGCAACAAACAGTAAAGTCTGCAGATATAAAGTACAAATGGCGAGATCCTGTATTTTTACATGAAAGCAAGCAAATATTTTACGGAGAGATTTACATAATAATTTGCACACGGTGAAGCAAATGGTTGTTTCACGCTGATTGAACAATTTTCGCATAGAGGATACCGGCATCCACTAGCTGACCAAAGGGGGCGGCTCATCCGAGGTTCCAGATACCAGAGGACGAGTATTTCAATCGCGTGTATTAAAAATTTCAATCAAGTGTAGAGTCTGTGTAAAAATGACGTTTTAGTGTGGTAGTTTTCAAGATACAAGAGAGAGATCTAGTACCAGACAGACGGTCAAATTTTGTTAACGATAATTAAAAGGTAATGGCAGATTTCGTTCAGTTTTCGTTTTATTCAGTTTTCTTTTCACTTATCTTCATATTGTTTAAGGTTAACTTTTTATATTTGAATTGTTAATTGTCAGTTTATACATTGCTTTTTTTCTAATTATCAAACCCTGTAGTGACCCTGAGATATAGAGATCCGACGTATTTGATTGTAATGATATAAGAATTTTATTTTCATAAATGCCCCGAATTAATAAATGAAAAATTAAAGTATTTGTTATTAACTGGATGAAATTCGACGTTCAAAATAGATCTTATACAATGAAAATTTATCAACAATAAATTTATGTAAATATAAATAAATTTTCGTTAATTGATTCATTAATTAACCCTAAAAAGGTGTTTATTACATAAGTGGCTTATTAAACGTGGGTCAAATTAATCGCTAACCTGTTGATTATTACAATATATATATTTTACAATTAATGGCAAAAGTAATGAAGATGAAATGTACAGTTTTTTTGTAAATTCAGTTATCTAGTTGAATATTTTTAGATTCATAATTATAATACGCAAGGTGTTCTATTATGTTGTATTCCGACTTGTTTTCCTCTGACAGAGGTTGAGTTTAGCTACACATTTGTAACACGTAACACGTAACACGTAAGACGTAAAAGCATATCGTTATCTATTAAAGTAAGTAATAAATAACGAAATGTGATTCAAATGAAATAAATTATTTTAACAACTTACAGAAATGGTTAAGTTATTACTTTAAAGCAAAACACATTGTCGTTTCACGGAGGTGTTATTGTGGGTCATTGCGCCTTCCGTTCGCCATTAGTTTGTAAATTTGTAATTTCGTTTTTGAAATACCGTGTATAATTCAATGCGTATTTCTATAACAGCTGGACAGTAAAGCGCGTGTTACCGATCCTTACCTTATTCAGTATTGATGCAAAGTGCAATACGGACTGTGCCTCCTTCGCCCTTTCTTCTAAAGTTAGAGACACGGGAATGAACTTTTGCAAGAAACTTTCAAGTCGAACCAGACGTTTCTCTTCCGCTCGTTCCTGTAAACAAGTTAGGTGTCCTTTATTTTTGAGCTGGAAGCGAATTTTCAAAGAAAAAGATTTCAAAATAAATTACAAGATTTAATAAGTTTTTAACCGCACCAAAACTAATATTTAACATGAACATTAAATATATATGAAATTGTTCAAGTTTAAATAATTTAAAATAATTGGGTGGTATGAATATAAATATGTACAGAGTTAATAAAATGTGCATCTAGGTTAATTCTAATGAAATGGCGTACGAATTACAATTTGAGTATTCTACACTTTGCACATTTCCAGAACTTTCCGCATAATACATTTTCATCACAATAACAACATTTACTGCAATTTTACTTAATATCTGTTTGTGTATCCTTTTATTTCAGGTGACAAAATTGCATACTATTTGATATTTTTTCCCTTTAATTTGTTTTTCCGTGCTATTACAATAATACTTTTCTAGGGTAAATAGAAAATATTGAAATAAATGTCTACTTAAAATTTTAATCAAATACATACCAAAGAACAATTTTATTTTATCTGTATTACAATCCCTTTACACTATTAAAGCCAGATTTTTATTGCAAAATAAAGAATTATAGCGAGGCATCTTATAAATTCCAGAAAAGCTTAATTAAGATCATAATTATTCGTTTCTTTTCTGGTATTGAAATTGTAGTCGTAATAAAGTTTTAAATCCAGACAGAGAAATCGTTGATTTGTGATATTATTATTTCTTATATTTACTTTGCACACAATTTAAATAAGAACGACGAAGGGGAAATATTAGTCTAGCATATTCCCCATACCAAAGGCGTATTTCTTGTTGTATTCATTGCGCCCTGCTCAATTATTTGACGGGGAATTAAACACTTCGATAGTGAAAGAATACATTCTGGGTAAATTTGTATAGTAACCTGGTCTTGGATATCAAGTAGTCTAAAATTCTATACCATTCCTACAGCAGGCTCCGTAATGATAATAATAAGAAATAAAGGTTTATGTTTCAGAGAAAAAACAAATTGTTGCGATAATTAACAATTTTCAAGTAAAGGATTTTCTAATTAATGCCAATATTTACATAAAATATTATTGGCTTATTAATTTACATAATGTTTTGTCAGATGGAATTTAATTTTATTATTACAATTAATAATATATGGGTTTGATACATTACATGCAGTTTTATTGGAGATTTGGAATATTAACAATTTTATATTAAGGTTTCTTGCTTAGATAATTATTGAATTCTATTATTAATATACATATGTATCGATACACTTGAGGCAATTAAAATAATAACTTTATTTACAGGCAATTTACAAAGTTCTATTATCGGGCATACATATTGAGAATTCAATTTGAAACAAACCCTGCCATGTAGTGGTAGGTTTCTGCAACTAACTTAAAACAATAGTTGAATCTGACCAATACTGTAATGAAGTATTTGAAATCCCTAATGTATTTTGTACAGAAACGATCAGTTTCGCAAGAATAAAAGTGTCATAGAGATCATATTGAGATATAGTTAAAAAGTTTTAAGAGGAGCGATTTATGTTTTGGCATTTAATAAAGAATCAAATATAGAACCTGATCTGGTTACAATGCGTATATGTATATAATAGCAGAATAATATCGAAATTAAATTGTCTGAAAACCATGAAGTTCAACAACAGCAATATCTTTATCAAAATGGATCCAACGGGTAATAGTTATAGAAGATATATAATGTTACGCTTATTAATAGTAGTATTTATTGATGGGGAAACATTCAATTTATAAGCATCTTCTCTAAGATTCCAAAAAGTACCCAATAATTTCAAACTTTATTTTATTCAAACGAAAATTTAACACTATTTAATTCAAAGTCTTTTATTTGTTCATTTACAGAATTTCTCCAGAGGATACATTGAAAATGCCTATCCTCGGGAGCCACGAGAATTGGTCGAAAGATTTTTGCAATATCTGATGACATGACATATTTATGTAATCGCCATCTTATCACGAGAGCTGACAAGCCCAGTTGCAATTTAGGACCACCGTGAAGTATATCATTTGAAGATTTACCATTAGATTAAGGGACAAGATGCGTTAAAAACTACGCGCAGTTTAGTGGTAGAGCTGTATTCCCGAAGTACAGAATGATATGCTTTAATGAAGTGGGATTCACAATCCTTTTCATGCTGAGAAAGTGAAACTTGATCAGAGATATCTTATAATTCCCAGAAACACGTTTAAAGAAGTATAAAAAGTATGATGGATATGCACTGTGGTAGACTGAATTGAATGACGATCTAGAGGTCCTGAAATATAGTTAATTGCGCTCCCGTTGCACCAGGAGGACCTGTACGTAATCCATCCTGAAGCACTGTTGTATAAATCAGTACCAATAAGGAAATAAATTTTATCATATGAAAAAGGATAAGAATCTGTCTGTTGGTAAAATTGGCAGAGGTAAATGAATGATTGTAGAATTAGTTTGTTTCATATATTGAGCGTATTTATTTCATCAAATGCTTACACCACAACTCTGCTGCGATCATAACTGCTACATTCCTAAAGCTATCTTGTTAATATCTACTGCAGGAGACAATAGCCTACCAGCTCCTGAAAAACTAGGGTTTTTCCAAGTAACAGAGTGTGGCGACCAACACCTCCCCTCCACTACATTAACTATCCTAAACAAAGGAATTAATATAAAAAATAATATCGACACGGTATTGAATAACTGAAGAGAGGTTGGGACTTCAAATTGGTCATTAGATGGAATTATGTGTTGTGGGTAATATGAAAGTATTAAAGACATAATTTTGAATATTCAGGATGGTATGTGTTTCTCTTCTTGTTTAACGGCCAATGCAACGTAATTCAAGTTATGAGGACCATTGACATTAGGTTTTCTCATTCAACAGTTATCTTGTTCGTGGAAATTTCTAGTAGCAGATGAGTTAATTTATCCTTGCGTTCTAGGGTTGATTGACTTGTACAAGCTCAGGCGAGTTTGAGGGCGTAGGAGCGTTGTATTGAATTTCCTTATGCGTTTGTTAGGTGCGACACAAATTCACCTGTTAAACGAGATTTGGTACATGACATAGCATATTTTCCTGCGGTAAAGGATTTGACATCAAGTCAAATGTTGGATCTAAATAAGATAATTGATGCGTTTCCTTAATTGTTTACTGATCGTGTAGGGAAAATAAATTTATTGGAATACGAAATAGTATTATCGGGTTCAGTGCCAGTTAGATTCCACATTATAAACTGGCACCACCGAAAATTTTGGTTTTGTAACAAAAGAAAGGACAAGTAGTGGAGAAAGGAATTATTCGACCACCGACGTCGAATTATAGTTTCCCTATATTTTTGGTTCCTAAAGAAACAGAGGATTTTAGACCAGTGGCTGATTACAGGTGACTGAACACGAAAATTTGCTTGGAGTCCACGCCGTTGCCAAATTTTTATACCTCTGTTCACTGGTTTCGAGTGGTAATGTTTTTTTACTAAATTAGACTTAAACAGCACGTATCACCAGATACCACTAAAATAATCCTGTCATAAGTTTACGGCACTGGAAATCCCATAAAGTCGTATGAATTTTGTCGGCTACCTTTTGGACTTTGTGTAGGCATCCAGGTGCTCACTCGGTTCTTAGAAAAAAATAATTGGGAATGTCAAATTTGAGTATACTTATAAGTACTTGCATGATTTAGTTATTTACTCTACTGGTTTTTCTACTCATCTAATGCATATTCGTAAGACTCTTTCATGGATTTACCGTGAAGTCATAAAAGGTGAGATTTTTAATCGCTGTTGCAGTTTTTATGGCACATTATTTCTGCAGATAATGTAACGATAGATCCTGAGCGGGTTTTGGCTATCCAGGAGTTTCCTCGTCCCTCAAACGTGGAACGATTCATGGGAATGGTCAATTTGTTTTATTAGCGGGTTTTCTGAGTGTTCGGAGCCGATTAAAATGCTTAGGAGGAAAGGAGTTAAGTTTATCTGGACTTTGATGAGCTGAAGAAGTCTCTAATTACTCCGCCCGTATTAGACATACCCGATTTCAATAAGGTGTTCATTCTTCAAACTGATGCTTCCTGCCACTCCGTTGGAGTTGTGTTGCTACAGGAATTTGATGACGGTCTAAAACCTATTGCGTATGCCTCAGGCACATTGTGTACGAGCTCGAGACGCTGGCAGTGTTATTTGGAACGGAGCAGTTCGCTCTTTATTTGGAGGATCGAGTATTCATATTGGAATGTGACAATCAGGGGTTAACTTACGTTAGGGGAGACTCGTAGGTTAGGACGTTTGGCTAGATGGGTATTACGGCTGTCCGCATTTACGTTTGTGGTGCGACACATTAATTCGAAACAAAATGCTGTGGCTTATTCTTTATCGTACGTTGAAAGGATTAGGAGTCCTGCGGGTCAGTCCAGTTGCTCTTCAGTTATTCGACGGCCTGACTTTGGGGATCTGCCGCCTTCATTAGCATGTATTGGTGAGGACCAATTGGCAGATACCTGGCTTAGGAAGGTAATATTCGATCGGGGAAAAATATACCGGGTTATTACTTAGCAGAAAAATTGCGATATGTGGTTCCCCCACAGGATCAGCGATTGGTCATAGCTCTGCCTGAGAGGGTGTTTCCTGTCGTTATTAATTTTTTTTCATAACTCTTCATTCGGAGGTTTTGACAAATAGATCTAATATTGCAAGTTTTTTTATTGGCGGGGCAATGTGTGTCCTGTATGTGTTATGGCGAAATATGCGCCTTTTACCAAGGTCGGTCAGTTATCGTCTACTTTGCTTCTCTACCAATGGGAAAGTTTTATGTAGAATACATCGGTCCATTTCCCAGGTCGGGTAGAGGCAATGACTGTGCTCTAGTTATCCTTGATGTAATTTCTAAATTCGTTTGGATTCAAGCGGCGTGGAATACTACCACTGAAACCACCATACGGATTATTCGGGACAATCGTTTCTTGTCTTTTGGACTACCGCGGGTGATTGTTTCACATCTCGTGTGTTTCACATCTCATGTGTTTGCGAAATTCTGTTTTTCGTTGGGAATAAAGCATGACGACTTCACCATATATATGCCTGGAATCAGGCAGAGAGAGTCAATCGAAATCTCAACGCAGCGTTGATATTTTTATGTCACACGAATCATAAACGTTGAGGCAGTCATTTGTCAGCTTTGTCAGTAGCGTTCAATACTGCTAAACATGGGAGCATGAAGACGACAGCTTTCCAGCTGATGTTTGGCTACGTCCCGAATAATCAGCTGTCTAATTTATTGGAATCTAGCAGAACTTCTACCGGACCGACCTCATAGTCCAACATACGTGAGATTTGGGGACGGGTATTCCTGAATCTCTCTCTACCTCATGATAAATAAGCATTTCGGTTCAATAATGACAAAATTGATCCTCAGTTTCAAGTGGGTGATTTAGTAATGTTAATAGGGAATTACCTTATTACCAAAGATAGTATCGGGACTGCTGATAAATTATCGGCTCGATTTCTTGGTCCGTTCAAGATCATAGAAATCTTCAACTCTGTTAATGCTACTCTAAATAATGAATTTGTAGGTTTTAAGAGATGAGCCCACGTGTATCAATTAAAGAAATATTCATAGACGTGAAGATTGAATTTGGTGTGTAGTTTTTAATGATGAAGATGTTTTCTTAAGGAGGGGAGAGCTTGCATCGGCGCCTATTAAAAATAAATTATGTTGGTAGTTGCTCTGGCGCTGTTATAGAATCTTTGGTTATGTTAATATAGTTGTTTGCTGTTGATGAGATTGTACAAGAATCACTCTGGTTGATTGTTTCTTTGTTATTTTTATTAGTTTATTTACAGTCACATCAACAGCTCAGGTTATTAGCGACTCATTATGGGAACTCATTTTGCCTTGTCGGGAAACTGATTTCACGAGAAACTCTCTCTCGCAACCAAACATCCATGCCCTTTCCGGGATTCGAAACCAGGATCTCTATGATGCGAGACAGTCACGCTCATGCCCACACCACAGGAGGTCATTGTTTTTTTTATTTAATATGTTGTGATATAAATTTATTGATTTGTTCTTCACATAATCCAACATCTACTTGGCTAACTCAGAGTGACTATATTAGTACATTAGCAGTTCTACACTGAGGGTTTGGTGGGCCATTAAGATTTTCCATGCTGTTCCGTGATTCACTGTTAAATGAAAGTTTTGTAATACGATTTATCTGTCAACATCTGGGTGACCTTTTATTTTCGGTGGGGTAGGATCCAAAGAACAAGTCCCGACATCTGTCATATTCCGGTTCTAAAATTTCTTTTAGCAGCTAAGCACTACTACATTACAAGGTATACACGCAGTTTTCTGATTATAAAAATAAAAATTTGAAAAAGTGAATGTATTAAATTCACGACTGAACCGAAACAAATATTTTTCGGTCCCCAAAACTTAGTGTTTTCAGTTGGCAGCGGAAGACTGCTACTCGCTGGGAGATATGATGACGTTGGTCGGCTGATAAATGATATCTGTGAAATATATACAAAAATGGTATACTATCTTTTTATGTAAAAGAAATTATGTTTTTACTTTGGTGGGGTGAATATCTGTGGAATGATGGTATTGTTAAAAAGAGTAGCTTGGAGAAAACTGTTGTAAATAATTTGAATTTATAAAAGTTATTTTAAAGGAACGCTGCATGTCTTAAACAAATTATTTACCTTCGAATTTTGCCCTCGCTCAAATATATATATTATTTGAAGTTGATACAGTTCACGACAAAAGGGGCGTAACGTAAAATAACGCGGAAGCAACTGAGATTGGTTACGAATCATATGTTATGGATGTCACCGAGTTTAATTATGACATTAAAATTGCCGATTTAGTGGAGTGAGGGAGACGGGACAACGATGTTCTGCATACAATCTTAAACACGTGCGAATTCTATCGACTTTTGTATAGATGTTACTTACGATACGAAACAAACATTGAATCGGTAAAACAACCAGGGCCATCACGTATAGGGGTGAGGGTGGCGTTTTAAAGACTTTCTAATTCGTAGGCAGTATTTTTTAATCATTAAATAGCGGAATATTTAAGAACCTATTAAGTTACCAGGAGTATTTTTGATCCAGGGTACCAAGGGTAATTTTGACACACTCAATATAACAGAAGTAATTTTGTCCTCCTTAGGCTGAAGGGAATATTTCCGATTGTTTTCACCTAATGAACATATTTTTGACTCACATACGATAGCGGTTGTTATTTGTATGCCTAAAGGTTCCGGAAATATTTTTGAGAATTTTACAGTAGCGAGAGTATTTTTCTCTCTTAAGGTACCGGGATTAGTCCTTTGTAGTATTTGGAGTATTCTGACTCGTTACGGAACCGGGAGTATTTTTTACTCTCATGGAACAGGAGTACTTCTGAAACTTTTAAGGTACATAAACAAATATTACCTCGCTTACGGCACCGGAAGTATAATTAACTCTCTTAAGGTAGTTCTTGTATTTTTTACTTTATTTAGGGTACCGAGTATATTTTTATGTATCTTAAGGTACCTTGAAAATCTCCTTTGAGTATTTTTAGGCTCTCGAGGTACCAGGTGTATTTTTCCATTTTGGTATCCGAAGTATTAATGCTTCTCTAAATTCCAGAGGGAGGGTGATTTGTTCAGATGAAATTAGAATTTCCTCTGCATAGGTAGGTTAAATCAGTTCTTGATTTAATGTAGAATGAATTACTTTTGTAGCTATTACTCATGTCTTTTCCACTTTATGTTGTTTGTACTAGGGCGAGTTAACATAAATAATTTCATTATTCCTGCAGCTTGACGTAACGTATTGTTGATTAAACAGTTTTAAACAATTTTACACATTAGTTATTATAGAATTTGTAGTTTGTCATATTTATGGGCATTATCGAGAAGCAGGATTTCAATGATGCGGACTGAGTCTTGAACTGTACCTTATAATTATACACTATCTATTAAATAAAATTGACTATATATGTGTGTATGTATGTTATTTATACAAATCTCCACCGTGGAGCAAATTTCACCAAATTTCGTACACGCGTTTTTTTCGACAGGAAACAAACACTATGGGGGTGGGAGACGCCTACCACCCTCTGGAGTGGCGCTTCACGGGGTTGGAAATTTTCATACCTGCTAAAACGGCTGATATTTGAGTGGGAAAGGAGCACCCTTAGGGGTGGGCGGGGAGGGGTGTTACACAAAAATAAAGCGACTGGGACTGGGCGGAGGTGGGAGGTTGTAGAAATTTTGAAACATGTTAACGGGTTGATTTTTCCGGCGAATAAATATTTTTCGTTATCAATGAGATTCATGAAATTTCTTTACATGTGCTCTGTGCATAGAGTAGGGGAGTACACTTAGGGGTACGGGTGGAGGGTCGTTACATAAAAAACATAAAAATAGAGATTCAAGTGAAATCCGGGTTTATGGATGTCTATGAGTCTAATTTAGACATTCAACGTTTTGTTTAACCCTCAGTAGCGGGGTGGACAGGTGGAAATTTTCGAACATGTTTATAAGACCGATATATTTGTTGAATCAAACTCCTTTGGTTTCAATGTGTTCAACCCGTTTTGGCATGGGAGGTGAGCACATTTAGGGATAGGAATCGTGGTGCGTTACCTAAAAGTAACGCAAAAGCATCCGAAATTTGAGTAAAATCGGTTATTACGGTTATAGTCAATTAATTAAAATAGGTTTCTTATTGCGAATACGTAGAAACATGCTGCAATTTATAAGGAACTTTGCCGAAAATCGTAGAATCTAAAGAGAAATAGACGTTCCAGACACAAAAAAGATTTTAAATTGTCTGCAGCGAAGACCAATGCTCTATTTTTCTGAAACAAACATAAATCCGAAATTATCTCACTAAAACTAGACAATCAACCTATCCCCAAAATACTGGGTACCATATTTAAACTAAAACTAACCTTCTCCGAGCACATAAACCGTTTAACACAGAACGGTAAAAATGGCTCAATATATTAAATTCCTAGCATGTAAGAACTGAGGCGTCAATATTCAACTAATACTAACTACGTACAAGGTTCTTAAAATATTCAGGATGGATTATGCCTGGATAATATATCAATTAGCAAACAAATCGTTGTTTCATAAAATGGAGACGATCCACAACACCGTCCTTTGTATTACTACAGGAGTCTTTAGGACACGTCCGATTGTGAACCTTCTAGTTGAAGCCCTTACAACACAAGTACCCCCTCTCCTTACATGAAAATTCAAACAAACCCTCCACCTAACAGAACCATAGAACTCAATAAAATATGGAAACAAATCAATAACCAAACGAAAAAACAGTGTAAAAACTGAAGGCAAGTCAATTCTAGAATAATATCAATGACTTTTACAGATTAAAACCAAACTCGTAACTAAATCGCACAGAACAAGTTATCCTAACAAGAACCGGACACACACACACACAAACAATTGCTTTCCACCAACATGTAAAGTATGCAATATACGACATACAGTGGACCACGTTATATTGGATAGTGATGAGTACAAAAGCCAAAACAAAATATCACTGACGTGACAAAATAACAGAATCTCCAAAATACAAATCTTACTGCACTCACTGCATGTAAACATAATTCTAACATCTCTGGCAGCTGAGATTAATTAGGATGCAAGTGAATTAATGTTCATTTTCCAATAAATTTATTATCCTCAGATAATACTTGTAAATGTTAACTTTTAGATCCCAATTCTACATTCACATTAGCATTATAATTCGTAAATTAAACCGTTAAAATTATCCGCAAACACAACAACGCTCGATTTCATATCAACTCTACAAAATATTTTGGGAACTCTGCAAATATAACAAAATTACATTTTATTTCCGAAAGGAAATGAGTATATTTATTGCAGAGTTTCTTTCCTTCCACATTGATAAGACATGTATCACTTACTCTTTTCAAATAAATAATTTTTAAGCTTTATTTACTACTAGCTGGTTGCCCAGCGTTGCCCGAGATGTCTTTTATCCAGGTAGCTTTTGCGTTATTTTTATGTAACACAACTCGGCCCCTATCCCTACATGTTTTAACCTCCCATTCCGAAAGGGGTTGAACACATTGACCCTGAAATAGTTTAATTCAACGAATATATCGCCGTTTGAACATGCTTGAGAATTTCCACCCCCGTTACAGTGGGTTAAAAAAATACACGCAAAAACCGGCTGGTTACATCGTTTGAAAATTGCTACTCCTGTTCAGCCCCCTCCCTCCCACCACCGCGCGTTGTCCAGTTTGTTACAATGAAACTCATCGCCATCCGTAACACCAGAATTGATCCGAATTTTAGTCTATTCGCGTTTTTTTATGTATCGCAACACCAAACCTAAACGTGCTCCCCTTCTCTCAGAGGTATCCATAACCCCGGATTCGATTCCTGTATCAGGTTTTTGCGTTACTTTTATGTAAAGCAACTCCTTTATGGTTCTCTCCTCTCAAGTTGGGGTTGTAATTATACACAGAATATATTAAAAAAGTATTATTAGTGTCATTAACCCCGCTAAATATTTATGACGCAAATATGGATAGGTTAACATTTTTCAACATTTCTACCCCCTCCCAAGTTCGTCCAGCCCCACTCACCCTCGCCCGCCTCTACGCGTTACCCAGGTTCTCATAAATGAATTCATCAACATTCATAAACCTGATTTGTCTTGAATCTCCGTAGTTTTCGCGTTAGGTGTAACTCACATCCACACCAATCCGTGCACCCCTCCCATACCGAAGGTTTTGACATTATACACAAAAAAGTTGTAGAAATAGTCAATGCATTAACTGCTAACAATAATTATTAAAATCAAGTATGGATCTCAATTGCATGTTTAATAATTTCCATCCCTGATCACCCCATCCCTGGGCGTTAAATGGCCAATTGAATGTCATAATTAAACTCGGCGCCACCCATAATCCTGGATTCGACTCAATCTCAATTGTTTTTGCGTTATTTTTATGTAATGCCACTCCACCCCCACCCTTAAGGGCAGCTCCCCTCCGAATCTTGAAAGGGGTTGAAATTATACACGGAGACCATATAGAGAAATGTTAATAATCTCATTGATCCCAAAAAAATATTTATTCGGCGCAATAAAGGGCCTAATAACATGTTTTACTATTTAAACCCTTTCCCAACACGTTTCACACCAGCTAATCCTCGCGAATTTCCCAGATTAACATAAATAAACTCAGCTAAATCCATTACCTTCGATTTGACTCGAATCTGGGTTGTTTTAGCGTTATTTTCTAGTTACTCCCTTCCACCCCCTAATGGTGCTCCTTTCCCGTTCTGTATGAGGTAAAAATTATGTTCAGATAACATCGATAGAAACACTATCAATCTCTTTGACCCCTAAAATATTTTGCCGCCTACAATATCGGCTGTTTTAGGATGTTTTCATGTTTCCATTTTCAATTCCAAGTGTGCAAACATCAGTAGATATATTATCAACGTCATTGACCCTGACAATTATTTATTTTGCGCCTATATCTACGGTTTAACATGTATGAAAATTTCCACCCCCGTCCAGCCCTACCCCTGGGAGTTAAATGGCCAATTGAATGTTATAATTAAACTCAGAAACATCCAGGACCCTGGATTTGACTGTAATCTTTGTTTTATTTGCGTTATTTATTTGTAACGCCCGTCTACCTCTGTAAGGGGTTGAAATTATACCTAGATAACATCGATAGAAACACTATAAATCTCTTTGACCCCTAATAATATTTATCTGTCTAAAATATAGGATGTTTTACCATGTTTGAATATTACCCCTCCCACCCTATGTGTGCTTATCTCTCATGCCAAAAGGGGTTGAAATTTTACAACCGACATCGGTAGATATATTATAAACGTAATTGACCTCAACAATTATTTATTCAACGCAAATATCGACCATTTAACCTGTTAGAAAAATTCTACCCTAGTGAAGCACCTTTCCTGGGGGTTAAATGTCCAATTTGATGTCATTATTAAACTCAGTTACATCTATAAAACTGGCTTTGAGTCCAATCTCGATTGTATTAGCGTTATTTTTTTTTGTAACAGGCATCCACCCCAAAGCCTAAGGGTGCTCCGTTCCCATGACGTACGGGGTTCAAATTATAGTCAGATAAGATAGATAGAAATCTTTGAACCCTAAGAATATTTAGCATACTCAAATATCGGCTGTTTAACATGTTTGAATATTTCCACTTCCGTCCACCCCCGCTCCTGAGGTTGGTAGACGCGTCTCACCCCAACAGTGTTTGTTTCTTTGTCGCAAAAAATACGTGTACGAAATTTGGTGAAATTTGCTCCACCGGTGTAGATTTGTAGAAGGAACATACCTACAAATATATATAAACATACATACATACAAACACTCTGTTTTATTTATTAGATCAAATTAGTTACATTTTATAAAGGCAAAACAAATCGTAATGACATAGAATTTTTCTTCCAGCATTTCACAACGTTTTTGTTTTTTAGCTTATTAGTACTTCCTGTCAATAATTTTGATGAATAGATATTTATATTGCATACATCTCTTCACAAAGGAGAGAAATCCTTAACAATGTCATCGTTACAACGCATCACTTCGTTTGAAGACAAGGCGCTAGATGGAAGCAGCATTTCGTCTTATATGGAGACTTAACCGACCGTTTGGCGGACATTCGAAATTCCGAGTTTACAGAGGATGTGTGGTCCGATCGGCAATCAGCGATATTTGTAATTAATGTCGCTGGTTGCTAACAACAATCAGAGAGAGTTAAAAGAGCTTTTGATCGGAGACGACACGGTTCAGCCACGAGTTTGTGTGTACTGTATTTTATCACCGCAATTTATTATTGATTTAATAAACGTTAAAGTTTATAAAAGTTGGAATTAATTCGTATTCAGAATTTTTTGTGGGTATACATCAATACTTATTTAATATACAGAAATCGTGTCCCCACACTTACAATTGAGTGAAACTATATGTAAGCAATGTTTAGAACTTTCGTGAATTATTTTTGCTCCTGTTTATATGAGAAACCAAATTTTGATCCCCCCGCCGCGGAGAAACAGGAGCCTCCCATTGTCATTCAGCCCCCTCAACCGAAACCTCATTTCACCAGGGAGGAAATTTTAAATTATAAATTCGTCTATATTTTTCCGATAGACGACATCTCGGACAACGACGACTCCGACGCACTGCCCGAGAGCGCGGCCTCCTCGTCCCTGACCGACATTTCTTCGGTAGTAGACGAAACCGAACCCTGTCCCCGCCGAACGATATCTCCTCAAGATTTAGAAGCCCGTTTCGTCTACCCATATTCCATTTAAAATTTTCAATCTCCTCCCTGCTGTCAATCAAAATTTCAGTATCTAAATTATAAATCTGAATTCAAAATTTTAAAATTTTTATCGGTACATTGGTTTTATAGTATCAGAAATTAACTGTGTGCTGTTGGTGCTCGTTTCGGATTTTAAAAACTCTTTCCGAAATAAGCGAGATGTAACCAACAGAGTTCGTCATGTTGGGGATTCAGTTAAGGACCAACTAACATTCTTAACAATGTAATAATACGCGATGAGATGTTTCTTCTCAGAAATTGGAAGCTTCACTACACGATGATGCAGAAACAATGTCTTTTGCTTCTCCGAGGACCTGTGGTGACGGTAAAAAACGAAAATCTCGGATTGTTCCAGCTGGTCGCTACAACATTGGAGGCGCCGTGTGTGCAGAGACAAGTATTGCCTAGTCAGTTCTTTTCTTGCCAGTACGATACAACTCATTTCAATTTCGCATTTTTTATAAAAATCTTTCATTTGATTTTAGACTTGAAACGCTCCACATGCCGTCACAGTATCAGCACAACGACGTCCATTTGATGCTTCCATAACACACGAAGGCAGCTCCTGAATTGTCTCTGATGAAAGCGAACCGTCACGTACATGTAAGAACCAAGTCACATTCTCTTATGGAACCTTGTACTTAATGTAGTAGTTCAAATAGTTTATTAAAATAATTTTTAGAACTTTGGTGGTGATCCTCAGATCTCTGCAACAAATTAATACTATGCATTTCATTTCGTCCGACGACTTGGCAGATTGGTTCACTGGTCGCTGCAAAGCTCAAGGCGACAAATGTGCGTGATCTTTCCTTTCATTCCAGACGAGAAACGCTGACTTCACGCTATCTTACAACGAGGGCCATTTCCACCTTCGTGGCATTTACGAAGGCTGCTCCAGCTCAAGCCACTGTCGGTACGGCACCATCGTCCAAGGAACATATTATACTTAAGTCATTTTAAAATATTTTACTTATTCTTATAAGAAACATATTTTTGTAATGAACCTGTTAGTAAATTCCAAAACTTTTTCCATCACTTGAAATATTTTGTACGTTTAACTAGAAATAATTCGAGCCCTGCTTTTTATCAGAGTAATTGCGACAAACTACCATGGTAAGACTAGAAGGTAATTGTCTATCAGCAAAATGTTGGTATACAAATACTTTTATGAAAACTGTTTGAAAATCGGAGTACAAATGCATTCCTTTTTCAAGAGCACTACGTAAAAAAATGATAAAAAAAGTATTGGTGATAAACCCTAAATTTACAGTCCGAAAAATCTCTAAAGTACGTTTTCAACTTGAGGTCTAATAGAAAACACGCTCTTTCTGAAGAATAAATTTTCTGCTATGTAATAGTGAGAATTATTTGGAAATTTTAATTGCGTACGAGTGCAGAGTGTAATAATTCGTTTTCACCATTTAAAGCAAGAAGGCAAAATTATTGCAAGCACTATAAAACGAGAAAGTTTCAGTTTAAATTTAGGAAGTAGAACATCTAACATTCAGATTCCTGCTGCTGTTTGCTCAGGAAGGAAGCTTTTGAAATTGACTTTCTACGCCCAAATTCCATACACACGCCTTGAGTGGCTTCATGTGGAGGCGTTAATAAAAATTGCAAGATCACTATGAAAACCCCCGGGTCCGTTCACCCCTTAGCGAAGACAGCTTACTCAGTTCAGCCTCTTCAGAATGAACGGCTGCCGGTTACGGAATCACCTGACTCCAAACACTGAAATCAACGGCGGATGCTCAATGATATGAGGCTTTACTTGATCTGAAGCTCAAAGAAAGATGGACAACAGGTCCTCGGAAGTAGGAGCACAAATGAGACGGAAGAAGCGGATTCGGTCAACTAGAGGACGTAAGCAAACTCCTTGGAAGCTTGACACAAATACTGAGAGCGCAAGTGAACTGCTCCAAAACTGAGCTCGCAAACACAGAAGGCGCAAATAGACTGGTTGGAAGCTACTAAACTAATAAAACTCCTGGGTCATAATACACGACCAGGCATCACCTGTTGGAGGAACGTCAAACTAAATCTCACGTGATGGCGAGAACAGCTGCTATGGTATAGTGAGAATTGTTTACCACATTTGATTTTGTACGAGTACAACGTGTAATAATTCGTTTTAACCATTTAGAGCGTATAGGCGACCTGATTGCAAGCACTATTAAACCAGAAAGTTTCCGTTTGTAGCAATGAAGTAGAACAAGTAACATTAAGATTCTTGACACAACCAAAATCCATGTAAATAAACTATTTCTTTGGTATGTATATTGGTGACAATCATGCTATTTTGGCATTTATTTACGATTCATGCATCAGGAGGTCCGAAACCGTCGTCTTCTGATTATCTCTTTGTCTCTATTTTGATTAAATTTGGCAGTGGTTAAAGGTGTAACAAGCAATATTACGCTGCCACCCTGAAATATAAAGACTAAATGAATCTATCACAATGATTTGGTTAACATTACAGCTAAGAGAATAAGCATCAATTATTTACGTCTTTGATATATTCTCAAATTGTCATACAGCTAAACCATTAAATAAATTCTTCCAAATGTAATTTTCTACTCAGTTTCTTGTGTGCGGTTTCATTGTTTACTTCATATGTAAATTTCCACTTAAATTGTTATTACCTAAAATCAGTTTTGTTTTGTGTTATCACCATAACATATTACAATTTTTTTTCTAAAAAAAAATTTATACACCGGGTACGTTATTTCAAGATAAAGTTTTTTTTTGCGGGGGTAACAGGCTACAGGAGGGTAATCCACAAGGTGGCAAGGTAAAAAAAGTTATTCTTTCTTGTCAGAATCAATATTTGTAATATGATGGCAGGGAGAAGTAACTGAAAAGTTGTCAATAAAAATTTAACCTTTATATGTGTATGTGTATTATGAAAACACCGGGGAAGAACTGTTTGGCTGAAATATCCTAATAAGTGGGTATCGTAGATTGGATCCAGTGGGTTTAATCGGCGACATTTAAATCGAATATTGAAAACTACCGACATGTCTACAATTGTAATCGCAAGGTAATACCTTCTAGAGGGTTGTGTGTAAATAACAAGGAAGTAAAAATATTAAAAGGGTCTTTTGTCTGAACTTGAAAATAGATTGTGATAAATATTTTCCACTTGAGACAGCGCTCATTGCGAAGGGCGTTTTTTAACTTAGAGATTTCAGATTACAGTTTACAATGAGACTTGCTATACAGAAGCTTACATTGTGCAATATGGATTGAGGCGATAAATATATACTATCAATTAAAAACATATATTTCATTAACTATATTAGACTATAAATTTATTTATCGAATAGAGGGTGGGACTAAGAACAAACTTGGTAAGCTCATTTCTCAGTTTCGTTACTAGATTAAAACTGTTTAATGTTATGGGAAGGTTTGTTAAATATTATAATATCATTATAATGGACCCCTTTCTGTATAGGTGACAGTGATTTCAACTTTCGTAAAATTCATTTTTGTTTATTGTATTAAATTGTGCAAATCTCAGTTCCTAGACAGTGGGTGACTTATTTATCTCGGACGGCATTAGTCATTGTGTGTGCCATGCTTTAGAAAGACCACTGCATCATGTTTTTGAAGAACTTTGTCGAACAATTCCAACAAGTCTGTCTGTATGAACCACATTTTATCCTTTGGTTTAAGAATTTCCCCACAAAATTATGCAATTAAACAGTAAAAAATTCAATTATCATATTATAAAACATCTTGTTTAGTTTAAACGGATTCATTTAAAGAAATTTTATCTTGTAATAGTTGATATGATTTGAATAATATATATTCATACCTTAAGGAAAATATAGGCTCTGCTTTCTTTTCCATGACTGCGACGAGTTCTGTTCATTTGAAAATGTCCGTAAGATTTCGATAGTTCCTGCGAAATCTGAAAATTTACAAGCTTGATTAAGTTTAACAGTATATTAGTATGTTCAACAGTATATTATATATAATGTTATGAATATAAAATATTAAAGAATTCGGCCCACGTTGAGGTACCGAAATGTAATGAATACAATTAATTAAAAGTCAAAATTTATTTAAATTAATTAAAGAATTAATTTGCCCCACGTTGTGGGTGCAAAATTGTAATCAACAGCAACTATATAAAGAAGTCAATGGTCGGCAATACGTTAATGACGCCAATTTAATATTAACATAATTTAAGCAATTGATTTTATTTTATTTATATTTAAATGAAAAGGATTCAAAATAATTTACAAAAATTTTAAATTTTACAAAACAATTAATTTATTCCAAGTAAAAATAACATTTCTTGACGTGATTATTTACATTTGTGTTCTTGCTATTTTACAGATTTTATCAACTCTCATCTCAGGGTCGTGTATTTGGGCTTATTATATAAAGAAACACCTTTTTACATTTATATTAAAACAATAACAATTTTTTTACAATATTAAAGTTAAACAATAAAATAAACGTGAAACCGAAATCTGACGATTTGATCCATATTTAACGTTACAAACCTTTATTAAATTTCCTTCTACTTACAGTTTCTGCTGGTATCAGGCTTTCGTTTTGGGTTCAGATGCACTATACACTTTTCACATCTAACAGGCCATAATTTCACAGAATTTAAATTTATATCACAACACTGACCAAAACTTTGGTAAATATCAACTGGAACGATTACTTCATACAGCTCCTGTGATCCTACGCATTAAGTCTCTTTCTCGCCAGCAAATATGGTATTTCTCGTTCTAACTATTGGTCAGCCAGATTGTTATCATCACCTCCTTGGGGATGCCTTCACAACAATCTGATTTTTTGAACTAAGGTTCCCACATGCCGAGGCACCTCGGTCTGTTTTGAGAGGTATATGTTCCGGGGTCGCAGACCTTGGGCTTCCGGTAAGAGTTGTCCGCTATTCCTATTGGAATAGTCGGTCAGCTGCCTCCTAAACTAGCCAAGGCATGGCGAGGGGTAAGCTGCGACCCCACAGCAAACCCTTCTCCCGAAATCGGAATGACGTGGGACAAGTACCAAATTCTCGACCTACCTGATGCAGGTTTTTATAGGGTTAGTCCTGCATTACTTTTAGGCGAATGCCAGGTAGGATCCTTAAACTATATCCCAGGGGCCTAGTTAACCCTTGGCTACCTTCCTCCACCATTCCGCATCCCTCCTTTCAAATCCCTTTCCTATGCTATAAGAGGGGAGTTTCCACTATGTGGATTACCCTATACATAGCCTGTCTACACCCAAAAAAAATGAATATCTGCTCACAACTGCCGCTGTTAGACTGAAGTTTTAGAAACACTTGCTGCCGTCAAAGGCCGCTAATTATCCACCACAAATTTCCAATTATCAAATAACTAATGGCCTCTAATTAGTATTACAATCTCTCTCTCTCTCTCTCTCTCTCTCTCTCTCTCTATATATATATATATATATATATATATATATATATATATATATTGTAATGCCAATTAATTAATCAAT
Organism: Zhengitettix transpicula; assembly: GCA_037074705.1. Lineage (NCBI taxonomy): Eukaryota > Metazoa > Arthropoda > Insecta > Orthoptera > Tetrigidae > Zhengitettix > Zhengitettix transpicula. The sequence continues at coordinate 12,136,572 of CM073590.1, read as the reverse complement.
TAATTGTTTGGACATAAAATTTGAATTGTTTGATGAATCCATTATAGCGGTCTGATCGAACAAAGCAAGAATGGAAAAGCGAGTTCAGCCGCTAATGTTGAAAATTCAAAATGGCGTTTGCGCGCATGAAAGTCGAGCAGTTTACATCTATAGCCAACCAGGAAAGGTAGTCAGCAGTTTACGTCTATAGTCAGCCAGGAAAGGAAGTCAGTTTTTTTTACGTCTACAGCCAGCTAAGATAGAGTTTGTGATGAAAGATTGCTGTGGACGGATGAAGTTTTTCTGGTGAGCAGAAAAGAGCGGAATAGTAAAGTTGACAGTTTAAGTTTACAGCAAGGAGCTAAAGAAAAGTTAGTTCGCTCCGAAAGAATAAACAGTTAAAACAAATCTTCAAGGAGCGACGTTGCAGTTTAAGTCCAATTAAGTAAAAGACTAATAAATCTACAAATCATAGGATTCCTGTAAGGCAAGCAGACATCAGATAGCCGACATTCAGGAGGATCATCCGAGTTGATATTTAGAGCCACTGTAAAATTTTGCAATAGTGTACTTCCGAAACCAAAAAGAATGCTGGTACCAGCTGGACAGTATGTAAGTAACAAAACCAAAACTAATGATTAATTGTAAACGCTAATTAAAGGATAAAGTCAGATTTCGTTCTCTTTTAATTGTCAATCAAAGTTAATTTCTTTATTTTTAATTTCTTTCTATCGACATATTGTTTAGGTAAATTGTAGACTGTTTGTTAATAAGATTTTAAATCAATTTGTTGTGTTCATATCAAACCCAGTCAAGGCCCTGAGAGAAGAAGATCTCAAATTTGTGTTTGTAATTATCTTTTATTGCCACAAAATAAAATAAAAATATTTTTGTTTGTTGATTATCTTTTCATTAATAAAAGCCTCATAATTGATTAGTACATAAATGGCGCTTCAACGTGTGGCAAATTCTTCAAATTAAAAATAAATTAAAGCAAATTAAATGTAAAAAAGCCTTCCATTTGATTATTACGTAAATGGCGTTTCAACGTGAGGCAAATTCTTTAAATTAATTAAAACTTCCATTATTGTTTATTACAATTTATATATATATATATATATATATATATATATATATATATATATATATATTGAAGAATTTGAAAACATCATTTACTTTATAACTTTGAAGTAATGTTCTGTTGTCTTTTATCGTACGGAAGTGGCACCTCCCCTCTTATAGCATAGGAAAGGGATTTGAAAGTGGGGATGCGAAAGGTTAGAGGAAGATAGCCAAAGGGCTATATACCCTCGGGCTATGGTTTAAGGATCCTACCCGGCAATTCGCCTCTAAAAGTTATGCAGGGAAAACTCTAGAAAAAGCTGCATCAGGTAGGTCGGGAATTTGACTCACGCCCTTCCGATGGCGGGAGAGGGGTTTGTTGTGCATTATTATTTGTAGGACTGCTTTTCAAAAAGCTTTGCGAGTTCCATCATCATTCGGCATTTCGTTTGTTTATAGCATAGTATTGACAGAAGACTTTTTAGATTTTTCTTATAATTCTATACTCATATTCTAGAAGTTATCAAAATCGGCGTTTGTGTAGGGATTTTTATACGGTATGCACTTTTCTTATATTTTGTTTATAACACTATGTGTCCTATAAATATTTAGTGTTTTCTAGAAAAATTGTGATAATTTAAATTATAAAAATGTAACTGTCCGATAGCGAACAACTACAAGATTGTGCACGCAACACACAATGGAAGTAAAACACTGCGGTGTTGACACTTCACCTGATGATGGCGATGGTACAGTTTCCAAAATTTCGCCCCAATACTGTTCCGTAGATCAAACGAGGAGCCTATAATTACCACGAAGAAAAAATTATTGTAGCGGAACCGCTTTTACAAGTAATAATCATTAAAAAAGGCTTTGCGTGAAATTGCCGGCATTCGAACATATTTAATTCTAAAATTGCGAATGAAGAGTAAAATTAATGGCAATTTCTATAAATACTTATTTATTATATGCATAATACTGAATACATGTTTTGATAAATATGAAATGCTGTGGTAATATATAATTGATTATGTAACATTTAATTGTAGTGAATTTATAGTATGGTATATTTTTGTACCTGAATTTTTTAAATTTAATATGATAATAATAATATGATAATGTAATTACCTTTACTTATATATATATATATATATAAGTAAAGGTAATTACATCCTCAAAAACTTGTTGAAATAAGTGCTTGAATTGTATTGTAATGCAAAATTTATTGTATATAAATAATTAAATGAGGATTAAATTAAATTGATAAAAGAAAATGATTGAAACAGTTTTCTTTATTTTCACATATAAAAGAAAAACTCCCAACTTTACACTTGGAACTTATCTCACAAATAATGAGTTAAAAGTCTTTTTGCTTATAAAGTTCCTTATCAGGTTACTCAAAGTTATTCATTTAATTACGAGCAGAAAAATAATATTGGTTAAGCTCAGATTTAAATCGGTAGGCAAAAATACACATCTCGTAAGGGATTTAAGTAGGGGTTGGCAAATATTTCTAGAAGAACAGTAAACCTCGTGATACAGCTACATACAGGTATACGATGATATGGTACCCTCTTACATTTTACTGATGTACCGGATACAGGCGTTTCGGAATTTCGCAGCTGGCAGAACTGGCTAACTGTGGCGGATTTAGACTGTAAGGCGACGGTATCAGGGGTTGACCACTGGTTAAGGCGTCGGTTGCCGGAATTGCTTGCTGGCAATTTGTCGAACTCAGAAAACTTGCGAAGGAAACAGAATTGTTTTCCTTCTCAGTCCAGACAACCAAAAATATTTAAAAGTCCAGAAATGGTTGAATTTTTCTAAGTCCAAATTATTTAAGATCAAAGTTACGTGAAAGAGCTCCGATGAAACACACGCCCAGACTGAAATTTTGACATTTTTATAGTAACAGGCTACATGAGGGTAATCCACGTGGTAGCAACTTCCCATTAATAGCATAGGAAGAGATCTGAAAGGGGGATGCGGAAGTAAAGAGGAAGTTAGCCAAGGGTTAACAAGAGCCCCTGGGCCCCTACCCAGTAATCGCAAAAAGTGATGCAGAACAAACCCTTGATAACCTGCATCAGGTAGGTCGGGCATTGGGTACTTGTCCCACACTATTCCGATGGAGGGAGAGATCAGCTCACCTTTTATATGATTGATATATGGTAAAAGTTCTCTTTGTTCAACAATCAGAATCTATATTCAAGTTCCATCAAGTATTTCCTCACATTATTAGTTTGCTTTTGTCATTATTAGAAAACTCCGTCGTATTTTTACACTATATTTATTTGATAATCAATTTTCAAGCTTCGAAAATGAATTTGAATAATTAAAGTACTGAATACAATTATAAAAGAGAAAATTTACACTTAATCAGCACCACTGTTAAATGATAGAAAACTAAATACTTAAAATGTTCTAAGGTCTTAAAACGCATTAAACTGTTTAAAATTTCTTAAAAATGGCTTTGAATTAACTCTCTTTACTCAATCAAACCATGTACTAATTAAAACATTGAAAATAAAACCTGAATTACAACATACATACATACATATACCAAACACACACACGCACACAAATATATATAGTAATAAATTTACAAATAAAGATTGATTTAATTTGGCCCACGTTGAGTCACCAATTTGTAATGAATAGATGGATTAATTTAATGAATTGCCCCACGTTGTTGAAACCAAAATGAAATGAATACAATAGAGGCTTAATTAACATACGAAATTTATTTAATAATACAATTAATTTGCCCTACGTTGGCAAGCCAAAATTTAATAATCAATTCAAATTAACAAACACTATTTTATTTATAATTTGTTGGGCCTTCTAAATAAAACAAAACCTTTATAAAACAATTTACTTTATTCAATAGAAATTTATAACATTTTATCTGAGATTAATTACACTTAACGTTTCAATGTTTAGAGATTTTATAACTCTTTCTCAGGGCCATTTATCTGGGCTTGCTAAGTAAAGAAACATTTATATTTATAGAATTTACGATACACAATCATAAAGTTTACAAACTAAAAGTTAAACAATCAAAACAAAACGAGAAAGCGAAATCTGACGAATACCTTTAATTATCGTTTAAAAAACTTAATTTAAATTGGTTTCTACTTACAAATTATTTTGCTGGTACCAGACTAAGATCTTCTGGGCTCGGGCACACAATTTACACTAAAAATGCCATGAATCACTGACTCTACACTTGATTGTACAAAACAAGGTCATAGTTTTGGAATTTCTCCTATGGGAACTGGAACTGCTTCTTCCTTCGGACTCTTAGTTAGACAGATTGTTGCTATATTGTCTTTATGTGGAAACTGATGGTGGTCTCGGTACTCGTAGCATATTTTAATGTGGCGCGGATTATTAGGTTACTCTTTGCAGTATTATCTAGTATCTCGCTGTCCAAACTTTATACTTGAATTCTAAAACTTCTGAGTTGGATTTATACGTTGGTCACGCTGTTTGTTAGCTGCTATAAATTACGACTTCATCGCCCGACTACAACACTAGACCGACTGCCGTTCCAGAAAGTGCTCGCGGCTCACGACAAAGCTAGCCTACACATTGTTGTCTTTTTAAAATTTGTACTACTAAACAATCCATCATAACTATTCAATTATTAAAATCATTAATTGCCTCCTTAATTAGTATTACAATATATTTATATATATACATATACATATATATGTATACATACATATAATACAGTACCTGTATAGTTCGAGGAATATCAATGAAAATGGCGTAGCTTGCTCGGTCAAGAGGAGATCTGTCCAAATAGACGTCAAACAAAGGAGCACTGTTGAGTTTCAGCAATGAAGACACTACAGGAGCTAAATCCGTTGGATCCGCATCTTCTGGAGTTAAATATCCACCTAGAGACTCCAGAAGTGTCCACACTGAAATAAACGACGATATTATATTTACAAACATAAGAGTAATCCTTTACTATTTCTTTTGTACCATCGGATTGTAGTATTAAATCTAATACAAGACATAATACATATTTGGTTTTTAGAAAATATCTATTTGAATGGTACATTGTAATGTGATTACTATTTTGCATTATTGTTGTAGTGAATTTTACAAAACAAGTATGAATAAACAAATCAGTCAGTTGTGAACTAGGTATATGTTATGAACCAAATAATATCAATCCTTTGTTGTGAATGCAGCTGTTATGTCAGCATATCAGGGTGCTTCTAAACAATAAAATAAAAATATAAAGGAATATAAATAAACATGCGGCAATTCAGGAAAGGATACAATAAAATAAAACAACAATAATGCCGTCCACAAGTTCAGGTAAGTGAATTTCTTTGTCAAATTATAAAACCAGAAGCTTTCGGCGTTTTGGGGAGTAGATAGGCCTGCTTTGGTGCGGACCAAAATTAAAAGTGATATCGCTTGTCTTATGAGCGGTTTCTTTTTTTTATTAAGAGATTTAATCTTTTCTAACATCCCACATAATGTTCAACGTTCCATTCGAAGGAAGACGTCTTGAAGACGTTAATGTTCAACCATAGAAAGACTTGTGCTCCCACGAACTTCCCTTGCAACGTCTGCTTTGTTGCTGTTGTTGGTCGGAGCATTTTTATCTATTCTGACGTATTTGGTATTTGAGGTCGCGTTCACAAGATCTCGATTTGAGACGTTAACATACGAATTAAGTAAAATGGTACTGTAAAAAAGAGGGTGGTGGAGGTGGTACAACAATGAGGTGTACTCTATATATAAAGAGCCATCAGCCAAAAGGATTATAAGATCATCAAAACTGAGATGAGCAGCGCACGTGGCAAGGATGGGGAAACCGGAGGTACCAAAAAATAAGTTGAATAGACATCCTGGCGGGCAAAGATGTCAGTAGCCAAAACGCATTGAGTAAAGGGATATATATTGTAGAGATCACCATTGTGTAATGAAAGGATTTTCTTTATAATTTCTTTAATATTTGTATTGTCGGCATAATAATTATGGCCCAGGTATTGTAAACAACAGCTAGTGTGAAAATGGAGTGTTGGAGACGTATTATTGTCGGCGTATATTTGAGGTTGAAAACTTGGATGAGAAAACAAGCAGTCTGTTTTTTTTGTTTTTTTTTTTTGGGGGGGGGGGCGGTCGATGATGGTCATGAGAGTTCGTAACGAAATACGGGCGAAGATTGTCGCATTTAGCCTAGGATATTAAGTGGAACAGTAAAGTGGAGAGGTTGCATTAATATTCAGAAAAGTAAAGTACAGTAGTAAGTTTCATTATTATCCAGTACAGTAAAGTACAGTCTAGTAGATGTAGAACGAAAAAGTTCTAGAACGAATGTTGGATTGGAGATGTGCCCGGTGGTCAGATGACCGGAAGTTTAGCAAAGTGAAACTTATGTTGTGTGAACAATGAATAGAATGGCCTGTTAAATAAAATTGTTTTAAATAACTACTGAAGTTTATAAGCAGTGCATTATGAGAGCAATTGAAAATTACTGTAACTTAACATCGAATCGTTCACAAAATTAGAATTCAATTTATAGATCTCACCAAAACTTCCTGAGTTGGAGATTTGACATTACAAATTTTAAAGTTAAGGAAACCATGCATTCTTCGAAATAACTGATAATAATGAAGATTTTTTTTCTTCACATTGACTATAAATAAGACAAAAATACAAGAGTGCCGTTTTCACACGCACGAGCCAACATAGACTACGTCATAGGTCGGTGATAGGTGCTGTTACCTCCGTCACTGAACAAAACCACACTATCTTCGTTTTAATTAGGACTGATTTTAAATCCTACACTTACGTATTCCATAACACTCTTTTGTTAACTTTTCAATTAACTTTTCTAATTTTCAAATATCATTATTTTCTCTTTCAGAATTATTAATTAAAAATGATGATGTATACATACTATAGGGAGTATTTTAAGTTTTTATTTTGCCATTTTGCAGGTGTTATAACCTGGTTGAACTATGTATGCTAAATTATATAATGTATGCTAAATTATATAATTAACTTCTTATAGCGCGTTTTATTAATGCAAGGTGTTTTATTACTTACTTTAAATTGAGATTTACGTCAATTTTTCAATATCGCGATCAACCATGATATACTAATATACGGGTACTCGCTGGTAATTATACCAGCAGCGAAAAATAGATTTACGGTCCGTGGCGTCAGACTGTCGGTGGCTTCTAAACGAACTTCTATTGTATGGAAAGGTGAGGGTTTTTCAGTACCTCCACATCGAAAAGGACAGAAATCTATGGCACAGATATCATAAATACATCAGACTGCCGTGATTAAGTCAGAAATTAAGGTTAGAGAGACAGTAATTCCTGTATGATTTCAGACAACAGTCGTGCTCCAACATCGCAGAGGAATTGCTCTTGAAACATCGTGCCGGGAACAGTCGTTTTCTAGTCTTTCTCGATATACTATTGTATACGAAGCCGAGACTCTGCGGGAACAAGTATGACCAGCTGCGAGGATGTCTGGGACGGAGTAGTCCAGTTAATGGTAACCAAATCTCAGCACATCTTATGGTTGCGTAAACAATTTTAGATCCGTTTTCCTGGGCCGAGTTTTCGCCACGGTTAATCCTTGTGGTAACCCTCTCCTTTATTTTACTTTCACCTTCTGATAATATCAATATTCATATTTAAAAAGGTTAACCACATTTTAAAGGGGATGGGATCTATTATATAAAAATAAACACTTGGAATATTTAAAGGCATATAAAAATTAATATAATTAAAAAAAACTATTTACAAGCTATATACATCGAGATTTAATATTGCTCCAGCTAGTGGGAATGGACCGATCTCAGGTTAACCGTGGCGGATCGAAAATTACACCAAAATTAAGAAAATAATAAAATGCCGCGCCGTTAAAATTCAACCCCATGAAAATACTCTTAAACGGTCAAATTAAATACCAAAAATTTAGAACAACTGCAAAACCTCGAATACTGTGCCACGTGAGAATAAGTTAACTGGTGGTGGTCTTACTGTGCTACATGTCAGCATGCTGCGCTGTCTCTGTGGCTCTGAAGATCTAAAAGCCGGGACGGGACCCTCGTCACCGGACATGTATTACTTAATATTTGCTCATTGCAAACTTCAGAGGTCCTCTAACGTTAACTGTGTCTCTAGCTGGGGCAACAATCAGAATTTTCAGGTATTTTCCCCCATTTTTCCCTTCGCTGGTCACTTGGCGGGATGATTATATTTATGTAGCCAACGCACAGACAGGTAAATTAAATATTCCGTACCTCATTGTTATCGGAAATTTTTGCTGAGAGCTTGTTTTGCTCCTAACTGTAGGACATTCCTGGACCGCAATTATTCTCACGCAGACATACATTTAATGGAAACTATTACAAAAGGCCTATCGGTAAATATAATTAGCGGAATTTTAAAATAACTACTTAAAAGTGATGCCGCTTGAAACCTGCGGCTTCATACGAATACCCTTTCCTTAACAAGATGAATAAAATCTTAAAAATAGAAACATAAACAAACCTAAAATTAAAACATGATATATGTAGTTTACTACATCCTGAATGAGATTTTCATACCTGGCTGGTCGGGAACATGATAGATTAATTTCATAATTGTATCGACTCACTGATCAGTTCAAGTTTCATGTGCATTTTATAAAATAATTTCAAAAATATGAATGGAATATTATTTAGCCCGGTAAAGTCCGCCTAAGTAACTTCCTCCTTACAGCAGATAAAAATTTCTAGGAACTTGGACCGACTAAAGACCAGCTCTGGAGCCCAATGTTTAGTAGTAAACATTTTCTATTCTATTCAATGCCGAACATTGATATCAATGTTATATCTCAATAAATGTTCCATTGTAGGGGACAGTATATAAATATTAAAATCAAAAACATGATGAAGATTCTATACATTTAAGAACAATGCAGTCTAATGATTTCCTAATTACAATTCATAACATTGTCTATTCCAAGAATAAAATGACTACTTTTCTGTAATGTAATAAAATAATTTAATTGTTTTCAAAAACAGATACAAGGAAAAATTAGTGTATCACATTATGTTATGATTACTATTATATGATCTAATGAAGTATGAAAGTATCATTGACTCCACGAGAGTACTGATTTCCTGATCGGTGTCGATAAGAATGTATAACCTTTGAAACGCTTGGAACAGAGCACGAATTCTCGCCAGTATTCTATTGATTAATGAGGATTTTCACGCCGGTCTGTAGTGGCATGGCACCCACGCAAAGACCTCTCACAATAAACTTCACAAATGAATTCCGTGTTATTTGTCACTGTCATGTGTCCTGAGAGGCGAGCTTACCAATCCATCGTCTCTAATTGTCTAATCAACTGCACTGACGGCGGAAGTAATCACTGGAGATAATACTAAGTTAATAGAAACTAAATAGAGATACGACTGGGTGAAAGTAGCACAAAGTCGAGATGATTGGAGAAAAGATGTAAAAGTGTAAAAGTTATAGTACTGGAGCTACACACTGATTTAGCTGACAAAATCTTATTGACACTAGCAGGGTCAGATAACAGTATACAAAACGAAGTACCATGCTGAAAATGCCTGTTTGATGAGTATTTTTAATAATTATTACCAACTAGCTGGGAGTCCGGCGTTGCCCGGATTATCTAACACGGAGTAGTATTGTTGTAGTTATTCTGGGAGAGACTTTTGTTGCAGCTAGATAGAAAATATTGAGCTGAGGAATTGTCTGCCATCTAAATCCTATTATTTTAAAATGATAAATCATTTTTCAATAGAAATAAATAAATAAATACCAAATGAAAACATCGGAAATATATCGTAACTCTTCAAATGCTAATGAAACTCTAAATGCGAACAATAATTTTTGAAATGTGAATCATAATTTAAACAAGCTGAGATCGTCAAACAGCAGAATCGCTAAAGCAATTAATCGGATTCGAACTCACAAGTCAAGTTCGGGACAACGGTTTTATTCCATCCAGGATTTCTGATCTTTCTCAACCTGAAACCCAGAAGAGACGAATAAGCTCATCCTAGACGTGACTGACTGCCCATTACAGCGGCATGTCCCTTAAATTGTCATCCGTTCGTTTTCTCAAGCTCTTTGAATAATCCTGAACTATTTTCCAGGTGTGTTCCAAGTGAAACTAAGTTGTGATATTTACTACATTGTAAAGAAAATTACAATTCGCACGTTGAAACAATACAATTGAAATATAATACGTTTGTGGATACCAATTAGATAAAAGCAGCCCCATATATACAAAAAGAAGTGCATAATGGATACCACAGAACGATTCTGGAATTCTTTTTGCTTTCTTTCAGTGATTCAAAAATCTCAAGAGCCGTAAGCACGAACCAGGTAACGAACTTAAAAGCAAAGCAAAGGATTGCAGAAGCGCTGTGTGCTATTTATTTAGCACACATTTTTTGTCTCTTATTTGTCTATTTTTATCAAATTACTAAAACAATAAAAGTTCTAGGTATTGTGAAGTTTAAGAAAGTCGGTTTGGTTATAATCTGTTAACGTATATTCTTGTTTAGTGTCTTTAGTGTGTAATAATCTTAATGAAATGAAACAGTGATTTTGAATTATCATTAAAACTACTATCATTGGTTATAATGTACAATAGAAGTGTTGACCGGCCGTTATAAATGTATGTATCGTTTCCAGTAGCACAAAAAAAGAACGAAGAAACGTAATTGAATTCATAAACTAAAGTAATCAGTTATTCTAAATGAAATTCTGTGTCTGGTAAAGCCGTGAGACATAAAACGATGAACATATCTGTTTTCAGTATAAATCCAAGCAATAGAATTCTTTTTGTGTAACATTCAACATAAATTGATAGATTTGTTTAATAAATGTAGAGTTGGAATAATATTTAAGTTATTTAAAAATCTAAATTAGTTAATAATATTAACGATAAAATTATTATCTAGAAAAACATAATGTTTAAAAAATTAATTGTATTAATTAAAATAAAAATGTAATACGTATGCTTTGAAAATTAATAATAATATAAAAATACAGACAAATCAACGTTTCTGGAAACTTTGTTCCTGTCTTGAGGTGCTGAAAAAAACAGAAGAACCAAGCGCGGCACAATCGCACAATACAGTTGACAAATTCAAAAGCGAAGTAAAAAGCAGAAGGGTTAACGTGACAGCAAGGTAACAAAACAATTGTTGAGTTTCATAGTATCCGTTTGTACGTTAAATGCTGAGTTGCTGGATTTAATAAGAAGCATTTCTTATATAATTCTGCAACGGTGCCTGCTGTGAACGTCTAAAGTCTTAGCATTTTGCCAGTCAAATGAATATTTCTAATTGATGAAATGATTAGAAACTACAGATTGTTTATCGTTAAGGAGTTTGATATTAGACAAATGTTGCTTGATTTGATACTAAGTGAAGGTTTTGTTTGCAATAGTATTTCATAAACAACTAAAAATAGACATGGTAATTTTCGTAAAGCTAATATTCCTATAATTTATTCTTTTCTTGTAATCTTATATTATGACGTATCCTATTTCCTCGAACAAGGACCGACGGAATGAATAATAAATCTATATTTAAATTCGCAGACTGAGACGTTAATTCCCGCTAAAATATCAATTAAAGGCTCCTTCCATTAAAATAAGGATTATTTTCTAATTTAACTAAATTTTTACTGAGATAAAAGACCTTTTATCCAAGTAATTCATTCTAAGTATATATTATAAAGATTAAGTTCTATCCCACAAATAGGTGTAATGAATTTTAATAAACAATAGGGGTTGGGCGACACAAATATGAAATAATTTAATATTAATATACATATGCAGTTCTACCGGCCATTTTAATACGAAAAAGAGATACTATCTCTCTACAGGAAGAAATGAGATTTGCCGCCGTTTAAACAAAATCAGAGTCGTGGTATGCTATGACTGAATTATTATTCAGTTTCTACTTTTAAAACAAAGTTCAAATTGTCTTACGATTTCAACAATCCAAGTCACGTCTTCACTTTCTCAATGTGATACTTTAAAGAGAAAATCTTCCTTCAGACAAGACATCCATGATACTTAAATAATTTAGAATTTCATTTCCTTCACATACTTCTATCATTTATTAATGCTTCTCATTTTTAACGTAGAACAATATTTTTCAGAAAACAAACAAAGACGATTACTATATCCATATATCACTGACTTCAGCGAGCCTATTCCCATACATTGGCAACGAAATTCTGCAAAACTTACAAGTTTTTTTATTATATTCATTTTATATCATATATCACAATAATACAATTATTGTTAACAAAAATTAATAAAATCTGCGTTTACAGCACAATAATCAAACCAGTTTTCATTACTCTCTATATATAGCAATATGTAACAGTGTTGGTAGTTGAATTGTTTGAAAATTATGTAATTATAAAATAGGTTTAGTGAAAACAAGTCATGTGATTTGAAAGAAGCTTGAAAGGCGAGCGAGTGAGAAAATTTATATTCCGGGTTCCAAGAAACTACTTGTTAGTTTGAAGGGTTCTTAAGACAACACGTGGACGCCTGTTTCAGTCAAATAAAGATACAGGTATTCTTGAGAGAAAGTAAATCACACTAGTAACCGACTTGAGAACATTTGTCAGAAAAAGTTAAGATGAAAGCTAGTGAAATTCTATACAGTCATGTTTACAATCATAAGTATTTTAAATTATCTCTAAATATTTTCCAATGTACGTATTACGTTTCGTGTAAATAAACTAAATAAATTATGACACACACACACACACACATATATATATATATATATATATATATATATATATATTAGTATATTGAAATGATCTTAGAGGATTATACTTGTCTTTTTAACTTCTTATAACCCAAAATTAAATAAACGATGTACTTACTTGGTTTCGGGGATCGTTTTTGTTCTCGTGCCATTAAGCAGCTTTTGTAAAAATGACCCAACTTTTGATAGCGTCCGGTTGTTGCTTCAACTAGCAACTCTGGAAATGAAAATTCACAAGAAGTTAATATTTCCCTAGATACTGCGCTCACGTTACAAATCGAGAAATTTCTGGAAACTTTAATGAGGTTAAAATATGTAATAATTAATGTTGTTGAAGTGTATCAGAAATTAAGTTTCACGAGTTAAGCAGTGTTTCAAATTATATATGACCCACATAAAAATGTTTTCTGTATTACTTTATACACAATTTAATCTTGGTTTAGGACAATAGTTATTAGCTACAACAGTATTTTCATTTCCCTATTTTCAGAAATGAATTCCATTATGGTATATTTCAGGTAAAGAGTCCGTTCAAGAATTTACAAATGGTTAACTCATAGGGGCGATGTACTTACTTTGATATCATGAGGGATATAATTGCCTGAAATCGGGAGATAAATAAGAATTAACAATAAGAAATTGGCAAATATTTGAAATCACCCGACAGGGCATCGGAAACGGTAAGTTAATATACTCAATATAAATCGTTCCTAATTTTTCAGCTAAGCTGTCGGAATATTGTTTTAATACGTCTCTGGAGCAGGTGACTCCACTGGGAGCGAGACGTTAGTGGCAATTGTGGGAGACGCGTCGTCCGTGATTAAATTCAGTATTCTCTGTAGCAATATTATTAAATTAAAGATTAATGAAAAATAGAAAGAAAATTATACTTAAAATATTATTGTGATAATTTAGATTTACTTATTAATTCCGCTTGTTCTCTATTACAGAAATTGGACAAATCCTAATTAAGATTAAATACATAAACATAAAATACATTAATGCGAAAACTATTAAAAATATTATAAGCTACACGTGTACAAATATAAAAATTCTGTAGTTGAGATATTATGTAAAATAATTTATATATATATATATATATATATATATATATATATATATTACATATATATATATATATATATTACAATATATATATATATATTGTAATATTAATTAAAGAGGCCATTAATTGTTTTAATATAATTGGATTGTTAGCGGCACGAGTTTTGAAAGTAACAATCACGGCACTTTGTCAGCTAATGTTGCCGGGAAATGCGCGCGAGTAGGAAGTTAGTCTGCGGCGAGAAACGAAACATATCAGTCCACACGGGAACTGAAAACGGGAGAATGTGGATCCTGATCTTAAAGTATGAATAGCGCGGTCCAAGAAGTTCAACTGCGAGATCTATTAGTTTACGCGAGTAAACAGTTTTGACCGAGAGACTCAAATAATAATCGCAAAGATGGAAGCAAAAGGTTTTACTTCACACAGACTGAACTAAATTTCACATAGAGGCATCAAGGAGACCTATGTCCTAGGGCTGACTGAGGGGCGGCTGATCCAAAGTTTCAGGTGGCATAGAACGAGAACATCGACCGTGTGTATTAAAAATTTAATGTGTAGAATCAGTGAATAATGGCTTTTTTGGTGAGTGTTGTCATCAAGCTCAAAGAGTCAGATCTGGTACCAGAAAAACATTCGTGAGTAGAAAACAATTATTTAAAATCTGTAAACGTGAATAAAAGGTAGAAGTCAGATTTCGTTCGTTTTTCTTTTCATTTAGTTTCTTTCATTTCGTTTATTTTCATATTGTATTAAGTTAGCTTCGATGAGTTTGAATGTTAATGTTAGTTTATTAAATTGGTTTGTTCTTACTATCAAACCCGGTAATGACCCTTGGATAAAGAGAATGTCGACGTATTTGATTGTAAAATATAAAGTTGTATTTTTCCTAGAACGCCACGAATTGCAAAATTGAAATAATATATTTGTTTGTTAGCTTGATGAAATTTGGCGTATAAAGTAGGGAATACAATTTGTTCTTTTAAATAATAAATTTTTAAATCTTAATAATTTTGTTAATGAAGTCTTTTAATTAAGACCACCTTTTAATTATTGCAATATATATATATATATATATATATATATATATATATGGAAAATGGAATGGAAGATTATATTAAATTATTTTTAATGTAACATGACTCTTCAAGTAATTCTATGCTTTCGATTACTCCAGAAGAATATTGCGGGCAACTGGTCTCCGCAGTGAAATTTTCAGACTGGATATCTCGTCCGGTGACAATTATTAACATGAAAAATGAAGAATTTAGCAGTATCAGATGGACAATTTCAAACATCTTACGCAGTACTTTCATGGGAACTAATAAGCTTTAGGTTCAGACCGATTTACGAATTTATTGACCGAATAATACTTAGTAAGCAGAATTTACAAATTATTACAATTGAATTAAGTTCTCTCGGGATTCCAACCGGGTAGCGTAGTTCTTTTAACTAATATTTGATTGAAATTGTTTAGAATATATCATGTAAAATGTAGGAATACTTTTTATTTTGAAAATATAAACTACTTTAACACAAGACTTTTAATTAATTACTGAATAATTAAAATATAATTTGATATCGCTTTTATGCCTTTTCATTACGAAACCGCCTCTCTGCATCATAACACGACACGGACTGTGTTGTATGTGCTGTGCTGTAGTAGGTACGAAAAGGAGGCAGTTTGTTTACCTTTGTGGTTAGTGCAGGGGGGTGAAACGGAATACTGCGCATGCGCATTCTCATTCAAAAAACTTTCTGCGCTGAAGAAGGTGGATCATGTAGATACCCAGTAGGCTGCATTAGCGCAAGGCGGGAGATTTAAAGTTTTAGAAATTGAATCAGAAACTCCTATTGTTAAAAAACAATTATTATATAGTTTATTAATCTTCTCTTACACACATAGAGAAATAAAGTTAATTTTATTGCAGTTTAATTACAATTTTTTATTTTTTATCACAAAATTGTTCCTAAATTATATGGTTTAGCACATGATACATATGCAACAGTCATTGTTATAGGACGAATTATGAAACTGGTAAAAGCTTAACTTTTAACATTGTAGGAAACCATTGGAATTCAAAACAAATAGGTAAGATCAAAACCAATAAATAAGTATGCACAGACGGTAAAATATGAAATGGTAATCAAGCAAAGGTAAACGTAACTACCTAAGTTGCGTTAAAGACGGTAATAAATTACGCCACTCAACACAGAGGGATTGAAGGTAGCTGGAATATTTGCTGATTTGTCTAAGGCATTTGACACGGTAGATCATGAAATTTTACTAATAAATTTAGAATATTATGGCGTAAGGGGAAACGCCTTACTTTTCCTAAAATAATATCTAAAAAATCGTAAACAAAAGGTAGCGGTCTAAACTAAAGATGGGCATATTCACTTACAACATCACAGCACATACAACACAGTCCATGACGTGTTACTTGCGATGTTCCTCAATGATCGATTCTTGGGCCTTTACTTTTCATTCTTTATATTAATGATCTTGCAGGATTCGTATATCCTGTGAAATCAGTTCTCTTCGCGGATGATACAAATGTTGTGATGGCAGATAAAAATGTTGATTATCTTAGTAAAAACGTAAAAATCACTGTGGACAAACTAAATGTGTGGTTTAAAGTCAATAAATTATCACTATATCTAGATAAAACAAAGTTCGTCCAGTTCTCAGCGGATGGTAGTAACAACCTACTAGACAAGTTCTCGGCTGATGCGCCTTTTCTGGGTCTTCAGATTGATAGTAATTTAAAGTGGACTCGTCATATAGATCTGCTTGCTGGGAAACTCAGTTCGGCTTGTTATTGTCTCAGAACCTTAATGCAACATGTTGACATCAACACAACGAAATTGGTGTACTTTGCGTATTTTCATTCCCTTATGTGTTATGGCATTGCAAATTGGAGCAATTGTTCCAGGAGCATTGAAATATTCAAATTGCAAAAGCGTGCCATTAGAATACTTTCTAATACGGATTATAAATCCAGTTGTAAACTATTTTTAAAAGTCTGCGAATATTAACTCTTCCCAGCGTGTTTATTCACGAAATTTTAAAGTTTGTTAAGCGGAACATGAATATTTTTCAAAGAAATGGCGAGTCTCACGATTACGAGACTAGAAATCTCTCAGGTCTAAGATCGGACAAGCATCGCCTTGCTCTCTACCAGAGAAGTATTCTCCATTCAGGGATAGTTTTATACAATAGTCTTCCTCCAGATGTAAAGAACAATAATAGCTACAAAAGTTTTGGGATTCAACGTAAAAATATTCTACTGAAAGGCGCGTTTTACTCAGTACAGGAGTTTCTAGATCGTTCCCCTAATAATTAATTTTTTAAAAAAACTCCAAAAGGTTCAATGTATTGATAATTAAACCAGTTATTTCATAACTTGCTAATTCTTTTTTGGTCTTTTCTTCTCTTTTAATTGTTTGTTTCATGTACGGCCTGGAGTTTGCAGATTCCTCGTCGCTCTGATTCGTGAAGTAAATTGTCCGTCTTTTGTGTTTTCTCCTAGTGTACGTGTGTCAAGTTTTGCTTATTTTTGTGTGATGTGTAAATTCTATATTTCATTCTCGAATCATGAATTATTTACTAGTACATATTTAATATTTTTATTAGAACTGTAAATATTATATATTATATAGTTAAAGAATTATTATTTTTGTTATTATTCATATTATTTTACTTATGTTTGAAAGGGAAAATTGTGCTCCCGAATAATAGTATTTTTAAGTAAACTTCTAATTATTTATAATTGTAGCATTCAATTACAATATTGTAATTTTATGTATTACAGTGTCCTATATCCTCAAACGAGCACTAATGGAATAAAATAAATCAAATAATCTATATAATAAAAAAGGATGTATATTTGTATGTATGTATGTATGTATGTATGTATTTACGTTGTTCTTTATACAAATTTTATCGCGTGGACAGAATGCAACAAAAATTGGTATACGTATTCTGCCAAAATCGAGAACCGGTACTGTGGGGGTGACAAACCCATAGCATAAAGGTGGAAAGAATTGTAGGTGAATTATTTTTGCGAATTTTCCCATAAGAGTTAATGTTATTATTTAGTGTTAAATTACTGCGCGCCAAGAGACCGTGACGTCACGTACGTTGGTGAGACATAAAATATAGTTCCCTTTTTCGTAATGAAATAAAGCTGAAATATATTGATTGAATATAAAGTATAATTTTATTCAGTAATACTGCATCAAATACTGCATCAAACTGTAATAATACTACTTTGTTCTCCTTGCGGAAAATGTAAGTTAATTTTCGTGCGCATATTAAGTGAGACCACCAGCTGATTACATTGTGGATGTAGTTATCAATTTCATCAGTATAATCTTTCGTAATGACTGAATACAGATGGACAGTTATATCTTGCTATACACAAGTATACACAAGAGTATACTTAAGTATTCTATTCGTAAAGAGATTCAAGGTATGGTAATCTTATAAATAAAAAAGAGTGTATGTATGTTTGTATGTTTGTTTGTATGTTTGTTTGTATGTTTGTATGTTTGTATGTTCGTAATACAAATCTACACCGGTAGAGCAAATTTCACCAAATTTCGTACACGTGTTCTTTACGACCAGGAAACAAACACTGTCGGGGTGAGACATGTCTACCACCCCCAGAAGCGGGGCTGCACGGGGGTTGAAATATTTAAACATGTTAAAACAGTCGATATTTTAGTCGGATAATAATTTTTAGGGGTCCAAGATATTTATGGTGTTTCTACCGATGTTTTCTGAATATAATTTTCATCCCCTACACCCTGGGAAAAGGGCACCCTTAAGGTTTGGGGTGGAGAATACAAATCTATACCGGTGGATCAAATTTCACCAAATTTCGTACACGTGTTCTTTGCGACCAGGAAAACAACACTGTCGGGGTGAGGCGCGACTACCACCCCGTGAAGCGGGGTGGACGGGGGTGGAAATATTTGAACATGCTAAAACAGTCGATATTTCATTTGGATAAATATTTTTAGGGGTCAAAGATATTTATAGTCTTTCCACTGATGATATCTGAATATAATTTTCAACCTCTACACCCTGGGGAAAGAGCACCCCTAGCGTTTGGGGTGGAAAGTACAAATCTACACCGCTGGAGCAAATTTCACCAAATTTCGTACACGGGTTCTTTGCGACCAGGAAAACAACACTGTCGGGGTGAGACGCGTCTACCAACCCCAGAAGCGGGGGTGGACGGGGATTGAAATACTTAAACATGCTGAAACAGCAGGTATTAGATTTGGATAAATATTTTCGGGGTCAGAGATATTGATTGTGTTTCTACCGATGTTATCTGAATATAATATTCATCTCCTACGCCCTGGGAAAAGGGCACCCTTAGGGTTTGGGGTGGAGTTGCTTTACAGAAAAATAACGCGAATACAACCGAGTTTGGAGTCAAGTCGAAGGTTATGGATGTCATTGAGTTTACTTCGGATAAATATTTTTAATTGCCCATTTAACCCGAAAGGGTGGGGGTTGGAAGGGAAGATGAATAGTCAGTTCTTGCGCGTTATTGGAGGAGAATAACGTGAATACTATTTCAATGGATGTTGTTGAAAATATAAATCCCTTTAGACATTAGGGGTGAGCTTGCTTAGGGCTGGGGGTGAGAATTGTCTATTATTCTAAAACTGCCAAAATGTTATGTGTTTATGGGTAAACTAGATTGATAGTGTTTCTACCGATGTGATATGAGTAAAAATTCAACCCTTTCCACCACGGGAAAGTAGCAGATTTAGGGGTGGTGTTGTTCATACTATTTTAACCTATGTTGTAATAACGACGTTTAATCAAAAATAAAAGTGTTTCAGAACCATTGCTTTTTATACTCTTTTAAAAAGTTTTTATATTATAAATTGTTATAAACATAATTTTACATTTATTCCGTAATTGAAGTTGCATTATTGAGAAGAAATAAAGCAACAAATAATCACGGACAAATACATGTAACAAAAATTCTACATGCTAACGTAGTTTATAATTTAGTTTACTACAACTTCAATGAAAATATTATCCACGTAATCTACATTATTAGAACAATTGATCTCAAAATCCTAAACCATAAATCAATCCATTAATAATCCCTTTTCTACCAGAATGAAAGGGCTTAATATAAATAATTATTACACTTAATCTTATAAATAAAAATGAGTGTATGTATGTATGTTTGTACGTTTGTATATTTGTATGTTTGTATATTTGTATGTTTGTATATTTGTATGTTTGAATATTTGTATGTTTGTATATTTGTATGTTCGTTATACAAATCTACACCGCTGGAGAAAATTTCACCAAATTTCGTACACGTGTTCTTTGCGACCAGGAAACAAACACTGTCGGGGTGAGACGCGTCTACCACCCCCAGAAGCGGGGGTGGACGGGGGTGAAAATATTTAAACAGGCTAAAACAGTCGATATTTCAGTCGGATAAATATTTTTAGGGGTCAAAGATATTAAAAGTGTTTCCACTGATGATCTCTGAATATAATTTTCAACCTCTACACCCTGGCGAAAGAGCACCCCTAGCGTTTGGGGTGGAGAATACAAATCTATACCGGTGGATCAAATTTCACCAAATTTCGTACACGTGTTCTTTGCGACCAGGAAACAAACACTGTCGTGGTGAGACGCGTCTACCACCCCCAGAAGCGGGGGTGGACGGAGGGTGATATATTTAAACATGCTAAAACAGTCTATATTTCAGTCGGATAAATATTTTTAGGGGTCACAGATATTAATAGTGTTTCTACCGACTGTTGGGGTGGGACGCGTCTACCACCCTCAGAAGCGGGTCTTGATTATCAGTAGAGCACTTTTAGGTGTTGGGTGGAGGAACGCTGCAATAAAATAACGCGAATACAACCGAGATTGGAGTCAAATCCAAGGTTATGGATGTCATCCAGTTCAATTATAGCATCAAATTGGCCATTTAGCCCCAAGGGGCGGGAGTGGATGGGATGGAAATTTTCTAACATGTTAAATCATCGATATTAGTAGGAAAAAATAAATGCCGGGACCATTGACGTTGATAGTATTTCAACCGATGTTGTTTGTAGGCATGATAGGGGTGGGGGTGGAGGGGATTTCCTTGAAAATAACGGGAAAACAACCGAGATTCGAGTCAAATCGAAGGTCATTGATGTCCCTGAATTTCTTTATGACAAGCTGGACAACGCGCGGGTATCGGCTGGGTTGGGATGAGTTACCGGCTGTTTTTTGCGTCGATTAAATATATTTCGGGATGAATTAGATTAATAAAATTTATCTACATGTTCTCTGTGAATAATTTCAACCCCTTTCGAAATCGGAAGGGTGCACCCCTAAGGGTTGGCGTGGAAGTAGCATTAGATAAAAATAAACCAGAAATTATCAGGATTGTCACTGAGTTTAATTATGACATTAAACTTGACCGTTTAAGTCCCCGAAGCGGGAGTGGTCGGGGGTGAAAAATTTCAAACATGTTAAACGGTCGATATTTGCGATAATTATTTCCTGGGGTTAATTACTTTTAAAGTATTTATACCGATGTTGTTAGTGTATAATTTAACCCCTGTGAGGGGAGCAAGCTTATGGGTGGGGTGGAGGTACGTTAAATAAAATCCCGCAAAAACAACCGAGATTCGAATCAATTCCGAGACTATGAATGTCGCTGAATCTAATTGTGACAACATGGGTAACGCGACGGGTTTGGGAGGTGTTGGGCGGGGGAATAAATTTTCAGACAATGTAATCGGCCGATTTTGCGTGGAATACATTCTTTTTCATTATCGCATATTTGTGGGGGTGGTCATCTTCTAACATGTAAAAACGGCCGATATATTTAGTCAATGACTTCATCCCCCTTCGCCATGGGAGATGAGCACATTTAGGGATAGGGTTCGAGGAGCTTTACATAAAAATAGCGCAAAAGTAACCAAAATTGGAGTCTTATGGATGGTTATAGATAAATGACATCTCGGGCAACGCCGGGCACCCAGCTAGTGATACTATAAAATTCAATGAATTTCTTAACCTTTAAATTAACATCGGTCGAAAGTATGTACGGGACTAGGAACATTTACATTGAATTATAAGTGTAATTACTGTACTTTATGCAACGTATTTCTCAAAATAATAAGTTTAATTATAACCAGCAACAATATGAAAAGTTATACAATCCGTCCAACTAATGTTGTTAAAAAACTTGACTTTTAACGGGGCATATTTAACGGGATCACGGACCAATTATATCTTGTGCCCAATTATATCTTTCTACATTCACTGGAGGAGACTAAGAATGATGGAAAACACAATCCCTAATACTTCTTAATCATTATAATTTGATAGATTTTAAATCTGCATAAACTGACGTATTCTTGAAGTGAAATTCATGAAAAAAATGTGGTTATGTATGTATCATTATAATTTCACATATTTCATTCTAAATGTTTAAAGTCTAAGGGAGTAATTCCAAGTGAGAACTGTTAAATATAAATTTTGTGCAATATCGTTAATATTTTCTATTTGAGAGTTGACGCATATCGTAATGTATTGCATTCCTTATACAATGCTACCAACGTCAGAGAGTAGAATCCACCAAAGGATACTTTGACTCCTTTCAGTTATATATGGTTATATTCATAACGGTTTTGGTTGTATACCACAAATGTAGCGGTGTATGTTTTACACAAAAGAAGTCATGATATACATTACTCTATTTTCTTATTATTAATTTATAAAACAGATGTAAAAATTTTCATTTTAGAAATATGATTTTTTTAAATAGCAGACAGTGATATTCAATATTTAATATTTATACACACACACACACACATATATATATATATATATATATATATAGTTCAATAAATAAATAAATACATATATATATATATTAGATATAGGCTCATATCATCATTTTTATGAAGTAGGTTTTGTAGCCAAATACTGACAAAAAGAATTGATGATATACATTTGTCTGTAATTGGATAATACTTTTATTATTAATAATTTTAAAACAGATGTAAATTTATCATTTTAGAAATTTTTGAAATTAAGTTGTTTCAAATGTGACATAGTCAAAATTATTAACTCATTTGGTTACAAATGATCAGCTGACTAACATTCAGGCAACAGAATTTGTGACTGGTTTGTAATAATTCAGGATTATTTAATCACTTATGGCTATTTACAAATTCATATATATACACTAACTTATTTGGATTGATAATCAGCCAGAGAGTAGATGACATACCATAAATCTGTATATGTATATACATTACTTAAAAGACTTCCCAAATTTGTATATATATAATTTTTCCAGCTGAAAGTTATGTTAATAATATTTTTCAATAAATATATATATTAGGTATAGGCACATATCCTCATTTTTATGAAGTAGGTTGTTTTATTATTCATATAGCTCTATTTTGAATTTTTATATTTTAACTATAAGAAACATACAAAATAAGTGATGAGATACATTTGTCTGTATTAGGATATTTTTCTTATTATTAATTTACAAACAGATGTAACAGATGTGAAATTTTCATTTTTGAAATAAATATTTTTTAAATATTAGACAGTTAATAATAATGTTCATCATATATATATATATATAATTACTTAAAAGACTTCCCAAATTTGTATATATATAATTTTTCCAGCTGAAAGTTATGTTAATAATATTTTTCAATAAATATATATATGAGGTATAGGCACATATCCACATTTTTATGAAGTAGGTTGTTTTATTATTCATATAGCTCTATTTTGAATTTTTATATTTTAACTATAAGAAACATACAAAATAAGTGATGAGATACATTTGTCTGTATTAGGATATTTTTCTTATTATTAATTTACAAACAGATGTAACAGATGTGAAATTTTCATTTTAGAAATAAATATTTTTTAAATATTAGACAGTTAATAATAATGTTCATCATACTATGGTGCGCTTTTCGTTATCGTTATCGATTTGTACAAAATATTTTTTTATAACTGTTAATTACTGCCTGGAAGCATGGGAATGTGGCTTGCCGGGGTCGAGCAGCAGACACAAGACAATGGCGGGGTGGATTGGAAAATCCACAAGTCCCGCAAGCAAGGTCAGGGTCGGCCAAGGAGGGGTAGATGACCGGAAGGCTATGGCCCGAAAATAGATGGAAGAGGGTCACGTGTGCGCAAGGACCAACCAGGAGAGAGGGATTTTGGAGAGGGAAGAGATGAATGTGGACAGTCGATGAGAGCGGTCAAAGAGATGAATTTGGACGGTCGGTGAGAGTGGACAGAGAAAGTTTATCCTGAAAGATTTTGGTTCTGCACGTGGGTCTCCGGTCTTCTGCGAATGCTGATGAGCCAGATAGCCGCCAACGGGAGTCGACCCTGTCCGAGCTGCAGACCTGGTAAGTCGCGTTCCATTCTTCCGGGTATCGCGTCGGTTTGCCACGAGAAAAACCACGGTTAATCTTGAGAAAGGGAGGGGGCTACATGCATCCCTGGCAGGCTGGAGAACTTTTCATTTTGTATAAATTCTGAGAAAATGAATTATTGTTTTTTTTAATAACTAAATATTGCATTTCCCTTTCCTGCAAGAACAATTCTTGCAGGTGGCGCCCAACAAATAGTTAATTTAACCGTAAGCTCACCACATATAAAATGTCGTCCAACGTTTGGGGCACGAAGAAGTGGCAAACTGGAGCGATACTACGGGGACAGGATTAGCGGATTATATACACTTGCTAGTCAGCCATTCAAGCAGAAATTCAGGACTTGATTATTTTAACGTGTATTTTGGGGGAATAATTTTGTAATATGTATTTTGCGGGAATTTAGTTTTCGGGCAATACGTTCCAGGCTGGAGATGCAGGTGGTTAGACGCGGACCATATATTTTAATTTCTAGCGTTGAGTAGAGCAGGAGTTTTTTTTTCATAGGATAAGCGTTAATTCGATAAATTTTGGGATTTCTTTTGTTATCTAATGTGGATTGGAGCCTGAGGTCTATATGTTTAATGTTAAGTTGTGTGAATTTTGAGCTGTTTTCTTTATCGTTTATGTTAGTGTGTTAGAGAAATTGTTCGTGTAAAATAGAAACGGAGTTCGTCTGATTATTTCGTCTGGTTGTTCATGAAGCTTAGGAGCGGAATGGATACGGTACAAAGGGAATTAAGCACGGATGAGCAGACGGAGGGTAGTTCCGAGAATTTAGGGAGCCAGGCAAGCAGTGGTTTTCCTGGAACCAATGGTACAAAAGAAAACCAGTTTTTATTCGAATCTATGATGGCACAATTGATGCAAGCCATTCAAAATAGTCAGGAACAGATTCAAAATAGTCAGGCTAATTTACAGGAACAGATTCAAAATAGTCAGGCTAATTTACAGGAACAGATTCAAAATAGTGAGGCTAATTTACAGGAACAGATTCAAAATAGTGAGGCTAGTTTGCAGGCCAAGATTAAAAGCTGTCAAGAAGCAACTGAGAAGAAGTTTAGGGAGATCAACAGTGAGATTCAGGAAAGAAATCGAGTTCAATGGAACCAGTTACAAAGTCAAAGCGATACAATTAATGAAAAATGTGCGCGTATAAGTCATGAAGGGCAGGAAAGGACAGAGGATTTTGAAAAATTAGTTGAAACAGGCTTAGGCATAAACGTAGAACAGGTCGCCGAACAAAAAACCGATGTAGCCGATTTGGCTAATAAGGAGCGCCAAAGTCTTGCACACAGATTAGACGAAGTTGTTGTCGGGGCAGATGTAGAAATTAGGCGCGAAGAAACTGGGCAGCTGATTAATCGGCTAGTCAGTGAAGCAGAGGCAATTAGGGAAGAGATGAACGAATGCACAATTGCGGCGAATATTGTTGATATTGAAGTAGACTTGTGGAAACAGTTGTATATTAGGATTTCGGAAGCCAGTGAATTGGTAGTTCGCCGGGAAGGCTTAACCCAGCGATTAGAAATTACGCTGAAATTATTTCGGGGGCGAAGACGTCAGAACGGTCGTGAATTATTAAACGGGTTAAATTCATATTTTTCCCAAAGACGAACGCCGGACCGTTTTAAATTAACTTCAGTTATGCAGAAAATGGAGGGTAGTTACGCGTTTGATCCCGGCGGAAGTCCATTCTCGATGCTTCTTCATCGGAGCAATGACATGCTTAATAGGCTGAATTAAGAGCATGTAAACGTAATATATATAGACGCCAGATGTAGGTTAAGTAAGTGGTAGTAACAGATAAGTGTAGCAGGTACAGAAGGGTGGCGGAAAATATGGTAATTAATTGTAGTTTTGTAGTAGATTAAGTATACTTAGGGATAGGGCCAGGTCAAGGATTGTGTGCTTGTTTGGTTGAATAATGAGTGTACCAGTAGCTGGAGCCTCGGACAGGAACCCGGAAGAGGCACTGTCGGCGGATAATCCTTTGCCTCCAGACATTGTTACAGGCTAGGGTCGCCAGAAGGATCCAACCATCAAAGCATCGTCAGCGGCCGGCAGGATAATCCCAGGGCATGTGACTAATGCATGTTGGGCTTTGCGGACCCAGGAACCCGAGCTGTACGTGGTATCTGTTACCACGTTCTACTTTTCTTCAATTCGGCCTTGCTTGGTCAAAACCACCTGTAAAACTGTCACTAAGGCTTTCTTGGCCAACCCTTGATTTTTCGACCCCAACAATGGTTATTAGGTTTCGAGGACTGAGGGTGTCTTTCATCTATGTTCTTCTTTCTTCTTATTTTCGCACCTTATGTAAAAGGAAGACGTGGCGGACCAACGACCAGATGCGCACAAGTGGAACGGGCGGACAACCACGACTACGCGATGCGGTTGCAACGGCGCGAAGTGGTACAGAAGCTAATGTGAGGTGTTGGTACATATAATGCAAGTGTCCGATGACCACAGACACAATAAAAGGGGGACGAGAAGTGACAAGGTTATAATTACGACAGACGCTAAAAAAAAAGGTGATGTGTCGTGTTATCAAAAGACGCTCACAGGAGTGATTTTAAGGTTTAATTTAAGAAGAAAAAAAAAAAGGTGGATTAAATATTGAAAATGACATTCATAGTAATTAAAGGACGATTATGGAGGTTAATTAAAATTAAGTACTTATATTTAGGATGCGCTCAATTGTTAAAATTAAGGGGTAGGCATTACGGACCGGTGCGCATATAATTAAAAGTAGTATGTGTAGTATACGAACAGTAGTATGTGTAGATGTTAAATAATATGAAAGACATAATATCAGATTAGGAGAAAAGATATCGATAAGTAAATGCATATCATTTTGCTATGGTTAGTTGTAAGTTAGTTATAGATTTTATTTAATTATTCTCTTCGGTTTTAGTTAGTTATAAGTTAGTGTTACAGATGTATATATTCCTACCTTTCGTTATTAAGTTAGCTATAAGTTACTCTTAGATTTGTGCATGATTCATCATTTCGTTGTTGAGTTAGTTGTAATTTTGTTTCAAATCTGAAAATAATATCTAAATAATTTGTTTGTGAATGTAATGCTGTACTGTTTACGATTACATACCGTCTTAGAAACCATTTAGAATTGTGAGAAATTGAACTATAAATATATCTGCTAATTATGTACCACATAGAAAAAAAAAATTTAAATTGTATCACAGGATTGTATTTTGCCAGATGCGAGGGAGCATGCGCGAACTTCAAGCGAATTATTTTGAAATCGTTCGAATGGATCCTTCATTCATCCAATTTCAAAGGGAGAATATTATATGGTGCGCTTTTCGTTATCGTTATCGATTTGTACAAAATATTTTTTTATAACTGTTAATTACTGCCTGGAAGCATGGGAATGTGGCTTGCCGGGGTCGAGCAGCAGACACAAGACAATGGCGGGGTGGATTGGAAAATCCACAAGTCCCGCAAGCAAGGTCAGGGTCGGCCAAGGAGGGGTAGATGACCGGAAGGCTATGGCCCGAAAATAGATGGAAGAGGGTCACGTGTGCGCAAGGACCAACCAGGAGAGAGGGATTTTGGAGAGGGAAGAGATGAATGTGGACAGTCGATGAGAGCGGTCAAAGAGATGAATTTGGACGGTCGGTGAGAGTGGACAGAGAAAGTTTATCCTGAAAGATTTTGGTTCTGCACGTGGGTCTCCGGTCTTCTGCGAATGCTGATGAGCCAGATAGCCGCCAACGGGAGTCGACCCTGTCCGAGCTGCAGACCTGGTAAGTCGCGTTCCATTCTTCCGGGTATCGCGTCGGTTTGCCACGAGAAAAACCACGGTTAATCTTGAGAAAGGGAGGGGGTTACATGCATCCCTGGCAGGCTGGAGAACTTTTCATTTTGTATAAATTCTGAGAAAATGAATTATTGTTTTTTTTAATAACTAAATATTGCATTTCCCTTTCCTGCAAGAACAATTCTTGCAGGTGGCGCCCAACAAATAGTTAATTTAACCGTAAGCTCACCACAATACATATATATATATATATACTAACTTATTTCGATAGGTAACGAGCAAGGGTGTAGATGGCCTACCATAAATCTGTATACGGTATATATATTATTAATGTATTTTACTTAAAAGACTTCCAGAAATTATATATAAATAATTTTTCCAGCTCAAAGTTATGCTTTCAATTGTTTACTTTGCATTGTTCCTTAGAATTGTAAAAAATTACATATGTGAATTTAAAAGGCTCTTCCCAAATTTGGAATCTAAATTAATGTTTACTATGTCCAAAAATCATCTGATGTAGATAAAATTTATGAAATTCTATATACTATCCCATTTGGAAAGTAAAAAAGTACAGAGATCAGATTACGTGATGAATGTTGATGTGATTCAGTTACATAAAAATATCCGAAAAATACATGTTTACCGGCAGTTTAAATATATTTCTGGAACAATGAAATTAATAAAATTTCTCTACATGTTCTCCGTGTTTAATTTCAACCCCTTTTGGGATTGGGAGGGGAGCTCCCCTTATGGGTTTGGGGTGGAGTGGCATTACATAAAAATAATGCAAAAGCAATCAAGATTGGAGTCGAATTCAGGGTTATGTATATCACTGAATTTGATTATGACATTCTCTTTAATCCCCAGACACGGGCACGGACGGGTGTGGAATTTTTAAAAAGTATTAAATCGTCGATATTAACGTGGAATAAATAAATGTCAGGGCCATTAGCGTTGATAGTATTTCTACCGATGTTGTTTGTAAAATTTCAACCCCTTTCAGCGTGAGAGGGGAGAACGCTTAAGGGTGGGGGATGAAATATTCTAACATCCTACGACAACCGATATTTGATTCGGATAAATATTTTTGGGGGTCAAAGAGTTGATAATGTTTCTAGCAATTTATATTTTTTCAACCCCTTAGATCATGGTAAAGGAGCACCCTTAGGGTGGGTATGGAAGGGCGTTACAAGGAAATAACGGGAAGACAACCGAGATTGGAGTCAAAACCAAGGTTATGGATGTCGCCGAGTTAAATTATGACAACCAATTTGCTCATTTAACCCACAGGATTTGGGTGGTTAGGGGTGGATATTTTGAAACATGCAATCACGGCGGTTATTAGCGTAGAATAAATATTCTCAAGGGTTAATTAGATTGATTGTATTTCTACTGATGTTGTGTGTGTAAAATTTCAACCTTTATCTTGCAGAACTCAAGGAGTATATTTAAGAAGAAATTAGGAGGTATGTTTGTTGCGACTGATGCAATAAAATTCAATGTATTTTATAGCTTTTCAATTAATGCACTATCGGTCTTAACAATGTACGGAATAGTTAGATTTACTTTTTCGGTTTTATATAAATAATTACACGGGCAACGCCGGGCACCCAGCTAGTCTATATAATAAAAAAGGGAGTATGTTTGTATGTATGTATTTACGTTGTTTTGAATACAAATTTTATCGCGTGGACAGAATTTAACAAAAATTGGTATATATATTCTGCCAAAATCGAGAACCGGTACTGTGGGGGTGAGAAACCCCTAGAATAAACGTGGAAATAATTATAATTGAAATAAGTTACGAATTAGTGTTAAATTACTGCGCGAGACGATGACGTCATAAGTTTTCAAGACATTGACGCATCCTAAATATAGTTCTGTATTTCGTAATGAAATAAAGGTGAAATATTTTTATTTAATAAAAAGTATAATTTTTTCCAGTATTACTCCATCGAATAGTAATGAAAAACAATACGAAACACTTTACTTGCGCAAAGTTAATTTGGAATAGTTAATTATCTCGCTATCTATATAATAAAATATCTTTGATAAAGCCAATATGGCGCCTTATAATACATTCAAATGTGTGTCAGTCGAGAATTATAAAATTTCATAATATAACGTACTATTGTATCCTGTATAATATTTCAGAAGATAATAAGATTTGTCTAAGGTACGACTGCTGAATTATATGTTTGTAACTATAAAAGTATTGAAAATGACGTACGGAACTCCGAAAGTTTTTATGGTCGTTATTCAATTAATGCACCATCAGTCAAAGGTATATACAGAAATAGGAACATTTAAATTGAATTAAAAGTACAATTAATTATACTTTGCGCAACGTATTTCTATAAATTTGTATAAATGTAAACAAATTATTGCGTGCAATTTGTGTCGTGAAACAAAATTTTCAGGTTAGGTTAACACAAATTTTTTCTGATTAAATTCTTTGTGAGTGATAATAAATCAGCTAATTTATATACTATTTTATTATAAATATCTAAATTGGGAATAATTGTGATAACATATTTTATTTTTTGAGTTATTTTTGAATATATTAAAATCAAAATATTTAAATTCGATGGAAAGCTTATAATATAGAGCTTTTTACCAAAATTTAATACACTCTTCATATAATTGTAGTTTTTTGCATAATTGCTGTGCATATCATGGCATTGTTGTGTATTGTATGTTTTTTGTTCATTGTTAAATTTGATGTATTTTTCCTTCTCTAAGTAGCTGACAGTGAATAATAATATTGAATATGTATATATATATATATTTTAGGTAGGGTCATTATCATTTTTAATAAATAGGGCTTACAGCTGATTTTGCCTTGATGTTTCTCATATAACATATTCATACACATTATTTAAAACAATTCCCAAATTTGTATAAATACAAACACATACACAGATATATATATATATATATATATATTACATAATAGCTCATAAATGGAAAAATATTACATATGTAAATTTAACTAGCTCTTCCCAAATATGGAATCTAAATTAATGTGCACTACGTCAAAAGTTCATCTGATTGAGATTAATATATGTGATGTTAGGTAAGTCAGTTCTAATTATTGAAGCTGATAAATCCATACTGAAGAGTAAAAACATAATTAACTATACATATAGAACCGAATGGTGATAATTTTGTTTTCTGAGATATGTCATAGTCAAAAATATTAAGTCATTTGGATAGGAAATAGAGACAGATTCATTAATATGTTGGGTTTTATCCATAAAGGGGTTAATATGTGATGGTCTTATGCCATTTACATCACGTGTTAACCATTAACCATATAGAATTAATTTCTCTACCAGGGCAATATAAATAAAAACCCTGCACTCAGTTGCCTATGTAAGAAAAAATCATGTATGTTTGTACATTATTTATAAACAATTAAACTTGTGGATAAATTGCAATAATCCTGGGTAGACATATTCTTAAAAATCTGGAAAAACTGTGGAGATAAGACTTGGCGAGGGTAGCGGGGTTGTAAATTAATAAAAACAACAGGTTAAAACAGTCAATATTTGCGTTGAGTAATTATTTGTCGGTGTCATTGGATTTGTTAGTGTTTTTCTGGATGCTGTTTGTGTATAACTTCACCCCCTTCGGCATGAGAAAGGAGCACCCTTACGGGTGGGGGTGGAAATATTCAAACTTGCTAATATTGCAGATATTTTAGGCGGATAAAAATTTTTTGGGGTCAAAGAGATTCATATTGTTTCTACAGATGTTATGTAAGTATAATTTCAACCATTTTTTATTATAGAAAAGGAGCACTCTTACGAGTGTTAGTAGAAAATAACGCGTATACAACCAAGATAGGTGTCAAATCCAGGGTAATGGATGTCGGTGAGTATAATTTTGACATTCAATTGACAATTTAACCTCGAGGGGTGGAGGGGGACGGGGGTTGAAATTTAAAAACATGAAATTACGGCCGATGTTAGCGTTGAATAAATGTATTTAGGGTTAATTGATGTTATATAAGTATAATTTCAACCCTTTTTTACTATAGGAAAGGAGCACTCTTACGAGTGTTAGTAGAAAATAACGCGTATACAACCGAGATAGGTGTCAAATCCAGGGTAATGGATGTCGGTGAGTTTAATTTTGACAATCAATTGACCATTTAACCTCGAGGGGTGGAGGGGGACCGGGGTTGACATTTAAAAACATGAAATTACGGCCTATGTTAGCGTTGAATAAATGTATTTAGGGTTAATTAGTTCATGTTATGTGTGTAAAATTTCAACCACTTGCAGCAGGAGGGGCTGAACGCTTACGGTTGGTGGTGGAGGGGAGTTTCACAGAAAATAACGCTAAAACAACCGAGATTCTAGTCAAATCAAAGGTAATGCCTGACGTTTAGTTTATTTACGACAATTTCGGCAACGCTCGAGGGTTGACTGTGGTGAGAGGAGTTGGGCGGGGGTAGAAATTGTAAATAATGTTTTTAGGCCGTTTATTGCGTCGAATAGATATATTTCGGGATCAATGAGATTAATAAAATTTCTCTATATGGTATTCAGGATTTGGAGGGGAGCTGCCCTTAGGGTTGGTGGTGGAGTGGCATTACAAAAAAATAACGCAAAAACAATCGAGATTAGAGTCGAATCCAGGGTTATGGTTGCCGCTGAGTTTAATTATGACATTAAATTCGCCATTTAACGCCAAGGGACGGGGTGGTCAGGGTGGAAATTTTGAAACATGTAATCGAGTTCCGTACTTGCTTTAATAATTATTTTTAGCATAAATTTGATTGATAGTATTTCTACAACTTTATTTTTGTATAATTTTAACAACTTTCAGTTTGTAAGGCGAGCACGGGTAGGTGTGGAGGGGTGTTACAAGAAAATAACGCGAAAACAACCGAGATTCGAGAAAAATCGGGGTTATGGATGTTGCTGAATTTATTTATGACAACTTGGTTAACGCGTAGAGGCGAGCGAGGGTGAGTGGGGCTGGGCGGACGTGGGTGGGGGTATAATATTAAAAAATGTTAACCTATCGATAGTTACGTCAAATAAATATTTAGCGGTGTTAATGACACTAATAATATTTTTTAATATATTCTGTGTATAATTACAACCCTTATCGACTCGAGAGGAAAGAACCATGAAGGGTAGGTTTCATTACATAAAAATAACACACAGAACCGATATAGGAATCGAATATGAGGTTATGGATGCCGCTGAGATTAATTATGACATTCAACTTGCAGTTTAACCCGCACGAGTGGGACTGAAGAGAGATAAAAATTTTCAAACATGTTAATCGGCCCACATTTGCATCCAATATATATTTTTCGGTATAATTTAAATTCATTATATTAAGGTCGATATTCTCTGTGAATAATTTCAATCTCTATCGCCATGGAAGGGGAGCACGCTTTGGGGTGGCGTTTGGTGTTTCGTTACATTAAAATATCGCGAATAGACCAAAGTTTTGTGGTTATGGATGTCGATGTGTTTCATTGTGACAAACTGAATAACGCGCGGTGTGGGAGGGAGGAGGCCTGAACGAAGGTAGAAATTTTCAAACGATGTTACCAGCCGATTTTTGCGTGGAAATTTTTATTTGTTTAACCTACTGTAGCGGGTCTGGAAGTTTTCAAGCATGTTAAAACGACGATATATTCGTTCAATGAAACTATTTCAGGGTCAATGAGTTCAACTTCTTTCGGAATGGGAGGTGAACATATTTGGGGATAGGGGTCGAGTTGTGTCATAAAATAACGAAAAAGCTACTTAGATTGGAGTCAAATCGGGGGTTATGGATAAACGACATCTCGGGCAACGCCGGGCACCCAGCTAGTCTATATAATAAAAAAGGATGTATGTTTGTATGTATGTATTTACGTTGTTCTTTATACAAATTTTATCGCGTGGACAGAATGCAACAAAAATTGGTATACGTATTCTGCCAAAATCGAGAACCGGTACTGTGGGGGTGACAAACCCATAGCATAAAGGTGGAAAGAATTGTAGTTGAATTATTTTTGCGAATTTTCCCATAAGAGTTAATGTTATTATTTAGTGTTAAATTACTGCGCGCCAAGAGACCGTGACGTCACGTACGTTGGCGAGACATAAAATATAGTTCCCTTTTTCGTAATGAAATAAAGCTGAAATATATTGATTGAATAAAAAGTATAATTTTATTCAGTAATACTGCATCAAATACTGCATCAAACTGTAATAATACTACTTTGTTCTCCTTGCGGAAAATGTAAGTTAATTTTCGTGCGCATATTAAGTGAGACCACCAGCTGATTACATTGTGGATGTAGTTATCAATTTCATCAGTATAATCTTTCGTAATGACTGAATACAGATGGACAGTTATATCTTGCTATACACAAGTATACACAAGAGTATACTTAAGTATTCTATTCGTAAAGAGATTCAAGGTATGGTAATGATACTATAAAATTCAATGAATTTCTTAACCTTTAAATTAACATCGGTCGAAAGTATGTACGGGACTAGGAACATTTACATTGAATTATAAGTGTAATTACTGTACTTTATGCAACGTATTTCTCAAAATAATAAGTTTAATTATAACCAGCAACAATATGAAAAGTTATACAATCCGTCCAACTAATGTTGTTAAAAAACTTGACTTTTAACGGGGCATATTTAACGGGATCACGGACCAATTATATCTTGTGCCCAATTATATCTTTCTACATTCACTGGAGGAGACTAAGAATGATGGAAAACACAATCCCTAATATTTCTTAATCATTATAATTTGATAGAATTTAAATCTGCATAAACTGACATATTCTTGAAGTGAAATTCATGAAAAAAATGTGGTTATGTATGTATCATTATAATTTCACATATTTCATTCTAAATGTTTAAAGTCTAAGGGAGTAATTCCAAGTGAGAACTGTTAAATATAAATTTTGTGCAATATCGTTAATATTTTCTATTTGAGAGTTGACGCATATCGTAATGTATTGCATTCCTTATACAATGCTACCAACGTCAGAGAGTAGAATCCACCAAAGGATACTTTGACTCCTTTCAGTTATATATGGTTATATTCATAACGGTTTTGGTTGTATACCACAAATGTAGCGGTGTATGTTTTACACAAAAGAAGTCATGATATACATTACTCTATTTTCTTATTATTAATTTATAAAACAGATGTAAAAATTTTCATTTTAGAAATATGAGTTTTTTAAATAGCAGACAGTGATATTCAATATTTAATATTTATACACACACACACACATATATATATATATATATATAGTTCAATAAATAAATAAATACATATATATATATATTAGATATAGGCTCATATCATCATTTTTATGAAGTAGGTTTTGTAGCCAAATACTGACAAAAAGAATTGATGATATACATTTGTCTGTAATTGGATAATACTTTTATTATTAATAATTTTAAAACAGATGTAAATTTATCATTTTAGAAATTTTTGAAATTAAGTTGTTTCAAATGTGACATAGTCAAAATTATTAACTCATTTGGTTACAAATGATCAGCTGACTAACATTCAGGCAACAGAATTTGTGACTGGTTTGTAATAATTCAGGATTATTTAATCACTTATGGCTATTTACAAATTCATATATATACACTAACTTATTTGGATTGATAATCAGCCAGAGAGTAGATGACATACCATAAATCTGTATATGTATATACATTACTTAAAAGACTTCCCAAATTTGTATATATATAATTTTTCCAGCTGAAAGTTATGTTAATAATATTTTTCAATAAATATATATATTAGGTATAGGCACATATCCTCATTTTTATGAAGTAGGTTGTTTTATTATTCATATAGCTCTATTTTGAATTTTTATATTTTAACTATAAGAAACATACAAAATAAGTGATGAGATACATTTGTCTGTATTAGGATATTTTTCTTATTATTAATTTACAAACAGATGTAACAGATGTGAAATTTTCATTTTTGAAATAAATATTTTTTAAATATTAGACAGTTAATAATAATGTTCATCATATATATATATATATAATTACTTAAAAGACTTCCCAAATTTGTATATATATAATTTTTCCAGCTGAAAGTTATGTTAATAATATTTTTCAATAAATATATATATGAGGTATAGGCACATATCCACATTTTTATGAAGTAGGTTGTTTTATTATTCATATAGCTCTATTTTGAATTTTTATATTTTAACTATAAGAAACATACAAAATAAGTGATGAGATACATTTGTCTGTATTAGGATATTTTTCTTATTATTAATTTACAAACAGATGTAACAGATGTGAAATTTTCAGTTTAGAAATAAATATTTTTTAAATATTAGACAGTTAATAATAATGTTCATCATACATATATATATATATATATATATATATGTATACTAACTTATTTGGATAGGTAACGAGCCAGGGTGTAGATGGCCTACCATAAATCTGTATACGGTATATATATTATTAATGTATTTTACTTAAAAGACTTCCAGAAATTATATATAAATAATTTTTCCAGCTCAAAGTTATGCTTTCAATTGTTTACTTTGCATTGTTCCTTAGAATTGTAAAAAATTACATATGTGAATTTAAAAGGCTCTTCCCAAATTTGGAATCTAAATTAATGTTTACTATGTCCAAAAATCATCTGATGTAGATAAAATTTATGAAATTCTATATACTATCCCATTTGGAAAGTAAAAAAGTACAGAGATCAGATTACGTGATGAATGTTGATGTGATTCAGTTACATAAAAATATCCGAAAAATACATGTTTACCGGCAGTTTAAATATATTTCTGGAACAATGAAATTAATAAAATTTCTCTACATGTTCTCCGTGTTTAATTTCAACCCCTTTTGGGATTGGGAGGGGAGCTCCCCTTATGGGTTTGGGGTGGAGTGGCATTACATAAAAATAATGCAAAAGCAATCAAGATTGGAGTCGAATTCAGGGTTATGTATATCACTGAATTTGATTATGACATTCTCTTTAATCCCCAGACACGGGCACGGACGGGTGTGGAATTTTTAAAAAGTATTAAATCGTCGATATTAACGTGGAATAAATAAATGTCAGGGCCATTAGCGTTGATAGTATTTCTACCGATGTTGTTTGTAAAATTTCAACCCCTTTCAGCGTGAGAGGGGAGAACGCTTAAGGGTGGGGGATGAAATATTCTAACATCCTACGACAACCGATATTTGATTCGGATAAATATTTTTGGGGGTCAAAGAGTTGATAATGTTTCTAGCAATTTATATTTTTTCAACCCCTTAGATCATGGTAAAGGAGCACCCTTAGGGTGGGTATGGAAGGGCGTTACAAGGAAATAACGGGAAGACAACCGAGATTGGAGTCAAAACCAAGGTTATGGATGTCGCCGAGTTAAATTATGACAACCAATTTGCTCATTTAACCCACAGGATTTGGGTGGTTAGGGGTGGATATTTTGAAACATGCAATCACGGCGGTTATTAGCGTAGAATAAATATTCTCAAGGGTTAATTAGATTGATTGTATTTCTACTGATGTTGTGTGTGTAAAATTTCAACCTTTATCTTGCAGAACTCAAGGAGTATATTTAAGAAGAAATTAGGAGGTATGTTTGTTGCGACTGATGCAATAAAATTCAATGTATTTTATAGCTTTTCAATTAATGCACTATCGGTCTTAACAATGTACGGAACAGTTAGATTTACTTTTTCGGTTTTATATAAATAATTACACGGGCAACGCCGGGCACCCAGCTAGTAATAATAATAAAAAACAAAGACTGTGGCATTTTTCACCGTTAATGTATATAAGCTGCGTTCGGGTTCAGTTCTCTACTGCAAAGAAGAAACTAAGTTAGTGGTAAGACAATTGTAGTGAATATTTTTATGAATTCATAGAACGGAATTGATCAAAATGCTAATTTAGACATAATTACAGGCTGTATAGTATAAATGATCTCTAACAGATTTCATAAACCGGCTCATTTGACGTGTGTAAATACAAAGAGAAGAAACAATAGAATTATTTTTCTGCGATTTGTTTTATCACAAGTGGAACCGTAATTTTAGTTTTGGTAATCGAAAAAATTAGTTTTGGAGGGAAAACCTGCAGAAGCTGAAAATTAATAAACGTGTATAAAGTTAGATGGCTCTCAGAAAGCAAGGAAATCTGTGCAGTAAATACAGGAATTTAAGCTATGCTTTCAGGGAAATTAACATCTTGAGGGAGGGTTTTGGCGTTGTTCCCGAGTTTCTCAGGGAACCTGGCGCCGCAGTGAGCAGCGTCTCGCCATTCCGGCCACGTAACAACAATTACATTCGCTCGTGACGCGAAAACGCAAACATGCACTCAAAATATTTTTATTTAACTTTTCTTAAATTATATTCCATGTTAGCAGTCACTTAGGTTCTATACAGCCCTTACATTATTTAATATTTGCACTGTAAAGTGCAGCACAGCCATACATATGTGATGGAGGAGGCGAGGCTTATTACCACAGCAATACAACATGAATCATTATTGCTTTCAAGTACTTACATGGAGAGAGGTGTGGATATTATAATATGCTTCTAAATATATAGATTCTGTTCCTACGCACTTAATCACAGCCATTCACATATATCCATGTTCTTTAATTGATTGATTGATTACGAGGAATATATTTTAGAAAACCATATTTATTTATTATTTTCGATTCGTGATTAATTATGATATGGGCTCATGTATTTTAGAAGTCGCGAGAAGTGACTATAAAAGTTCATCACTCCTGAATGCACGTTAAACCCAATAAATAACGGATAGTGCTTGACTGTTTAGTTCAGTTATGTTAAGTAAGTAAAACTTCTGTTTCAAGACATGATATTCTTATTTTTTATTTAATTTTACATTTAGTCGTATCAACCTTTCTTTTTTTAAAAAAAGAATTTGATTATGTTTCCTTCGTCTTTCATTGATCTGACTGTCGTTGATGTTGTTTTCTTCCAGTATGTTTCCTCTCTTAATCAAATTTGGGGTTGAACTCGATAAGGTGTTTTATTGTGATAGGAGTATGTGGATTCGAGAACTTGAAGGTGACGAAACCATTAAGATTATATTGTAGGACGTTCATGTTTAAGTTTTGTTTCTTGGTTGGATTTTAGTGTGAAGTTCCTGAATCAGGCATTTCATCATTTACGTGTCGTTTTATTTTGTTCGTATTTATTGTGACTCAGGTTTTCACACATCTTTCAGAGATTAGGGAGTACGCTTTTGTTAGCATATCTATTCAGGCTTCAAAGTTTTTGGTATAATATTTAACTACATCCGAAGGCGTTTATTAGGAAACTTTTGAGTAGTGGAAAGTTAAGTGGGGGGTTAGACTCATAATCCTCAATAAACGCTCTGGCTGGTTTCACTGCTTCATCGATAATTTCTTGATTGTTCTAAATATTTGGAACGCTTCATGATTTTGCCTGTAGTCCTTGAGCAAGGGCCATGCTAATCTTTTCTGTATCGTTCCAATGAATATCATAACATGTAAATAATACTGCATTCATAGGGTTAAAAGTTTTGTAATTAATTATGCATGGAAATTTTTTGTACAAATAAATTATTGTATTTGAATAATTGTTTTAAAAGTCCAAATAATATTGAAGCAATGTTGTTCAATTAAATGCTATAAATTAATTAAAATACACAGTAAACTTCTCAAATTCGATAAATTAGTAACAATTATGTGTTTTAGGTGTTAAAAATCGAATGAGATTAAAAAAATCGTAAGAGTTTTAACAACGAGACGCACAAAACGGGCAACGTACTCAGAAACTTCTATAAGTAGCGGTTTTCATGTACGTTGTGTGGTTATTATTTTATATTTGTCTGTTTATTGCAACTGTTGTTATCTATTCAGTAAGAGAAATTTCAATGAAATAAGTTTAATTTTAAGAAGATTACAATTTATTTTTTATAAAGGTTTATTCAAATGAGAAGTTTTTGATTTTGTCAAATGTAATTTTGTGATTGTGTCGCTTCTCGCTCTCGAGGTTTTTCCATTCACCTGATAAAAGGCACAAAGATCCCAGAAATGTGTAGTTTCACTTAATTTTGTCTGTATTTGGATATGTAATTATTAAAGGTTTAGTTTTTAGATCTATTATATCTGCAATTAACTTTACAGAAAACTAAACGGATGGATAAGTCAGCAACCGAACCAGTAGTTTGTGGGGTACAATATTACAGGTATTCTATCAAGTACATGATGCGTTTTAATTTGTGGAAACTAACGTTTGTGTTCTCAGTTTCGTAATGCGTAAAATGAAATATCTGGCATTCTCAAATATTTTGATTCGATATTTTTGTGGATTTGGGGGTGTTTGTGAGGCGAATAAATTGTATTATTTGTTCGAGGATATTAGCCTGAGAT
Organism: Zhengitettix transpicula; assembly: GCA_037074705.1. Taxonomy (NCBI): domain Eukaryota; kingdom Metazoa; phylum Arthropoda; class Insecta; order Orthoptera; family Tetrigidae; genus Zhengitettix; species Zhengitettix transpicula. Next base: position 12,095,981 of record CM073590.1, on the reverse strand, counting down.
TTACTTCACATATATTTACCGTCGTATATTTTCATGACGATACTTTTTCCTATATTTTCTCACAGAGCCTGTAAATATATAAATTTAGTATAAAAAACGGTATCTAGATAGAAATACAATGAAAGTACAAATCACAATAGATACAATATTAAATATGGAAATATCTGTACTAACACGGAGTTAATTATATAATTAAAGAGATGGGTTAAAAATCAAATCTATGATTAAGCAATAAATTCGAAAAATAGGAAAAGACGCATGAAGTTTATAAAAATATTCAAGACAATGATGTACCACGGAAATAATCCCAGAAAATAATATTGGGGTTTCACACTAGAACGAGAATAAGCTTTTTGTACGAGATGATAATCAATTGCAGTCAAAATTAAATGGGAACCATTATAAATGTAATTTATGGGTTGACCATAGATCCAGTAAATAGACGCCATGTTGTTTTCTTGTTGACACCGCGTATGGCGTCACGACTGATGTCCTAAGGCATCAGTGCTGCCAACGCCAACATCTTCCCAAACAAACACTGTTCCACACTTTTTATTATTCGTCTGTCAATTTTTTCAGGATCCGAAACCGAAATTTATCTAAGAATTTATATTTTTAATAAATTGATTTATTTACAGCTCCTGTTAATAGCGACTCATTATGGGACTTATTTTACAATGACATTGTACACGTTCTGGCATTATAAGTGTGTGATTGGTGGAGTTTCAAGATCTAAAAATTATACTGTTTCGTTGAAGTGTCATTGAAAATAAAATTATCCAATAATATGCTAGAGGTCTCACTAGTGCTTTTATAATGTAATAATAGAATCAATGACGTGTCGCGATTAGTTAATGATGACGGACCGGTATTTGTACAGAATATACCAACAACACGATTTAAAACACTTTCTCGTGTCGTATTTAATATATTTTCATGAATTGTTAATGGTATATGTGACAGTAATAAATAATGACATTTTATAGCAGAAATTTGAATGTTTGAAATTAAATATCATTGGGTTATTCTCATATTTTTTTAAGCATTTGACTTCTAAGAATAATAACATTCGATTCTAGAGAAGATTTGTCTCTCACCAAAAACACAAAAAGATCGTTTATCTACTTCTATAAATTTAGGTCTTCGCCAAATTAATCGAATAATGACAAATATCGGATATGAAAAGATAAATAATCATGCTAAATTAAAAGTAATTTAAGGTACTTCATGAGAAACTCAAGATAGTTTATCAAATTAATTCTGTATAAACTTCACATTTGGATAGGAGTTGATTTTTTTAAGTTTTATCAGATGTCCTACAAGTATTTGATCATTTTTAACGAATTCAATTGACTTGTCAAATAAAGACATTTCACATAAATTTAATAATTTTTTCTATATAAATATTTCAGTATTATCTATAGTGAAGCCAACATATAAATCAATAACGTTTTTTAGTTTAAAATTTGTTTATAATCAATTTGATGCGATCTTACGCTACACATATAATTAGTTTATTTCCATGTACAATATTAAAATGGAATAAATATACACCCAGGAAACGTCGGATCAGTCAGCTAGTATTGAATAAATTTTTATAGGGGAAATTTTTTTCTTCATAGTTTAAACATCAACTATTACCTAATATGCCAAATATATTTCGGAAAGTCATTTTAAAACACGGTTAGTTATTAAATTTCTGCCGTTTCTAATATGGAATTTCAAAAGTAATAAACGTGGTGTCCACAGCACGACCAACGCTGTTAAATGAAACGCGTGAGTTCTAGGACGAAGGGTGATGCTGGTCATTGGGAACAGTGGGGACGTAAATGACTCCCATAAAGTAAAACCACGGCGTCACCGCTTGCTAACAACTTTACGAACTTCGTAGCAGCGAAATAAGCGAACCGCACTACCATCACTTCACACTGCTCCGTACAGTATAAATACTATAATTCCAAACGCGATCATGAAACACGTATGTCATCTAAATGTGATCGATTCTGGAGATTCAAAGATTTACTGCCAACTTAAAAAAATCATTAGTCTAAAAATACTTTTCGTGAGAATAGTACATTCACAGTGTACATAAATGACGATAAGAAAATTAAAAGGAAGCATATATTTGTAATTGTAAATAGAAAAATTTAATAACAATATTAAAATACAATATTTAACAATCACAAAGTTTCAGGTGTATAATTACAATGAATTCAGTTATATAATTTTTCAAATAAACAAAGCCTCATATACTTGATAATATATAATGCAATTATGTGTAATATAATTTATAGACTATTACTCACAGTTTATTATATGAAAATTTACATAAATAAATTTCTAACATGCGATTTGTTACTGCCAAGTAAAGCCTGCGAGAGGATTCTCTCGCAGGTAACCTGCGAGGGATTTTCTCTCGCAGGTAACCTGCGAGGGATTTTCTCTCGCAGGTAACCTGCGAGGGATTTTCTCTCGCAGGAAGAACCTTTTAGGAGAGATACGAAGGGGCTACCTTTGGGGATGCCTTTTCCTCTCCGTTTTTGAACTAAGATTCCCACAAGCCGAGGCACCTCGGACTGTTTTGAGAGGTGTATGTTCCGGGGTCGCAGACCTTGGGCATACGGTAAGAGTTGTTCGCTATTCCCATTGGAATAGTCGGCCAGCTGCCTCCTAAACTGGTCGAGGCACGGAGAAGGTAATGCTGCGTCCCCACAGCAAACTCCTCTCCCGCTATCGGAAGGGCGTGGGACAAGTACCCAATGCCCGACCTACCTAAGGTTTTCCCTGCATTTCTTTAGGCGAATGCCGGGTAGGATCCTTAAAATATAGCCCGGGGGCCCTAGTAACCCTTGGCTACCTTCCTCTACCCTTCCGCATCCCCCCTTTCAAATCCCTTCGTATGCTATTAAAGGGGAGTTGCCCAATGTGGATCACCCTCATGTAGCCTGTTGGCCTAAAAAAAAAATTGTTACTACCGTAATGGCTGCCATTGACACAGATGTTAAGAGTATTATTAAATTTTGAGATAACAAAGGAAATAAACATTTATATTATACAACTAGATTATAATAGTAAGGAATCAAATTTTATTTAAATTATTGATGTGATTGTTACATTAATGTATATTACAAAAGTAAGGAAGCATAAATTTTATTTAAAATGTTATGATTAATTACAATACTACTGTAATAAATTTGTTGTAATATATATTTTTTTCATTGTTATCTTAAAATTCCGGAACGTGTGAGTAAACAGCACGTTATAGATTTGTTAATCGAAATTTTCATATAATAATTAGTGAGTAACAGTGTTTAATTATATTTATACATAATTGTATTAAAAATTATCATGCATGTATGACTTTGTTTTCTTAAAACTTTTAGATAACTAAATTTAATTGTAATTAAATCAGAGATGAAACGTTGTTTTTGCCAAATATTATGTTTTACTTTGATAATAATCTGGTGTTTTTAACATTTTCTTAGAAAGAAGTCAGATTATTATAGTTGTTATACTTGTAACTGTTTTATCGGATATCTTCTATAAGTCTAGAAACTAAAGTTTTCCATCAATTTGAGGTAATTCACTATCCAGTAATAAAATACCATATAAGTCCTCTTGAAGTCCTTTATTAAATTCGTTCCGCGTTGCAGAAGCTTTAGGAAAATGGCACATTTATCTGCAATTTTTAATATTTACATTGTTTCTATATAGTTTTCATTCGGATAATAAAATTAACGTTCACATCTATAATTTAAATACCTGATTTAAGAAAAATACTTTATAATTAATTTACAACATTTGTACATCACCTCAGTACACGTCTGTCTTCCTTCCTTCCTTTCATTAGATTAGTAATCAAATTCACTATCATTCATAAAATCGTAATTAATAAGCCATCTGACCGTGAAATAATGAAATAATGAAAACTCCTGAACTTGAAACTTTTAGCAGAGATAAGAGCGCAATCGAAGAAAAACTCAAATAAATTCAACGAAAAAGAGGGTATCCAGAGAAAATAAAAGTAAAATTAAGAAACAAACAAGTAGGGATTTTAGATGAAGAAAATATGTTAATAAAGTTATCCAGAAAGAAAAATGTTCAGTTGCAAAAGAAATACACAAACATTACGAAAAACAAATGAAGAAATATAAATGGTAAAAGCAATACTTTAAAACATGGTAGGAAGTATGGAGGATCGAAGAAACCGTACACTAGTGTAACAATAGATATGAAATTAGTCATTCAAACCCAGAAACTTGATAGATAAATTTGAATGTTTGAAAATATAATAATGTGTGTTTATTGGCAACTTCATAAAGTATTAATAATAAGAAAAATAGCCAAATACAGACAAAAGAAATGATATAAATACTACCCAACGTTTCAGGAAACAACGGAACGTATACAACGAATAAATGAGGTGATGAGAGAAATAAATGAAACTGGCATTCATTATTTTGAGGCTTGTGAGTAAATTCAGGTAGTAACGGACAAAATGCGTTCAACAATAATATTTAAAGCTAATTTGTAACACATACTCGGAAGGAACGGCATACATTATACAACCGCAACGGAGGAGGTTAAAATGATTCTAAATTATTTAAGTTATTCGCGGAATAAAACGAAGTATTCCGGATAATAAATTCGAAGAATATCACAGAAAAGAAATATACTGAGAAAAAATTAAAGTTAAATGTAATGAAGATAAAAATGTAACAACAATTCCCTGGAGCAAAGTATTCAGTTATCGAAATAGAACCATTTTCTATCAATTGGATAAATATCGCACGGAATACAAATGTAGATTAGGTAGTTTCAATATATTGTAGTATATACATATTTTTAACCGTTTAAATTTGATTAGCCTCACGTTGAGGTGCCAAAAATGTAATATATAGGAATTAAATTACAATTAAATAAATGAATGCATTAATGAAAACTTTAACTTGAACATGAAAGGATGTTAATAAATAAAATTTTAGTTAATTAAACAAACACATTAATTCATTATATCCAAAAAATAATTCAAGTTACAAAATAGATATTTATTGAATTAAACAATATTTATTACGTACAATCCAAAATATTTACTCTTTCTTTTAGGGTCTTTATGTGGGCCTTTAAATAAAGAAAGGTATTACTCTGTTTAAACAATCAAATTACTGTAAAGTTATGTCAATACTCAAATATTTACAATATTCAAAAAATCCGAAATCTTACGATTTTATCTTTAACTAAATGTTTACAATTAATAATTGAATGGATTTATGACTTCCAGTTTCTCTCTCTCCCTCTCCCTCTCTCTGGTATCAGGACAATCAATTTTACCTCGTTCAGACACTTTCACACACTTTACTTTTAATATCAGGCCTTGGTTTTCCCTGATTCTACACTTCACTTTAAGATTTGGCAAGATTGGCAATATTTCCTCGACTACTCCGCTCTACAATAATTTACCAATGTTCTCCTGGAACAATTCATCCACAAAGATTTTGGAGAGTTCTATTCTGACAAAACTGCTATTACTTTCCGATATTTACGATACAATACTTCTGTGAATGTTTTAATTTGTATTAATTCACAACTTTAACTTGGAATACATTAAATACGCCTAGTCTCTGCTCAACTTTTATTCATTCCGTCCTTTTCAATGTTTCGCCGCCAACTGCTCCATACATTCCTCTCAGCGCGCTAACAGTCCTACAATCCTTTAGACCTGTTATTATTGTCCATTCTTGTGTGTGATTTGTGTCTCCTTGCCGATAACAAGTCAAGTCCTCAATGTTTTTAATTATTAATTTCCTTTTAATTACTACAATATATATACCTGCTTCACTTTACCCGATGGTCTACGTATAAATGAGCATCTTGTAAATTAAATTGCCATTATTAATTCTAAATGGTATAGTTTTAAACTTTTTGTGTGTCAATAATAAAGCATAGGTGAACTAATGACATTGAGGTTGCAAGTATATAACGCAAGCAATACCAATTATAAACTAAATTAAGAACGTAACGTTTTATACCAACTATCGTTATTTTTTTAACAAGTTGATCACGGGATTCTTCCTTAAAAACGTTTCTTTTATATAAGTTTGATATTATCGTATCATAGATATACACAATACAATTTTAATAATATCTGAGAATAATAGAAAAATAAATTAGAGAAATAAAATAGAGAAATAGATTTGTGTGTCATTGTCAATTCTTTTACTTAAAATATTATTTAAAAAGACTCTTGCGTTTTTCCTGCGCCTAGAGAAAGTAACATGGCTTCCAGAAACGTTGTGTGATATTTATATTATTACTTCTTTCGTCTGTATTTGGCTATCTTTCTCACGATTAAATTATTATTTGTAGAATACGTTAAATTAGCACGTGGAACACGTACGAATAACTATCACATATGTACAAAAATGTGTATTTTACTTTATTAGATATTTAATTAGAACAAATTAAGTAGAACAAATAGAGTTAGTAAAACTTGATTTCGTAGATACATGAAAAGAAAAAAAAGATCGGTTCACTTAAATTTGTGATAGTTTGTTGATGTTTATTTTATATTCCGTAAATTATTAATTTTTAATTATTCTCGTAACTTTGCGACGATGACTGCCACGTAATTCGTAACACATAAAATCTTTAAATAAAATTTTCATCTAACTTTACAAATTGAACACTGAATTTTTCATTATGATTTCATACGTATTTCTCAGACGAACTGTTAAAAACAACCTAAAAAACGCATTCACTCGTTATGGTGAATTGATGTGAACCGATTACATGCTCATATGGAAATTGACGGCCACAAAGCGTATCCTTCCGCTGGTGGGGATGTAACACTGCGTGAAACATGAAGTGGGGGCATATAACCAGAGGTCTTGAACTATCAGAATATTTTATCTATTAAATTTAGTGTTTCACAAACAGCCTGGGACATACAATGCAATTTTCGAAACGACAAATTATAGTTCGTGCAGGCCCATGAAATGAGAGGTAAGATCAATGCTAACATACTTTTCTTTATGACGATCACTTCATTGGCTACTTTAATGTATCGGTTACAACTCGGAGCAATATTTGTATCAGGACTAGAAACAACTATTATTGTAAAGGATCTAAGTTCCTATACATTCACATGCATATTAAATACATATATATTCCGAAGAAAATATTGATTATTTCAGAAATTAAATTAAATTTCATTAACGATATACGAGAGTTATTTTAAAGTTCTTTCATATGAATTAAAAATAGAAAAATATCAAGGAAAAAATAAGGAACGAGCAAATTAATAGACGAAATTTCCTCAACGTTTCGGAAATCCTTGTTGCTTGCGTAAGGTGTTTAAAATTTCAAAAGCCACAATATAGACACAGTGTATAAATCAAGTAAATTTTATATAATATAATAATAAAAAAAATTCTTATTTAGTGAATATTCCAAACAAATCGATTGATTGATTTAAATCTTATGTTGTTGGGGTTATATTTAAATCATCAATAATTTCAATGTTTAAAATACAAAATTAACAATTTGACAAACAGTGTAATTTTATAATTACAAAATTAATTGTTTAGATGGTCAAACTAAGGGATCCCTAAAATCAAATAATACTGGAATTAAAATATAAAAGATGTGTTAAAAGTAAAATAATGTGGTAATAAGTAGCCTAAAATAGACAAAATATTAAATAAATATATATCTGATATTTATTTATCTTTTATTTTGTGTTTTAGGCTACTTATTTAACTAATTATTTCAAAATTTATTGACATAAAGTTCTTAGATGAAGAATAGAGCTACTTTTAAGATTAATTAGTTAATTCTGCCTATTCGATAAAACAATACAAATATTAGAAAAGACACTAACAACTTAACTAAAGTATGTAATTATTAGTTTCTGTCAAGAAATAATTTAAAATTGACTTAAAATGTATCATTTAGTTTCAATAACTAAAAGTTTTTGCTTTGTTAATACGTACGCAATTCTTAAAATACATTGTTATGCTTATATAACATATTTCGGAGACAACAGACTACGAGGCCAGAACATTATTACGAAGTTTTACTAAAAATTAATTTTTTAATATCAATTTTTGTCAGATTTAATTGGAGAACTTGGCAATGTAAGTAAAATAAGTTTCACAAACAATTATAATATGAAAATAATCATTGAGATTTAAGTTTGTCACATAAAAGAACTGCTCTTATAAAATCGTAATTGCACATGTGTACTTGAATTACTGAACCCGCAACGGACTACTGTTTGAATTTTAGACAGCGTAAGTGTTCAAGAAGGGACTCGGTTAATGGCATCATTATGGATCATAAACTTGGAGTAATCCGGCATCGACATTAGCGAGAATTAATGCAGATTTGAGTAAACCAACAGATGTTCTTGTTGCGTGAAACAATCTGGGACGTCATAATCTTCTGGAAGATAACATTAGAGAAGCGGAAAAAACTTAGATAAATTTATGCGAGACTAGAGTTTGTATTTGTCTGGAAACGTCAAAATCACCATTCAATATATTTTCTAAGTGGATTTCAAGCTTTAGATTTGAGTTCAGAGCCTGATTAATATTTTAGTTTATTCACCTGGAGGAATTCCTACTCAGTCATTAAATAATAATAATAAGTTTAAATTCTTTTAAGAATCTAGATTTTAAGGGATTTAACGGGAGCGAATGTTTATGGAACACATCGTGAAGAGTCGATCTAGCATTCACAATCATGTCTTGTACCAGGATGCTGCTGTGAAGCTCACTCACATCCAGGGCACGTAACGGCAGCAGCTTGGCGAGTCGTCCGTGTTATGGACTCCGTAACTGGATCCAAACACGCGCCTAACAAGTACCTTAGGGACCCATTGTCATGAGTAAGTCACAGTACTATTAATCCCATTTGTACATTGGAGCGTTGCTTTCGTCTGCAAATCAAAATTCATTAATATTATGTGTTGCAACGAGTTTTATTACAAGGACCTGAGTACAAATAAAATTAGTATTATATTGATCGTAAAAAAGATGTCGTTCATATTAGATTCTAAATAAAGATTTTGAGAATACTCATAGAAGCGACAAATTAAATTAACGACCCGTATAACAGACCAAAAACAGAAATTAAATTTGAACGATATAATTTTAAATTTGTAGACGTTTCGATCGACTGTGATACTTTTCAATACTATTGACAGACTGAAGAGATGTAGCCAAATTTACAAGATATAAATTAACAAATATTATTTAATACGACATCATAAATACAGTTTAAATGAAGAGTGTCCTGTTTATCATTTAAATAAAATTTGTTGGTCAATATATAACATTTCTGATATATATATATATATATATATATATATATATATTGAGTTAATTTATTTAGCTTTCATATTATGTAAGGATAGACCACGGAAGAAGAACTTATGAAATTAAGTCTTGAAAAACTTATCATGCAATTTAAAAGGTAACATCTTTGTGATCTTCTAAAATATATTGAATTTATCCAAAATAATTCCAATTTATTTATTCCGTCTGATCATTTTCTTTTATCTCTTAATGTGGTTTCTCTATTTACTAGTGTTCCCTTTGATCTTGTCATCCAAATTTTGAAATCTAGATTGTTGTTTCTTAAAGATATCAATGAGCTTTATTGGTTTGAATTTAAAATTGGTGTTAATTTAATCCTGTATTATAATTTCCTTACATTTCATAATATTGTTTATCTTCAGATTTATGGTCTCCCTACGGGTTCCTCCTTATCTCCGTTCTTTGCAGAAATTTTTATGAGGAACTTAGAAAAATCTAAAATTGAAAAAATTTTAAACATATAGCTTATTATATGTATGATGACGACAACTTGAATTAATTAATGACTGTATTTAATAATTACTTTTTTAAATACTAAATTCGCTTATGAATTAGAAATTGATTGTCGTCTGAAGTTTTTAATATTCGCTGTTGATAATATAGACGCCGGTAATCCTGAACAGAATAACCCAATAAAACGAAATAAATCTTTCATGAATATAAATATAAGGCTCTTAGTAAATCATGAGTTCCAGCATAAATACTATACGAGGAAGAAAAAGTGTCCACTTATCACTTTGGATCTGTTAAATACCCTTATATGGACTCAAAGAGCCCAAGGACCATTATTAGAGCCTACCTATTATCCTCTACATAATTCATAAAATATATTGAAATAATTTTACACATACTTAAATGATAAAACGACAAAAAATAGAATTAAACGGCTCATAAAATTAGTTTAAAAATATTAGAGATATTCATATACAGAAGCAGACGCCTCATCCTAAAAAACAGACTATGAAAATAGTACTGTGGAATTTGAAACAGTCGCAGTTTCAAACAATTTAATTTCAATGAATGTAAAATTATCATTTGTACTTAATATTATCGAAATATGTGCTAAATGATTCACAAATACGAAATATTACTGCCTAAATGAAAGAAACCCACATTTGAAATGTATAAATAATCTCCATTGGTAAAATGAAAGAAATTACGTCTGGTTGAAGATAATGTATAAGAAAGTGAGCGAATTCAGACAAAAAATAGATAATATAAAATACCACACAACGTATCTGGGATCCTTGTGCCTTTCGTCAGGTGCTAAGAAGGGCCTAGAGAAACACAACTGCATTTGTCAGTTGACAACACTCAAAAGCCAAAACGGCTCATCAAATTAGTTAAAAACCATGTTAGTTTATCATATTAAGAAGCAGAAGCCTCATCCTACAATGTAGGATGTACAGTCTACAGTGTACAATGTACAGTATGTGTTGTTGGAACAATCAGTATATTATATGCTAGAATTTACTTGAGGGCAGATGTGGTTCAATATTCCATTGGTGTAAATTAATAATAATCCAATGAACATAAAATTGTGTAACTGTATCTCAAAGTGAAAAAAAAATGCTGTTATGATGTTCTCTTTCCATATTATGTTAAACTTTGTAAACTCCTTATTTCTATGTTAACTATTGAAATCAATACTGTATCACAACAAATTTTATGCAAATAAGCACTCTTTTTTAATTATGTACGGGTCGCCAACGTGTTCTCAACGCGACCATTTGTTAATAATATAAAAAAATCGTTGTATGAGATGAAGGTATAAATTTCACAGTAGAAGTTGGACACTACTTTGTAGTACTGTGGAGAATGTGGAAGATACGATCAGTGAATGTAAATGAGATAATTGTTTCAGATGCTGCAATTGTTGAACTGTTAAGAATTTAGCGTCGGATATAAGATGAAGAACCACACATACGAAATTAAGACCAAGTCGTTCGTATGACAACAAATATAAATTAATTTTCTATTTACGAGAAAAGAAAGTATATGATTTACTATTACTTATATATTTAGAATTGTACAGTCTGTGTTGTTGGAACATTCAGTAGATTATATGCTTGAATTTACTTGAGGGGACAAGTGGTCCATTGACCACACTCTGAATTAAATTATTTGATACGTTAATACAATATTTTTCACAGTACAATTAAGTTTTTAGGACTGTTCGATGTTTCCTCTCTAATCTGCGTAAATGTATGACCTAATTAGTGTGAGATTTTGAAGGTAATTAATGCTGAATCTGTGTATTTATTCTTGGATTGTAGGTATAGTTATGTCGTCATTGATTGTTTAATTGCTCACAAATAATGCATTTATAAAGTAGCACTGTTTTTAGTTTAGAATTTCGGCAAAGTATACAATTTATCTGGCGAAATTTTTTTTTTGATGTGATTACTTTTGGATGTAAACGTCAATCTAGATATGCCAATAGAGGTAACAGTCAGCCATGTCACAAGTGAGTTTAACGTTCATTAATTCTATTTGTTTTGTCAAAATAATTGAGATCATAAACGGGATGAACTAGTAACACTCGTGTATGTATCAATGAAAATAAACTATAAATTTTCATTAACGTAAACTACAGTTTGTGACAGTCACGTATAAAAATAATAATAAACGTTTCGCAGCTTTCTTGTTATGGAGGAAGCATAGCAGCAATCCACATAATTTGGAATGAGGCCACAAATCAGCGGGAACTAGTTGGAGTATCGCAAAACAGATGCTCGCCTTGCGAGAGCTGCAACTGACGGCTTATACTGCTCCGGCGTTTTGTGCGTTAAAATTCCCCGCGGTACGCAAACAGTGCAAATATTTTATAACATTGTTGTCTGCTTGCCAAGTGTGTCGGGCCCTAGTTGCGTGGAACACTGAGACACAATGGAGGGACAGCGTGCAGATGCATAAAGAATGATAATGCACACATCTTGGAGTTCTCTTCCCCCCCCCCCCCATTATGCCACTTAGTTCAATACAGACATACGTAAGGACAGAAGCAGAAGGAAGTTCATTTTGACCATGTTTTATGAATGGTTACACTATGCATTCACAAACGCACGCGCGCACACACACGCAGAGTTAACGCAGCGGAAAATTAATTAGTTCAAATTTTCTTCTAATATCTATGATAAAAACTTCAAGAATCAAAATGTCAAATTAATGTTTCCCGAATATCGCATTGTAGCAAATTGTGCCAAAATTTTCTAACTTTTATTAAATGTATCTCTTGCATCAACTGCATTCAAAATAATGAGAGCATTTTAACCGTAATATTACATAAGGACCACGAATCATGGAACAACAGAACATAATCTCTCTAATAACCGTAAATTGTACTTAATTTCTGGGTTCCTAGAATTTTTTTTGTAGTATACAAATTAAGAAAATTATAGAATAAAGCCAATCACGTTGCGGCGCCAAAATATGTAGTATTAGATTGAATATGAATAACAAAATGCCAATACATTGCGACCAATTTATGTACAAAAACGGATTTGAAAAAGGAAAGATAAATGACAGGAAAATTTATGCTTGAATTAATACAACTATTTACAGATGAAAAAGGAATTTATTTATTACAAATTTCGATTTTATTTAATTTTTGTACATATTTGTTTTCAAATGCCACAGCTTTTAATGAGACTAATATCTTCAGTACCGCTTAATGGGCCTCTAATAATTATAGTGATTTGCAATCAGCACCAATAGAGTTACATAAAAATACTAATTAAGTCCACAATAACATATTTTATAAAAAACCTAAGAAATCTGAAGAGAACTAGAGAAATCTGATGGGAAAAGTTTAAAATATAAGGTTTCTACATACCAATTTATTCAGAGCTGCTCTGGTACCGTATTAATTGTGCACTTCAGTTAATTTCTTTTAAAGAAAAATTTAAATCAACAGGCCATAACACTGTTCACTATATTATTTCACGTCACTAAATTCCGGTCCACTGCCCACCAGATACCTCTCCAAAGTTCACAAACTTTACTTCGTCCTAATTATCATCTCTCAGCTTTACTGTAAAAGTACGTTAATACCAAACGTTGAATATGATATTTTTAGCCCTTAATTAAGCATAGACTTTGCTGAATTCCACTACTTATTTAGTTTGTCCCAAGACAGACTTCACTACGAACGTTATTGTTTGCACTCCATAACCAAACTGCATATCAACTTTATTGTTCGAGCTCCAAGACTACACTCGCCATGACCACACCGGTCAGACTCCCAAAACTGGGTGTTTCCGCCAAAGCTCCCTCTCTGCATTACACACATTCCCGACAATAATAGACTGAAAAACCATTCCAATCTCCGCATTCTTGCGCCACACTGACTGTGTCTCAAAATTACGCTTTCAATAATATTAAGGAAAAATTATTAAATAAAACTTTCATTACACATTTGTAATCTCTAAAATATATATTCTTTCTGCTTCCACAATAAACATTTTACATATATAAATTAATTTCTGAGCTTCATTCAGTGGAAGTTTAATATTTATATATACATAGAAGTTTAAATCAGTAATTTGCTCCGGTCAGAAAGTTAATATTTTATTATAACGATTTAAATAATACCAGGAAAAACGTAGGTTTTACTCTCTTAAACTAAAATTTCAGCTTTATTGTCAATAAAATAATGTTAAATTAAAGGAAAATTATTCAGTTAATTTTTCTTCTAAAATTGAAAATAAATTAGCTGCCTATATTTTCCTCTCAAAAGTTTTGTTTACAGGTTTAATACTTGACGGAAATTTTAAATGGAAGAGCCTGGTAGACTTTCGTTCATGTTATTTTAGTTCCTTCACTTAAGTCTATTAACGCAACAAGTGGACTACAAAACACTTTGCAGTTAGGTTTCAAAAGTTTACATTATAAGCTTCAATATTAACAATATTTAAAGCCTATTACTACTTCATGATAAACGGTGAATATTTTGAATTATTTTACATATTACGTTCGTATTTGAAGATTTTATAAAAAAATACTTATTCGTGCTACGAAATTCCAATTTTATATATTTTACTTTCACATTTACTTTAAATTTTGTATTAATTTCTCATTTATGTTTTTTATTAAGTAGGAATTTTTATATTTATGTGCGAACCACTTACTGTAAATTTATTTATCTGTCTTGACAGAACTACATTCTGAAGAAGAATAATTAAATTAAAATTAAGAATAGAAATTATTTATTAGCTTATAAAATGAAGATTTCATTCAATTTTTTGCTCAGATGAGTTTGATTCAAGTTGAATACTTTACATTAAGAATCACAAAGAGAGCTCATATTTTTCTAGCATGCCCTCTATTTTTGCCTGGGAGCTAAAAATGCCTGAGCGGCAAAAAAGAAATACTTGACGAAAACTGAAACACAAAGTTTGATAAGTAAATCAACTTTCCAGAGATCCTCAGGTTTTCAGTGCAAAAGTAGAAACAAATCCTCCAAGGAACAGCAACAACTTCTGGAAAGTTTCCGCTAGCATAAGAAAGTTTGAAGAAGCAATTCTCTAAACCGTCAATTATTAAATCTCCTTGAGAAGAAAAATAAGGAAAATAAAAATTAAACATCTTGTGGTTTTAGTTTCAAGAATTAGGATATCCGAAACCTATGTCACCTCAACTGTCACACTGACTTTTTTTGCTTTGAATACTATAGGTTTTGATACTACTTTATATAATTATTATATACTAAAGTAACATCATAATACCATCCTTCATATTGAGACTAAATGGCGAACGTTCCAACACCTGATTTTTACTTGTATGCGTTTTAGCAATGCTTACAAGTTTTCAAAATTAAGACGTAGAGCTTGGAACCATGGCAAGGGGTAGAATAAAAATGTGTCCAAAACGCATTGAACAGCAATTGTTTTAAGAGGCAAGATTTATTAAAAGCTGATGCCTTTTATTTTAACACTGAAAAGACGTGAGGTTGATTCTTCTGTTTGGCGAAATGAAACGTCGTAGACAGGGGATAAACGAGATAATAAAATTGTACAGAATCAAAGAAGCACAAAGTACATCTGGCATTTTACGAAGCTATAAGACTGGTTTGGCAGCCAAATTAGTGTAGAAATTGATACAGATCGACGAAAAGAATATAGAGTGGGCTTTTGAGTACCTCTTCAAGCGGATAGAGTAGCGTATAAATTGGGAAAGAAATTAAATTAAGGAGAACGACACGCGATCTTTTCTCAGACATGATTTTCTGTAGTTATATTCCATCAAAACGCAAAAACAAATACGGATAATGTAAACTTTTTGGAGAATTATTATTATCGCAGAAAGAGTTCTCGGGTTTCACACGGGTACGAACAACGGTTATACTGCGACGTTTCGACGACCACGATCTCTGTCGACATCTCGCTGTTGGTACACCGGGAAAACCTTGTATCATTAAAATATTATTATAACTTTAAGGGAGGAAACGGTCAGCGAGGGCTATTCTCTCGCAGGCAGTACCTGCGAGGGATGTTCTCTCGCAGGCAAAACCTTGTAGGAGAGACAGGAAGGGGCTTCCTTTGGGGATGCCTTTCCTTCTCTCCGTTTTTGAACTAAGGTTCCCACAAGCCGAGGAACCTCGGCCTGTTTTGAGAGGTGTATGTTCCGGGGTCACAGACCTTGGGCATACGGTAAGAGTTGTTTGGTGTTCCCATTGGAACAGTCGGCCAGCTGCCTCATAAACTTGCCGAGGTACGGGAAACTCTTCTCCCGCTATCGGAAGGGCGTGGGACAAGTACCCAATGCCCGACCTACCTGATGCAGGTTTTTCTAGGGTTTGTCCTGCATTATTTTTAGGCGAATGCCGGGTAGGATCATTAAACTATAGCCCGGGGGCTTAGTTAACCCTAGGCTACCTTCCTCTACCCTTCCGAATCCCCCTTTTTAAATCCCTTCCTATGCTATTAAAGGGGAGTTGTCACCATGTGGATTACCCTCATGTAGCCTGTTACCCTAAAAAAATGCTTAACGGGTTTACTTTGAAGATTATGTTTAATTTCAGGCTACCTTTATTTGTAATACATTATTTGTAAAAAAAAAATATGCTGTACTTTCCTTTTTAAGGACCATGCCATTAGCAAGTAAACAAAACATTGGTTGTCAAGACAAGATATTCAAAATATATTTTCATTGAATTATACCAACTTTTTTTTCTTAAAAAAAAGACAATGTTTCGTGATAAAATGTAACGCTAATAACTGTGCAGAACGTTTTAATTTTCTTATTGTTATTATGTTGGACGTCACATTAAACGTCTTGAACAGTAGTCTCCACAAACACTGAGTGATTTAAAATTAGGGATTTGTCCTTGATTCTGCAATCGAGACTTTCATTTTTCGTACTTGTACTGGATATGACTTTTTAATATTTTAAATGATTTGACAATTTCGTAAGTAGAGCATATATTCATAAGTAACTCATTTATTTGGAAATGGTATCACAAGTTACATTCGCAAGGGCTCCTTGAACAATGGCTTACTATGTCAGAGTGTGTTTGCTACATGGGTGGGCATAGTCGTAAATTTCAAGTGGACACGCCTCCCTACTATTGTGGTCAGAAGTGAAGCGGAGGAAACGGCAAAATATGTGCTCACAGAAACAGTACGAAACATGCTGAAATTCGGATTCATTTGAAGACTCGAAATTAAACCAAAATGGAAGTCACTACATTGCGCTTTTTTAAATGTTCAAATACATTTTAGAGATTTTTATACCCCTAATTTTGGATTAAGACAAAAATATATATGACTGGATTGAAAACTGAATAACAGAAAAGGAAAATATTAATATAGTTTATATCTATATTTCATTGCGTTTACTAAAATCAATTATTCATTAATAAAGCAACTGAATTATATATTCAATAATATCATGCACTCTTCTAAATAGCGCATTAATTTTTTGGGCATCACGACACTGCTCACGCGCGTTCTTGTCTTTCTTTTGTTAGCAATTGTCTAACTTTGCACGCGACGGTCTTGTACTTATGTTTCTGTGTAGCATATGTTTATATGTTCGTAAATAACAAGAGTTAGTTATTTTTGTTCGGGTTCAACATAATTGAAACGGTTATTCGTCACATACTTCCCTGTTATTTTATGTTACAAATGGCTTATAAATTTAAACTTCAGGAACAATCGCTTGCGTAAGATCTCAAAAAATTATTATTCACCTACTGAATGTACCGAATAAAGCTGAGTTTGAAAATATGAGTATAAGTAATAGAAATATCAATTTAATAACTAATTCTTTAGTTTAAGAGGGCTGGCTGAATATTCTAAATCTTTTATCACTTAATACAACAAACAAAAGAAACCCTTCGCTTCAGGTAAAAATCCGTTATATAAAGCGCTGAGTAGCGGGGCTTAGCATTCTCACGAACTACGCCGCCAGGTGATACGGTTCCCAGTCGATGGCCCACGCCTCCTATCTTGCCACAAATATGCTGTGGTTAATGGTTTCAAGGAAATTCAAGCACGCGCCAGACATACAACGTCTAACATGGGTACAGTTACAAACATTTTGAGAAATTGGTATCACATTAAAGAAACTAATTTTGAGATACGTTGATAACCATTTATTCAATTTTAAATAACGAATAAAATTATGCCCATCAATGAAAATAAATGGGCTAAATACTCAGATGTGCAAAAAATCGAAAAATTATGCTATATAACAAAATCAAAAGAAACATGAATAACTTCCCTATATCCGGTTTTGAGCGACCAATACAATGATTTTTGCAGGCAGTCGAAGTAAAAATACGAATTTAGATAATAAGTTTGCTGTCTGGTAGTTTTGTTAATCGTCTGCGAGGGTTATTCTCTCGCAGGCAGTAGCTGCGAGGGATGTTCTCTCGCAGACAGAATCTTGTACGAGAGACACGAAGGGGCTACCTCTCCGTTTTTAAACTAAGGTTCCCACAAGCCGAGTCACCTCGGCCTGTTATGAGAGGTTATGTTCCGGGGTCACAGACCTTGGGCATACGGTAAGAGTTGTCCACTATTCCCATTGGAACAGTAGGCCAGCTATCTCCTGAACTGGTAGAGGCACGGAGAAGGGAATGCTGCGTCCCCACAGAAAACTCCTCTCCCGCTATCGGAAGGGCGTGGGACAAGTACCCAATGCCCGACCTACCTGATGCAGGTTTTTCTAGGGATTGTTCTGCATATCTTTAGGTGAATGCCGGGTAGGATCCTTAAAATATAGCCTGGGGGTCCTAGTTAACCCTTGGCTACCTTCCTCTACCCTTCCACATCTCCCCTTTCAAATCCCTTCCTATGCTATTAAAGGGGAGTTAACACCATGTGGATTACCCTCATGTAGCCTGTTACCCTAAAAAAATGTTTAACGGGTTTACTTTGAAGATTATGTTTAATTTGAGGCTACCTTTATTTGTAATACACTATTTGTAAAAAAAAAATATGCAGTACTTTCCTTTTTAAGGACCATACCTAAAAAAAAGGTAGTTTTCTTAAATCGCCTATAGCCTTCCATAGGCTGAACGTAACACAAAAAGCCACACAAATAGACTAGACAAACACACAAACAAAAACAAAACAAAAAAGAGATAGATAGATAGACATATATATATATATATATATATATATATATATTGTAATAATTTAAAATAGACTACTGATGGCTGTGGCTAAATAAAAGTATTTATTTAAACAATTTAACAAATTTTATTCAAGTTTTAAATACAATATAAAATTTAAACAATAATATTCTGAATCTCAGGGTCTTTACTGGGTTTGATAAATGGGTGAAATAAATTTAAATTTACTAACAAAACAATTAAAGAAAAGAAATAATTAAAGAAAAGAAATAATTGAAGAACGATCTGACGTATCTTAATGAAATGGTTTACAAATAAATTTAGAGTTCTTTTACTTACGGCCGACCAGGTCTCAATTTTGGGGTTTTCTGTGCACACGTTTTTGGGGATATCACTGAATTTAAATTCGTTACAAAACACTTGTCGAAACTTTTGGGTCTCTCTTCTGGAAACTGGAAACTGCAACTCCTTCCGGATTAATGGTTGGACAGATTGTTACAAATTATCTCTCTGTGGAATTGATGACGGTCACGGTACTTATAGATTTTTATCGTGGCGTGATTTATTAGGTTACTCCTTGTAACTGTTCGACGAATTTTACTGTCTAAAACTTTTTACTCAAATTTAACTTGTAACCTTTCCGGCTAGATCTATCTGCCTGCCATGCTGTTCGCCGTCCGACTGTGTCTGTTCGTCTCGTAAATTTGTACTGCGTATATCTCAACAATGGTTCTATTGACTCGCCGCCCGCTTTGTCGCGGTGTCTGCTTTATATAGTCTAATAATGAGTTCTTTACTTTGCAATTATAACAATGGATTAATTACTAATTACTACAATATATATATATATATATATATAGAGAGAGAGAGAGAGAGAGAGAGAGAGAGAGAGAGAGAAACTCCTGAAGTTCATATAAAATACAGATATCGCATAAATATTTCCTGTCTAACTTGAGATAGGTACAAATATAGACCCAGCCAACTCCCTGTTGATAATAACAAAACTGTAACATTAAATGTATTCACTCACTTATAGCACAAAATCAGACCACTTAGACGCCAATAAAAAAGCAATAAAATGTAAAGACAGGAATTTACCTATGTATAAAATATTATCACTTGAACATTAAATATTTTAATAGTTAGGAATAACGAGCTTGGCCGTGTGAGGGTTCAAGTACGGCGATTATATAAATGGAATACGACACTCTTCACTGTACGTGACCGAACTCGTTGAGCTTATTATCTTTAATTTGGACAAGATTTGAGTATAACAACGACAAATTTTGCTAAAAGTCGTATCGATGTAATGCAAGACACATAAACGTCACAATTTTTAAGCGCTTTAAAATGTGATGTGACCGACTTTTCTGCGATAAAAGTAGCGGTTACAATGCCCTGACTTGTATTTTCTAAATTACCTTTACAGTTTTAGTTTCCTGTATAATTAACGAAGGCTAAATAAATTATTTTAACTAAAGCTGAATGACTTTTTGGTTTTTTACCTTTGTATAAAAACAGAGTAAAAACGGCTGAAAAATTGAATCAACCTTCACAAATTAAAGCTACAGTTTTTTAAAAATGAATTTGATCACAATCGCGTAAGTTTTGAGTTTAGAATTTATCACATTTCAGCTCAATTGGAGGTACTGAAGAGAGTTTGAAAGTTTCCATTTGTTTATATTTCACGTGTTTTAAAATTTTTAACTGAATTGTAGTCCGCAATGACTTGAAATTAGATGAAGGGATTTAAGACATATTTAAACGATATACTTATTAATTTTTAAATACCCGATACAAATTGCATTATTTTAATCGTTTTAACATTCTTCTTATTAAACTTTCCATCCTTTTTATCCTATAACAAATAATAATCCTAAGCCGTAAAATCCTGTGTTGTGTAATGGTTGAAGCTTCGGGCTCCTGTTATATTGATTTAGATTGGAGTCCGGCCGGGGAAAAATTCTAGTAATTTTGTAGAATTATGCGATTATTGCATGAAGCGTTTTACTATTATTCAATAATTCAGTCATGATTAAAATTTAGTATTTAAAAATACAAAAATACTAAAAAAATATTGCACATATTGCTTTCTTCCCCCACACAAACGGAAGTGAAAAATATCTAGTAATAAAATAATGTGAGATAAATAGAAGAAACCCCATCGTATGAATCATTTAATAAATACTAATTGGATAAATAAATACCCAACTAACAGAAAATTATAAGTGCTAAATTGTTTATTTTTAACAATATTTTAATTCGCAGTTATTTTTGGTACGGAGAGGCGAAAGCTGCGACCCCACAACTAACTCTTCTCCCGCTATCGGAAGGGCGTGGGACAAGTACCCAATGCCCGACCTACCTGATGCAGGTTTTTCTAGGGTTTTCCCTGCATTACATTTAGGCGAATGCCGGGTAGGATCCGTCAACCATAGCCCGGGGCTCCCAGTTAAACCTTGGCTACCTTCCTCTAGCATTCCGCATCCCCCCTTTTCAAATCCCTGTCCTGTGCTATAAGGCGGGAGTTGCCAATAAGTGGATTACCCCATACATATCCTGTCTACACCTTTAAAAAAAGTATTATTTTACACATATGTTTTTTTACGATTTAATAAATATTTATCACTTAGAAATTGATTCGTCAGAATCTATAATTAACTATAAAGCAAATGTAAGAATGTTAGGCAATATATTATTCGGTTTTCTACATCTGTAGTTCATATAAGTCAAGTTGGAGGAAATTATAGCTGCGTTCAGAAATTTCGTATTATTATAATGAAATTGCATTTTTATAGCCAATTAATATTTGATTTTTAACAGTTTTGGAAGACGATTCCAAATAGACCATTGTGTTGATTGTATATCAAGAGTAATATTAAGATTTTGATAAATGAGATTAAGAGTCGCGTGAAGAACCGCAACATTTTTTTTATTCGAACTAAATCATCATTGGCATTTGTGAATTTATTGTCATAATGGGTATTCTAGCATTATAATTTGAGAAATACTAATGATTTTGCATAAGCTGATGATAGCAGGCTATCGAAAGATTCTGTAAACATGAAGTTTCTACATTAATTTTACAATACGTTTTATGCATCTCAGGTCAATTATTCTAATATTATTTAAATCAATCAAAATACCATGGCTCCTATCAATGAAATTTAGAGATTATATTCTCCGAGTGTTCCATTTGATGTTTCAGACAAGATGTACGTGAACAAAGAATTTGACAAAGTGATATAGTAAAGAAAATGAGTGATAGAACAACGTTACGGCCATCAAACAATTGTTCGTCGTCATGGAGTAAAGCACATCAGTTCAGATCATTCAATTGAGAGACCGCAACTGTTGCACACAAGTCTACAAGTTGCAGACTCCTCTATATTTACCACTTGACTGACCTTTTTTCCCTTTTTCTTCCTCGAACACTTCGGCGTAACTCTCCTTTCATGAATTAGGTCAAAAAAGGAACTTAAAGCTTGCTATGAATCTGCCTGAAGTGCATTCATTTTGTTTAACGATCTCAGCTCCGGGTGACGCGATTTACGTTAAAATATTACAATTTTACCCATCTACTAGCCAAAATTATGCGTTATAATGCTACTGAGTTTTATTACAAACTGTAATGAACAATATTTTAGATTCTTGAGATTCTCGTTATGAGAAGGCGATTGACAACCTTAACGGTTAACTAGTAGCATATTTGCGCTAGGCCGAGGAAAAATTATATCGACGAGAGATAAAAGGAACCCCTTTAAACTTGACAATGGCTGAGAACTGAAAAGAAAGAGGTTAACTGGTGGCCAGTGTAAGTACTCTCGACGTATTGAAATGAAGGACAGGGACAGACATCCGCGATTTTGAGAAACAGTAAGATTGATTTTACAGCAGAATTAATTATTCCTTAGTCTCATTGCATCTCAATAAAAGAAGCCAACGGCGTTGCTGTGGAATAGCATTGGAATGCAACAATTCGAGTGCAAATAGGAAGACGAGGAGATGAACATACTCCATGCTGGTTTTTATAGGGTTTTCCTGCATCATAGGCAATTGCCGAGTAGGACAATAAATTCGCAGCCTAGAGGCCCTAATAACCCGAAGCTGCGTTCCTTCCTCTCCCTCCTCTCCAATTTTATCCCTAGAATTATGATGGGGGTTCGTTCGGCGTGTGGTCGTACTGAGGACGGTTCCTCGGGGGGCCGGTGCAGTGCCGGAACCCTTCTTCCGGGGCATCCATACATCCTATACACATCACTTAAACTTGACCGTCCCCAAACCTTAACTTGCATTCTATCTAGCGTGATTCAGGTTGGGTTGCTGCTGTCTGTTTGGTGCGAGCTGAACTTTCCTTAAATTTCAAATTGCCGAAAAGGGTTGGTAGTTCTATAACGGCTCCGGGAGTCTTCCCGGATTAAATACGTTAAATTCATTCAATCAGATGAAAGTTTCATTTTCTGTTAAATTTGGGCAATCAGTATTCCCAGAACGGTTGGAGTCAGGAGGTGGCGTAGGCGGGCTAAGGACAGGGACGATTTGAGAAATATAATTTTGGCGGCCAATGTCCTTAATGGACCGTAGAGCCATGGAGTAAGTAAGTAAGTATGCCCAGAGATGAGTAAATTGTGTTGATAGAGATCGCCAATTAGCAGAGCCGCTATTCGACAAGAACTGACTCTTTGACGGTTCGTGTGCAGATCCTGACACACGCTGGCCGATTAGGTAAGTTGGCCTCTACATCCCGCAATTGTTGTAGGTATCTTCATCATTCCTGTGCTGTGGTGGTAGAAGAGGTGTTGGACGACGCTCTGCGTGGCTCAGAGTGCCCGTTTGTACTGCAAGGTAAGTTCAAAGGTAATGGAGTAGGTAAGTATCCTCTTTTAAAGTCATCTTTTTTTATGCGAGAGGAGAGGTGGACCCTCTTTTTTATTGAACGAGGTAGGTGATTTTCTATTGTTGGAAATTTGTAAAGGATTTTTTTTTCTCTAGGAGAGGAAAACAGTTTGGGGGAAGGAAAAAGACGACGACGGCGGTTAATTTTTTTTGTCTTTCCTGTGTCTAATATTGAGTCTTTCGTCTGTTAGTCGAGTCTCATGTTGTTTAAACTTTTCATGGTGTAGTGGTAATTTGGATTTGTGTCGGGGGTCAAAATTCTGTTTAGGGTCTGTCGGTAGAAGGGTCTGTGGTAGGCTTTTTCGGCGTACGTTGTCTGCAGTCTCTTAGCAGTCTGTAGTACTTGCTGTACGTGTTTGGCTGCTAAGTGGTAGAGCGTCTCATTGCTGGTCCGGGGACACCCTGAGGCTGACCTAAGTGCTCTACGTTCTATTATGTTCATTTTTTAAATTCATTTTTGGGAGGCAATCATGAGGAGAGGGTGACAAAAAACAGTATTACGGGTCGCAATAGCGTCTTGTACAACGTCACTATTGTTTTACGTCTGCAACCTGCTCTGACGCCTAGCAGCCGTAGTATTGACAGTCGCAGGTTTGAAGTCTTGTCGATGCTTCGGTAGTGTGGGTCGACAATCAGGATGCTGGGGACGACTTACAATCAGCTCACCATCTATAAATACCAATAATCGGAGTTTGCAGCTTCAACATAAGCTAACTATTTCATAATGTGTAACATAGTGAATATGCAATTATCTGTATTATCCAAGATCGTCTTGTCAAATCGTATATGAATTTGTTTAGCCATGTATGTCTAATTGGAATAGTTATTTATTTAAATAGAATCCCTGAACCTAAACCTCAAAAACGATTCTGAGATATATAACTTTATAATGACAAATAAATCTGTTAACTAATTGAACTAAGTGTTTTGGATAATATTTACAAATAAATGTTTTATTCTTTATTCATCTCAAATTAATATTAATATGTATACAAATTATTAATTTTTATAATGAAATAACGATTTCTAATTAATTGATTTGAAAATAACATTCCTATGACTACTCAGTTATAATATTATGAAGACTGTTATTTTATTAATTTATAATTGTAATTTTAATAACCCCACTTTTGTATCAGTCTCATTTCATAACATTTTAGTTTTCTTCAACTTTCGGCCATAACCCATCTTTAACTTGCAGTCATTTATTTATAAACACATAATTGTAATGTCAGGACTTAACCCTCATGTAGCCTGTTGCCTTAAAAAATAATTTAAAAAAAAAAAAAAACTATATAAATATTTATATATATACATACAGTCCGCAGCCGGCCGGTGCACGGAATGGTGTAACACTCCTTCCTGAAGAAGGAGGCTGAGAGCCTCCGAAAATTTGAAGAACAACCTTCAGTTCCTCATGGCGACACCGTACTTCACTTTCAGGTAAGCCACAACCTATCTCTCTATCCTTTCCATACCAATATTTTTGACAATGTCACATTCTCACTATTACAATTATACATATATATATATATATATATATATTATTTATATCATATTTTGAAATATTTAAATTCATCCTAATAATTTTTGAATGAGTAAAAGTTGTATTTACCAACCGTCACTTAAATTTAGACAAGTATCGAGGCTTAAACGATATAATAAACGAATCCTTGAACCCCCACGTAGAACTTACCGATATCGATATAACCAATTTCTACGTGGATATAAGAATTTAGTAATGCAAACATCTTTAAAACTGAACAAACCAGAAAAATTAATAATTTGTCGGACGTTACGACAAATTAATGTTCAGTTAAGGAACAAAGTAGAGTTAATAATGGAGGCATGTAGAACGTAATGATGTAATATTATTATTAAATATAATTTAATAAAAAATATATAAAAAAATTATATACAAATTATGAAAATTTAATTTCAATGTAATATACGATATAAATATTTATATATATACATATATATTGTAATAAACCAGCTTTTACTCCTATCTCCGTCCACCTTCGTGGTAGCCAAATTGTAATAAACATATAAATGGGTCGAAATAAACAAAGAATAATTTTTATGAACAACAAATAAATTTATTAAATACGAAAAGAATTTACCAATGAATTTACAACTTTAACATTAAAACATGAGACCTCTTACTCTCCTGGGTCTTTACTGGGTTTGACTAAGAACAGAATCCAAACCATCAAAAAAAAACCAACATTTACGTTTTTAAATCAAACACAATAAACTTAACCTATAGTTTGCCTTTAAATTTTATTATCGAAGGGAACGAAATCTGACTACTATCTTTTAACGACGTTTACATTATTTAATATGGTATATTCTAACTTACAGTTTCCTAGGTCCACCTTGACTCGTTCCTTAGACATTCACTTTATAGGTCCTGATATTCACTTCACTGACTCTAAATAACCACTGTTCCACTCTTTGCTGCTTGCTCCGTCTTCTCTCCCTTGCTAAAACACAAATGTCTCTCTCCCGTGCTAAGCAAAAACTGTCTTTGCTGCTTGCTCCTTCTTTCCTCTCACGCTAACACCAACCAACTTTGCTGCTTGCTCCTTCCTCTCTCACGCTAACACCAACCAACTTTGCTGCTTGCTCCTTCTTCTCTCTCGTGCTAAGTAACAAATGTCTCTCTCTCGTGCTAAGCAACCACTGTCTTTGCTGCTCGCTGACCGTCTCTCTCCCGTGCTATACTACAACTCATCCTATTACAATAGGCGACTCTTCTATTTATATCATCTTCCTCCCTTGTCTTTCACTCGCGTCGCCACGGCGCAGTGACAGCAACCCATTCGTCTAAATTTTCGTTTCGGCCGCCTTTCGAACTGTGACAATTCGCATTGTCACACTCCGTCTACTTAACTTACGGCTTCCTCTCTTTTGTCCAACGTCCTTTTCAGGTCATTCGTTAGAGACAGTAGCCTGCTCTAACATGGCCCCTTTGTGACCATCTGCGTAAACAATTCGACTCGCCGTTTCCCAAATCAATGGGCTTCTGGACCCTCATCATCCCCTGTCTCTCATTGCAGCTGCAGCAATCACTCAGGACCACCCGAGTCGCCCTTTCTCGCACGTCTCTCCACGACACGTGCGCCGTCTCCCATAATATAATGCATCATATTATTACATTACGCCCCAAATTTGGTTTGAGAAAGGAATGTCCAGACTTTACTCTTCGAAAAACTAAATTTCTTACAATAATTGCCCTACTTTGTCAGATTTCGTTCAGAAACTTATATCTAATCACCGTTCATTAAAAGATTTACAAAATTTCCCGTTATATTGGTGCAATGTATTATTTTCTCATTACATAAACTGTATTCAGATTTTAAATAGGTTTTACGATTTTAATTAAATGTGCATATTTGGTCTTAATCCTAATTTTAACATCTATATACCCCCTATTACCAATATTTCTACGTTTGTGGGTGCCACAAAATCAAATACAACCCTTTAACTTAATGTCTACAACCCTTCATATCATTTATAGTTCTTAGGTTTTATCAAATTTATCTTATCTTTAAGAATATCTCTTATCATTCATTGACTTATTTTATTATTATTATTATTGTTATTATTCTCTTAAAGTATTAACTAACTTTATAGCCTTTAAATCTATTTTTCAATCAAGAATCATTTAAACTTTGAATCTATCCTGTGTCTTTAAACTCAATTAAGCCTTGACCTATTTTCTTCCTGAAATTCTCCAGCTGTTCATGTTTGCTTCCAACCAGCAGTTTGTTTCCATCCGATCACATGTTCCTTGTTTGTCTTCTCCTTCCCTCCTTCTCAAATTTA
Organism: Zhengitettix transpicula; assembly: GCA_037074705.1. Taxonomy (NCBI): domain Eukaryota; kingdom Metazoa; phylum Arthropoda; class Insecta; order Orthoptera; family Tetrigidae; genus Zhengitettix; species Zhengitettix transpicula. The sequence goes on along the minus strand of CM073590.1, from coordinate 12,068,297 downwards.
TCGACGTTAAACTTTCCTAACTTCCATATTTTGCAACTATCCAAACTCTTACTACCTTGCTTAAACTTCTTAACCCCTTTCCTAAACTTTATTCCTTCATTTCTTAATGCCCTCTCCATACTACTCCCGTTGGCTGTCCCTACTTCATGTTTGTCAACAAATCCTCCTATATTATATTGATTCGAAATTCCTCCCTTTAATCCTTCTATCTCCTCAGCACCACCTCTACTACAACACTAACTCAACATCTTTCACGTGACAGCTTCAACATGCCACACCCCTTTTCTCCACTATAACCTTTACCCACAACATCTATTTCATTACCATTATTCACGTGACAGCTTCAACATGCCACACCCCTTTTCTCCACTATAACCTTTACTCTCCCCTTCTTCAACTTCAGCTTTATGCCCCACCAAACGTTAACCTTTTTCAATAAAACCACATACATTTCCATTCCACCTATCCTCCTATCTCTCCACTCCCTCATCAAACCTTTTTATCAACAACATTGCAGCAACTGCCACGAAAACAGCAAGAAAAAGAAAATATAGAAACATTTTCGGTCCCGAATGCTGCTCGCCTACCCGCAGAACACTTATCAGTAATCCCCGATCACAAAACGAATATTTAAAACCCCCTGTATTTCAATCAAACAAACAGAAACAAGCAATCCATGTTACAATGGTTTCCCTTTTAAAACCTTCGATGTTTTCATCATACCCTCTCTGGTTAGAATTCCTCAATATTCATTCAGGAAGAACAAGAAGAAATAGCTTAAGCTTGCCACGCCCCCTTTCCTGCAGAATAACCTATGTTTCCTCAGTTAAAGTTACATTTCCCAAAATTGTCTTGCCCTATTTTATCTTATTCCTAACCCTTCTCCTCCATTTACACCCTAAACATCTCCAATTCACTTCCAACAAAATTAAATTTACTCATGTGACAGCTTAAACATGCCACGCCCCTTTTCATGAACAATAACCTATGTTCCGTCATTTAAATTTACACACTACTATCCCTTCAGGTATAAGATTGAAGAAAAACAGAATATTGAAAAATAAGAAAATACTTCTGTTAGCGGGAGTAATCACGAATGCCACGCGTGTAATTAACAAAGAGCGTTAATTCTCCTAATTATTAAATTTTTTTACATCTATCCAGTATCTCGGAACCCAAAAACGCTTTGACCTGCATTCTGTCAATATTCTCTACCTGTTCCATATTTGCATCTAACCCGATGGTTATTATTTACTTCCTTCTCCCCTCCATTCACCAATGTTACAATCTTGTTTCCAAATTCTATGTTTAAATAACATTCAATACTCCCAACTACTTGTCTCAAATTCCTAAATCCCATCTGCTCTATCGTCATCAATTTTATTTCGATATTCCTCACTGTTTTCCCTGCAATGCTCCCATCAGCTGTTTCCCCTTCATCTTTGTAAACAAACATTTCTGTAATACTTTGATTCACAACACCTCCCTGTAATTCTTCTATTCTTTCAAAATTTTCTATTTCATTAACATCTGCCCCTATCTCACCTCTTTCTCCCACTATTTCATCTCCCTGTTCATCAACACCTTCAATATTTAACCCTTTAATCTCTCCTTTAACATCAGCCTTATGCCCCATGAAAACTAAATTCTCTTCAACATTTTCATTAGCTATCACTTCTATCTCATTTACATTTTCATTACACTTAACCTCCAATAACCCCACTTTATTTGCTACTTCACCTGTTTCAATTTCCATGTTTACATTTTGGTTGTTTACTTTTTCTACACAATCAGATTTTATCTCTGCGCTGTCCTCTCTAATACTCTTACCCAAATCAGCTACATCTTTCTTTATATCTGCCCAATTTTTATCCATACTATTACCCAAATCTGCTACATCTTTCTTTATATCTGCCCAATTTTTATCCCCTTCTGCCCTCAAATCTGCTATATTTTTATTGATATTTGCTACATTTTTATTATTTTCAGCTATATTTTTATTGATATCTGCTACATTTTTATTATTTTCAGCTATATTTTTATTGATATCTGCAAAATTTTTCTTTAAGTATTCTAATATCATACTTCCACTATTTCCTTCCATTTTTCTCTGTGAATTATTAACTCTAGAACCCATTTTTTTTAAATGAAATTTAATCTAATTAACACTCAAAAAAAAACTAAACCAAATTTAAGCTATCATCTTTAACTTTAAATGCCCATTTAATCATTTTTTTCTCTCTAACTTTCACACGCGTACAATTCATTTCCAAAACAATTTGCATGCACATCCTATCCAAAATAAAATACTTTCTTGCACCAATACCGCGGTTAGTCAGATTTCGTCCTTCAACTATGATTCTGCCCTATTATCAAAAATCGTGCCACACGTTGATGCGCCAAAATGTAATAACCAACTATACTCCTAATTTCCGTCCACCTTTGTGGTAGCCAAATTGTAATAAACATATAAATGGGTCGAAATAAACAAAGAATAATTTTTATGAACAACAAATAAATTTATTAAATACGAAAAGAATTTACCAATGAATTTACAACTTTAACATTAAAACATGAGACCTCTTACTCTCCTGGGTCTTTACTGGGTTTGACTAAGAACAGAATCCAAACCATCAAAAAAAAACCAACATTTACGTTTTTAAATCAAACACAATAAACTTAACCTATAGTTTGCCTTTAAATTTTATTATCGAAGGGAACGAAATCTGACTACTATCTTTTAACGACGTTTACATTATTTAATATGGTATATTCTAACTTACAGTTTCCTAGGTCCACCTTGACTCGTTCCTTAGACATTCACTTTATAGGTCCTGATATTCACTTCACTGACTCTAAATAACCACTGTTCCACTCTTTGCTGCTTGCTCCGTCTTCTCTCCCTTGCTAAAACACAAATGTCTCTCTCCCGTGCTAAGCAAAAACTGTCTTTGCTGCTTGCTCCTTCTTTCCTCTCACGCTAACACCAACCAACTTTGCTGCTTGCTCCTTCCTCTCTCACGCTAACACCAACCAACTTTGCTGCTTGCTCCTTCTTCTCTCTCGTGCTAAGTAACAAATGTCTCTCTCTCGTGCTAAGCAACCACTGTCTTTGCTGCTCGCTGACCGTCTCTCTCCCGTGCTATACTACAACTCATCCTATTACAATAGGCGACTCTTCTATTTATATCATCTTCCTCCCTTGTCTTTCACTCGCGTCGCCACGGCGCAGTGACAGCAACCCATTCGTCTAAATTTTCGTTTCGGCCGCCTTTCGAACTGTGACAATTCGCATTGTCACACTCCGTCTACTTAACTTACGGCTTCCTCTCTTTTGTCCAACGTCCTTTTCAGGTCATTCGTTAGAGACAGTAGCCTGCTCTAACATGGCCCCTTTGTGACCATCTGCGTAAACAATTCGACTCGCCGTTTCCCAAATCAATGGGCTTCTGGACCCTCATCATCCCCTGTCTCTCATTGCAGCTGCAGCAATCACTCAGGACCACCCGAGTCGCCCTTTCTCGCACGTCTCTCCACGACACGTGCGCCGTCTCCCATAATATAATGCATCATATTATTACAATATATATATATATATATATAAATTTTCATCTAGATTTTAGGTTCTGACGAGAAAATTATATTTAGAAAAATTGACTAAAAGTTGGAGATGGCTTAAAACCGAACGTTATGAATAACTATTAAATTCTATTAATTAAGACTAATAAAAGTCGGGTTATTAAAAATATAATTTCGCGTTTATAGTAGTAGTAAATGTTTTTTCGTGACGTGTTGAAACTTTTACTAAGCAATCTTAATCTATGGCCAATGACCTCAAATTTATGGCTCTATAGCATGTATTGCGTGCTATTTCTCTTGATTTTCTTTGCGAGTGAGCCATAAGGTACATTTAAAGTTGGCAGCTAAGAGTAAAACCGTTAAAAAGTGAAGGTCCATTTAAACACTCTTATTTTTGCGAAAGAATCATATCTATTTTTTTATAGTAACATGCTACATGAGGGTGATTCACATGGAGGCAACTCCCCTTTAATAGCATAGGAAAGGGGATTTTAAAGGGGGGAAGCAAAAGAGTAGAGGATGGTAGCCGAAGGGTAACTAGGGTCCCCGGGATATAGTTTAAGGATCCTACCCGGCATTCGTCTAAAAGTGATGCAGTACAAACTGAAAATCTGCATAAGGTAGGTCGTCCATTGGGTACTTGTCCCACGTCCTGCCGATGGCGGGAGAGAGGTTTGCTCTGGTGTCGCAGCATTCCATTCGCCGTGCCTCGAGCAGTTTAGGAGGCACCTGGTCGGCTGTTCCAATGGAAACAGCAAACAACTCTTACCGTATGCCCAAGGTCTGCGACCCGGAAACATACACTTCTAAAAACAGGCCGAAGTGCCTCGGCTTGGGGGAACCTTAGTTAAAAAACGGATAAAGGAAAAGACCTCCCTAAAGGTAACCCTCTCCGTTTCTCCAGAAAGGTACTGCCTGCGAGAGCACAGCTCTGACACGCTCCATCCATTTATATCTTATCAGAATTTATTTATGGCATTAAATACCAAATTTATCTTTAAGAGAAGAATTGTGTAAAAGCAATAAAATCTGGTGGAAAAAAATTCTAATTAATAAATTAGAATCACCGTAGCAAAATTATGGTGCATATTGCAAATTTTAGTGGAATGTATAACACTACTATTGAAGCAAATGCATAGTTTCATTTCAGGAAATTGTATGCACCGTCTTAGAATTCACAAGGCAGAAAAAAACGTTGAACGAGGAACAATGGAAAAAAATTAACATAATTTATGATGATAAGGTAAAATTGAATTGAAAAGCCTGATACAAAAAAAACGTGTAAGCGATTTAGAAAATGCATAAGAATAATAATTAAATTTATCTTTTGTGAAATATTATTTTTGCTGTGATTCGATCCGCTCAATCTAGACCAGTGCCGTTGTAAGCTCGTTGTGAGAGACAACTTAGACATATGAGGTACGACCCTGACATCAGAGGAAAAAGGCTTTCATAAATCATTCACTACGCCTGCCTACAAACTAATTCACCACAGCGACGCGGCGATGGCAGTAAACAGCTCCTCCATTACGACATCAATCTTCCAGCACCTCTCGTAGAGCGCTTTTCACAAGGGCACTCCAATTAAACTCCCGTTGCTTTTGTCATCCAAAGACAAAATAGCTCGTTTGTTAAACAGAATCCCCATGGGATAAAACATTTCCAAAATTATAGAAGCAGCACATTTTTAGCGGAATCATAAATCATACGATTTTGAAATAATTTAGCAACCAAGGAATTTTTTTATTTAATGTATGAGATATTTCAATACGTGAAGTAATGTTATTTTTACCAATATTTTTTTAATAGATACTTCGTAATCACTTATAATATATTTTTTAATTGGCATAGGAATATAATGCGAAATTTTAACTAAAGCCGTAAATTTTATATAAAACAATGCATTTGAATAATATTTTGTTAAGCGGACCGGTGTATACTGATGTTGACAGTAACCGGGTGTTAACTGTCAAGTTTAAAAAACACGGCGACGCGTGTCTTTATTTGAGTTATCCCGTTTTCCGGTCGTACTTCGTAAATTTTGGTTGGGTGGTTGCTTCTGTTTATCGAAATATTAATTTAGATTCGAGCATATTGGCAGAAAAAAACTGATTTATTACTGACGTCACTGGCTACTAACGACGCTATGTTTCATATTCTCAAGTCTAAATTACTTCTCTTGCAAATTTTTTCATTCAAACAAACCATCCTGAAACTTCTATCCAGACTCTTTTAACGAATATCTTAAGTGAAGCATCTTGAATTAATTACGACTTCAGACGAAACAAAATGGAGAAATAAACGCAGTTAGCACGTGATCGCCGACAAGTTATCATGACTAGAAAATGAAGCCAGGTTAAATATTTCAGTAGTCGATTTTGACGTAGGCAAATAGTGTATCCTTTTAAAAAGCTAACGTGTTCTAGTTACATATTTCTGTTGTCAATTTTGAGTAAATTGTAATTTTATGCGGCTCCGTAGAGGTAGAAATTCTCGAAAGAGTAATTTTTTTCTAAGAGGTGAAATAGTTAAGAAATGAAAAATGTCTGAAAAATGGACAGCTAAAAGTCATGTAAGCTTTTAAATAAACTTTTATTTAAAATAGAACACTATTCGGTCCTGATAAGGACTTACAACATGCATATAACGACAAAACTATTAATATATAGATATAAGAATACAATTTATCATATCAACTTAAGTTGAAGCTGATAGTAAAGCGGACTATAGATGTCCAATAGTATTGTCTATATATTGCGCAATAATAATTGATATTGCACAATATTATTGACCGTCTGTAGATCATATTGAAAGATATTTGGTCAATAATAAAGAACTAGATATTTATTGCGCAACATGAAATTATTGTATCGTCTGTGTGTAGAGCGTAATAATGGTCGAGTTCTTTCTCCGCAGCCACGCAGTGAACATCGTTCAACTGTGAGGAGGTGATCATTAAACATGTCACAATTTACTTAATGAGATGTCTACAAACAAATAAATAAAACACTAAGTAAGGAAATTTATTTTAGAATATATGGATCTGTGTCAGAATTTACCAGCTTTGTGGAATATTAAATGTAATGAGTATACCTAATTAAACAAAATGGACAGTACGAGCGTTTACTTGGTAAATATAGACATGTTACATTCAGTTATAAAATTTAATTCGTTGCGTACTAACATTAGAAAAGAATCGAAGCGGATGAAAGATTCTGAAGAAAGCGGTGCTGGAGTAGATGACGTAATAGAACCAACATTTATTTGAAGAATTTAAGTTTATTATAGATCAGTAAGAACCATGAACGTCACAAAATGAAGTTATAACTAAAGAAATCGCCACACAACTTGCTTCATTATTCCACATAGTGGTAATATTACAACGTGTAATTACGTTTTTAAATTAATAGTTTCGTCTTTATAAGCTTGTTGAAGGTACATCAATACCGAAAGTGTTGTATGTTTAATTAAAGATTATTTAAATGCTTTCGTGTCTTTTGACTGTCCATTCCTCTGGCATACCTTAATTCCTTAACTATATTCGAGAATTTCTACCTGTTTACCCAGCGGTCAAGAAGGGAGAAGGGGGAGACGGTAAAAAGGGTATGTCTACTCATCACATGATATCGGTTTGTCCGCTCATGCCACGTCCGCACACAACCCGGCAACTTGTGATGAGACTCTACCAGTTACGCTGCCCAACTATTACATTCCGATGACAGTAAAAATTAATCTACTCAATACTTTTTACGGATGGGTATACAATTAAAATGATAAATATCCATCGATCAAATATAAGTGTGACTTTACTCACGTTGGACGTGGGAATCCACGTGTCTCTGCAGCGTTGCTAAACTGAGAGGTGCGCCCTCCGTTGATGCAGCTCCGCCACACGCGAAACTGTAGAAGTCTTTGCAAGGATCTACGTCCCAGTCCACCGCAGCGGACAGCTTCGCCGCAGCATGGCGGCACACGGCAGTGTTGCATGCCATGCCGGAACCAGAACCAGCCTCCAGCATCCGGCTCAGACAACTGTCGTCGTCCTGAATAAGAAAACAATATTATTCTACTAACACATTGTACGAAATGTCAATGGTGTACTAACAGAAATGACCAATTGCTAACTGTGAGCAATGACCTACGTATTAGAAACTTACACTATAATTAGCGCAATGGTTTACGCAATTCTCATTACGTAAATAAGTACGGCTAGACATGTCAGCAATAACTTGAAAAGATTAGATGATAATATCTCCGAGATAAGCGGATACGGAGGATCGTTTAACATAAATAGAATGCTGAAATGAAAAATTTACTTCTTATTGAAAATTATTAATAAGAAAGATAAGCAAATACAGACAAAAGAAGTGATGATATAAATACCACGAACGTTTCTGGGATCCTTGTCCCTTTCTTTGGGTACTAAGAAGACACAAGAGAGATTCGACTGCACTAGTCGAGCTTTAGGCTCTTCTTAGCATCTGAAGAAAGGCACAAGGATCACAGAAACGTTGTGTGGTAATTATATTATCACTTCTTTTGTCTGTATTTGGCTACCTTTCTTGTTATAAGTAGAATAGTTTTGGACCGTAGTCATTACTGCAAGGAAAATTGGGTTAAAAAGTGAATCGTGAGTCAAAACCTACGAGATCGGCTGGAACCAGTTGCATGAATATTAAATTGATTGTACCAAAAAATATATGTCAGCTTTACAAGAGTAGACAAGAATGGTAAATTATTAATTTTGTTTGATAAAATTAATCTTGAGATTATTAACTTATTATTTTGAGTATATACTATTTTCTCCGGTTATTTCGTGTGGCATAAATTTACATATTTTTGGGTTAATATTAATGTATAATGTTCTTAATGAACCTATAGTTCTTGTCCTATATTGCCGTAGTCTGTGCTGATGTTTACTAATTTAACTGCTGGTGATGATCTAGTGCTGCATCGTTGAAGTATTCTCGTAGTTTCAATTTCAACACCTCCCTGTCGCGAGCATTAACAAAACTACTTTTATAAACTTGTTAAAAACCTAATATTCGTAATAACGGCAAAAAAACAAGTGAAAAGCTCTAAATCAGAATAAAGAAATCGAAAATAAATTTTCCCTGAAAGTAAAAAAACAATAAATCGTTTGTTGTGTGTGTTTTAATAATTTTTTTCTTATAGTGTTTATTTTCGCGTGGTAAACTATTATCTCTGGGATACTAACCTCCCTGGCATATTTATATATGTTTCCATGCGTCAATGCTTACAGAATATTTTTTACACTACCATGTTGACTGCCAAGGCCGAAATACACAATTTAAAACGAGAACGAGCAGTGAAAACTAAGCTACATTGTTGAGTGAACACCATACTATCTGACAGTTCTTTATATGAACATTGTAACAACATAAAAATAGTTATATCAGTTATGTAACATAAATTAACTGGACTGTTATAAATGTATGGTGTCAAAATTAATTTTAAGTCTCATAACTATTTAAACATGTGAATAATATTCAGGACAAAATTCAAAATTTGGATAAGCAAAATGTAATTTACAAAATTAATTGTATTTATTGTCAAGCCACATACATGGGACAATCCAAGCGGTCTCTTTTTCAAATGTGAATTTCGGCCACGGCAGTCAAATCAAAATTTGTAAGTTCAACCAAAATTTATATCTGCCAATTTTAATTTTCTCCCAATTTTAATTTTAATTTTATTTTAATCATTATAATTATTTGGTTTGGTTTTGTAGTGTTAAACTTCAACCGGATCAGGTTGCAATGTAAGCTTAGAAACGTAGTTTAATTTTCCAGAAATAAATATTTTTTATCTGACTTTAAATTAGCTGTTGCTTATTTATAAGAATAGTAAAATTGTTACCCCAGAACTTCTAAATCATCACGCCATGATGATTGTTTTATATATTTTAGTTTTAAAGGTGGGGGCATTTGCCACGCTGACCGATTCATTGCCAGTTCGTGAACGAAACTCTTAAACGGAAAATACATATCAATAATTATTTATTGAAACCATCTACGAGGTCATTTACCCCGAGGAGGAAGGCAGCACCTGGAGTTTATTAAGGGGACAAAAAGAGATCACGAAAAATAAGTCTGAGAAGAAAAGTTCGACAGGGAAGCCGATATCATCGATCTTCATACGGTATCTTGAGCTGAGTGAGTGTAGTTAGGCGAAGTAGGTAGAAGAAGCACACGTCAACTGTGGTCATGGGTAGTAGACCCACACCATCACGAATAATGAGAAAGCATAATTCATAAAATACTGCAATACAGTAAAGTTTATCTTCAATTTTATTTATTTAAATTCCAAATATTTTTGCCAGTTTTAATCAAGAGACGGACACGAAAATAGGTCAATTATTTAGTCCAGTTAATTTAAGAAATTAATTTAATACAGCATAAATAATAAGTTATTCGAATTATTAATCAAGCAAAGAAATTAAATTAAGTTATCTTAAAGTTATTACAATAATTTAAATCAAAATATGATTAAAATAAAACCTCAACTAACTTTTTATTATTTCTATTAAATGAGCAGTTAATTATAACAATTAATTATTTGCATTCATTGTCAATACGTTGCTAAAGAACTAGTAAAATCTATCGTTTAGTTTTTTTATATTCTTGCAGAAAGTGTTTTAATTTACTTTATTATACAATGGCCGATACACTTCGATTAAAAGCAAGCACTTTGGCTATTTTCATTATTATTAATTCTAAAAACAGTCGTAATTTTATCACTTTAAAATACCATTCAGTTTGATATTTATTGAATTGTTAAACTGTTTGGCATACAGAAATTATTTTTTCTTCGAACTTGAAACGTAGGGAAACTAAACCGGAATTATAATTTGATGACAGTGTTGACTGTCAACGCGAACTATTACTGCAAATTGATGGAATTTATTGTGTCCTTAAGTAGTTTAAAGTTATTTGAAAGAAAAAAACCAGATTTGATTATTTGATATTCGAAAAACGGCTCAGGGAAGGTAAGAGACAAGCTCTCATAGGTATAACCTTAAATATTAGTCATTCCATCTCCTTTCAATGGTTTTGAATAAAGAGTACCACAAGCAGAGACACTTGAGTGAGTTTTGTTTCTGTATTCTCCGGGGTTGTTGGGCATACGGAAAAGGTTGCCCACTGTTCTCACTGTAACAGTTCTCCAGCTAGCTACCTTCCTCTACTCTTCCGCATCCCCCCTTTCAAATCCCTTCCTATGCTATTAAAAGGGAGTTGCCCAATATGGATCACCCTCATGTAGCCTGTTGCCTTAAAAAAAACCACAGCCCTCTCCCGCCATCGGAAGGGAGTGGGACAAGTACCAAATGCGCGACCTACCTGATGCAGGTCTTTCTAGGGTTTTCCCTGCATCACTTGTAGATGAATTGACGGGTACGATCCTTAAACCATAGCCCGGGGGCCCTAGTTAACCCTTGGCTACCTTGCCCTACCTTTCCGCATCCCCCTTTCAAATCCCTTTTCTATGCTATAAGAGGAGAGTTGCCACTATGTGGATTACCCTATACATAACATGTCTACACCTTCTTCTTATTCTTCTTGAAGGATATTCACAAATATTATTATTAAGGTGACTAAAGAATCATTATAGTGTTATTTAAATGAATAAATATCAATTAAAACAATGAAATAAAATTTAAAATGATAATTTAACACATGGCCATATAATGGATTTTTTAAATGTATCAAACAACTAAGAAAAAAATTTTATTCAGGAAGGATATATATATATATATATTGTAGCAGATTGTCATATAGAACCACAAGTTTGGGCGTCAGATCGTCCTCGGCTCAACCAAGTCTCCCGATGTTTTCACGATTAAGGCGCTAGATAATTTTTTTTAATTGGAAGAAATTATCAAATCTTCGATTTTATTAACTTTATTAACTCGAAACATGGTATAATTTACGATTCACCACGGCTTAATACGCGTCGCGTGCGCGCCCACACACACACACACACACACACACACACACACACATATATATATATATATATATATATATATATATATATTGTATTACACAGATGATACCAAATTAAAATGGATCAATATTAAATTTCGCCACACGTTGGCAAGCCAAAAATGTAATAATCGGAATGAAAACAATTTAAAATGAAATTAATATTATAATGGAAAATTATATAATGGAGCATGAATAATAACATTTATTGAAACTGACCAAACAATTAATTTATTATTATTGAAAATAATTCAAAATTATAAAATAATTATTCGCCGACTTTTTACATTTAATTCATACAAACAAATTAATTTTCTCTTGATCTCAGGGTCCTTTTATGGGCCTTTAAATAAATAATATTTTACTCCCTTTCGAAACAATCAAATTACAAATTAATATTTTACAATTTTTACCAAAAATATAGAAATCTGACGATTTTGATCTTTAATCTAAAGTTTACAAGATTATTTAAGTGATTTACAACTCACAGTTTTTCCTTATACCTGGGCAATTCGATCCTTTCATCGACACACACTCTCAATTTAAAACAAATAATAAAACAGGCCATTCTTACACTGAGCTTACACTTCACTTTTGATTTGCAATATTGGCGGCACCTCACAGACGAACTTTACCATCAATTACTCCAATTTCGCTGTGATACCGAAATTCCTCCACGTAGTACTTTAGGATTGTTTGTCGAAACTTGTAACACTCAGAAATCTTTCTGAGTCACCAACTGCGTGAATAACGTCCAACTTTACTTTTTACTTTTTTGTTAGGTTACGACCAAAATGATGTAGTTTCTCATTGCTAACTGCTGTTTAACTTTACTTTTTAAAATATTTTAAATTGTCTCGACTAACACGACCACTCTCTGTCGTTTTTGACCGCTGACTGTCTGCTTCACCAACTCCGCGCGCCATGTCTAAACAATACCTTGCCAGTTTTATTATCGTCCATTATTGTGTCTTTGAGTATGCTTGCGGTAACAATTCCAGTTCAACATTTTATAATTATTAACGCTTAATTTCCCTTTAATTATTACAATATATATGCCTATAATATTCGAAAATGAACCAGACAGTTTCATATTTAAAATATATGCGTACGCAATTACTGAAATTTCATTTTGTTCTTGTCCGATGTCAAGCTATTCTTCTGATTTATAGACCATAAACATTATTTGTGTCTAAAATCTAATTGTAAACATTATTTTGAATTATTTGTATTAAGTTCTTTATATTGAATAAGAATTACGAATATGTAAATAATTGCAAACAAAATAAGTGTGACCATTCAAATATGTAATTACTTTAATATACACTATGTCAGTACCAAACTTTGTTAATATTTCAGATACTCGTTGACTAAATATTTTTTGAAAAGTATGTATTTTGAGCATCTTACCTACTAACGATAAATATTGTTTCTCAAAAAGGTGATTAATAAAAAGTAATATTTTATACATTCTTCTGCAAGTTACTGAATTTGTGAAGCAGAATTTATGAGCCTGGGAAAAAAATTATACTAATAATTTGATCCATTTATAATTTAAAAGTTAATGGAACAATCTTTGTGCAGTTTAAAAGTTCTCAGAAAAAGTCTCTGATCGGAATTTCAGATTAAATTGGCTTATAAATCAAATTAAAAAAGGAGAAAATTACCCCAAACTAATTAAAAGTCACTAGCAAACAATTATGCATCAATTGGAATCGAGAAGAATCGGCATTAAGCTTTACAGTTTTGTTTCTATATGGAATATTTATTTTCAATTGAAAAGCGAGGTTTTGGAGTTACGCTTCTCCTGTACCTGCTTTCCAAACTCATTAACTCGAATATCGGGGCTTTAACAAAAACTAATAAAGAAAGAACATGCCATGTGTGTGATTTATTGTCCTCATTATTTGTTATGGCAGCATGAGTCCAAAAATATTAGAGAGAAATTTATATATTTTATCTTTAACGCTACTAATAAATATTGAATTTTAGATATCTCGCTCCGGTTGTATATTAAAGGAGAATAGTACTGGTTTAGTGTTTTAGATAAAGAACCGCTGGTCGCCGTGCAACCAGATATCAAAATTTTCAATAATTTTAAATGAAATGTGAAAGATGTTCCTTCTATTCATACTTATTGTCTCATTAATTCAAAAACAGAAGAAATGCTAAGCTCTAAGGACTAAGAAAGTGAATGAACACATTATGAATAGAATCCAGGATCACCTAGAAGGTTAACTCAGAGGTTAGAGCGCGAAATAGAAAGCGGTTATCCTCCGTTCAATTCCCGGTCCTGACGAGATTTTTATAAACGAATCTGTCAAGTGTCGCCATACGAAATACGATTAGTTTCCTGTAAGTTTGAAATTCTTTATGTTTTACGACGAAATTATGAACAATAAATCAAGTCACTTATTTGGACGCACGCTGTAAGTAAAAGCCAAGTTTTACACCACGGATATATATAGATTTTCTTGGCCGTCGATCGCGACCCTATTTGCAATTCTGAACTTTAGGATTACCCTTGTGTCCGGATATGTCTACCTATAGTGCGATTAAAATTAGTAGACACTTGGGGGACTGCGTGGAGGGAGGCGCTGATGCTACACTACACGTTGTCCCAAAAGACTTCGTATACAGCTCACTGAAAACAATTGTTCGACAACGATGCTTGTCCGTTCTGATTGCTGGATTCAAGATCACACGTCTCGAGGGAAATAACAGCCAAGATCCTTCTAAGTTTAATCTGACTATAGTTCTTATAATCCTCTCTGGAGTTGAATTGGACATAAGGAAACAACCCAGCAATCAAATGGAGGGTTTTCGAGGGGTTTCAGACTGTTTCAGTATATAGAGATTGAAGTTTTTATTTCACGGCTATGATTTTTTTATTTAAAACGTACGTACTAAATTTCTCTGCATCTATGCATTAAGCGTAATGGAAGGGGAGGGGGTGTGAAGACCCAGTATTTAAGGTTTTTGCTTATATTTAAAAAAAATCTTTCCTAAATGAAAGCTAAAAAAATTTCTTACGTAACTTTTGTTATTATTTTCAATATTTTCCTAACTGTTTTCGCTATATCCGCCAGCAAAGGTAGCTCTTTTCTAAATAAACCTACTTTTTTTAAGAGCATTACATTTTCCATAACAATATTTGTGATTCATGATTTTATATGAAACCTATCAAACGTATGAGTGATTTGATAATTTTAGCTAAAGTAGGAGATTGTCGAAGCAGCCTGAAAATTACATTTTCTAGTTATTTGATCAGGTTAGCTGTTCACTGCGTAGTTGTAAACATAACTCTGTTCACGTGCGATCATATATTAATAATTAATTATTGCGTAACTGCTGAATCCAGCTTGATGCCTCCTCGTTTATACTGAAAACAGCTTGATAACTAATGTTTGTACGCAGTACACTGGATATATACTCATCACGTAGATAAGTGTGAAGGATGATGATCGCCTATGGAGCGGCCTTACCAAGAATTTGTTAGAAAATGATAAAGGAGGCAGTTTAGCATACAGACTTAACTCGGAATGTAAAAACAGTTCAGTACCACCTGCATTCATAAACAATTAAGTAAAAAACTAATTAACAAATAGGAATGCTCCTTTAATGGACACATCGAATCATAACGAAACATTTACCTGTATAATCTCAACGGTTTTAACGTCATAACACATATTTTTAATAAATATGAAAACAAATTTGCTTCTTAACCGCCATTCACTGAGAAAATTTTAATTTCCTTAATGAATCTGCATGTCAATTCCCTTCATACAAAACTATTATGAGAAATAACTTGTATAAATATTTACGAGTATAATCACAAAAAAAATTTATTTTGCGGTTTCTGATTTCTTCGACTCCGGTTCGTATATCCACTTTAAAAGAACTTCTATAATAATTCGTGAAATATTAAAACATAACAGAGTTCGTTATTTTAATATTCAATTAAGATAAAAACATCTCATAGATGTCTTAATAAACATATCCAAAGTGTTTATATTATGTTCATGTGTTAGAGTATTTGTTTCTAATCGATTTTATTATTAAAAACAGTTAATAGCATTAATTTTCTCTTGGTTTAGTCAGTATTTATGAGATTAATTGAAAAGATCTTCCGATAGGATTGTACTTTTAATTAAAGGATCGAACAAAATGTTCCACGCGGACTATATTACATCAACAGCACTTGAAGAAGAATCCTTTTCAGGAACTTTATTTGGTATAATAAATAAATATATATACAATTTGTAGACAATATTTAAGTGGAATGATTATAAATTTCCTTCGTAAATAAATACGAATAACATAAATACGAAAAAAATATCCGTCGGATTAAATTTATAACTTTTTAAAAGATAATGAAACACGTTTATCTCAGGTACATATAATTTATGTGTACCTGAGTTTAATAATATTTTGAGTCAGGTAAACAAGCGATGATTTATATATATATATATATATATATATATATAAATATATATATATAAATACATATATATATATATAAATATATATATATATATATATATATAAATATATATATATTTATACATATATATATTTATTTATTTATTAATTTATAGAAACAAGAAAACAGAAAATGCTTCACTAATAATAGTTAATTTAAAAACCTATCTATTGCACATTGTGTCATATTTTACTAATGTGAACCAGGCTACAATGAGGGTAATCTAAGTGGCGGTATCTCCCCTTGAATAGCATAGGATGCAATTTGAAATGGGATTGTGGAAGGGAAGGATAGAGGAAGATATCCAATGATTAACTAGCCACCGGGCTATGATTTAAGTATCCTACCCGGTATTCGCCTAAAAGTGATACAGAACAAACCCTAGGAAACCTACTTCAGGTAGGTCGTGCAGTAGGTACATGTCCCACACTCTTCAGATGATGGCAGAGGGTTTTGCTGTGGAGTCGCAGAATTTCCCTCTCTGTGCGTTGACAAGTTTAGGAGACAGCTGTCTGACTATTCCAATAGCAATAGCGGGTAACTCTTACCGTATGCGAAAGGACTGTGAAACCGGTACATACATCTCTCAAAACAGGCTGAGGTGCCTCGGCATGTGGGAATCTTAGTTCAAAAAACCAGATAGAAGAGAAGGCATCCCCAACGGTAGCCTCTTCCAGAGCTAGCCAGGAAGGTTCACCTGCGAGAGAATGCTCTCACAGGATTGTGTTTGACGTGTAGATTGTCTGTGTATAGGGTAATCCACATAGTGGTAACTCCCCTCATATAGCATAGGAAAGGGCTTTGAAATGGGGGATGCGGAAGGGTAGAGGAAGGTAGCGAAGGGTTAACTAGGAAGCCTTGGCTATGGTTTAAGGATCGTACCCGGCAATTCGCTTTAAAGTGATCCAGGGAAAACCCTATAAAAACCTGCATCAGGCAGGTCGTGCATTTGGTACTTGTCCCACCCCCTTCCGATGGCGGGAGAGGGGTTAGCTGTATCACTTCCCTAATATACATGAGAGCATTAAATATTTTCGTCAGGTTAGTTGGGTTTGAATGTCCTTTGATGTAGGTTTTTCGTTAATTTTCCAAGGAATCTCCTGCGCGTATTTTTGATCAGATTTACAAGTCCATGAAGCTGCACAAGGAACTTGATATCTGGCAGGAAAGGCTGGAGTTTGTGGTGCTTTCGGTAGGGGAGGACGTCACAACGTATGTCATCCGCACCCCATCTAAACCATCTACACCCAGCTCCGTGTTCACGTATATATAATCAAATTAAAATGACATCATAAATCATGTCTAAACAGATAAGAAAATATCAGTATTTTAAATAATTTAGAAATAGCGTCTTCAATTATTTCAAAATCTCAAAAAAAGGAAATAATCGCAACAAATATTTGAGAAAATTCTAGTTACGTTGGATTTCTTGTGCGTGATTGAAGAAATATTGACTCTTCAATAAGTGTAAATATTTCATATATCCAAACATAATTTAGTTCTTACACTAACCTTCATACCAACCACTTCCATGTGATGTTTAATCCTACTTATCCTCCACGACAAAACTCGTGAGCTGCTTCTGGCAACCTTCCTCTTACGATAAACCTTACAAACTTCGCTTACTTAAATATCTCCATGTATACATTATTCTCTTTAAATTCCTCAACTTCTAAAAACATAGATTACCATAAATAATAGACAAACATTTATTATAAATATTCGAAAATTTAATAAAGATCGTTACTTTTCCCGCGCAAAGAGAAAAAAAAATATCATGCGTTAAAGAGATCTCTAGCGCCTCTGTTCCACAGATACATCGCATAGCACACACTTCATGTAACTCGTTTCAGAACAGCACGTTACAAATTTATAGTAAAATTTCAGAACATTTAAAACTTATGATGTGTGCGACGTTAAAAATGGTTTTGAGTTAAACGAGAAAATTGATAAGTTGAGTTTTTAAGTGAAAGTATGGTAATGTGTTGTTTTTATGTAAAGCCACTTTTAACAAACACTTTACAAAAGATTTCCTTGATGTTATAAAGCATAATTGGATGATTATAAAATACTGCACATCTTTTAGCAGAAAGATATTAAATTTGAAAATATTACGACTCTGCAATGACAATTTATGCGAATGCATAGTCGCTCTAGGTCCAGCGGACTGATTTTATTCTGAATACATTATTTTGAATATTCTTGACCGACATTCATCTTTCACAATTTAGACACACACATACATACTTCATACATCCAATTACAATCTGGATTAATTAAAACTGGTCATTTTATTCAAAATATTTGGTAAAGAAAATTAACTATCAAAAAATTTAATTTTCGAAGATCACAATAACCTTTAGAATTATAATCATAAAAAATTGAGATTCTAATTTTGTAAACCAAATGTCAGTTATTTTCCAGACAGACAAACTTTTCCAGAGTGCTTGAAATATAATTGCTTAAATATGCAGTTATTTATTTACATAGTTATTTTTAATGATTTTTTAAAGTAATCTACTATTGTGAAAATTCTGATGAAATTCTTGACTTAATAACCCATAGAACTGGAGATTACACTTGGAATTTTCGTTGCATTTTCCTGAATCAATTGTTATCACTAGGTGAATATATTCTCAATTGACAAAAACCATAGTAGAGACAACGTGGAATATGGAGAAATAACTGTACCATGATGCATTCGGTAGGTACTGATACAGAAGCGACTGAATCCAAAAACGTAGCCGTGATCTACTTCCATAAAGTGTTGTTTATGTTATGTATTTTGAGCGGAACATGTTGTACCATCTGAGAACGAGTAACAGAGTTAACTTTCCACTCTAATGAGTCTCCGAGGAGCTTCATTCATAACGACTAATTACTCTGGAGTTGCTAAAGCAAAATCCCTGCCTGCGAATACGTGCAAGTAAATATGATAAATAATATCCGAAAAGTTAGTTGCAGTGTGTGGAAAAATTAATTTAAAGAGTAGAATTTATGGTACTACTGTAATTCCAAGTAAATTAAACACTCAGGACAATTATTATAGCACGTTTACGAAGTTTCTTCTTCCATTTGTTGTAGTAAACGTGTTAGCGATTTTTGAAGTCCTATAAATCCTATAATATACTTTTTCAAATACAAATTTGTAAACTTGTTAATTATATTTTATAAATAGAACGTAATGGTAGTTTAATGAATTTTATCATATGACTCGTAATATTTTAACAACGTTGGGAGTTTTGTAATAGATTTTAAACCATCGTTACTATAACCAGGTTACAGATTTCACTCACGAATGAATTTAAATATCCCCTTTCAGATCTTATTTTCAATATACTTGAATTCATAAACTTTTGACCAATACAGTAACATCATCAAAATCTAATGCCACGCGCATTATATATAAAGTAAAACTTCGGTTACTATAAATTGATACAGGAATACACATACATATGTATACATATTGTAATATTCAATTTAAAATAATACTAAAAATGCCACCACGTTGAAACCAATTAATTTAATATTTTTTAATCTAATCTAATCTAATAAATAAAAAAGATCGTTTGTTTGTTTGTATGTTTGTGTTTGTTTGTTTGTTTGTATATATTTGTATGTTCCTTATACAAATCTACACCGGTGAAGAAAATTTCACCAAATTTCGTACACGTGTTCTTTGCGACCAGGAAACAAACACTGTCGGAGTGAGAGGCGTATACCACCCCGAGAAGAAGGGGTGGACGGGGGTGGAAATATTTAAACATGTTAAACCAGTCGATATTTGAGTCAGATAAATATTTTAAGGGGTCAAAAATATTGATAGTGTTTCTACCGATGTTATCTGAATATAATTTTCATCCTCTACATCCTGGGAAAAAGGCACCCTTAGGGTTTGGGGTAGAGATGCTTTACAGGAAAATAACGCGAATGCAACCGAGATTGGAGTCAAATCGTAGATTATGGATGAAACTTAGTTTAGTTATAACATTCAACTTAGCATTTACCACTCAGAGGCAGGGGTAGTGGGATGGAAATTTTGGAACATGCAAACAAAGCAGATATTTGCTTTGAGTAAATAGTTTTTAAAGTTAATTATATTGATTATATTTATACTGATGTTGGTTGTGTATATTTTCAACCCCTTTCGGCATGCGATGGGAGCACCCATATGTGTGGTGGTGGAGGTGCGTTTCATATAATTAACGCCAAATCAACAGAGATTCGAGTCAAATCGGTGATATGGATGTCGCTGATACTATTTATGACAAACTGAGAAACTCACAGGGGTGGGTGGGAATTGTCGGTGATGAGAGGGGGTGGGCGGGGAAAGAAATTTTCAAACATGCTAACCGGCCGATTTTTGCGTCGAATCGATATAATTCGGGATCAACAGCATTCATATAATTTCACTACATGTTATCTGTGTATAATTTCAACTTCTTTAGGCATGGGAGTGATGCACCCTTAAGGGTTGGGGGTGGACTGCCATTACATGAAATTACTCAAACACATTCGAGTTTCGAGTCGAATCCGGGGTTATATTTGTCACTGTGTTTAATTATGACATTTAACTTACAGTTTAACTTTTTCAAGCGGGGATGCTCGGGGGCTGAAATTTTCAAACATGTTAAGCAGTCGATATTTGCGTTGAATAAATATTTTTCTGGTTCACTGAGATTTATTATATTTTTCTACATGTTCCATGTATTTAATATAATCTATTTCGGAATTGGAGTGGAGCACTCATAAGGGTGGGGGGAGTAGATTTATATAATAATAACGCAAACACAATCGAGATTGGACTCAAATCCAGGGTTATGGTTGTCAGTGAGTTTAAGTATGATATTCAAGTTGCCGTTTAAGTTCCCCGTGCTAACAAGGCCCATATTTGAGTCTGATAAATATTTTCTGGGTAAAAAAGATTAATAGTGTTTGTACCAATTTATGTCAGTAAAATTTCAACATTTTACGACATGGGAAAAGAGCACCCTAGGGGTGGGGATGGATGAATGTTACAATAAAATAACTCGAATACAACCGAGACCGGAGTCAAAACCAATTTTATGGATAACGCTGAGTTTAATTACGACATTAAACAAGCAATTAACCTCCCAGCGACGGGGGTGGTCGGGGGTGGAAATTGTCAAACATTTTAATCTACTGTTTTTTGCAACGACGAAATATTTATCGGGATCAATGAGATTCATACAATTTCTCTACATGTTCTCTGAGTATAACTTCAACCACTTTCGGGCTTATCAGTAGATTACCTTTAGGGGTGGGGTCAAATCCGAGGTTATGGATGTCGCCGAGTTCAATTATAGCATTCAATTGGCCATTTTACCCCAAGGGGCGGGAGTTGATGGGATGGACAGGGATTGAATTTTTCTAACATGTTAAACGATCGATATTCGCGTGAAGTAAATATTTTTAAAGGATAAATACAATTTATTGTAATATAATTAATTGTCGAGGTTAGTGACATTGATAACAAATCTACCGATGTTGTTTGTAAAATTTAACCCCTTTCGGCATGAGAGGGAAGCACACTTACGGGAGGGGGTGGAAACATTCAAACATGCTAAAACAGCCGATATTTAGGCAGATAAATATTTTTAGGTATCGAAGAGATAGTGTTTCAACCGATGTTATATGAGTATAGATTCATCCCTGAGTGAAAGTAAAAAAATAAATTACGCGAATAACTCTGAGAATACAACCAAATCCAGTGTTGTTGATGTCGCAGAATTTAATTACGATATTTAATTGGCCATCTAACACCCAAGGACATGGAAATTATTTAAAATGTTAAACGGTCGATATTTTCGTGGAATAAATATTTTTAACGGATAATTACATTTATAGTATTTTCACCCATTTTATGTTTGTAAAATTTAAACCCCTAGCGACGCTTAGGGGTGGGTGTGGAGGTGAGATAACGGAAAATAACGCTAATACAACCGAGATTCTATTCAAATCAAATGTAATGGATGGCCCTGAGTTTATTTATGACAATCTAAGCAACCCGAGGGGGTGGATTACGGTGGGAGAAGTTGGGCGGTGGTGGGTGAGGAGTAGAAATTTTAAAATAAGTAAAGCTCCGAATTTTGCGTCGAATAAATATATACAATATACAATTTTTCAGGGTTAATTAGATTTATAGTATTTCTACCAAGTTGTGTGTGTAAAATTTTAACCCTTCTTGCGGCATGAGGGAGGTGCATGGTAAGGATGGTGGTGGATTGGGACTCATAAAAAAATAACGCAAGAAACCGAAATTCGAGTCAAATCGAGATCCCCTGGGGTGGGATTGGACGCGGTGGAATTCTTCAAACATGTTAAATCATCGATATTATCGTGGAATAAATCAATTCCAGGGTGTGGGCTGGGTTGGGATGAGTTGGGTGGAGGTGTACGGGGGAAAGAAATTTTAAAACATGTTGACCGGCAGTTTTTTGCGTCGAGTAAATATATTTCGGGATCAATTAGATTAATAAAATTTCTCTACATTTTACCCATGTATAATTTCAACATCTTTCGTGACTGGGAATGGAGCTCCCCTTAAGGGGATGCACAATGATGCAAAAACAACCAACATTGGAGACGAATCCACGGTAATGGTTGTCAATGCGTTAAATTATTACATTCAACTAAGCGTTTAACACCCCAAGGAAGGGTTGACAGGGGTGTAAATTGTTTAAATATGTTAAACGGTCGAAATGTGAATAAATCCCAGATTGTAAATATAAATGAAAGTGTTTATTACAACGTGGGATATTCACGGTGGTTGGCGGTGGTGTGAGGGGATTGGCGCAGTTGGGCGGGGGAATAAATTTTCAAACATGTTAACCGGCTGATTTTAGCTTCGAATAAATATATTTCGGCATTAATGAGATTCATAAAATTTCTCTGTGTGTTTATTTCAACACCTTTCGGGATTTGGAGGGGTGCACCCTTAAGGGTAGGCGTTAAGTGGCATTACATAAAAAGAAAGCTAAACTATCGAGATTGGAGTTTAATCCGGAGTTATAGTTGTCACTGAGTTTAATTACGTCATTCAACATGCCGTCGGGCAACGCCGGGCATCCAGCTAGTGAACTTATAAAAAACACGTTGTGGCTTTAATTAATGTGGAATGCAATTTAATAAAACAAAACTCACGTTGGAGTTGAATTAATGTGATAACATTTTTAAAGGAAATTATAACATGATTTATTACTGAATTATAACAACTTTTAAGATAAAAAATATTTAATATAAATTTTTATTTAATTTCTGTTCTGTACATCATTTTTAAATAATTGCCACAGTTTTTATTAAAATTCTTCAGGGTCGCTTATTGCCCTGTAATGGTTACAGTAATTTACAATTATGAGTGAAATGAAAATCAAAGAAGTTACGAAAGGATTATAATTAAATTTTAAAATAAAAATTGATATAAAAAATCAAAATAAATCTGAAACCCATAAAACTCTACAGAAATTTAAAGAAATCTGACGGTACGTATTTTTATGTTGTGGCACTCCGTTCGCTACCAACCGTAGAATGTCTCCGACGGTCCAATTCCTAGAACGCATTACCTGCGGTAGGAGGAAGTAACTCTTTAAACACGGATAACACTGACAACTATGCCAATCATACAAATACCAACATTCAGTCACACATATGTTATATTAACACATTAATTCCCCCAAAATATCGTCTGAAATAGGACAAAGATACAATTTATGTCTATAGAGTAACAAAATCAAACAAAAGAAAACATTCAGCCTCACATACATTCTATATTAACACATTCATTCCCCCAAACTACCGTCTGAAATAGTAAACATTGCTAAACATATCTATAACGCGACTTCCTGCTACTCTTCTGCTAAAAAAACCCCAGAGCAACCGCTCACCGCAACTTCTCCAGACAGAATCCTCACCAGGCATCCCTATTCTCTCGACTTGTGAGACCAACTGTTTTTCTATTGGTCCATTTAATTTATTATGGACCAATCACAGGTCTTAGACGATCCGACGTAGAGCATTCCAACCACGAAACCTTCTGCACCCGTTGTTTGCTGACGGGAAAACCCCGGAGGTACAGTTACAACCCCCAGCCTGACTGGCACCAAACGGTACTTTTTTCTGATGTTGGATAAACATGGTTGCTCACGCGTTTAAACAAACTGACTAAAATATCAGTATAATCAATGAAAAGACGCCTATCCTAAATAACGCGCTATAATGTAAGGTTTAAAATGGAAGATTTCGACATACCAGATAATTAGAGATGCTCTTGTACCACACTACTTACACACTTTACTAATTTTCTTTTAAAGAAAACTTATTTAAACGGCCATTCACTGTTCGCAACCTAAATCTACTCACAACTTTTGTGCACTTTACTAAATTTCCGGCCAACAGATTACTGGACACGTCTCCAACAATTATTCAAGAAGTTTCTTTCGTCCTGCATGTACTTTTAAAAGCTATTTAATATCGTAGGCTGAATGCGACCAATATCATCCGTTACCCAGCATCAACTTTGATCGACCGCTATTTGGTTACTCGTGAGAACAGAATTTCCTCAATCGTTACTTGGTTACTCCCGAGAACAGCCTTGGCTATGACTATGTGTGTGTGTATGTGTATGTGTGTGAGAGAGAGAGTAGTGAAAGGATTTTTATAAATTATTTAACATTTCTATTGTCAACGTATTATTGTGAGCCAGGTTTTGTAAGCAACAGTCAGCGTTACGGAGAGACTGTGGAGTTCTCAGACGGTATTATTGTCGGCAATGTGTAACGTGGAAAAGTTGTGAAGTAAGAAGACAGTCTGCTATATAAACTGAGACAGTAAAGTTCAGTCTGCGTTTTGAGGAGGAGAGAGGTCGTCGATGGTGAAGTGCGAAAATTGGGACCGGTATGGGTTAAAACATTAAAGGAGCTTTGGTGGTTGTAATATTAAAAGTCGACAAAAGCAAAGACAGATGTTAAAATTATTGGAATCAGAAATTTTACGATTTTCGTGTGAATTGTAAAGAACGTTGTAAAGATCTGATTGAACTGGAATTGAAATGTTGGAAAACGACGGTTGATAGACACAGCGTATATATTGACGTAGGTTGACTGAAAATTGAAATACCGTGTCCTCTTAATTAAAATCTTTTAAATTATTGGTGAAGTGAATAAGTACTGTTATTTGAGAGCTGATCTGATGATTGGTATGCACAAAATTTTGTAAACTTAGTATAAAATGCGATTCCGTCAGATTTCATCAAATTTCTTCAGATTTCTATAGATTTTTCCTATGTTAACATGTCTTATGTAAATTTAATTCAATATTCTGTAATATATTTGTTTTCTTTAACTTGATTATATATTTTCGGGTTACCATTACTGTTAGTGGCCAGTTTAGGGACCCTGAAGTTTTTAAGTATTTCAATAAAGCTGTGGCATCTATGTAAATGTTTAGTATAAAATCTAACTAAATATATTTAAAATTGAATTCATTAACCTATTTCATTCACCGAATCATAATTTATCACATTAATTGACCACATCGTGGGTTTATTTGTTTTATTTTTAATGTGAATATTTATATTTATATTTCGCCACAACCTGTTTCTATTAAATTTAACATTACAATATATATCGTAATTCAGAAGGAAACTCCCCAAATTAATTGAAGATTAATTTTTATTATTTGAGTTAGGCGCCTATGAATTCAGAGCAGAGCCGTGGCTTGATGGAAAAATACGGTCGTAAAATTTGGGCTGACGGAGGCGTTCAGAAGAAATCGTGTCTCTATACAAAGCAGCGAATTATGGGAGAATACATGCCTCAGGAGTTAATGACCTCACTTAAATTCCCTGAGGTCAACTCCTCAAACAGGCGAGAATACGCCCGCGAAATTGTAAGATTGACACGGATTGGCCGTGAAAAACCACGTGAATAGGTTTCCATCCTCTCGTGAGTAACGATGAAAGTATAGCAATGATAAATTCAGTTCGCATGTACAATTTGGGAAGGAGGAAGTCTTTAAGGAAGTGTAGAAGTGAAATGTAGCAGTTTCTATCTACCACTTGGAGAAAGAGTAAGACTGAGGAGAGAGAAAGTGTAGGAGTGAAATGTTCATACATACAACTAGGAACAGAGGAGAAGCGAGAAATTTTAAGATCTGATATACCTTTGGTAAGGAAGGAAGACTGGAAAGAGTAAAGGAGTAGGAGAGATAGGTAAAGTTCAAATCAATCACTTGTTGGAAAAAAGGTTTGACCGACGGAAGCGGAGAAGATGAAGATAACTAAACATCGCCTACGCTTAGAACTATTACGCTGACTAGAGAAGGAGGAAGCTGTCTAGAGATTTCCGGCGGACAGTTTCCGTTTGTCCAACACGTTTACCTGCCTGACGATTGCAAAGACGAACAGATGTCTTTCAGTCTGGGTATAATCAATTGAGATTTCTGCCGCACGTATATGCCCACACGTACGAGCATTTTTTCTTATGTTCAGAGTCTCATTAAATCGCTCTGATGTTTGCATTAGTAATTTGCTTTTGTCTTGAATGTAGTTGATTAAAGTAAATTATCAAAAATTTAAACTCATGAATGAGTAAATTGAAATTACTAACATGCCAATAAAAGGACTGTGAAATTTTTTAACCTTAAATTAAATTAAAATTCAAAACCAATCAATTATATACATATCATATTATAAAATTTGAACCAAGCTTTTTTTGCATTCAGTAAAATTTTCAGTTGAACTCTAATCTGGTGCACATACTCTTATCAACTTCTAGAGCACAATTTTTAGGTCAATTTTTTTTCAAAATTTTTGGTTCCTATACTTGGGGGGGTTATTGTTAAATATTCTAATTTTTTAAATTTTATATTTTTAATTTCGTGAGATAGTTATTATTATCTTTAGTTAAATAAATAACTAAATAAGAGACAAAAAATATGTGTTAAATCAAATGCCACACAACGTTTCTGCAATCGTTTCTGCTTTCATCAGCTGATTAGAAAACTACAAGAGCCGTAAGAACGACACACTGCACAAACCAGGTAACGAACTAGTAGCTTTATTGCAGTAAATTACATAACATTACACGTGATAGAAAACAAAATTTAGTGTGAAGTTCGTTATCTGTTTTAACCAGCGTCAAACTTCAAGCTTCCAAAAAATCAAGTAGTTGAATAAAAAAATTGTAAATGAAAGGACAATTTGTGAAAATTTATACTTGATTTTGAAAGTGATTTGAAAATTGTTTAGAAATAACATTTGTTATTAGTGCATATTTTTGTCTATAATTTATTGAAATTACTCATGTAATGTAGCTCTCCGATCTATACGCTAACTTCCACTATATTACTGGAACTAAATTTCAATTAGATCGCTTTATTGCTCTATTTGGAATGTACTAATCATTCTGTGATACATGTAAGTCAATATTAACTCTAAGTAATCATAATTTTATATTACTCATGATAAATTTGGTTTTCAATAGATGGCGTGTATTCGATTAACCTTTGGTGTGCCATATATCATCCCTATGAATGTGTCCATGTAACAATATTATGCACATGCATGTAGCATCTAATGGCTTGATACTGCAATATCGTAGACAATAGCGCGCCGTTTGATGGATGTGAAACTACATTTTCCTTATCATGTAATCCAGAGTTTCACGACAACGTCCTGATCGTCCAGGGTGACATTTTGACCAAAGTAACTAAATAATAGCTCAGATAACAATAACATTTTGTCTCAGAATATGGATTAAATATTTATTTTTATCATCGAGAATTATGAAAAGGAAAGATATTTATTTCATAAGCTCCATCGAAACAATTTCTTGAGACCGAAATTTAATAAAAATATTACATTGGCCGATATTGTAAATATTAATGCCGACCAACCAATCTTGAAGTATTGTGACGGTGTGGGGTTTATAATATTAAAAAATCAAAGAAAAGTTTAAGGGTATTTATTCATAAATATTGAATGGCGATGACTCCGATAACCGGAGAAACAATCGAATCTCTGAATCTCGATACTCCCCCTTCGCATCTGCGTCAAGAGTTGATAAACTTGTAAAATTACCTTTCGGGCATCTGTTGCTGTCGTCACGCTGCATTCGTCTACGCCGAAGATACGGTGAAGAATTAGTCCGTGTCTTCCGAAGGATGTCTTTTTTTTTTTTTTTTAGGGCAACAGGCTACATGAGGGTGATCCACATTGGGCAACTCCCCTTTAATAGCATAGGAAGGGATTTGAAAGGGGGGATGCGGAAGGGTAGTGGAAGGTAGCCAAGGGTTAACTAGGGCCCCCGGGCTATGGTTTAAGGATCCTACCCGGCATTCGCCTAAAGAAATGCAGGGAAAACCCTAGAAAAACCTGCATCGGGTAGGTCGGGCATTTGGTACTTGTCCCACGCCCTTCCGATGACGGGAGAGGAGTTTGCTGTGGGGACGCAGCTTACCCCTCGCCATGCCTTGGCCTGTTTAGGAGGCAGCTGGCCGACTATTCCAATAGGAATAGCGGACAGCTCTTGCCGTATGCCCAAGGTCTGCGACCCCGGAACATACACCTCTCAAAACAGACCATGTCCACAAAAGTCTCGATCTTATCAATCTTTTTTATCGATATTACTGCACGAAAAACTATTATTGGTCCAGGAAATCACGTGTCATAAAATTTTACATTTCTGGAGGTAACACATTTTTATGGGTCCTCACCTCAGATAAAATCCAGATGTTAGACTGGACCGTACTTATACTCCGATACACTGGCGTCTGGTCAAGTTCCAACCATATTGTCAAGTATAATTAAATGTAAAAAAGGTATTAACCTATCGCGTTACTGTATTAAAAAGAGATAAAATATTGATGTGCAGTTCATAGAGCACCGTTGCGTTGCAAAATAACCCACTGACATTGTTGAATGCATCATTTCAGTATTTAAGCGAACGACTGTTTGAAAAGTTAGCGGAAATTAGAAAAGACTAACGTTCTCGTACAAAGTTATCACAGTACATCAGGGTGTACGGAATTTCCATGCTGAAAAAGAGAAAAATGTATTCGTTGAAGATTGTGTAGAACTAATGTTACATAACGAAACGAATAATAAGTTTAGCACGGTAACGGGAAGAACACATAACACAGAGTCGATGTGCTGATGGACAAATCCTTAATTGGAAACTACAAGAGCACAAGCGACAAATATGCAGCCAATTTAATAGTTATGAAAAGAAAATCAAGAATACAAGTAACTACTAACTGGATAAAATATCCCAATCTGGAGGAGTGGGAAAAAAAATTGAAAATGTAAAAGTACACTCAGAGTGTAAGTTATGTATGTATCTTCACCCTTAAATATGAGTAGAAAAAGGCTCCAATAATTTGCGTAACAGATTTATATTGGGTCAGTTTAATAATAAGTGACGCATTTCTGAAAATATTTGGAAGTATTGACAATTAAAATAATACTTTCAATTAATGATACATTATAATTGGTAAAATTTTTACGATATACCTCCAAAAATTAAATTTTTTCCACACGTCGAAATAAGTTGCTTTAATATATTTTAATCCGCCCTGATTAACACATAAAACCTGTAAACTTATTGATTTATCTGATTTTCTGATCTTGTTTGGAACAAAAGAAATGAATTATATGGAGAAGGAACTGTGAATAACAAGGAGTCCGAAAGAGGATTTTCCAATTCTAGTCTTGATTTTATTGGTACGCAGAGGGTATGAGACATTATATTGTGTTAGGGTAAAATATTTACCATTAATCGAGGTATAGTGAAACTGAGTTGAAGATGTCTGAGTTTCCAAGGAGACTATAGTTGCCCATATGAACACGCCGAAAACATCACGTTTCAACAACATTGAAATTAGCTCGAATGGCTCGAAAAGTAAATAAACCTGATTCGCAGCTGACGATTTGTTTGGTTCCGTGGATTTTTATAATCATTATGTGCCACTTTTACTGTTATGTTTACTGAACCGAATGAATTGAGAATACTACGTCCATCGAAAGCGTCGTTTTCCCGAGCATTACATTACCGTGAGCTTCGATACTGTGTTTAATAAAATAAATCGAATGTTCAAGTATTACTTACGGTTGACTAAAGAAGATTAAAATGTAATATATGATTCTTCCTTGTAAGATCTCTTGCCCAACGGTATGAGATGGCATCACAGAACGTCACTGAGTTACGTTCGCATCCTCAACATTATAGATTACTAGGATTCTTGAATATGTTTCGCTAGGACCAGAAAATCCCGACAATGTGTTTCAAAGTCGGGAAAATGCTACTTTTTTGTATTTTTAAACATAATTAAATTTTTCGAACAGTGCAGTGACGATTAATGCTTATTAATAGAACAAAAGATAATATTTGTGTTTTGTCTTCTGGAATAAACCAAAATTCACTCGGGAGACACTGAATTCATTTCAGTGAACGACTTTCTCATCAACTCATACAAAGTGAAATCTGACAACTCTGTATGTCAGTTGTAACAAGTGATTTTAATGTAATAAATTTAATAAGTTTAAAATCGGTAGAATATCGTATAATCGAGAATCGTTTCGAAGGCTCCGGGACCAAGTATTAGGACTGGCAGCTCGTCGCAGAGAGGAGACGACTCCGTGACACCAACAGCAGACAAACTTATGAATCCATAAACTCATGAACACGCAGTTAAATGTAACGTAAGTCAATGAACTTTCTCAATAACGGTCATGTATTGCTGGTTTAGCGGAAGATTTGACGAAATCAAACACGTTACATCCTGGAAGGACATCAGTGTGGCATGTGAGCGTGACTTTAGTTTATAAGGCCAGGAGTAGTGATAAGACGGAGTTAGTGTGATGCAGGGAAACGGAGAAAACGTCGTGAGAGTAAGGCAGAGTCAGTGATGAGACCGAGATTTCAAAGGGCAGCAGCAGTTATAAGATGGAGTTAATACTGAGTGAGAGAACCCGAGAAGAGAGAGGGCTGTAGAGAAAGTGATGAGATGGTGTTAGAGTGATGAGAGTTTCGTTACTGAACATGTGTAGTTGAACACGCGAGCACGACATACAAAGGACTTGAGAGAGACCTCATCGTAGATCAAGTCAACAGCAGAACCGTAAGTGAAAATCACCATGACCTCATCAGGAAACAAGGTCAACGAGAAATCATTCCCAGAAAAATTATAAATAAATATTTTTGAATTCAGATATAGCTTATAAAATAATTGAGAAAATTTAATTTTCCCTGTTTAAAGATAATTTTATGAATTTTTTATACATGATTTTTAAAAAAATAGAGTTTTTAATATTTTAATAGAATTTAATTCTTAATTATTTAAACGTTATCAATTTTTATGTATTACATGTCAGCCTAAAGTTAGATATTGTTAATAAATGGTAAATATTAAAGAAAATTATGATTCCCCTCATAACACAAATGCCTTATTTGTATGGAAATTATTCTTATTTGATAAGACCCTTTATCCTTATAGTAACATGCATATTGTATTTTTATTTTTAAATTGTGATGTTAGTAATTTGTCTCTTGATAATATACGATATAGAAATACGTCACGTTTATTCCTTGCTGATAATTATTCACAGAAGCTGCAGACTATTGGCTTAAAATAGTTAATATCTATTTCCAAACCTTTATCCTTTATTCCTTAAAAAGCTACAAAATGTTGTATTTAATGACATTTTTCACTAATATTATCCTCAATTCGCGTGTCTTTCTACCGGCATTTTTCCCGACTCCCTTAAGGCTGCTAAAGTTATTCCGATCTTCAAAAAGGGTTCGCCCACCGACGCATCAAATTACAGACCAATTTCTCTACTTCCGATATTTTCAAAAATACTAGAAAAAATTTTACACAAAAAGTTACTTGAATTCTTGACGAAGTATAAAGTAATTACTCCTGCTCAACACGGCTTCCTCAAACAAAAATCCACGAGCACCGCTATGTACGAGTTCATTCAGAGTATACAAAATTCCCTTGATGAAAAACTGAAAGTAGCCGGAATTTTTGCTGATCTCTCGAAGGCATTTGATCTTGTAGATCACAGCATACTCCTCCAAAAATTAGAATATTATGGGATCAGAGGCAACGCTTTGGCACTCTTTGAATCTTATCTCAACAATCGGAAACAGAAGGTAGCCTTAAAAAACAAAGCTGGTGAGGTGCACTTGTCAGAATGGGAGGGCATTTCTTGTGGCGTGCCTCAGGGCTCAATATTAGGTCCCCTGCTTTTTCTTTTGTATATTAACGATCTTCCAGAATATATGGACCCTATAAAATCTGTCTTATACGCAGATGACACTAATTTGTTAATTACGGATATTGATTTAAATAATCTCAATGCGAAGATTGAGATTGCATCTAGAGACCTAAATACTTGGTTCGCCGCCAATAAATTAACGCTCAATGTACAGAAAACTAGGTTAGTTCGTTTTACAACAGAAACCAACAACATCGTAACGGATAAGTTCTCTGATCATGCGACTTTCCTCGGCTTGCAGGTCGACAGTAAATTAAAATGGAACTTGCACATTGATCGCCTCGTGCGCAAACTTAGTTCTGTTTGTTACTCATTGAGACTATTGACGCAACAAGTTGATACCAAAACTGCTTCACTAGTCTATTTTGCCTACTTTCATTCACATATGTGTTACGGTATTGCCAACTGGGGCAATTGTTCTCGTAGTGTGGATGTTTTCAAACTGCAAAAACGAGCCATTAGAATTATATCAGATTCAGATGCTAGAGAAAGCTGCAGGCCGCTGTTCAAAAGACTCCATATTCTGACTCTACCTAGCGCTTACATATTAGAAATACTAAAATTTGTTAAACGCAACATGAACCTTTTTGCAAGTAACGGGGACAATCATGGCTATGACACAAGAAACCGTTCAGTTCTTAGGTCTGACAAGCACAGCCTCAGTCTCTACGAGTCTAGCGTTCATTATTCCGGTATCGCACTATTTAACAGCCTTCCTGAACATGTAAAGAACATCAACAATTATAACTCATTCGTCAAGGAGTGTAAAATTTTTCTTGTAAATGGAACTTATTACTCCGTACACGAATTTTTGAATCGGTCTGACATTCGTTGAACTGCCTTGCCTACAAAATTGCCGAATATGCTATATATATGTAAATAGTTTGTCCAGTTTTCCCCTTTTGGTTCTGTTTTCCTGCCTCTGCTTTCTGTTTTAGTAAATATCTATGACGACATCCCTCCGTACCTAGCGACAGGAGATTAATACCAGGAAGTGATTTGTGCCGTGTGCGTGTTTCCTAAAAATAGTGTGTATGATTGTAGTGACTAGACTAATGTAAACAGATATGAATTTTTGTGTGTGTTTTTGTGTATTATAAGTTTATATGCAATTTTTCTACTGTACATTTGTGACGAATCCTATTTCCTCTTTAGAGGGCTAATGGTGAATAAATCTATCTATTTGGCTTTTATTTAAAATGTCGTTATCCAAGCCAACAGGACAACAGAAACACAGATCATCATGAACTTAGTTTTGTATTGTTGAATTATTTAAACCTCCTTACGCTGTCCTCAAACGTAAGAATATTGGTTTTAAAACATCATATATTATTTGTAGACAATCTGCATACACCTCTCAATCAGTTAAAAATAAAATATTTTAATAAATGTCGTTTGAATTGGCTATCTTAATAAATTCTGATAAAATCAAAATCCTTTAAAGGAGAATTTAAGAAACGTACGGGTTAAGGAATAAAATATCAAACTATGTGATGATTTGTAATTTCAGAAAAAAATATTCTTTAATTTTTCAACGAGAAAGCTTTCAATACTGAAAAACAGAACCATAATTAAAATTATAGAATATACCATAAATCATCTTCCATTCACTGGAAATTGTTGCGAATATTCGCGGTTTCGCGAGATCGCTGTTTCTCTACGTTCTGATGTTTTGTTCCATTATCCGTTCGCATTCACGTGGCTATAAATCATCCGAGTCCCACCAGAAGCCACCACTACGAGCAGCCCTGCTCATTTTTTATTTTGTCAAAACAGTTATTTTTCATCTTCTCTGAAGTAAGTGAAGCTTTGTTGTTTGTTCGCTCAATTTACTACAATATTAAATATGCAACATTCCTTCTGTTAGAATATTATAATTTCTATGAAGCAAATTATTGCAAAACAATGTCATAATATTGATTAAAATACTAACATAATATTTATTATCTGTTAGTAATTAACATTATAGTTATTAATACAACACTATAGCTAAACAAATTCTCGTTCTAAGTCTTTCATGTATTTCAGAATATTTTGTCATTCACAATAGGGTGCGGTGAATGATTCAAGTAAATATTATGACTGCACACGCAAAATATATTGAGGAAAGTATTTAACTTAAAAGTTTTATTCATAATATGAAATTTTTGAAGCTAGGCACTAGCTCATAATTAATTATTAATATTTAGTAAAAAAACCAGAGGTTTAATGTGGCGATATATGTTGTAGTAAATAATCTTATACGACTCACTGGTATTCCCAATAATATATTTTACATAGAAGCTTCCGTAGTATTTGATTATTTTTGGTGTTGACAGGCTACGTATAGAGTAATCCACATATTGGCAACTCCCCTCTTATATCATAGGAAAAGCAGTGAAAGCGTGGATGCGGAAAGGTAGAGGAAGGTAGCCATGGGTTAACAATGGCTCCCGGGCTATGGTTAAGGATCCGACTCGGAAATTCGCCTCACAGTGATGCAGGGAAACCCCAAGATAATCCTGCATCAGGTAGGACGGGTATTTGGTACTTGTCCCACGGTTTGCTGTGCGGTCGCAGCTTGACCGGTTTAGGAGGCAGCTGGCCGACTATTCAAATAGGAATAGCGGACAACTCTGACCGTATGCCAAAGGTCTGTGGCCCCGGAACATACACCTCTCAAAACCTCGCCATGTGGGAACCTAAGTTCAAAAACCAGAGAAATGTGAAGGCATCCCCAAAGGTAACCTCCTCCGGAGCTCTCTGGGAAGGTTCACCTGCGAGAGAATCCTTTGATTTTTTTTAGGGTAACAGGCTACATGAGGGTCATCCCCATGGTGGCAACTCCCCTTTAATAGCATAGGAAGGGATTTGAAAGGGGGGATGCGGCAGGGTAGAGCAAGGTAGCCAAGGGTTAACTATGGCCCCCGGGCTATAGTTTAACGATCCTACCAGGCATTCGCCTAAAAGTAATGCAGTGAAAACCCTAGAAAAACCTGCATCAGGTAGTTCGGGCATTGAGTACTTGTCCCACGCCCGTCCAATAACGGGAGAAGAGTTTGCTGTGTGGTCGCAGCATTCCCTTCTCCGTACATCGACCAGTTTAGGAGGCACCAGGCCGACTGTTCCAATGGGAACAGAGAACAACTCTTACCGTATGCCTAAGGTCTGAGACCCCAGAACATACACCTCTCAAAACAGGCCGAGGTGCCTCGGCTTGTGGGAACTTTAGTTCAGAAACGGAGAGAGGAAAAGCCATCTCCAAAGGCAGCCCCTTCCTGTCTCTCCTACAAGGTTCTGCCTGCGAGAGAACATCCCTGCCTGCGAGAGAATAACCCTCGCAGACCTAATACATATTTTGTATTTTATTTATATAAAATTTTTGAATAAATAAGTATTTAGATTTATTTGTTATGCAATTCTGAGGAAACAAAATAAAATTATGTCTATATAAATAAAATGGACGGTGTAGGGGCCAGCGTCACTGCCCGTGTTTGAATCCCAGCATGGTTTTGTGCTCTTCCTGGTCACGAAAACTGGGGTTAAGTCTGTGGGAGAATCGACACTCTGACCACGTGTCAGTCCTAAATCTATAATGCGTCATGTAAGATGACAGTCTGTCAGTTGTCGCGGTAGGCCAAGGCCCTCAATGGGCGGTAGGTCCAAGGAGTAGTAGTAATATAAACAAAATAGTAATTTTGTCTGTACATTGTACATTTAAGTTTCACGCATCAGGGGATCCAAATCGAGGTCATCTGAATTACAGTCTGGCTGAATGCCATGCTGATTTTCTTCACAACATAAGTGCCTAACTGATTTATATATTCGTGATATAGAGGCACATTGAGGTCTTAAGCAATATCAAACTGCCAACTTCAGACACAATTGTGGACGTTGTAAAGTCTTTAGTAAGCTTTCTTTCCGCAAGAAAACGCTCCAACAAATTTCGATGAAATATTTTTTAGCAATATTAGGTTTGAATGTAAAATATTGATGCTAATTGCAGAACGTTAAAATAACGGTTTCAGACAACGAGGATTTAAAGAGACTGTTTAAAAAGGGTTTTCTATAAAGCGGTAAATATGATTGAGACTAAATTAAATTTGAATCCATTATTTGAAAAATATAGATCTTAAAATTCAGACTACCAAATTTACTTTAATGTCTTGACAGATCACTTTAAACTTTGGTGTTGAGAGTGAACGAGAAGATACAATGAGTTAAAAATTTATAATATTTTGTAATGTCAATGAGTTTTATTTTTTACAGTGGGCAATGAACTTGACAGCTGTTGTAGAGGGATCTTTAAGTAACCAATCATTTTATTCCCCAATGATATTTTCTTTTTACCGAATCGTCCGACGGGAGTGCAGTTTTTAAAAAAAACTTGCATTGGGTTTGAATAAGTTAGAGTCAGATGAGTTACAGTCTACGTAAGAATTGAGGGTGGGGGTGGGAGGAAATTGTAATTGGTGATAGGGAGAAAATGTTGAAACGAAGTGATATACGAGATGGGAATTTATAGGAGAGAGGTTTGACTACATAATTTACAAGGAAGCAATTTAAAATGGAACTAAATAGTTAGTAATTGAAAGAACAAAGAAAGGTAATATTATTATGACATCTGTACGAGCTGCATGGCGAAGGGGAATTTAGACATTCCTTGTAAATCGGAAGTTGAAAATGAGGAATTCTAGTAATAGCACCGAAATATTATCTTTTAAAATTTAAACAATGTTGTTAAATTTTTAATGTCATATTGCTTATATATTTTCTCTTATAGTTATTAAAAAGTTAAATATTGATGCTCAATTAATTTAAACTTAAATTCAAAGCCTTAATTACTACACAAAATCAGAGAACTTTTTAATATATAAAACGCAACAGTTTAATAAAATTGTAACCATTTGTTTACAAACTTTGTAGAATAGACATTATCCAACGCTAAATAATACAATTCGTATCTCATACTGAAACGGAATAGCATTTTTTTTCGAAGAGTATGTTGTTTACGGGTTTGAGGCTGAGGAAAATTGTGTTTATGGGTTGCATTTCAGAACGTGAGCTAGCATTTTGTGAAATTGAGTGTAGGAATAAACAAAATTGGCCTTCCTTTAAATTTTAAAGATACTGAGAACAAACAATTCAATCACTGTTTTAAGTGTCTGTTATTAAACGCTTTATAAATTTTTAAATGAGTTCTATAAAATGTTTAGCGACATTCTTGCTCAAAGAATGATTTGTTATTTTATTCAAGAATAACTTAGTGATTAGGGCATTGATGAAATTATCTGAAGTCCTTGTTTCGGTACCCGATTAGTTTTTCTATTTCAATGCGTAAATTCATTAGTTAATTTTAATATGCTTATCAATTATTTGCTGTACCGACACACCACCATCTGAAGTAGATTTTTTCGATTTATAAATAAATTAATAATTTGTAACAATATTTCTGATTTTTACATAAAGTGCAATTGGGAAATATAAGTATATTTGTCATTTACTGAGGATGAGACAGTGGTTTAAAAATGACTATGTTTACTACTTCTCTTATTACATACCATCTTAAACGTTTTTTCAGTAAGATGACATCTGCAGAAAAAAATCATGTGTACATGGTGTATTGTGGGTTACAATGTTTGTACAGTTAACAGAATATTGATTTTCATAATACTGTATTACAAAACACATATTAGAATTACATACGTGCAATACTTAACATTCTTGTTATTTTGAGCACGCGGTGAGCGCAAAAAGGCTTGCAGATATATTATGTGGGATTTATTTTATCACTTCGTTTATTGGCGTCTTCAGTTGAATCTTAAATTAATACAGCTTTTCTTTTATATATTTTCAATAAGTTGTTTGTATCCACAAATACTATATATATTTGGTGCTTCTATTTAAGTTGACCTCGTAAACAAAATCGTGTTGGCGCAGAAACTGGGCTTTACTGCTGAAGGGTTAATAAGCCTCCATCTGTTTAACATGCATGAAGTGACCGCTCCAAATTGGGTGCAGGAAGTCAGTTTGTAGTGCATGTCGTGGTTCATCATAAAAGAGAGAACATGATGTTTATTAACGTGTAATGGTGTGCTTGCTAATTTAAATATTTCCCTCATGACAAAGATGAGGATTTCGTTGTAAAAGATTTAACGTCATGAGTAGTTATTAGCGCAGTGGTTATAGTGCACCATTCAGTTAACTTACTTTAATTATTTTCGTTCCTATACCGATTATTAATGTATATTGAATAAATTTTCTGGAAATATAAGAATATTTGTTATTTCGCGGGGATTAGATGGTGTTTTAAAATGAATGTGACTACTAATTATTTTATTTCATACCATCTTAAACGTTTTTGCGGTACGATAACCTCTGCAGAGAAAATTATCAGTGTAAATCTGCAGGATTTTTGACCTGCTGAAATTTTTTTTACTTGCTTTTTAGCCTTACGTTAGACACAAAAAGGTGTAACGTAGCACGAAAACGTTAAGGTTATGTTAATTTTCTAACAAATTTATTCTCAAAACAAACCCAACCGATAAAACCAAAATAACATATTGCAATAAATTATTAAACTTAAGATCCACCGAATCTAGACAATTTTGATAATTATTTCCTTACAATGAAAAAAAAGTGTAAGCATTTTATTTATTGAAGTTTTTTAAAGTCTTTTTAGCCTGACGTTAGACAGAAATATGTGTAACGTCACACGAAAATGTTACGGTTATGTAAATAATCGCCTGTGGCAACTTGATTTACATAATACATCCAACGAATAACTATTTTTCATTAACTTAATTTGAAATTAAGTACCCTTTTATTCATCTAGCACTAAACATATAGTAATTATTTGAAGTGGACTATCTTCGGTGATTTTCTGGGAGCAATTTGAATAATAGAAAATACCTCGACATAATTATGTCCATGGAATGTATAATATAATTTAATTCACAAGTAGTGAATTTATTATTAATAAAACACGCAACATAAAAAATCGGATGAAACTAGAAAAGTATACAGAAACGTGGTTGAATAAAATATTTTTAAATTGTCTGTTAAAATTGTCGTTTAATTATACCTCTAAATTTTAGTGTTTATTATTTCATTTATTGACTGAAATAATAACGTAAAAGCAATTGAAGCGATCATAAGAATCAAGTAGACTCTTCGCAAAGCTGGGAGGACCATTAAGAAAAGCAATTCATGAATAAATTTGAATACAAAATATGCTTTCTCCTCACATTTCTGCTGAAACCAAACCCAAACGATAAAATCAAAATAATATAATTGCAATAAATTATTATACTTAAAAAATCCTCCGAATTAAATAAATTTCGAGACAATTTTGTTAATTATTCCTCTACATGAATTAAAAAGAACTAAGCATTTTAATCATTTTGTATTTCACATTGCGCACGTGACTAAAAATTTTATGAGGCGTAATTTAATTAATTTCTAACCTAGATTGAAGTATTTCCCGGTGTAGTTGTTCAATAAATAGTTCTCGGTATTCACACTATTTATTGAATTTCTAACCTCCTGTCCAGTATTAATCGCATCAGAGCTGATCGAGACTGTCATTAGGTTACCATAATTACAACCACGATAAATAGTAGAAAATAAAGCATTCACATCGATATTTGTATCCTGGCTTAGGTTACTGTTAAACATCATGGGTGGGACAAGGCATTGGAATATTTATTTTAACTTGGAAGAATAAGGAAAACACCGCTGTGGGCGATAAATAAATATATACATATTATTTAATGGGAGTATAACATGTAAGTAGTTTGTTAGGAAAATTTTAAACTTCTAACTGTCATAAGAAAATCACTTAATTGGACCATTTTACTGTCAGTACTAATTAAATTCCCTTTCTGATCCTCAGGTGAGACAATAATCAACCACTATTGCCTATAAAAAATTATTTTGATCTACACAGCCATATTCATCTGAAAAACGGTGATTGAAATTAGGAATTGTACAGAAAATTGGATTATTGTAAACATTAATTAGGTAAAGCTTTCCCTATA
The DNA here is from genome assembly GCA_037074705.1 of Zhengitettix transpicula. Lineage (NCBI taxonomy): Eukaryota > Metazoa > Arthropoda > Insecta > Orthoptera > Tetrigidae > Zhengitettix > Zhengitettix transpicula. The sequence continues at coordinate 12,027,914 of CM073590.1, read as the reverse complement.
ATTACCTGATCCATGCTGGCATCATCTTTAAACACATAGCAACATAATAAATAATACAATACATCTGGCTCTATTAGAGCTTCGTCAAACCATTAAAAGTAACCATATGACTCCACCAACAGGCAAGCCACCAACTAACCTATCGTTACCACATCAAATAAATAAACGGCCACTGCGCCGCCAAGCGGCCTATTACAGCGACTATTATTTTTTTGAAAAAATCACTTTTTTAAAACAAAACTACTCCGAACAGCAATTGAGAGATACACCTATATTATAATAATTTTTAATCCAAAATAATAATAAAAAAGAACCTTTTTACTAAATGTTAACCACAGAACAACAGTACGCATAAAAACACTAATTGATATAAATGGGATTTAAAAAAAATTCTATTAATTAATGGCTATTTTAAAATACAGAAAAGTTATCTCTCCCTCTCTCATGTAAAAGGTTACATGAGGGTGGCAACTCGCCTTTAATTGCATAGGAAGGGATTTGAAAGGGTGGATGCGGAAGGGTAGAGGAAGGTAGCCAAGGGTTAACTAGGGTCCCCGGTCCATATTTTAAGGATCCTACCTGGCATTCGCCAAAAGAAATGCAGGGAAAACCATAGAAAAACCTGCATCGGGTAGGTCGGGCATTGGGTACTTGCCCCACGCCCTTCCGATAGCGGGAGAGGAGTTTGCTGTGGGGACGCAGAATTCCCTTCTACGTGCCTCGACCAGTTTAGGAGGCAGCTGGCCGACTATTCCAATGGGAATAGCGAACAACTCTTACCGTATGCCCAAGGTCTGTGACACCGGAACATACACCTCTCAGAACAGGCCGAGGTGCCTCGACTTGTGGGAATCTTAGTTCAGAGAGTTTGGAGAGAGGAAAAGGCATCCCCAAAAGTAGCCCCACTGTCTCTCTTAAACGATAACATCCCTCGCAGACAGATGAACCTTTCGTTATCTCTCTTAAATGCTTTAGTACGTATAACAATCAATAAGTGTTTTAACTTTTGTTCGTAGCGACAGAAGTAACCAGGTGGGTTTGGCACGAGCTATTACAAGAAATAAGTAAATTAAAGTTAGCATGAATCTTTCAGAGGGAGGGCGGGCGCGGAAATCGGGTCCAGCTTTCAGTAAGTTGTAGTACAAAGAAGAATTGTTAAATCATGTGATAAGTACAGGTGGGGGCCTAAAGAGACCAGTTCCCGAGAACCGCCAGTGTCAACTGCGCGTCTGAGCCAAAGTCTCCCCTGCACGACCTGGCCAATGAGGTGTGGCGAAAATGTGGCGCTAGGCCGATGCCATATTGCACTGGTGGTGATCCCAGGAAGACTAACGACCGGCCCACGATAGCTCCGTGCTTGCTTGTTCCAACAAGTCTCACGCTACCATGTCGCGAATACACATTAGCTACAAGAAACTAGTAAGGGGCAACCACTGGGTTGTACACTAATGCATACGTTCATGTTATATGTAACAATATTATCATGCCGACAGTAATATTTTATACCAACTGAAGTATTTAAATTAAATAATAAAGTTATTATTATTATTATTATTACTAAAACATCAGCTAGCTTAAGCGATTCGCGTGGCTTCTAACGCGCAATAAAGCATTAAAATAAATGAAAATATATCACAATGCAGTTAAAAGTCCGTTTATTTATTACTATTATTTATTTTGTGTCGATTGATCACTGCTATGGATATAAATTAACGAGTATTTTTTATTCTACAAGTTTTTTCGCTAGCAGTGTTGTATTATCTAACTGAAATGATAAAACGATAATCCTATCATGTATTGAAGACTGAACTTTTCATGACATGTTAAACAAAATACTCGCATTGAAGTCTGATCATTTATTGGATAATATCAAAGCACATGTGTATTCTGACAGATATGAATAACTATGTGTCCAACATTCATGTGAAAATAAAAATGTTGTTAAACGTAAGGTTACCTCTTTGGACACATATTTATCAACAATGTCAACACTTAAGGATTGGGCTTGGATCTATCGTTTTTCACTAACGCGTTACTTATAACTCATGATCCCAGTATCAAGTTTATAATTAAACACATTTTGTTTTTTCCTGGCTCTATAAATACAATTATTTTGTGACTAACATCTCGCCTACGCTTGTCGTCAAATATTTTGTTCCTTTTAATAAGAAAATTACTTAATTTCTCAATGGTGGATTACAATTTAAGGTTTTACGGGTTTAAATGGCAAACAGTAAGGCTGATTTTGTGTCAAACGAACAAAACTGCTGCTCAAGACGTTAGAATCCAGTTTTTTGAACGTTGGCCAAGTAGTCTCAAGGCGGTGGATGGTAGCTAAATTAATTTCATCTACATGAAGTCGTTTTCATGCAAGGAGTTGTACAAGTACGTCCTGAATCGTCGATAAAAGAAATAACGGTCTTCAGCAACTGTCGCACCGGAGTCATTAATTCGCGCTAACATATCGTGGTCGAGTAACATTTCATGTGCAAGTAAAGGATTGAAAACGATTATTGAACGCAAATTTTTGAATTCAGAGTGTGGATGTAATTTTGGAGAGTCAGAAAGTCGGAAAGTCCTGCAATGTTTCCAATAATTGATCAATTTAATCAGAAAACATTCAGAAATTAATTTAAGAAGTTATTGAATGTGTAATTGTAAAATCTTGACTGGACTTGAAATCGAACCCGGGACGTCCACTTGGTACGTGAGCTATCCTCGTCGACTCCGCGTGAGGCGCGATCTACTTCATCCGTTATATAGAACTAAACTTTGTTAAAACACTTTCTTTTCGCAATATTGATTAATTCTCACATATCAATTATTCTTAGAAGTCCTAACAATTAGTAGAGAAAAAGGGTTGCTCAGGTTTAAAAGAACACGTGCCTCTTTCCTGGGTTTGTTTTCTGGTCCGGGCGTGATTTTTCCGTTCTGATCCATTAATTATTTTTCAGAGCCTCTAGTGCTGAACTTCGATTGCAAGTAATTATTCTATTTTCCAAGTAGAATGTAAGTTTCATCATTTACGATTACCATATTCAGTACGTTAAAAAATTTTTAGGCAGTAAACAATCTTCATTACATAATAAATATCTGTAAAGATATAAAAACAATTTATCAATACAAAATAAGAATAGTAAGGACCCCATCACGCGCGGTATTATAGCCCAAAATTTTAAAAATATAGCCTCAGGTAAACAACTGCCATTTATAAGGATTCCCTCCCACGTTCGAATAACAGGGAGTGGAGCAGCCGATGCCGCAGCTAAATTTGCATTAACAAGTCAAAAACCTGTCTAACCTGTCAGTGTCCCTCAAGAACAGAATCAAATCCATAACAGCGAAAATCAAGGAAAATTGTAATAACGAGTGGATCAAGAAACAGACAAAATGAACAGTGTTTATGAAACCGAACCAAATCAGTACAATTTAAACAGACGTGTTCCAAAAATATTCACCCGTCATTCTACACTATCACACGAACAACTAATGACCAAATACAACCCTGTCACCTGCGACAAATGTAACTCCACATGCACCACCCGACACGTAATTAATGAGTGCGCGTACGCGTTACAAAAAAGAATCCCACACAGCTACAAGGAACGAACCCTGATATATGAACTCAATCGTGGATTATTTAAGGGACTTGAACCTGTTCGATATAATGTAAAATAGCCCTACTAATTGTCCATATATAATCATTAATACCATATACTGTAAATCATATTGTATTCTAGGCGCCGCAAACCATTTGTAACAAATTATATCAGAATGTAAAAACAAATGTAGGGGTAATTTGTAAAGTGAATGTGGTCACTAATAAACACGTCGGTTGACGTGACAATAAACAAAAAAAAAACCTGTTTTATAGATAAAATATGTTATTCAGGTAACATTTGTTAAACAAGAACAACACTTAAAATCCGAATAAAGTAACATATTTCCAACATAAAATTTAGAGAATATAAACAATCGGTTTTATCAATAAATGTTACGGGTTTAAACCACAGCTTCGGTGGCAGAACGTTAATCACATTAAGATTGAAACTAAGCAGCATTGTAGATTAATTTCTGAAGGGCTTTTTATTGAATTCAATAATTCTTCAATGAATGTACAAAGATATATAATTATTTTATATTTATATTTAATAAAATCAATGGCGTGTTAGTGTTTACGTATTGTAAATGAACGCTAGTTACCAACTAAAGTATTTAGCTAAATTCAAATTTGTAACTAAATCAATTATGTAAATAAAACACATATGCCGGTATGATTGTAAAGCATAAAATTATTCAGAGTGCGAGTACGAACTGCAAACATTGGTTCCTGTGGGCAGGTTGTTAGGCGACAATGCAACATCTGTGAATACAGTTGGGAACGCGTCAATGAGCTTACGGCACAAATGTGCAGCTGCGCCTGATTGCATGTTACAAAATTAAAAATTCTCGCACGGAGTAAACGTTATTCTCATATTTGAAATGATACCCATACATTGCTCGTAAATAAATACCGATACCGTTTTCTAAATTAGTTTTCAGCACAATTGGCTATAGTAAAATTTACAACTTTATTAGAAGTTACGTTAGATCTAAACCTGAAATGAAAGCATTTATAGAATTTTCGTTAAGACAGGACGACCACATCATCTATTTGCTAGCATTTTTGCTACTACATATATATTTCAAGCATTTTTAATATTCCATTTCCAAAGTACCTAGTTATAAAAAGAAATATGTCGAACGTGGCTCCGCTAGTGTGAATTTTTGTATATTTCAGACAAAAACATGAATATTATGTTTTATTTTATTAATAATACATTTTTGTCACCACATTACGAATTTATGTTAAACTTAGGAAAACATTGAAAACACTTCTTTTCGTGGACGTGAAACCAAATAATTTATAATAATTACTATTAGTAGAAGGTTGGGTCATTTCGTCAAATCGTGAGTTTAATTAGTAGGAAAATGAATATCATTCGTAAAATGAAAAATTTACGTCCGATTGAAAATTAATTATAAAAATTATAGCTAAAAACAGACGAAAGAAATGATCATATAAATACCGCACAGCGTTTCTGGAAGTTTTGTTCCTTTATTGCAGAAAAAACACAAAAGCCTGGAGACACTAAACTCAAAAGTGAAGAAAATGCTACGACAATGGGAAAGCAGTCAAAATAAGGACTTGTAGCAATTATTGAGTTTCATACTCTATTTGTATATTTGTATATTACTTGCTGTAGTGTTTGATTTAATGTGAAACGTATCTAATATAAGTCTGGAATTGTACCTGGCGTCAATGTCTAAGCATTTTTCCAATCACATGAATGTTTAGAATTTATGATATGATGGGAGTCTACAGATTTTTTATCGATGGGAAGTTTGATATTAGACACATGATTCATGATACAGTAATTAAGGGAACGTTTTTTATGCCCTATGTAGCAGGAAGTACAATTAGGTCAAGAGATTTTTCAAATTACACAATGTTTGCTGTAGGTTTCAAGTGGGGCCTTGGGTTTTTAATCAACAAGGAAAGAGTATTAGTAGATTTTTAAATGATTCATATTTGATATTCTACTTACATAAAACTTGGTGTAGTTTAGAAAATGTCTTTCTCTAAGCTACATAGGGCAAACAAAAGTTCCCTTAATTCCCGTATCATGGATCATGTGACTAATATCAAACTTCTCAACAATAAACAATCTGCAGTCTCCAAACATATAATAAATTCGAAACATTCATTTAATTGGTAAAGTGCTAATATTTTAGACATTGACACCAGGTACAATTCGTGACATATCAGACATGCTTCACATTAAATAAAACACTACAACAATTAATGTACATACAGACTCTATGATACTCAACAATTGCTACGATCCTTTATTGTTACGCTGACTTGTGCAATTGTCTCTCTCTCTAGGCTCTTTCGTTTTTTCTGCTCCTGAAGAAAGGAACAAGGTTTCCAGAAACATTGTGCGGTACTTATATTATCACTTCTTTTGTTTGAATTTGGCCAAATTTATTATTACTAATACAATTCGTACGTGATAATAATTTTTAAGTCTTTTGATTCTAAAATCTTAAAATGTAAATTTTATTTTTATATTGTCAAATATCAACTACGTGACATGTGTTTTACATGAGTAAAATAAAAATGGAATTAGACTGAAAATGGCTGACCAGTATTTTGAACACGATAAAGTAACTCACGACCGCGTAAGTCTTTGAAATAAATTTCGGAATTTTCTCGTTGCACTTCGTTAAATCTTGGGAAGTCACTGGGGTTTTATAAATACTCGTCTAGTATGAACGAACTTTCTTCCTAAAATTCTCTAGGTCCCATGTCGCCGATCTGGGGAATCCAGGTTGATAAACTCGTCTTGCAGTGTCTCAACACGCCTGAACACTAGACATTCCGCCACGCTGGCGCCTTATTTTTTTTACCAGATATCTGTTCTTGTATTTAAACGTCGTGAATTTTTTATTTCTTACATTTTGTTCGTAATTAATTTTCATTATTAAGTACGCGCATCACAATAGCAATCCCTTTCAAACTTTGGCAACCAGTGACTTAAATAATTTCTGATTCCCCTAAGTTGTTAAAAATCGGAAGGGATATTAAGTGTGACTTTATGATGATATTGTAATCACATTTAACAGATATTCAGTTGACATAACATTATATAAAAACGTTAAAGAAGTTGGCATGAGACATGACGAAGTTACATTTTTTATCACAATATTATTTGATAAAAAATATGTTTTACAAGTTTTATTGAGTTGTTGATAATCTTATTTTTGATGAATTGGCTGTGTAATTGATGGAATGACTCGCCACTACTTAAGTCATAGGTTCAGGGACGTTTCACGGACGGCCTAAGCCGTCCGCTGCTCCACAAGACAGTCCCACAAATGAGGTCTCTGCTAATCCCGAACAACTAAACGCCTCTTTGAATCCAACTTATCTCCGACGGGTCAAGGCAACGCTTTCTCAAGTTGGCATTCACCGACCGTGATCGATGGTGACCCAGTTCTGTGTCGTAAACTCAAATTTATAGATACTGTCTATTTCCTTCATCTCCATGCACTTTAATTAGCGGAAACTCTAGGAATATTTAAAAGCTATAAGACATTTCATAATTTGGACCTATATTCAGGCGTTTATGAAATTGTTCTATGGTTTTAAAGAACTCAAGACAATTCAGTACTCAAAATAGATCACAAACAATTAATCAATAGTGTTTCTGATGTAGCATATTGAACAATCTTCGGTAGTATGAAGTAGTATGGATCCTTTTTTTTGGGTGTAGACAGGCTATGTATAGGGTAATTCACGTAGTGGCAACTCCCCTCTTATAGCATAGGAAAGGGATTTGAAAGGGCGGATGCGGAATGGTGGAGGACGGTAGTCAAGGGTAGCTAGGGCCCCCGGGCTGTATTTTAAGGATCCTATTCGGCATTAGCCTAAAATAAATGCAGGACAAACCCTAGAAAAACCTGCATCAGGTAGGTCGGGCATTGGGTAGTTGTCCCACGCCCTTCCGATAGCGGGAGAGGATCGTTTCATACATTTTTACATAACTTGAATTTTATGCATCTCCATGCGAGTATAGTTATATTGTAGTGCGTGTCAATGCTGAAAGTATTAACAAGCTTTTCAATATTTATGGAATTTTGTACATGCTGTGTGAAATTAGTGGAGGCAAGAGAAATCGAGGCGAATTTGTGACTGCAAACTAAGATTTTGTAGGTGTTGGTAGGTGTGAAGTTTATATTCAGTTCAAGTAACCGTCTTACGTTGCTATTTTTTGGGAAAACCAGGATAGGCTAAGTTTAATGACTTAACCTCATAATTTTCCTGAATTATTTTTGAAGACAAGGGAATACCCAAAAAAAGGTTATCAGATGGAGATACAAAAACGAGACTAGAACAGTGTTTCCCAACCCTTTTTTACCATACATATTTTTAATATTAAAAAATGGAATTAATTCCTAAAGAACCCTAATTTCATCATGTGTATCACGGTTCTTCTATTGTAATAATTCTGTGCACAAACCAAGTTATAATTTACATAAATCTGAGATCGCGAAACCTTTCGGCCATTCGAGCTTTTGTACAACATTAAGTTTCGCGGAGTTAGCACTAGACTACTTAGCTCATGTCATAGCAATCTTCCAACAAAGTACGTACTATTCCTTCAGTAGAAATAGTAAAAAATTCTCTCTAAGTACACCGTAGTTATTATTCCAATCTTTCTAGTGTGGCTCTATGAAAAGCACTAAACTTACCAAATGCTTATTTCAAATTAAGATACCAACAATTTTTCCTTTTCTATAAGTTAATTCATAGCTAGCGGTTTTAAATTCTAGACGAGCTTATTTTCGAATTCCCCCCACCCCCGGTGGGACGCGTGTCACACGATGGGAAACACCGGTCTAGAGCTTCAATAAAGGTGACCTTTTTGTGTCCAATTTTGGAAAGAATAGACACTATTTGAAAATCTAGTGAAGTAAAACGATCATTACGCTTTCATTTTCTGGTTCGTTTATATGGCCTCATGGGAAGGTGTTACAATAATGATTCGGAAAGGGAAAGACCTGAAACTACTAAAAGTCTCTTTAGTCGGGCTAATAACACTCCATAGATTTGAGCACTGGATAGGTATTAAAAGTAAATATAGTAGTATGGTGAAGAAAAAGTAGAAGATGAAAAAGAAAAGTAACTTTTACGCTTACATATTCTTTCTAGTATTATTTTAGTCAAACGAGGAAATGTCTAAGAAACTTCTGCAGGTAAGTTTATCCATTATTAGAAGTATTAATTGAGTATTCCATTGCCTTAGTAAGTAGAACAAAGATGATAAGCAAAAAATTAGATAAAGAAGACAGTAGAGGAGACAGTTAGAGCAGCAAAGAGACATTACAAGAATACAATCCAAATTACGATTTCAGAGAAAGCGAGGAATTATTAACATAGAGAGCAGAGGTACGCCAAACGATTGTCGCCCAAAAATAAGTAGAAATTATATACATTCGGATAACGTCTTCGAGGAAATGATACATTCATAGCAGTCGTCGAGAATCTGAACATTTATATATGTGTAGACTATAAATTATACATACAGGGGCAACTATAATCACATCGTTCTTCCGAATTGGGAACCAGGGAGAAGCAGAGTACGGAGTAAGTTGACTTAGATGACTACAACTTTGGAATTTTTTGAGGAGTCCTCATGGTGACGAATTCAGAAAATACGAACTTACGGGATATTATTTCTGAAAACGAGTTTTTTAACATTAATATATATAGAGTCTATGATTCATGTAAAACTAAATAATAAGTGATTGAAAAATCATTGAATGAAGTAGAATTTACGGTTTCATTCCCACGAGTGTTCGGCTAATTTGGATTCAGTGATTTCACCATCTAGTAATTTTTTCCTGTGTTCATCGATTCTGGTAGGTACAGCCCTTTTTGTTTCGCCTGAGTATGAGGGTCCGCACCCGCATGGTGCTGTTTGTTTTGTGAGTAATTCATTTTGCTGAGTCGGATTGTTGCGGGTAGTGAACATTTTTAAGATATGTTGGAAATTCTGGTGATATAATGAGATAATTTATGAATATGGGATATATCAAATGCTCAGGACAGATTGTTCTTCATCGATTTTGTGTTCTCACAACATTCTCAAAAAATTTCAGAAGTAGTTTATTCTAATCACGACCCGGTTTATAAGTGGAATATTTTCCGACATCAGTTTTGAAATTTACTTCCACTATTATGCAGCTATCATACCTTCTAATATAGTTATTAATTCTAATTTAATATCCTTCGAAGATTTCTAAAAGATACCTATTTCTTGAACTTCCTCATGCCCATGTCCAGGACCTCGCTTCACATATGTTGCAGCTGCACTCTGTATAACTTTTAGAGCCTTGATATAATATTTCTTGTATCACAGATAATTGAGCCGCACTCTATCAGCTGCGGTTGTGTAGGCCTGTACATGTAATCATATTATTAACATGAAGATAGCGTTTGGCATTTATAAGACTCCTAATACTTAAATTTTCCATCAATACACTATTTGCTAATACAAAACTGATCGAAGCTTTTGACACAATGTGGGGTACAATGGGGAAATAATCGGTCTCGTTGATTTATGAATAAGAAGAGTAGTACAAGATGATCTTCTGGTCCCGCGACACATATTTTATCTCTGCTACTTCAAATGTACACTGTGTGGAGCCTTAAAATTTCTATATTTTATATTAAAATATAGTAAATATTTTATTTTATTTGATCCCTCCTTCAAAATATCATTCTGAAAATGTGTTGGGACAGAAATAAGCAAGTGGATTATAAATTTAATTTTATTTGTAAATAATGGAACAAGTTGCGACTAGTTGCGTAATCATCTAACAAGAAGAATCACTGCAATACGGCATAAGGAAACACCGGATAACATGATTTTTGAGACAATTTGACTTTTCATGTTGAAAATACAACTTGGTACTTCTTTTTAAAGAATTTGATAATTGTAACGCTGCCTACGTTATAGAATAATTTCTGATAATGGTATTTATAATAACATAATCAGAGTATATGTTTTGCAATTAGGAAATCTTACCATACCACGATGTGGAACTAACAGAATTAAATTCTTTTAATTAACAATTTGAGTTAATGCAAAAAATCGTTTCTTTTTTTCGTAAACGTTTTCTTTATCACTTATAGAAAAATTTATTAATATCAAAAAATATTATTTTCGCTATTACGTAAAGGGTATGAACAGTGGTTGTCATATTTCGGTACTGACGTTACAAGAGTTGATGGGTAATTATGATAAGACAAACGGACCCGCGAAGGAAAATGTTGATGTACCTATAAAGTTGATTAGGAAATGGGATTATTACAGGGCAAGACCCGACGGCTTACACAATGCTGAGAGAGAGAGGATTATTTTTTGGAGGAATTTTGTAAAACATTTGCAATGGTGTATATTATGTTTTCTCTTAACGGTAATGGTATATTAGGGAGAATGTGTAAATTATATTTTGCTTTTTGGAGTTATTTTTGTTAACTGTAAATAGAGAGTTATGGGATACATTTGTATACACCCTAACGACTGGGATGTGAATGTAACATGGAAATGAACAAATGATTAGACTGTTATTTTATTCGAGAAGTTGGATACGCACATGTTTGTAAATATTAAATACACATTTGGATCAATACAATTTTTTTACAGCCACCCGTTTCAAATAACATGACGTTCGTAATTTGAAATAACGCAGACTCCCTGGTGGCGACGACTGCGTCACAAATGTCACAGCCACGAATAACGAACGGTGTACAACGTAGGGCCACGTAAGGCACGGCTGCCTAGCTTCTTCCTTTGTGTGGCCACAATTGATCGATATTAACCTTTCCACTCAACGCGGCCCAAAATAAATTCTATATATAGATACGTCTTAATGGATTGCGATCCCCTAGGGTAATTAGAGTATTCTGTTTGCTGCTAACTAGAAATTCGACACCCACCGAAGCCTACAAATTATTTTACCCCCTCCTGTTTATCTGACAGCTGCTACTGATATCCATAAAATAAAACGTTGTTGCTGATACTTCAGAAGCATTACATACTCTCACGTCAACACTACCTTGTGATTTGTCTCAATCACATACGAATTAAAACTTATATGAAGTATATAAATAGCAGATTTATTAATATATAAATTGAATGAACCCTGAAGGATAAAACCATATAAAATTGTTTCAATATAAATGTGGAAAAATATTAAATTCACAATTTACTCCACAATTATATGATTATAACTGATTACTGTGAGGAAATGTTCAATTGAAAATCGACTGCTTCCTAACAAAAACAGTTCATGTTACAAATACTACTCATTCTATTTCAAGGCCACGAAAAAAAACTGTACGTCAGGAAAACGAGACATTTTGTACAAAGCGAGGGCAAAAGAAGTAGTGTATATGAAGTGTCTGTAAGGTGTCACTGTTGTGGCTTCGTATTGATTGTAGTGTGTCTCGTGAGAAGCGGCTTCTCTTCTCTCACACATTAAAATACATACGTTATTTACTAAGCTCCGTATACAGTTGTATGGTCATTATCATGTGATTACGTGTATTTTAACAATAAATTAAATTAACTACTACTTTCTTCAAACTTAAAACCATTTCATACGATTGAGTTGCTTAAATATTAATTCATGAAAAATAAGAAAACAATTAAGAGCAAATATACAAATTTTTAAAACGTCATCGGACGAGAAAATTTATTTAAAACTATAAAAACGGAATATAAGTCACTATTATAATTATATTAATGGTTCATATATAATATTTTTATTATATATATATAAATAATAAAAATGAAACAATTATTAGAGTCATTCAATCTAGTTTTAATTAAAAGTATATTTAGTGTCAAATTAGTAAAAATAAAATAATTAAATAATATGGAAAGCATTTATACAGTGAAAAAAGCTCCAAAATAATTTTCAGCACGTTATTTGTTTGTGTGGAAAACGTATGGGAATAAAAATGTTATAAATAAACCAAAAAACGGCCAATATGTTATTATTTTTCTACGAATTTTCGTCCACAATTTTGGAATTTCTTAACGTAAGACAGTTTTGAATGTACGCATATGTACGTATATGTTAAAATTATTTGACAAAATATAATATTATATTAAATCTAATAAAAAACATTGGATGTTTGTGTGGGTGTCTATGTATTAGGTACGTTCATAAGTGTCTTTGTATGTATATGTATTAGTTACGCTCACAAATTTCGACCAATTTTGTACACTTAATCAGTTCGAACAAGAAAAATCACTGTGGGCATAAGAAACGACTGTAACTTCTAGATGCGGAAGTGGGTTCTGATACAAATTTTAACACGCAAAAATGGCCAATTTTTGTGTCTAAAAAATACTTATCGGGGTCAACGAGATTGATACTGTTTTCTCGATGTAGTTTGTGTATAAAATTTTCGCATGGGAGGGAAGCACCCTTAGGAGTTGGGTGAGGGGTGTTACATATATATAACGCAGAAACAATTAAGATTAGTGTCAAACCGGGGGTTATGGACGTGTCTGAGTTTGATTCGGACATTCAACATGCCGGTTAACTTTTAGTTAAACCCCTCGGAGGGGAGTGGAAGGGGTTAAACAAAGTTCCGCGTTCAATCTTAATAACTGGAAGAAAATAGTACCAAATTTTGTGTAAATGTTATTTAAGATTCAGGAACAAATACTGGATGGGTAAAACACCTTTAGCTCCTATACTGGTGGCGGTGAAGGGTGGAATTTTAAAACCAAACTAAATTGGCAATTATTAGCGTCATATGAAAAGTATTCAGAGTCCCAGATTTTTATTGTATAATTCTAGAAGCTCTCAGTGCTTAATTTCAACCCCCTAATGATAATGAAGGGGAGCACCCATAGCGGTGGGTGCGAAAATCACTTTATAAAAAATAATGAAAAACGACCGACTAGGGTGGACTGGGGTTATAGAAGGCGCTGAGTTTCATTCTGACATTCAACATGAAGGTTAAAGGTTACTTCATCCCCTATGTGCTGGGTTGGGTCAGGTAGAAGTGAAAGGCCGTTACATAATTATACAACTAAACTGTTGTTTTGTACGACACTATGTTTAATTCTGACATTCAAATTGCCGGTTAAGTTTTAGTTAAATCTCTCAGAGGGGAGCGGAAGGGGGTTAAACAAAATTGTAGTTCAGCCTCTAGGAATGGAAGTGATCTTGGATGAAAACTTCCGCATACTATCTTCAGACACGTGACGGAATTTGTACCTAACTGGTTAGTTACGATCTATGAACAAACACGGGCTGGGTAAAACATTCCTAGTATAATGTTGGGGGACGCAAGCATTTTAGGATACCGGAAGTAATTTTGTTACTGGTATTATTTTACACTCTTGAAATGAACCGAAAGTTATTTTGATTCTGTTAAGACACCTGGAATTGTTTGCTTTTCGTAAGTGTACAGGATTTTAGAATTATTTTAAGTTTCTAATCTCATTTAAGGTGCCAGTAGATTTCTTGACTCAATTAAGCTGCAGTGAGTCATACCGGTTATGGTGACAATAGCATTCCGTCTGAATATGTAAGGCCATGAAATGATACATGTTTCAAAAAACTGACGCTCCCACGATGCTGGTTAAATAACGTGTTCACTAAGAGATAAGTGTCGAGTCTAATATTTTTCTGAGATAAATAAATACCATGGCAACGCATAAAAGTTTTATTTCTAAAAATATTCGTAATACAGGAAGAGCCAGGACAAATATGTAAGGAAAAATAATAATATTTTAACACAGTATATAAATTAATCCTACTCAGAACAATTTATTGTAAGTAAATATTCTTGATAATATATATATATATATATATATATATATATATGACGACATTTGACTCGTTCGTACTATGAAATAGAAAATACAAAAATAATATTTTATACGTAATTATATAATAAACTAGAAGGGAATAATTAATTATGCAAATGTAAAAAACATAAATCCGTTGAGTGAACACAAACTTGTATGTATTTTATACCTGTGAAAAATATCTTCCCCCAGCGAAGCCAACAACTTGATGAGATTTCGAGATTGAACGGTATTACGGATGGGAAGGTTCTGATATTTTATTAATACAGAGTTGAGTAAATATTTGTATAATACAGTAGTTTTTATGTCATTACGACAATCTGTATAGAAATATACAATTTTGAATATATCAAAACATTGAATTTGAACGAAATGTTACAAATTCATAACTTATTAAAACTATTCGACTTTTCACTCTGAAAATGCAATTTGTTAGTTATTTTTAAAGATTTTTATTGTTGAAACGAGTTTAATGCCGTTCAATTATTTCTGATAACTGCATGCAGAATCACACGTTTATTTTGAAATTAAGAAACTTTGCTGTAACACCATTCGGGATACTTTCCAGTTTATATGAAAGTCTAACAGCATAAAATTGTTTTAATTAAGATTATTAGAAAAGTGTTTTAGTATACATAACAGTTCATGTTTTATTAAAAGTTTATGTTTTTCTATCATTTATAAACAGGGCTGTTTAATAAACTTTCATCAAATATATAAATATTTCAGAGTATTTTTATAACATGAATACTAACCCTAACTAAATATAACTTTAATTACGAACACAATTTGTTGCATCACTTTTTATTGTTTGATATTTTTACTCGCTCAATTATCAGTTGGAAAAACAATAATTGCAGTATTTTATAATATATGCCGTAATCCTATCGGATATTTTCTATAAAGCTTGAGCTGAGGAAGACATTTTACTGGTAATGGTATTTACTTACACAAACAATACTATAGACACAATGTCACACAGTATTTGTGCAATTTATGTATTATGTTAACAAAGGATTCTTATTTTTCAATTAAAGTTCGTAAATTAATACAATCGAAATTACTACGGTCGCCAGAGATATATTAAAATATTTTACGTTCTTAGTTGGCCACCTTACGAATATGATTCAATGAACAGAGGATAAAACAAATTTGAAATTTGATATATTTTCCAATTAAGTTGTAAATTCTAAAATTTAAATATGAGCTCAAATATTTTTTTTGTTGAAGAATTTAGTATTGAACAAAAATTGTATTACATTCTATTAGAAATTTCAATGATACATTGAAATAATTAACTTTAATTGTAAGGAAACAACGCCGAGAAATAAGAGATTAAAAGAACATAAATAAAATAATTATTAGTTTTTAGTTTTAATTAGCAAATTTGAAAAAACTATAGTTAAAATATATTAGTTTAGATATGTTCTTTATGTAATTCGTATAAATATTAAATGACAACGATACAACGAAAAATTATACACTGTTCATATTTTGAGTAAAAGATAGTTACATACTTTCCAACATATATATTTTAATCAGTGAATTACTACTTTATAGCATCGAGCAAACCATGACACGTATGCATACATATAAATTTATAACATAAACAAAAAATTAACGTCTGTAGAAAATAATGATATAATGAAAATAATACAGAAAAAATTGAATAAGAAACAATTAAAATAAGTAAATTTTAAAGCTGCCGGACGTTTCGACGGGGATTGGCGTTTTTTTCTATCGGCGAACAACTTAAGACTGTAGTTGAACAACAAACTAATTTTTAATTTGTTGTTCACCTACAGTCTTATCTAATTTTCAGTTTGTTGTTCAACTACAGTCTTAACTAATTTTTTGTTTGTTGTTCAACTACAGTCTTAACTAATTTTTTGTTTGTTGTTCAACTACAGTCTTAAGTTATTCGCCGATAGAAAAAGACGCCAATTCGCGTCAAAATGTCCGGCAGATTTAAATTTTACTTATTTCAAGTGTTTATTTTTAAAATTTGTCTGCTATAAAGTTCGTTTCAATACCATTAAATTAATGTGTATCTAATGAAGATTTTACTGTGAATGTAATGAATACATAGTTCTTTAGTTCCGTCCAAGGTTACAGTTTGTGTGGAACCGTAACCTTTCGACCACTCTTCGCCATCGTTTTCATGTGACTGATATCAAGATTATGTCGCAATCTTCCGGGAGCCACAGTGGGTTAAGATTTCCCACTACTCTTTCACCATACCGTAAGTTGTGATAGGCATTGTACGATTCTCATCCTGATTATGTAATTTGACTATTTCACCAAACTCTATTTCGGTGTACTCTCGTTCTGCCGAAAAAATGTTTCCCCTATAATCATCATCAATGGCCTATTTGATATGTTGTTTTTAGTAAAATTCCCTGTTGAATGGTGCCGCAATTGTTTAATAGATTCCGCTAGTTTTTAATGTCAAGATTTGCGAAGTTTAGAAGATTCTGTACTGTAGATTCGGGGAAATATTTGGAAGGTGTATATTGTGATTTAAAACATATAATAATTGAATTTGGATATGTCTAAATATATTTTAAAATTATACCAAATTATAAGTTAGGGAAATATTTTCCATGAGAAGGAACTCTTTAGACTGGGTAATAACTTAATAGCTAGTAAGTACCTGATACTGTTAAAGCTTTTTATGTCGGAACTCCTTGGTGCTGCTTTGATGCTGGATCGAACTGACTTAAGTCAGTTGAGATCTAGCAAATGGCTTCACAAACTTGTAGCAGGGACAGGGATTCTTAACATTGTTCTTTCCTCTAAATTATTAAACTATTGATCTACCTGGTCCTGTGTGAATAAATGACACCCTCTGAATAATCCCTGAGAAGTACTCACTTTCCTAAACAACCCTACTTAGATTTATCTACCCAAGTCCGGTGTAGAATCTTATTAATTTCAAATTGTGTGCATTAAAATTGCCTCGCATGTCCATTACTTTATATTTGTAAGGATGAGCACACCTTCACCCACCATCAACCAACCACAATGTCGAATAAGCACCCGGATTTTATTATACAAAATGTATGCATTAATCTAGTGAATATTTTGCAAATGATCAAAAATATTTCGTACATAAATTGACACCACAATATCGTTACCAGATTATATTGGATTAAACTAACCTTAATATAGACTTAACAATAAGAAGTTTCGTGATTATCAAAGTCCAAACGAAAGAAGCAACTAACCTTTTGTATTGAAATTATTCTCAATACATTTCTTTTATACAGGGTGAATGATAAAAGTGATTTGTTTTAAAATCGTCAGACCTTGTAAGCGCTGGTCTTCGGTCACAACGATCATTTGACGGGAATGTTACGCTCATTCTGCGTGAGTAAATTTTAAAAAAAAATGGCGAATCATGAAGTGTTATTTGACGTCACAAGAATCTTTTTTATTCCGGTTTTTTAAATAAACATAAGATTTAATATTAACTGGAATTAAACCGAAATGAACCGAATTTAAGCCGTTTTCTTGTGTAATGCGTGTTGGAGCTTTTTGCAAATTTAATATATGTAACGAAGCTTATTTGCAGTTAAAAGGACACGTGAATAAACAAAGTTGTGTGCATTATGCTCAGTAAAATCCTAAATTACGGAAAGCCTCTACAATATCAGTAAGCCATTTGAGTCTGGGGGATTATTGGCCCTGATTTCTTCGAAATAAAACGAGTTGGGGCTGTAACCTGAAGCTTAAGCCGGCACCAAACAGTCTTACTTAATTTTTTCTTCCTGAAACTGATTGATTTTTGATTTTAAAGATAAAAGCAAGACAGTGACAACAAGATAGTCAGCTGAAAACTCATTTCGGGCAACCTTAAAAGTCAGTTTTACATTACTAAAGCTGACGCGAGAGTAAAACCTAAAGAGAATATACCACAATAAGTTTCTACTATTCTTCTATAATTGCATCAGAGATTTTTCAAATATTTGAAGTCAACGGTGCTTGCAATAGGATGGCGCACATAGGGAAAACATTATTTTAATTAATGAATTTCTTTTACTTTAATAATATATGAAAAAATATTAGTTTTCTTTATATAATTAGTTCAAAACCTATTATATCGCCACACACCACTTGAATAACAAAATATTAGAGTAAAGTCGATTGTACTGAGGAACGCATGTTTAAATTGATATATTTAACGTGAATGTAGATTTTCCATTGTATATAGAGAAAATTAACTGTTACATGACAAAAATTCAAAAGAGTTTTAAAAATCGAGACCGATCAGCTGAGTGGATTGTGAGAGGCTGATGACTGCTACTGGCTTAGCGGAACAGTTGGGACTGCCACTACTAATAGCGAAAGCCCACCTGAACCCCGATGAAAAGGAACTCATTTTTGTAGTATTTTTTTATATATTTACAAAATTGTACTTCATTTTTAGAGTAACAGTCTACATGAGGGTAATACACGTGGTAGTAACTCCACTTTAATAGGAAGGTATTTGAAAAGGGGGGATGCGGAAGGAAAGAGGAAGGTAGCCAAGGGTTAACTAGAGCTCGCGGCCTAGGGTTTAAGGATCCTACCCGGCATTCACCTAAAAGTGATGCTGAACAAATCCTACAAAACCTGCTTCAGATAGGTAAGGCACTTGGTCCCACGTCCTTCGGATGGAAGGGTTTGCATTGGGGACGCAGCATTCACTTCTCCGTGGCTCGACCAGTTTCGGAGGCAGCTGGCCGACTGTTCCGATGGGAACAGAATACAACTCTTACTGTGTGCCCAAGGTCTGCGACACCGGGACATACACTTCTCTAAACAGGACGCTTTTCCTCGGCTTTGAACTGCAACATCACGGTAAATTAAAAATTAAATAAAGTATCATAAGTGCGGGGAATTTCATTATGAAATACCTCAAAATTCAAATATGCTTCGTTGAGATATTCAGGCTGCTTTCATGTTCAGATTCTTAAATTATTATGCTAATATGTTTCTCATAATAAGTGTTCGAATAAGTTTTTTCTCAAGTCACACGTAAAATGTAAAATAGAACATTTTAGTGGAACTGGACGTTACATAAAGGTGACAATACGGGAGAGCTATTTCCGATGGAGTTCTGAATATTTGCTGTGTTCTCGGGAGCAAATTGTTTGCGGTAAAGTCAGGTCAGCAGTTCTGTTGAATAGTAGTCATTAGGCTCGGAACAGGATGTACATAAAATCGAACATTGCTGATAGTCCTAAAATTACGATAACCTAAAACGCTGTTCCAAATTTACAGTTTTCGAAACTTAAATTAAACCTAAAGGCAATGGACAAATATTTGTCACATTGCTACTTAAAAGAGGAATAACTTAAAGCTTAATTATCTTGATTTAATCGCAATTATACACTTCGGATCGTCCTTTCTTAATTTATTTATTGTGCATTAAACCTGAATTGGCGCTTCAACACAATCTGAAAATTTTAAATGAAATACCGCGATTTCTCTGTTTGCAAACGCCTTACATTAACAATATTTTTCAATGGAATCTGACAGTATCTTAGAAGAGTTTATGGATGTCACAATGATGGAATTAGAGTGACAGTTTCTTACAAATTATTAATCTGGAAAGTTAAGAATAAGTGTATTTTAACTGAACTTTGAAAGAAACCATAAGATGGGAACAGAAACACTAAATTTAAAAATAATCATAATTTAGTGTCCCTCCATACCAAACTTTTTTCGTAGTTGATTATACTTGGGCCTGTAAAATATAAATACATTTTAATAAGAGTACACGAAGTGTACTGCCGTTATTAATTTATTTCCATGTAATTCCTATCTAAGTAAAATCTCGTAATGAAGAGAACTGAGTTTAAAACGATAGAATAAACGCGTGTAACTTCACATCTGCCAGCATTCATTTAATTTCTAGAGCAAACTCAAGCCTTTTCACCTTCAGAATTTAATGGAAAACAAATTGAATTTAAGTATCAGGATGGATAAATATCGACTTGATCAGGAATCGAACCAGAGACAGGCGGAAGTTCTACCAACTAAGTTACCATTATCGAGTACATATTCGGTGCGAAATTCCCATCGAGACGAACAAGTTTATCCACTTTTTCTTTTATATTTTTTTCGTGATATTTGTATATCCCCCTTCCAAGGAAACTATTAGCTTGAAAAATCATCAAATCGGAATTATAGACGTTTAAGGATGATTCTCCTGTTCTTTTATGAAGATGACCCGAGGGAGTCTCGCCACTTTACAGCTGCAGTAAACTGCTCGTTTACACTCACCAGTAGCCGGAATCCACCCGTATATTACATACTTCCTCCATTTATAGCCCCTTTGACTTCATGTCCGTCATAACTGTGCATACATACTTCTGAGCAGAGCTGTAGCATTCTCATTCTACTTAGAAAGATTGCTTTGAATCATGGTCAACATATTTGGTATTAGGCACTACATTTAAACAAACTGTTTTTATATTTTTTATATTAACGTATCGAGTGATATATATATAATGAAACATAGTTCGCGGTAACGGAGTAGTAATTCTATTTGAAAACAATTTAATATCATATTAATAAAGTTTGAATACTTCCGTTTCCACGCAAGAAATTGTTTAATATATGCATGACATTATAATTATAGTACTTTGGAATTAAGCAGAATTTCCAATGCAATAATAAGATAATTAAAGACATTTATCATAATCATAATTATTACGTAATTTTCATCCTTCTTCACCACAAAAATAAGTATAATAGCAAATTTATTGTTAAAACAGTGGAACATAACAAATTTGACGATCAATTGTAAATTATTTATTAAGGAAACCATTTCCAGCTTTGCTTCATATAAAATCATTAAGAAAATTTGAGACCCAGAATACTAAACAGTAAATACTATTTATTAACAAAGGGTTGGGACAACGTATGTGCAAGTAAAACTTAATTAATTTAACGCTTTTTATAGATTTCCCCAATTTTCTAATTAAAGCTAAGCGTTTAAGAGAAGCGTAAAGAAATTGAAATTTCATATCTAAATTTATTTGGCCAAGTGTTTTCATTTGGAAGCCATACGCACAGACTCAACACTAGGACGAGTCAACGGCGAAGGCGAGTGGCGCAAATTGATGGAGGGAAGGCAGCGAGGAATAAACGCATACACAATTATGTAATATGGTTAAACTGTAGTCGCTTACTGAATGTGATTAGCAGCGTACGGGGAATAGCGCCAGCGAAGAAGTACACTAAACTGGGACGTCAAGATGTGTGACGCGCACTATAGAAACTCAGCATTGTGTAATTTTTAAGAGAAGATTTCTGAGTTTGTTTAATGCTGCGTTGTGAGAAAATCCGAAGTTATTTTGGAATGTAATTCAAAGTGAAATATTTTTGTTTTATTTATTGCAACTATTAGTTACTGGCGACCAGCGGATTTTTGTTAGTTAAATTCAGCGTAATAATTAGGTTACATAAGTAATTCTGTGGCTAAGATTTGTAATCGTTCGTAGGTAATGAAAGCACGTATTGAAACCCTGCTGTCATCTCTCTTTTATGTATCTTTGTCACTCAGCGGCTAGTGACGTAACGAGAGTGTTTTGTTTTGTATTCACGTCACATGTCAAGCTGATGGAGTACCAGCTAAAAAGTTAATCCGCAATGCATATATAAAATATATTTTTAAAAAATACAAAACATAAATGTGTGGTTTAGTCAAGTTACTTTGAGAGAACTGTGGTTTAAATATCATTCAAGTAATCTTGATTTAGATTTACTCATGTTTCCTCACGATACTGTGAACAAAGAAGCTTGAAAATAATCCAAGTTATTCGACTTTGTGACTTCTTATACGAAAATAAAAGTGTGGTAAGTTTACAAATAAAGATGAAGTGGTTTATTATCCAAAAACTTCATAGAACCCAGGTTAATGCGCTTGCACCACGTATATTCTGTATCCTGTGTGAAACACCCACTGAAACAATTAATATTATGAAAACAAAGTTCCGCTTTGGACCGTCTATAAGAAAAATTAATTTTGTAACTATAGAAAACCTCAGGTTTGGAGACAAATTTGTAATAAATAACCGTATGAATACAACAAAAATCAAACATTTACTGAACTAATACAGTTTATTATGGATCTAAATATTATTTACAATATGATTCGTACGAAATATCAACAGAATAAAAAACAAAAGTTATTCATGTAGATTATTACATTTTAAAAATACTAACAAAAATCTAATCAAATGAATTCATAATCCCAGGTTATTTCCACGGGCTTGGCTGTTTCGGGCAGTTGCAAAATTGCAGTACAATCCCGACGCATTACGCAATTACTTTGGAAAATGAACTGTTGGTAGCGTAGAGAGACTGGAATGAAAAGTCTCCAAATTCTGGCGGCCGTGGCTCGTAGGATCCCATGACGAAGTTTCGCTTCCGTCGTCCTACCATTGCAATAAATTTCCGTCAATAACACTCTTTATTTCAGTCTATGATTTTTTATAACTTCTACCTATCACTTTCAATTGTATAACTTTTTATATAACTTTCTGCCTCCGTACCATTCTTTCCTATCACTTCGATCTATGTCGTATAATTTTCACTTCCGTCGTATCATTTTTAGTACCATATAACTTTCTTACTGTCACTCTGCAGCTCTTGAATCACTTTCTAAAAAATCTCAGATGCATCGAAGTCAATTCTCACAGGACCTCTGTTCCAAATAAAAACTTATATGAAGTATTCCGCGCATTTTTCCCCTAACGTACATATTTTTGATACTCTGACCTTGAAACTTTTTCATTTCATTACTACGTCATGTTTTATAACCTTCGACTTTCTTTTCCAGACTCACGACATACCTGAAAGTAGGACAGCTAGCATTCCCACGAACAAAATTTTAAGTGTTCTCAGAATCAGATGTTTGCAACAAGCGGTCGTCAGGCAATAACGAATTCTTGAAACGAGAATTTAATGTCTGTATAAAATATAATAATTAGACGAAATAGTCAAATAAAGACAAAATTAAGTGATAATATAAATACCACACAACGTTTCTGGGATCATTCTCTCTTTCGTCAGCTGATTGGAAAATACACTAGAGCCAGGAGCGACACAACCTCATAATTACAGTTGACAAACTCCGAAACGAAGTAAAACGCAAAAATAATGCGAAAGCATAAGGATTAGCGTAACAATAATAGATCGTAGATATTGTTGAGTTTTATAGTATCCGTTTGTACGTTAATTGCTGTGACGTTGAGTGTTCTATATGAAACAGCCAATTACACACAAAAAGTTTTGACGCAACGCGACGTGACAAAAGGTTTACAATTTTGTCAACTAGCCTGTGCAGTTGTGTCGCTCAAGGCTCTTGTGTTTTTTAGTTTTCTTAGACCCTGAAGAAAGGAACCAGGCTTCCAGAAACGTTGTGTGGTATTTATATTATCACTGTGAGTGTTTGTCTATCATTCTTACTATTAATTTTCAAAATAGACGTAAACTTTTCATTTTAATATGAAGCATTTCAGATAAAATATTACATCATCACTTAGTTTTTGTCTGCATTTGGCTATTTCACCTAATTAATAACGAATTACACTGTTACGCATGAAACACGTGTTTGATTTTTACAAATGTTCACATTTGACAGTATTGCATTAAAGGCTAACAAAATAAAAATTTTCAAACTTGAGTAACTTTTCAAAATGTATTTTTCACCTTTCATTGGTGATGGGAAACTTTTCAAGAATGAATGTTATCAAGCCAAAGTAGAGAACATGGTTGTCCGATAGGGATCTGTGTATCGCAAACTAATGCCGAATTGAATGAATTATCAAGAAAAACATACAACAGCAATAGTAACGTTAATTCTAATGTTCAATATACAATAATTTAATTTTTGTTTGAAGTATTATATCATTAATATGCTAGTCGAATAGCAGTCTAAAGAGAAGAAGTATTCGTTTTGACCGATTAGTTCTAATAATTAAAATCAGTAAAAAAAAAATTAAGTCACATGAAAATATCTGACTTAATTCTTTCTTTGTGAAGGCAGTAAAAATGAAATTAATAAAATCAGTAAACATTTCAAAGAATTTTATTGTTTTCGGATTCCCGGAAGTTTACTCTTCTTGGTTTAAAACCAATGAAATGGTAAGCAAATATATTGTAGCCGGTATCCTTTGGGTAGGTTTTTTTACTCACTTGGGATGTAATATGTAGCGATACTGCTTTGAATTCGCCGATTCGTCCAGATCTCTCAAACTTCTACAATAATAGGGCGCCAGATAATTTCTTATTTAGCTAAGTAAAAAACTATCTAAACTTAAAAAAACTCCATAACTATTCTTTGAGACATTACTTTACATATATCTTAGAGCGTGGTTTACACATGTACGATATGTACCTAAAAAGTACCGTTTCTGTACTACACACTTTTTAAGCTCTCCGTGTCTCGGATGGAGCGAGCACGTGTTTCGAGAGCTACCGCCTCAGCAGCGAACCGCTCCCTGCGGGAGCCGAAGCACAGACTGAATTTACAAACACAAACAATACTACTAGCGCGCGGGCCCCGATTGATGAATGTTGCCACCAAAGAAAAACTTAACAATATACAACTTATTAAACAACATATCCAAATCTATCAACGTACACACCCGTTTTTGTAATATATATATAAATACGTATATATATATATATATATATATATATATATATATATTAGGGCAACAGGCTACATGAGGGTAATCCACGTTGGGCAACTCCCATTTAATAGCATGGGAAGGGATCTGAAAGGCGGGATGCGGAAGGGTAGAGGAAGGTAGCCAAGGGTTAACTAGGGCCCCCGGGCTATATTTTAAGAGAATAGCCCTCGCAGACAATCCGTCCGCACACACACACACACACACACACACACACACATATATATATATATATATATATATATATATATATATATATATATAGGGCAACAGGCTACATGAGGGTGATCCACATTGGGCAACTCCCCTGTAATAGCATAGGAAGGGATTTGAAAGGGGGGATGCGGAAGGGTAGAGTAATGTAGCCAAGGGTTACTAGGGCCCCCGGGCTATGGTTTAAGGATCCTACCTGGCATTCGCCTATAGAAATTCAGGGAAAACCCTAGAAAAACCTGCATCAGGTAGGTCGGGCATTGGGTACTTGTCCCACGCCCTTCCGATAGCGGGAGAGGAGTTTGCTGTGGGGACGCAGCATTCCCTTCTCCGTGCCTCGACCAGTTTAGGAGGCAGCTGGCCGACTATTCCCCAATGGGAATTGAGGACAACTCTTTTTTTAGGGCAATAGGCTACATGAGGGTGATCCACATTGGGCAACTCCCCTTTAATAGCATAGGAAGGGATACTATATATATATATATATATATATATATATTGGAGTGCCAAATAATGTGTTTATCCCCTTTTTATTAAATAAGCAAAGGGAAGTAGTCAAAATTAAACCAATATTTTAAAAAGAGATAACAAAGACTATTTATTTGACAAATTAGATTTTGTTGAATTTACATTTTATATTTTTAAGTAAATGGCATAGCTTTTTTGAGTCTATTTTTCAGAGCCCCTTATAGGTCCTCTAATAAAGACAGTGATTTGCAATTTTCACCAAACTACAAAAGAAAAATATTATTTCAAATTTACAATAACAAAATTTTATACTAATAAAAAAAACTATAGAAATCTGTAAAAGTTGTAGAAATCTGGCGGTAAACGATATGTTTTGTTTTTACATACCATTTATTTATAGCTGATCTTGTTTGTGCACACGTGATTAATTAATTTTTTTGTAGAACACTAATTTCACTGACATTCCATAGCACTGATTTTATTCCAACACTTTGGGTGCTTTTCTACTTTGCTGTCACGCTCAGTCTGCTGTGGAAAATCTTTAATAGAAAAACTGGTGATATCCAGCCCATACTTAGCTGAATTCAGCCATCACAGACTCTAGCTCGGACTGCCATGGTCAGCTCCTCCATAACACACTGACTGTCTCTCACACACCATATTGCCTTGCCTCCCAAACACACACTCTGCTCTCTGAATATCTGAGTGACTATACCTCCGCTACAGTTCTGAGTGTCTTATATACCTTTTCGACAATACATCGTAGTAACTATTATAGTCTCTGAATTCTCGCGCCAAACAATGTTGCTTTTTACAATGCTTTGGCCTCAAAGTTTCGCTGCCAATAATTAAAGAAACAATTTATTATAAAGCATTTCATTTGTAATCTCTACAATATATTAAGAAAACTATTTACTATGACTGGAAAGTTCAGACGAGAACTTCTATTGAAACAAATAGAAATATACTAAACGTACATTAATCATATTTATAAAATGTATATTTGCTTTCGTTAGAGTTATTTAATTTCTAGTTTGTATTAAACAATTCTTTTATTAATATTTTACTAATCAGAGCCTCTGCTCGTGTAATGAGATTCCTGCGAATATGCGAGGGTTATTGATGCTTCGCCGTGGGAAATAGTTGAGTGCACAGGCCCACTGGAACTTTAATATCCATGGGTAGCGACGCACCTGTTAAAGTTGGAGCCTCACAACTCCGACAGTCTCAGGAAACAAACCATACGCTAACATTCGGAACAAACTTGGAAAGTATCTCGGGTACTTCTCTAAATCATACTTGACTTACTAGATGGTTATATATGAAAGCATAACCAAAATGTAGCTTTAAATAATAGTTAATGTAAAATGTAAAAAAAGAAATTAATTCATTAACTGAAACGCCAAAATTATTTCAATCCAATTCTACTCCAGCATCATGTATCATAGCATTGTACAAATTAAGTAGAAATTAAAGGTTAATGAACTCCGAAAAAATACTTAAATTCCAATATTTAGAAGACAATGACGAAATAAATAATTAAAGAAAACTAGTTTTTCCAGTATGAAAATAAAAACTAATTTTGAATATATATATATATATATATATATATATATATATGTATATGTATATATTGTAATGCCAATTAATTAGGTCATTAATTGTTTGGACATAAAATTTGAATTGTTTATAGCGGCCTGATCGAACAAAGCAACAATGAAAAGCAAGCTCAGCCGCTTTTGTTGAAAAGTCAAAATGGCGTTTTGCGCGCATGAAAGTCGAGCAGTTTACGTCTATAGCCAGCCAGGAAAGGAAGTCAGTTTTTTACGTCTACAGCCAGCTAGGATAGGGTTGGTGATGAAAGATTGCTGTTGACGGATGAAGTTTTTCTGGTGAGCAGCAAAGAGCGGAATAGTAAAGCTGACAGTTTAAGTCTACAGCAAGGAGCTAAAGTTAATTCGCTCCGAAAGAATTATCAGTTAAATCAAATCTTCAAGGAGCTACGTTGCAAGTCCAAATCAGTAAAAGACTAATTTATTACGAATCATAGGATTCCTGTAAGGCAAGCAGACATCAGATAGCTGACATTCAAGAGGATCAAACGAGTTCCTGATTTTGACTTCAATAGTGTAAAATAGTGTAAAATCTGTGAGTCGATTTAGAATCAGTGTATAATTTTGCAATAGTGTACTTCCGAAACCAAAAAGAATGCTGGTACCAGCTGGACAGTATGTAAGTAACAAAACCAAAACTAATTATTAATTGTAAACGCTAATTAAAGGATAATGTCAGATTTATTTCTATTTTAATTGTCAATCAGAGTTAATTTCTTTATTTTTTCATTTCTTTCATTCTATCGACATATTGTTTAGGTAAATTGTAAACTGTTTTGTTAATAATATTTCAAATCAATTTGTTGTGTTAATTATCAAACCCAGTACAGGCCCTGAGAGAAACATCTCAAATTTGTGTTTGTAATTATATTTATTGCCACAAAATAAAATAAAAATACGTTGTTTGTTAATTTTTGATTATTATTTCATTTAAATAAAAGCCTTCCATTTCATTATTAAATAAATGGCGCTTCAACGTGAGGCAAATTCTTTAAATTAATTAAAACTTCTATTATTGTTTATTACAATATATATATTAATGTGTGCCTGTGTTTGCTATGCGTTCCTATATATATATATCATTCATTCGATTGCAATGAAACTTTGTGCTCATCCCCGCGAAGGTTTCTGTTGGTGTTTCGAAGCGTTAGGTAACTCCCAAGCGGTGAACGAGGGTGAATGTATAAACACGCTAAAATGGCCGATATTAGCGTCGTGTAATTACTTTTCGGGATCGACGTGATTAAAAGTTTCTCTCTAGGTGTTTTTAGTGAATAACTTCAACCCCTCACAGCATAGGAATGCAGCACCACTAGTGTAGGAGGGGTGATACATTAAAATATCACGAAACAAGTGACATTGGTGTATATATGTAAGTTAAGTTGCAATTCAGTCCTAGTTGCCGGGTGTGGGGAGGAAGTAGATGAAAGACCATTAAATTAAATGAGGAAACAACAGAGATTGGTGTTAAATCTGAGGTTATGGAAAGTCACTGAGTTTAATTCTGATTTCCCCATACTTGTTGAGATGCAGTTCAACCCCTAAGAGTGGAGGTGGAAGGGGGCGAAACAAATTTCCGCGTACAGCCTTAAACGCGTATAGAAATTTCGACCAAACTTTATAAAAATGTTACTTACGATCCAGGAAGAAACACTGTGGGGTTGTGACAAATCTGTCACCTACAGTGGTGGATGGGGTGACATTTATAAAAATTGTATTAGCTTTTTCGGGGTCGCTGTATTAGATGGTGTCATGATAGAAGTTTTAAGTGTCTAATTTCAAAAAGGAAAGGGCGGGAAGCACCCGTACTGGTGGAGGTGGAATGAGTTTACATAACAAGTAAAGGTGTCAAACATCGAAGACTTTCCCGGTGTAATTGTTGTATAAAAGTTCTCTGTTTTCACTCGGGTGCCAACCGCGATTAAACCGCGACGTTTCGACGACCACAAGCACTTCACTTAGAAGATGACAACACGTCTCGCGGTCGTCGACACGTCGCGGTTTAATCGCGGTTGGCACCCGAGTGAAAACCGAGAACTTTTTATATTGTAATGGTGTCGATTTCTGAGTTGTTGGGCTCGCCATTTTCTCATTAAACACGGTGGTTAAGGAACTTTTATGTTCCTCGATGTGGACGTTTTTGACAAAAGGTTATCTTTGACCCATTTATGTTGACAGATGTTTTTTGATTTTCTTAGGGTACTATCTATATTTTAGGTCTCTTTTTAGTTAAACGCCGTATTTGTTTACTCATTTAAAGTACCAGTAGTATTTTTAGACTTTATTAAGTTAGAGAGTATTTTTTACGGTTTTAATTCGGCGTGATTTTTAGGCATTCTCATTTTATGTAGGAGGAAATTATTGAAGTTGTCAATGTTCCGGCAGTTATCCATGTTTATTTGAAATTAACTGCCGAGGGGTTAGGGAACGTAAATGGATAAATGTTCCAAACAATGACGCTATCGATGCAGGTTAAATGAAATGTTTACCAATAGGTGACTGTCGAATCAATTCCTTCTCCGGGTCAATTTAAATAAATACCCGGTAAACGCAGAGTACTCAGCTGTGCCAAATAATTTTACAATCATAGAGGAAACAATTTTAATATAATATATAATTTCTAATGTAGACTAGTTTGATTAAAAATTTACTTATTAAAATTAAGCACACCTATGTTCTCTTCGTTAGTTCATTTTATGAATTTGCTATTAACGATTATTTGTTTTAATGAATAATCAAGGTCAGAATGTTTTATAAATAAGTCTTCTAATTTCCTGCTATTGTGCTGACTGATAATTGATACATATTTGTCCATAAGGACACCTGGATGCGAAATGGTTGGAGTTTAATTGTCAAGTTATTAATAAGACAAATCCTTACAGAAAAGTCTTCTTTATTCTCGAAAACACTGAATATTAAATCGCAGTGTATGTAGTTTCTACAATACAAGGTTGTTAGATTTCCTGCCACTATTATTTCGGAATTTTCCCTTCAAAATTTACGACTGGCAGAGATATTAATCTATCCCACTTCCCTGTTTTATGTTTTTCCTCTCCAGACTCTTGGATTTCTTCAGCGGGCCTGGCCAAATGCCAGATACAAGCACAGTAACTAAACAGAGAAAAGTCCATTCTTTCCTTTGTATTCAGGGCGTTCTTTAATCAGAACTAAATTTCATGTTCACAGTTATAATTTGACCTATTGAAAATTCCATCAAAGCCCATCAAGTCTTGGATAATCATATATT
The DNA here is from genome assembly GCA_037074705.1 of Zhengitettix transpicula. Classification (NCBI taxonomy): domain Eukaryota; kingdom Metazoa; phylum Arthropoda; class Insecta; order Orthoptera; family Tetrigidae; genus Zhengitettix; species Zhengitettix transpicula. The sequence goes on along the minus strand of CM073590.1, from coordinate 11,997,238 downwards.
AATTTGAAAATTATGATCGAATTATTGCTGCAGTCATTTTATTTTAATCATAAAATATATCTTAAATAAAACCGAAGTAATAAAATTGTTGTAAAGCAACATGCTTCTACATTTTATTTTCATTCTCTCCATAAATGATTATCAATGACCAAGTTGTGTCTGCATCAAAAAAATTCTTGTACATTATCTCAGTATATATCAGATACGTACTCAGACATAAATATAAGTTACAGATGTATGTTTTATACTTAATGCAACAGTCGATCCTTCTACAATTTAAAACGTTTCTCAATTTAAAATAACGCAGATTATTAAATTTTATATTCTATTGGAAAAGGATTATTCATACCGGATCCCTCAAATTATCCATAATTAAGTTTCATCTTTACAAAACAGAATACATGTGATTAGACAAATTAATGATAATTGATTTCGTGTAATGAGGCTGTTAACTGGGTGAATTTATGCGCCGCGAAAGATAGAAATTCGGTTTTATAATGTATTTTATTCACTTCGTTAAAGATATATGGAAGGATTAAAAGCTTGCTAAGTTTCTGTGAGTGTTTAATTGCGCCAGATTGTTGCGTCAGTAAGTTAAGGAATTTGCAGCAGTACACGTACGAGGGCTGAACAATAAACCATAAACTTCATGGTCTATGATTGTTTTTTCCTGTATTTGAATTTTTGGGTGAAAATATATCTAAATTTTCGTCAACCTCGTGGTTTTCTGGATCAATGAAACTGCATGGTCCAGGGAGCTCTATAAGGTAGTCAAGAAAATTATTATTTCTTGAAATGCCGTCGAGTGAAGTCATGTCCAACGATGACAAATATGCAAGCTTCAGTGATTGAACATCAGATTAAATATTAATCCGGATTCAATTTAATTATAAATTAATGAACAATATTCTATTAACAAAAAATCAAAAAGTTAACACAAAGTTTCGTACTCAATCTACGTATTCATCAGGTATAAAACGGTTACAACAGGCATTGGAGGTAGATAGTTGAATGGAAACTCTAAGAAAAATTTATTTATACAACTTTAATATAAGGCTAATACATAATGAACAATTTTAGCAATGGACGGAAATTATTTACTCCATTGCGCACTTTATGAAGACCTCGATTGAGAACGATACGTTTTGTTCATGAATTGTTTCTGACTAATTTGGATTTTACAATGTACGAATTATTTATTTCCAGTGGCATGAAGGAAAATTTTATCAACTTAATCATGCAGATAGACAACGTTTCACTGGCATAGTGCTACAGGACAAGTTTAAAATTTGGAAAACGGCGGATAAATGATGGCCACTAAAAAGTACAAAAGTAAAACAAGATTAAAATGAAAACTTTACGGATGATTGAAAACTAAAAGTAAGAAAGATAGCCAAATGCAGACAAAATAAGTGATAAACTAGATACCACACACCGTTTTTTCTGCTAATGAAGAAAGGAACAAGATTTCCAGACACGTTATGTGGTATTTATATTATCTTTTTTTTGTCTGTATTTGTTATCTTTCTTATTATTAAACAAGATTTACAACGTAGATACCACACAACGTTTTTTCTGCTAATGAAGAAAGGAACAAGATTTCCAGAAACGTTATGCGGTATTTATATTATCTTTTTTTGTCTGTATTTGTTATTTCTGATGATTGAAAACTAAAAGTAAGAAAGATAGCCAAATGCAGACAAAATAAGTGATAAACTAGATACCACACACCGTTTTTTCTGCTAATGAAGAAAGGAACAAGATTTCCAGACACGTTATGTGGTATTTATATTATCTTTTTTTTGTCTGTATTTGTTATCTTTCTTATTATTAAACAAGATTTACAACGTAGATACCACACAACGTTTTTTCTGCTAATGAAGAAAGGAACAAGATTTCCAGAAACGTTATGTGGTATTTATATTATCTTTTTTTGTCTGTATTTGTTATCTTTCTTATTATTAAACCAAGATTTACAACGTATATATTTCTGCAAATAATTAGTCTGTAATTACCAAAAATGCTTCGCCTGTAATTTCAGAATGATGTAGAATTTTCCATTTTGCGTAGTTTCTGGCGTTAAGATAATGAATGGATGTAGGTTAAGAGAATTATACCAAACCCAATAAATACGCAAGCTTGAAAGGTTTCACGAGGCAGTTCTCTTACTGGCGAGGTTTCGTAGACAAGAAGGTCAAAAGGATTTATTAATGTGTAGAATCTTTTATTTAATTTACATTTGTTGCCTTTTAGACTCGTAAATCTAATTTAAATTTTGTCACAATTACTAGTGCTACAGATTCTTAACGTATCCAGATATAAATGAAACGAAATTCATGTTTCGGATTTAGCAACTAAATTAGAATGCACATTAAAAGCAATATCTGTAATTACTACCAAAACTACAGCACATTTTGTCAGTGACGCACTAATTACTCGTGTGAATGTTAATTTGTAGGTTCTAAGAACTATTCAGTTTTCTATACATGTTAAAGTGATAATATCCTTGAATATAGTAAATAAATCATTACTTAGATTTCATGTGCGGAATAAATGTTCAGAGTAACCAATTTTCTTTAATATATGATAAATATGGACATGAGAGAGAGATAGAGAGAAACGCAGGCTTACCTTAAATTGTGAGCTGGTGCCGCCGAATTGGATAGTCAAATTTTCATAAACCGGATCCCCCTTCCTCAGGACAGACAGGGGCAATCAATTGTCTGTCCGTATAAAGGGGCCTTACGCCTCTGAAAATTTGACATTCTCCTTCTTATCGAACGCGGCGACACCAGTTCTCAGTCTAACGTAGTGGTTGCCAAACGTTTTTGTCTCGTAGAACACTCAACTTTTTATGTTTTGGGTAGACCCCGTCAATCTAATATTGAACTGTTACAAATTCCTCGACTTTAAATGTGTTTTTGACACTGATAATCAGTTTGATAGCTTTAATAATAGAGTGAAAACGTTAAAAAAAGTGATGTCATTAATTCAAAGTAGACAAAATGAAAATCTAGTAACATTATAATATAAATTAACAACACACAAAACAATTTTTTTTATGGGAAGGAATGTTCTTGATATTTTAAAGGAAAATTTTCATTAATTGACTTCAATTAAGTTAGGTTTAACATTAAATCACCTCGATCGGTGATTTCCAATCTGTTTCTTTCTACTGTAATAAGATAGACAAGCGCGCTGAAGTATGAAAAGCTATCAAAAACTTTCTCGCGATAGTCCATAATTACTGATATCACTTTCTGAACTGTACCGTAACTTCTACGTTGGTGCTTATTTCAATCAATTCTTCTTGTAATATGGCATCCGTTTCTTCAATGTCGATAATTCACTGTGGTATATCCCTAGTCAAAATATCCTCATACCTAATTTTAGAGTCTGTGTGAAGCATATTTAAATGTTGAACGTAGGCTGGAAGCTTAATTAGCCTAATTCTGGCAAAAAAAATCCTGAAATTATTTACTTTGCTTTTATAAAATTCATATTGTCACGTTGTAACTGTAACCTTATCCCAGTACAATTCCTCTCAATATCACAATCCACTGTTCAGGTTTTTACAAGTTTCAAGTGTTGCGACACAAAGTGAATAGCCTACTTACACCATTTTATTAAATATAATAATTAATATGTATTTGAGTGTAGTAAATAAAATAATTTTTTGTAAATAAAATTGGAAACTTAATCTTACTTGTTTTAATCAACAAAATTAATGTAACACGAACAAAAGTCAAAATTTCTAAAAGTTAAAAATTTCATTTACTACACATGTTCAGAGATCTCTTGAGTTGAACATTTTACTGACAAAAATTTATTTATAAAAGTGGTCAAACTAAGTGTAAGCTTCGAACCAGAATTAAATAACATTTTGCAAATTTAAAACAACCTTTAAATCAATAATCTGTTTTTAAAAACATGGATACATGAATAAGCACAGGATTTATTGGAATAATATAAAGCACAGTACATACGTACTATATCTAGTAATGTGAATTATTTCATTTATGGAAAGCCAAAAGCTCTATCACGACCCGAATACAAGAGATCCATTTTCGTGAACCCCCACTTACATCTCTCTAACTCCCAAATTTTGTTTACGCAAACATGGAAATGGATCATAGGGGTCGAGAGATAACACTTTGGGAATCACTGGCCTAAGGTAAGCATGCGACACTCTACTCCTCTTTTACGCATATATAAATGATTTTGACAATATCATATCATCCTTAGTTACTTATATATATATGGTAACACAAGAGTAACAGGCTATTTGAGGGTAATCCACGTAGTGGCAACTCGCATTTAATAGCATAGAAAGGGATGCGGAAGGGTAGAGGAAGGTAGCCAAGGCTACTATGGCCTCCGGGCTATGGTTTAAGGATCTTAGCCGGCATTCGTGATGCAGGACACGCAATAGTAAATCTCCATCAGGTGGGTCAAGAATTTGGTACTTTTCCACGCCCTTCCAATGGTGAGAGAGGGGTTTGCTGTGGGAACGCATCAGTCCCTTCTCCGTGCGTCGACCAGTTTAAGAGGCACCTGACCGACTGCAATGGGAACGGGGAACAACTAATCGACTATAATAACGCTTATGTAAATGCAAGTTCATATTAAGTTTAACGAGTCAAACGAAGTCCATGAAATATATTATATCCAGCGTGAGAAGTGAAAATAGTAGTTACAACCCAGAGAAATCGTGTGAATACAAAATTGTGAAGAAAGTGTAGAGATAAAAAAAAGTAGAGTAAGGTGTAAACAAGTAGTCAGTTTTTAAACCATCCAGAAGTGCCACACCTGCGGAAATGGTGAAACCCAAACAGCTGTTTTACGGTTAGAGGACCGCGACTATAGGAAAGCAGACAATATAAACTTTTTCAATAACTAAATTCAATATACACACCACTGAAGATTATTCTTCCCGCGAGGATTCTCTGAAATTAAGAACTCTTGCTAATTTGTTTGTGTATTTAAATATTATAATTACTTGTGTTTCATACTTGGAATCCACTTTCTTAAAATAAAATCCCTCATGAAACAAATTATTAATTAATGGCGCCCAACAATGTTCAAGCACAAAAGAATTAAAAGCAATCTCAATAATTTGTCAGAAATTGTTTCCAATTTTGGGGCTTCTTAATAAGAACCTGTTGCATGTATATTGTTACATAGTGTCACAAATGTCTCCTTAACTTGGAACTTAGTATAAACCGATATATATATATATATATAGATTGTAGGAATAGTTAATTAGGCTATTAAATTGATTAGGGATAATTTGAAATGTTTTGATAAATGAATTGTAGCGGTATATTGAGCGACCAAAGTGACAATAGCGCTGAGCTCTGTTTCTTTGTTGAAGAGTCGAAATGGCGATTGCGCGCGCAAAAGTAAAGTTAATTTGTAGTATAGGTCAGCCACGAAAGGATAGACAACCAAATCTGTATACGGTCTACGGTCAGCCACGAGAGGAGAGACATTAAAACAAATCTTCACCGAGATACAATGCAGCTCGATCCAAATCAACAAATAAAAGAGTAAAAGTCTAAAATCTGCAAATCGTGAGTTCCAGTAAGCAAGCAGATAGTTGAACAGAGAGATTTGCTAACAGCTAGCCAACCGTGAAGCAAAGGTTGCTCCATTATAATAATTGAACAATTTTGCATTGAGGGAAACCGACATCCGAAAGCTGACCAAGGAGAGGATCATTCGAAGTTCCTGAGAACTGAGTACGGGCATTTCGACAGCGTATGTGTATAATCTGTGAGGAAATTAGAATCAGTGTGATAAAATTTGCAGTTAAGTGTAGTGTTGAAGCTACAAAAGAATGCTGGTATCAGTCAGACATTATGTGAGTAACCAAAACTTTGATAAGAATATTTGTAAACGATAACTAAAAGGGTAAAGTCATATTTCGTTCATCTTTCATTTCGTTCAAGTTGAATCTCTTTACATTTAGCTTTCTTTCATTTTATCGACATATTGTTTTTAGGTAAATTTTAAACTGAATTGTTAATCAGTTTATTAAATCACTTTTCTGTTAATTATCAAACCCAGTGAAGATCCTGAGAGAAGAGATCTTAATTTGATTGTAATAATTTTAATTTTGTAAGCACAAATGAATAAATAATAAATTATTTTGTTTGTTAATTTTTCATAATCTTTTAATTTAATTAACCTTTTCATTTTGATTATTACAATATACATAATATATATATATATATATATAATCCAATGAAACGTATTCATGCTTAGATGTTTTAAACTTTGATTATAATTGTATTAGAGGCATACATCTACTTGGCTCAGTTAAAGAATGACAAATATTTTTTAGTTTGCTTATCCAAGTAATGTCAATTCTGCAACCTTCATATTTAACTTGTCCAGCAAATTTTCTTTAACAAGTTGACTGTCGATGACGCTTTAAAGCAGGGATGGGAAATATTTTTATTTTGTACGGGGCCAAAACTAAAAAAAATTGATAGTTATAGAATTTATTTAAAAGAGAGAAAGTGCTGTATGTAAGTATACATCGTGTTAGTATTACATATAATAAAATAATAGTGTTACAACTCTAACTAATGAGAATCTTGGGATTGCCATTCTTTAGCAAGAAGTTGAGTATTTGGTGAAAGTGATGCCGTTAATACGCGTAAGGATCTTTCCAAAGTAGTATTGATAGTCATTGATCTGTTTTTTGCTTTCGTTAAATTCATTTTTGAAAAAAAATTCTCACGTAAGTACTGCCAAAGACGGACATCATTTTACACATTAAATTAATTCGATTTGGAGATTTATCTTTGGAAACGTAAAAATCTTGCAGAGATACCTCACGAAATTGGCTGGAAGTGCGAGTAATCACGTTATGTATACACGGAATATTTACAAATATCTGCAAACTATTTTTTCAATATTTTTCTTAGTTTTTTTAATGTTCACACATCTCTGAAATACACTTGCCACTGCCAACGACGCTTAAAAGCGTCAACAAATGAAACAAAACAATTGATGCGGTTAGTGTTCTTTGGCCTTATAGACTTGAATACAAACCCTAAAATAAAATAAAAATTTATAAAAAAAAGTATTGTGGCACTCATGGAAATTTTGTAATACGTCAGTTGGCAAAGAACGTGATAAATGTTATGCAGGACATATACATTTTAAACTATAAACTTATTAAATAATAATTGTCAATATATATTTTGTACTAGCTGCGTGACTGACGTTGCCGTGTACTTATTTATATAAACCCGAAAAGGTTTAATTCTATATTATTCTTTAGTTTCTAGTTCCGTACATACTTTCACCCGATAATTAAACAGCTATAAAATATGTGGAATTTTATTGCATCAAACCCAACAAACATACCTCCGAATTTCTTTACGAATAGAATACTTAAATATATACTCCTTGGTATTACAGGATATAATACATTACCAAAGATTAAATTTATGAAATTGTGAGTTAGATTCATAATGTAAACAAATGGTCGCCGTTTTGGAGTCACTAAACCGAAAATTTACTTACATTTTCCGCAAGGTTCGTCAAGTATTTTGCATTGTTTTTTATTATCATTCTATGGAGTATTTATGGATAAAATTGTATTTTTTATTCAATGAAAATATTACTGCTTTATTTCATTACAGAAATATGAAATATTTCCTTCGTTCGTCGCGTGGTAACGTCTCTCTCTCTCGCGTGACGTTATGGTATATTAGAGCGAAGAAATTTAACACAAAATGATCACAATTTTCAATTATAATTGTTTTCACTTTATACTAGGGGTTTGTTACCCCCACAGTACCATTTCTCGTGTTTTGAAGAATATGTGTACCAATTTTTGTTGCAATATGTCCACGCGTTTAAATCTGTAAAGAAATTAACGTAAATACATACATACATACATACAAATATACATCCTTTTTTATTTGATTTTGTATACATATTCCTTGCAATCCGTTGAAACTTTGGCTATATATCTTCAGCCTGGGGATAGTTTAGACAAAGACCACAGCAGATGATCGTATCGTTTATATATATATATATATATATATATATGTATATGTATATTATATTAAATCGTTCCAGAATATTTTCTGATTTTTATCTGTTATACGGGACATTAATTTCTTGTGTTTTTGTCTTACAGACCTAAATTTTATTTCTATTATAATATTTTCATCATTCGTAAAAAAAATTTACATTACACCAAACGAAATAGTTTTTTAAAAAAATATAAATGTGTTTGGATGGGACTGAATAATTTTCGACATTAAAATTTATATTGTTTTTATGTTCAGTGATACGTATTTGTACACCTAAAGATGTCCCAAAATTTAGGAACAAAACGTTGTGTTTCATAATGTTTTAAATTGGTCTCAATAAATCCCTGAGTAATTGGCTGATGTTATTTCATAACTTAAAAAAGTCAGATAAATATAATTATTCTACAATAATTATGCCGTATATCGAATCTTAACTCCTGAAATTTACAGACAAACTTGCTGAATTACAATATTCAGATGTACTCGCTATCAGTCAAAATAAGAATACGAATGTGCTGAACGAAAATACATTAAAAAACATTATAAATTCACTAGATCGAAATCTAAAAGTATTAGTAATACCTTTCAAAAGTAATTGAGCATTTAGACCAAATGTTAAAAAATTTTAATGCATCAATTTACAAGGAAATGTTCGTTTGGCATTTAACCTGAAAAATTTAGAACAGAAGGCATAGATTACAAGGTTTTTCTTTCATAATTTTAGGTGAATACTTGTAGTGTGCCCCAAAGTTTCCAAGTCGAAGTACTTTGCTGAAGAAAATAATTGCTTGCGTTTAAAAACATTTAGGAAAATCCGTAACTCCGTAATAATTTTTTGTTTTGGATATTCAGGGAAGCAGAAGTGAAATGTGAAATTGTAGAATGGAAAGCAAAAGATGGAAACAGGTTTACTAAAGTAAAAGGAAAACGAGCATAAGGTAGAAAAACTCCGTTTTAAACAGTGAAAAACGTTAAGAAATGATAAATATAACTACGATATTTGAATCAAGCAATTCTATGCAGATTAAGATTTACGGATATTATTTACTCATCCTTAGCCATAAATTCACTCATATTTTTACAAATTCATCATCTTTCACTTTAACTTTTCACACAACATTCAAAATAAATCCAGTGGGAGCTGTTCTCAGCTATCGCAGGCGGAACCTTTATGGAGAGAAGGAGGAGGTTATCTTCGGGTTTGCTTTCCTCTCTATCTGGTTTTTAGAGTAAGGTTTCCTCAACCCGAAGCACCACGGTCAGCTTTTAGGGGCGTATGTTCTGGGGTCGCAGACCTTGCGAATACGATAAGAGTTGTACTCTACTCCGATTGGAAAAGTCGTCCAACTGCCTCCTAAACTGGTGGAGTCACGGAAAGGGGAATGCTGTGTCTTCACAGAAGCCCTTCTCCCGCCATCGGAAGGGCGTTTGGCAAGTACCCAGAATCCGATCTACCTCATGCAGGTTTTCTAGGAACTAAACAACATTTTTAGGCGAATGCCGGGTAGGATCCTTAATCAGTAGCCCGGGGGCTACTTTCCGTATCCTCCCTTTCAAATCCCTTTCTATGCTATTAAAGAGGAGTTGCCATTACGTGGATTCCCCTCATGTAGCCTGTTCCTCAAAAGAATGATGACGTCCTGAACAATCTGATACACTTAATTCCCCCGAATTCAATTTGTTTTGTCCCAAGGTTTATATGAGAATATAATTGTTTTACATTCTGAAATTTCGTATTAATAGCTTGTTCAAGTCTATGATAATTCTGAGTTTCACTTTATAAGAGAACATGACATACATCATTTGTAACAGGATAATCGTTATTTTCTCTGAGATTCTCTATGATAGTTATTTACATGAAAATAGAATTAAGACCTAACGCTTTATTATTCGTCATTTTGTTGTAGAATGAATTCAGCTACCGTCTAGAACAAAGGATCTTAACTTTTTTATTTTTCTGACATTTTTTGACAGTAATTTAATGGCCAAACACCTTTTCTCTGAATATATTTAACATTATTAACTAGAATTAAGTGGTGATAATTTGTAGTGACATAAATGAAAAAAATAATTTAATGTACATGTAATATATGCGCCTTCTGCATAAAATTTTGCAAGAGAACTCTGAACTGAAGTTTGCGAGATAACGTGGCACGTGGACATCAGGACGATTTATGTTTCAAGATATGTTGATGAAAATTGAGTTAAAGTATCCAAAGTCTGTTTAAGTAGACCAGAATAAAATCATAATTCACCGAGATCTGAATTGAAATCAAATCAGTATTCTGCCCAGTAACCAACAAGCTCATATTCCTCATGTCATTATCACAGATCGATTCACTTTATGTTGTGAAGAAGTCTGAAATAGTCAATGAAATATTTTTAACTGTTTCTACGGGATGCAGGATTTACTTTCAAAATGATTCAGATTTATTAATTATTCTTTTAATATCAAAACCTTCAGAATATACAAATTTAAAATACCCTGAAAAATAAGCTGAAATTTTTTCCCTGATGACATAATTTTACAAACTTTTTTTCATACATCGTAAATACTAATGTAAGTTTTTCGTAACAAAAATTACGTTAGTGAATTCAACGTTCGCTCCATATGTAGAAGTGATCAAACTTTTATTCTGGAACATATTTTATCCTAGTCTTCATTATTTCAATATCGTGAACTGGCCTTACAACGTCTCTGTCCTTGATATTCCGGAAACCAAAAACGACAAAGGTTTAGGTTTCATTCCTTACAATCCACCTGACAGGAAGTTTCGTACAGGATTTCAACTGCGGAAGCGGTCTTGTTGATAATTAATCCATGATTAATTTTTTTCAAACCGGTTCTATCAACAGTTCCACTCAATGACGTTGGTATGCATCAAATATTCCCTCTCTACCTGCGAAGGAAAATGTGGGTCATCTTATCGTCAAAGACGCACATTTTGCCTGATAATCGATATATTGTAACATATCAACGGATGTGTCCGTTTATAAATGTGTATTTTGTATATTGCTAAGTACTTTTCACATTGATAAGTTCATTTTTGGCGGCTATAATTCAAACAATCGGGGTTGGCGCGCGATTGTAATTGTTGGGTGCCTTTAAAAGTCATTCCTGTATTTCGGTTCCTCAGCGAGACGCGTAGATCTCCAAAACACGCGGTCTCTCGGTACGTGGCCCGGAGATCATAAAAAGCGTGCCATACAAAAACTATACTTAATGCCATGTGCTGTAGGTAAAATCTACGCCTGAGTAATTTAAATATTTCATGTCTAGAGAAATCAATTATTAAAATCAACAAACTTTGGTTATTTGTCCTATAAAATAACTCCCATAAATAACACTCAAGAATCGACGAATCTTAGGATTCGTGCACGTATGCTAGACTAGAAACTTATTTCTTATCACGGAATAAAGAGTCGGCGTAGATTACTACATTTGTCGCCACATTGTGGGATGTAAATGAGCTTCTTTCTTTACAATATTTTATTTTTATATTCAGAATGTTATATTATTAATGCCTATTAAAATTCGTCTACGTTATAAGTTCAAGATGTCCCTGCATCCAGGTACGCACTCAGAATATACAAGAGCTTTAACATGATTTAATGAAATGAAGTCAAAATCACTCTAATACGAACTAATGTAACAGAAATAAACCCAGTTCATCTTTTCTGTACACCTTTTATTATTACATCGATTTTTTTCAATTTTTGGGGACGGTCAAAATTAAAGGCATAACAAGATTTCATTCGGACGCAGAAACTATATCAAAATACTTACAGAGAGCAGTCAGGAGAAAATGACACAATGAGACGCAGATCAATAGTGCCATCAACAGGAAAGCAGCCAGCCAACACAATGAAGCCGAGAACAATCTCTTGGGGATGTTCATGGCACTTCTTGCACGACGTACAGTAGTCCAAAAATATGATATCATGGTCCACATTAAAAAAATAAGTTTTATAATTCTCATTTCGAATTAGTAACCCTTCAGCAGTCGCGTTATTGGTTCTGACGTTGGTAGTCGCATGGGGAAGCGTAGGATCCAAAGTCACTTTTATTAAAATATCTCAAACAATTGTCGTACTTTATTACATTAAGTATTCATATTTATCATTATTAATCCACTAAAAACTGTTTTTATACTACTGTCGCATTTAAAACCCCATTGCGGATCTTTATCTTGAAATATTTCATGCAATAGTGTCTATTTAAATCCTTGTTCATTATTTAATATATCTTGTTGTAATTTAAATATCCCTCAATTTTTTAAACAGAAGAACGTTTTATATAAATCAGTCACAGAGATGGCCAATAATTAAAATATTTTCGTGGTCCTGGGACGCTGAAAGCTCTTGTGCGATTTTTATGATGAAATAAATGTTAATTTTTATTTGAAATTATTTGAGAACATTAAAACTTGACCTTCTCTGTGTCTTAGGTTAAGGTATTTTCACAAACGACCTGAATAACCCAATAGCTACATACATATTACCGCGCAAAACGTCTGATATTTTAAAAAAAAAATTGTAAATGTTGTGGCCATTAGTTTTACAATTCGAAAGGTCTCTGGGAACGTTTCTGTGGCCTAATAAACCACACAATTTTTCACCTCTTTTCAGTATTTCGCTAATAACAAAATCATGAAGCATTATATTGAAAGTAATGTTCACTTATAAATTATAGAGCATAAAATTTAGCATCCAGTATTCGAACAAAATTGTAGAAATAGTTCGTCAAATTTACACCACGCAACGTCATTTTCCAAAAGAATGCCTTTTTATCGTGCTGATGTTTCCTAAATGGTCGGCAGTTTTTAATTTTTTTAAAAATTTGCCATAGAATAAAGGTTTTAGAGAATTTATTCTTTCCAACGCATGGTCTGGTTTTAGAAATACATTGAGAATTGCCCATTTTTTCTCGCTGTATGCCGTCGGACCGGTTACACTAATATTATGTCGCTGAGGATGGGAGTGACGATTACCTACGAGACTGTGAAACTTATCCTTTGCAAACCATATTAAAATATTTAAGAGTGTTGTTTTTCTAAGAGGAAGAAAGAGTCCAGTTTCAAAGAGTATCTATATACTTTTGCAAGGAAGAAAGAATAGTAATCGGAACTGCGGACTTGAGTCCGAGCAGATTTGCTATTCTATTAGGTAATCGTCACTCCCGTCCTCACCGCCATTATATTAATGCAACTGGACCGGCGGTATACAGCTAGGAAATTGAGTGTATTTTCGGCAAATTTCAACATATTTTTAAAAACAGATAATGCGTTGGAAAAATAATTAAATTATCTAAAACTGTTTGTGTGACAAAATAGGTACTACCGTCCATTTTGGAGATATCAGCACTAAAAATGTTACAAAACGCATTATTTTGAAAAATGACGTAAATTGTCGTAAATTTAACGAAAGATTTCTACCACTTCGTTCGACAGAATTCCGTAATCGAATACATCATTCGATGAAGACTTTTAAGATCAATAATTTATTCCTGAACATTAATTTCAACGGATTGCTTCATTCTTTTGTTACACGCGAAAAACTGAAAAGAGGTGCACAATTTCGTAAATTTTAGGTGTCAGAAACTTTCCCCGAGGCCTTTCGAATAGGAAACCTTTGTTTGAACTGATGACCACTACATATACATTTTAGAAAAAAAATATCCGACCTTTTGCGGAGGCCTTTTTTTGGACGTAGCTACTGTGTTACATTCCCCCCTTCGCAAAACAGTACATTATTTCTCATAAGCGCAGAACTTTTTATTAGATTTTTCGACGAGACAGGTGAACGCTGGGAAAATAGATTGGTTAAACCCGGTTACTAGGTTAAGTCCGCCCACTTATTTCCTCAAAGATGGCTCAGCACTGAGGATACAGAACGTATTTTACGAAACAAAGACGATATTAGTGTAGAATAAAATATATGCATTTGACTGCAATTTTAAAATTATTAAGAGAGGACCTCCGAATATAATGTGAAATATGTATGGATTAACTCATAAAAATTAAACCTGAGAGAAGCGACCAATATGCGCAACTGACCGTCGGAAGAAGCGAGGGAAGATAACTTCCAGGTTGCGGATGGCACCCTCTCTTTCCAGTTACTCGAAAGAAAAAACTGATTACAAACTGCATCTCGAGATGTTTGAGGAAAGTATACATAACAGCATAGCACTGTAGGTCAAGCTTAATTACCACGATGATACCAGGGCACAGGTGCAAATGTATAGTGATAGAGACGCATCGCCGGGATAAAGCTCTTGCGTTGACGATGCATACTCGTTATTTAATGAGGTGGTAAAGTTATAGTAAGATTTATAGACTACAAAAAATGGAAACAATGTTATACTACAACATTCTTACACGGAAAAACCCAGTACTTGTTCCCTTTAGGGAAATCTGGAAAAAATAATTTAGACTACATAATATTTAGAAATGAAACCAACGAAACCTACACAAAAACAGGACCAAAAGAATATATATATATATATATATATATATTCTCCACACATACATAAAATATAATTGAAGAAAATTGCGAATGTCAGAGGGTGGGTTAATATGAATTCATTTCATATGCTTGCACTAGACTAATCACAAGAACGTCTTTTTGTACAATTGACTCTCGACCATTCGACTCGTGACTATTGGGCACCCGATCTATTTGGCATCATTTAACAAATAATTCTCGGTTATAAAAGAAAAGGATTACTTTGTCGGGACGCTCCAAGTAGGCATCTGGTTTTGTGTGCAAAAAAGTAGGTGAGAAACTTCTATTTGGTCTTCACTTTGTCAATTATGTATCGAATGCCAACATGTGGGGAATACTTTAGTAAACGGTTGTTTGGTGACATTCGTTGCTTTTTTAAAATTAAAAATTAGTTGTTGTTGCCCGGGTATTTATTTATCTCAATCTTATATTAGACCATAAAGCTAATTAATTCGATACTAGGCAAATATTTTACAATAAACTCCTTTTCACCCTCTGTATACCGGATTTGGCTGAACACGTGAATTAACCTGCATCGAAAAGTCACTGGCTCATCACTAGGACACCAAAAAATGAACAATTTCGTCACCCCTCTAGTCTGTATACCTACATGAGCTGGACTTCGCCGGCATTGGACAATGTCAGCTGAATGAGTTGGAAATTCTCTGACGCCCAGAACAGTAGTTTCGAAAAACCTTCTACCGTTTCTTCGTAATTTTTCTGTTACCACCTTCATCCATTGAAACTATGTCCAGGGTGACACTTAATGCCGGCGATCCATAAATATACTTCTCAGACATTTTATTTTAATGGACCAAAGTATTTATTTGCTATCAATAACTAAACAAAGTAAACATATATTCTCTCTATATATGTTATTTATATTCAAATGTATAATATGTTTAATAATTATAACATTATTGATTACGTTTATAATAATTACAGGTGATAGTTAAAATTGAGTATGATCGAAATCATATATATGTAATAAATGAGGGCTATGAAACAGGTGTTATTGTTTAATTATTCATTTATTAGATAATAATATGGATCTCTTCAATATCACTTTTAAATGTTACTCCCTTTCACTCCCACCCCAGTGTTGTTTTCTCGGATTTTGAGTCCAAAGTGTGCTAAGTTTGGTTGAAATCGTTACATACATTGAAGACTGTACGTATACCACACATACATACATTTATACATTGATGTATTACCAAATTGTTGATAAATGAAAAAGTTAGACATGATAAAATTTGTTTTAACAATTAATGCTCAGTATTTTATTTTGAAAAATAATGAAATATATATATAATATAAATATAGGGCATTGAGACAAATAATAATTTTTATTAACAAATATTCATTTTGGGTCCTCTTCCGGTTGAACACTTTTTATAATTTTTAAAAAAATTCATGCATAAAATTTAGATGAATGGAAGGCAAGGAAGCAGAATCTTGCCTTAAAATTTTGAGCATGAATTATATACAAAATTGTTAATAACTGCCCAAACTGAAGACATCCAACCGTCATAAAATTGAATTTGTCAGTAAAAATTATAATTTTATGACTCAAGGCTACATATTTCTTTATTTATATTTATATTTTTACTCTTCCTATCAGTATACTAAATTATTAAATGCGCACTGGACTGTACATAAATATTTGTAACCTGCTGGTTAGACAATATAAATAAGAGCTTGTTTTTTTATAATAATGGTGTTTTTAATTGTAGCCATAGGGAGTATTCGAAGCCCTGTCCCGGACTGCCCTTCTGCCATTGAACGACGGATAGTCGAGAGTCTGCATTGAGTGGAAAAGCATTGTGACTGACCATGGCGCAGTCGTGCCGCGGCGTGTTGGTGGGCGCCGCGGCGCTGAGGAAGAGCACGGGCGACGCCACGAGCAGCGAAGTGACGGCGAGCGTGGCGGCGGACAACGCGGCGCGGCGCACGGGCCTGGAGCGCCGTAGCCAGCCGCACGGCAAGCAGCACACCCACGTGCCCCCGACGCCCCCAGCGAGGTTCGCGTCCGCCACCGCCACCGACGCCTGCGCCTGCCTCTCCTCGGGAGCGTCCTCGGCCGCCGCCATCGATCACAGCACTGCGCGGCACGACGAGACTCCGTCGCGACGCACGCGCAGAAGCGCCACGCGAGGAGGGGGCGAGCGTCGTTCCCCTCAAATAAAACTCTCACAGTTTCTTCTATCGTAAATTGCTTGCGATGGAACTCTACAACAACTTTCACTCCAATTTCATCCCTAGGGACGTTCCTCTTTGAGTTAGTTGGAGATTTTAGTACTTCATGAACCCACAACACATTTCTGTCGCACGCAACGCAGTTGTGTTAATTGCTGTCGATTTGTTCCAATTAAAAAATATCAGTGATTACATTTCTTAATTTATTCACTCAGAAAATTATTAGGATGGCGCCCCCAGTGTCACATATTTTGGAGCGATGATAAATTAAATTATACTGTAAAAGTGTGATACTACGAGAATTTTAAAAACAGTAAGCGCCAAACCAATAATTTTGGTTTAAAGAGGCTACTTGACGTTGTATGCTACTTGGCACGCTGGTTCATTCTTTAAACGAAAATGTTTCTGGGTGTTGCGATTCTTAAAGGTGTAATGGTTAGAATAGAACCTCACAGGACAGAAATTTATGTATTGTAATTCGTGACAGTTATGAGAAATACCAGTTGTCGGCTCTAAATTTAAATATTACTCGAATAAATTTTATTTTTACTTTTCTCAGATCAGTAATGCAACCTTCTGTTAGAAAGGGCCAAGTGCTAATTTAAAAATTTAGTGCGGGCCGCATAAGAGAAAGATAGTGAGATTAGAACAGTAATAGCTGATACAAAAAAATAATATCTTTATTAACAAAATGAACAAATCGATAATCCAATAAAAAACACAAGTAAATATGGAAATAATTTCAAATTGAAACAAAAGATAATCACTATAGGAAAAATTATTAAATATCTTTGAATGAGGAGATTTGAATTGTTTCTATAATTTATTCAACAACGTCTGTAAATCTGACGACAATGGCGGATCTTGCAGTCGAAACGCTGATGAATAAAACATTGGTCCGATATTTGTATTTGGAACAAATTCACCTCACAAGCCTTTGATCCCTAATTCGCCTATATTTGCAGATATAGACGACACAGCAACACGCACGCAGTTTTACAATCGCACGTCATTTAGCCCCTATCGGCCGACGTTTTTAATATAAGGCAAACATACGTCTGCGAGGGCTATTCTCTCGCAGGCAGTACCTGCGAGGGATGTTCTCTCGCAGGCAGAACCTTGTAGGAGAGACAGGAAAAGGCTGCCTTTGGGGATGCCTTTTCCTCTCTCAGTTTTCGAACTAAGGTTCCCACAAGCCGAAGCACCTCGGCCTGTTTTGAGAGGTGTATGTTCCGGGGTCACAGACCTTTGGCATACGGTAAGAGTTGTTCGCTGTTCCTATTGGAATAGTCAGCCAGCTGCCTCCTAAACTGGTCGAGGCACGGAGAAGGGAATGCTGCGTCCCCACAGAAAACTCCTCTCCCGCTATCGGAAGGGCGTGGGACAAGTACCCAATGCCCGACCTACCTGATGCAGGTTTTTCTAGGGTTTGTCCTGCATTACTTTTAGGCGAATGCAGGGTAGGATCCTTAAACTATAGCCCGGGGGTCCTAGTTAACCCTTGACTACCTTCCTCTGCCCTTCCGCATCCCCCCTTTCAAGTTCCTTCCTATGCTATTAAAGGGGAGTTGCCACCATGTGGATTACCCTCATAAAGCCTGTTACCATAAAAAAAATCATTTTTAATATTATCATTAAGGAAAAATATTCTGGCAAACAGAAGTGAAAATATTTTCATTGAATGCGTGACTATTTGCGGAAATTTTTCAAAAATCGTGTAATATTAATAATACTTGTGGATATCTACATTCTGAAATTTGTTTTTATAGCTATATAAATTATATTTGTAACTGTATTCTCGTCAATTATCTGCCTTCAATAGTATTACGATATAGTCCGCGCATTTACGGACTACTATTGGGGGAAAATGTAGTAATCAGCAACGTCTACTGCTGTTCAGATTATATCATTTTCGATCAAGTTTATTATAAATTGGAGCATGTTTCCGTGTATTCGCATCAATTTTAAAAAATATTTAATTGATAGTGGATAATTATAAAGTACACTTTGTTACTCAAACCACACCCTTGAATCTCATCTTCTCGATAGTGCCTTTAAATACGACAGATTACAAATTCTATAATTTACAGACAGAATGTCAGGTGTTGGTAAAGTGTATGTATGTATTTCTTCCAATCGTTAATTATAACTGCAGTGTAAAATTTTTGAATACTTTTTATACGACAAAATGTTATGTCATGGTGTAAGAATAAATAAATTATTCTTGTTTAAGTAACCCTAGAGCAAACATCATAAATGGGAAGCTACAATGTATCAGAATTTATTTCATTCAACATTGATAAAAATTGTCTTTACAAATAAATGGTATTTATACCTTTTATACTAGAAAATTTTATCCAGGTAAACATATATGTTCCACTCTTGTGTTGCATTTGCTCCCTGTTTACAAGAAAACAGATTTAGATAAAAATTTATAACGCATAAAGGTGCAACAAGAAATAATTCTGCCACCCTGCATAATGAGTCCAAAGGACAATTGTTTCAAACACTATCAGTTTAGGAACGGATTTTTTAAAGCTAAGACTTATTGGTTCCATTTCTCTGCTGAGGAAGTAGTACAAGTCTAGTTGTTATTGATTAAAATTATGATTAGAACGACATATAAATAATACAATAGCTTCTTAGGTCTATACATAAATAGTAAATATGAATTATTGCAAAGGTACATATTTGAAAATTCATTAAATAGAAGCAATTCTATATAAGAGACAAGGTAAAGAATATTTATTTGTATTGTAGAAATTTACTACGCAAGTAGCACTAAATTTCGCAACTAATGCTGCACTGCTTAAATCACACAGGTCTTTGATAAATACAAGGTGTTATACAAATTAAAAATGTCGTCTCTGAAAGAATTTATCAGTCAGCTATTTTCAGCGACTGGAAACCTCGTCCGACAGCACATGAAATAAACAATGGTGTGGTATCAGTGGTGCACGCAAACAATAAATATTTGTATTAATCTAATCTTATAACAAATAAAACTGCCTTTATGTATGTATTAATGTATCTTTCGAATGCATAAAAATCGAACCCCGTAGTGCAAATTACACCAAATTTCGTACACGTGTTTCTCTTGATCAGAAAACAAACTCTGTCGGAGTAAGACGACTCAAAGAAAAAACCATGAGTCTGAAGTGGTCAGGGGATGAAACTTTCAATGCTTAATAACAGTACATATTTATTTCTGATAAATACTTTTCGGAACTAAGAACTTTATTGTATTTCTACAGATGTTGTTCGAGTATAATTTCAAGTCCTTTCGGCATCGGAGCGGAACACCCGTAGGAGTGGGTATGGAGAGACATTCCACAAAAATAACGTGAAAACAAAAAATTTCGAGTAAATACAAGGGTAATTGATGTGGATGAGTCTATTTATGTTTAAACGATATATTATGAGGTGAACATAGTGAAGGCTAGGGTGGAGGGGTATTCAACAAAAATAACATAAATATCCGAGATTGGAGTCGAACCTGGGGTAATGGATAAAGCTCAAATTAATTATTACATTCAATTTGCAGTTAATTCCCCTCGGGTGGGGCTAAACTATTACAATTATACGCAAACTCAACGCTCATCTCCGTGCAAACTATGAAAAGTATTTTTGGGAACTCTACAAATATTACGAAAGTGCATTTTATCCATGAAAAAATAAATTTAGTACTTAGTCCTGTGTATAAGATATTTGTTTCCTTCCACACTGGTAGGACATGTATCAATTACTCTTTGCAATTATATAATACTAGCTGGGTGCCCGGCGTTGCCCGAGATGTCATTTATCTATCATAAGACTCCAATATTGGTTACCTTTTCGCTATTTTTATGTAAAGCTCCTCGAACCCTATCCCTAAATGTGCTCCCCTCCCATGCCGAAGGGGGATGAAGTCATTGACTAAATATATCGGCCGTTTTTACATGTTAGAAGATGACCACCCCCACAAATATGCGATAATGAAAAAGAATGTATTCCACGCAAAAATCGGCCGATTACATTGTCTGAAAATTTATTCCCCCGCCCAACACCTCCCAAACCCGTCGCGTTACCCAGGTTGTCACAATTAGATTCAGCGACATTCATAGTCTCGGAATTGATTCGATTCTCGGTTGTTTTTGCGGGATTTTATTTAACGTACCTCCACCCCACCCCTAAGCTTGCTCCCCTCACAGGGGTTAAATTATACACAAACAGCATCGGTATAAATACTATCAAAGTAATTAACCCCAGGAAATAATTATCGCAAATATCGACCGTTTAACATGTTTGAAATTTTTCACCCCCGACCACTCCCGCTTCGGGGACTTAAACGGTCAAGTTTAATGTCATAATTAAACTCAGTGACAATCCTGATAGTTTCTGGTTTATTTTTATCTAATGCTACTTCCACGCCAACCCTTAAGGGTGCACATTTTCGAGTCCGAAAGGGGTTGAAATTATACACAGAGAACATGTAGGGAAATTTTATTAATCTAATTCTTCCCGAAATATATTTAATTAACGAAAAAACAGCCGGTCAACTCATCCCAACCCTGCCGATACCCGCGCGTTGTCCAGATTGTCATAAATAAATTCAGCAACATCCATTACCTTCGATTTGACTCGAATCTCGGTTGTTTTCCCGTTATATTCAAGGAAATTAATTAAACTCACTGACAATTCCGATAGTTTCTGGTTTCTTTTTATGTAACGCTACTTCACGCCCACCCTTAAGGGTGCACCCTTATGAGTCCGAAAGGGAATGAAATTATACACAGAGAACATGTAGGGAAATTTTATTAATCTAATTCATCCCGAAATATATTTAATCGACGCAAAAAAACAGCCGGTCAACTCATCCCAACCCGCCCGATACCCGCGCGTTGTCCATATTGTCATAAATAAATTCAGAGACATCCATTACCTTCGATTTGACTCGAATCTCGATTGTTTTCCCCTTATTTTCAAGAAAATCCTCTCCAGCCCCACCCCTATCATGCCTACAAACAACATCGTTAGAAATACTATCAACGTCAATGGTCCCGGCATTTATTTATTCCACGCTAATATCGATGATTTAACATGTTAGAAAATTTCCATCCCATCCACTCCCGCCCCTTGGGGCTAAATGGCCTATTTGATGCTATAATTGAACTGGACGACATCCATAACCTTGGATTTGACTCCAATCTCGGTTGTATTCGCGTTATTTTATTGCAGCGTTCCTCCACCCAACACCTAAAAGTGCTCTACTGATAATCCCGACCCGCTTCTGGGGGTGGTAGACGCGTCTCACCCCAACAGTCGGTAGAAACACTATCAATATCTGTGACCCCTAAAAATATTTATCCGACTGAAATATCAGCTGTTTTAGCATGTTTAAATATTTAAACCCCCGTCCACCCCCGCTTCTGGGGGTGGTAGACGCGTCTCATCCCGACAGTGTTGGTTTCCTGGTCGCAAAGAACACGTGTACGAAATTTGGTGAAATTTGATCCACTGGTATGGATTTGTATTCTCCACCCCAAACGCTAGGGGTGCTCTTTCCCCAGGGTGTAGAAGTTTAAAATTATATTCAGATATCATCAGTGGAAACACTATAAATATCTTTGACCCCTAAAAATATTTATCCGACTGAAATATCGACTGTTTTAGCATGTTTAAATATTTCCACCCCGCTTCTGGGGGTGGTAGACGCGTCTCACCCTGACAGTGTTTGTTTCCTGGTCGCAAAGAACACGTGTACGAAATATGGTGAAATATTCTCCAGCGGTGAAGATTTGTATAACGAACATACAAATACACAAACATAAATACATACATACACTAATTTTTATTTATAAGAAGATTAAACGTCGTTATTAATGCAAACAACATCGGTTAAAATAGTAAGAAGAACACCACTCCTAAATCTGCTACTTTCCCGTGGTGGAAAGGGTTGAATTTTTACTCATATCACATCGGTAGAAACACTATCTATCTAGTTTACCCATAAACACATAACATTTTGGCAGTTTTAGAATAATAGACAATTCTTACCTCCAGCCCTAAGCAAGCTCACCACTAATGTCTAAAGGGATTTATATTTTCAACAACATCCGTTCAAATAGTATTCACGTAATTGTCCTCCAAGAAAGCGCAAGAACTGACTATTTATCTTCCCTTCCAACCCCCGCCCTTTCGGGTTAAATGGGCAATTAAAAATATTTATCCGAAGTAAACTCACTGACATCCATAACCTTCGATTTGACTCCAAACTCGGTTGTATTCGCGTTATTTTTCTGTAAACTCCACCCCAAACCCTAAGGGTGCCCTTTTCCCAGGGCGTAGGAGATGAATATTATATTCAGATAACATCGGTAGAAACACAATCAATATCTTTGACCCCGAAAATATTTATCCTAATCTAATACCTCCTGTTTTAGCATGTTTAAGTATTTCAACCCCCGTCCACCCCGCTTCTGGGGTTGGTAGACGTGTCTTACCCCGACAGTGTTGTTTTCTTGGTGGCAAAGAACCCGTAAACTCACTGACATCCATAACCTTCGATTTGACTCCAAACTCGGTTTATTCGCGTTATTTTGCTGTAAAGCAACTCCACCCCAAACCCTAAGGGTGCCCTTTTCCCAGGGCGTAGGAGATGAATATTATATTCAGATAACATCGGTAGAAACACAGTCAATATCTTTGACCCCGAAAATATTTATCCAAATCTAATACCTGCTGTTTTAGCATGTTTCAGTATTTCAACCCCGTCCACCCCCGCTTCTGGGGTTGGTAGATTCGTCTCACCCCGACAGTGTTGTTTTCCTGGTCGCAAAGAACACGTGTACGAAATTTGGTGAAATTTGCTCCAGCGGTGTAGATTTGTATTCTCCACCCCAAACGCTAGGGGTGCTCTTACCCCAGGGTGTACAAGTTGAAAATTATATTCAGATATCATCAGTGGAAACACTATAAATATATTTGACCCCTAAAAAAATTTATCCGTTTGAAATATCGACTGTTTTAGCATGTTTAATTATTTCCACCCCCGTCCACCCCCGCTTCTGGGGGTGGTAGGCGCGTCTCACCCCGACAGTGTTGTTTTCCTGGTCGGAAAGAACACGTGTACGAAATTTAGTGAAATTTGATCCACCGGTATAGATTTGTATTCTCCACCCCAAACCCTAAGGGTGCCCTTTTCCCAGGGTGTAGGGGATGAAAATTATATTCAGAAAACATCGGTAGAAACACTATCAATATCTTGGACCACTAAAAATTATTATCCGACTAAAATATCGGCTGTTTTAGCATGTTTAAATATTTCAACCCCCGTGCACCCCCCCTTCTGGGGGTGGTAGACACGTCTCACCCCGACAGTGTTTGTTTCCTGGTCGTAAATCCGACGCACTGACCGAGAGCGCGGCCTCCTCGTCCCTGACCGACATTTCTTCGGTAGTAGACGAAACCGAACCCTGTCCCCGCCGAACGATATCTCCTCAACATATAGAAGCCCGTTTCGTCTACGCAAATTCGATTTAAAATTTTCAATCTCCTCCCTGCTGTCAATCAAAATTTCAGTATCTAAATTATAAATCTCAATTCAAAATTTTTAAATCTTTATCGGAACATTGGTTATATTCAATTCACTGTTGGTGCTGGTTTCCGAAATAAGCGAGCTGTAAGCAACCGAGTACGTGTTGTTGGTGATTCAGGTAAGGACCAACTCACATCCACTTATGGGACATTGTTCTTAATGTATTCGTTCCAATAATTTATTAAAATAATTTTTAGAACTTTGGTGGTGATCCTGACATAATGGCAACAAAGTAATTCGGTGACGTTCAGTTTGTCGGACAACATGGCGGCAGCTGGTGGCTACAAGGCTCAATGTGTGCAGTTTTCAAGTCATCCGTCGTAAGTTCTGCCTTTCCTGTTGCTCTTTCGAAATATAAGTAAACATGTGCGTGATCTTTAAAATTATTTCCAGACGATTTTGGGTTTAGCTTTTTCAAGTAATGCATGTGAATGTTGTAAATTCTCAAAATCTAAATTAAATGATATTACTTTATGTTCACATGGTTTTATATAATGTGAACTTAATATTGCAGGTCTCTGCACTTCATTAAGACATTTTATTGCATAAACTGGAGTTCTACGGAATTACGGGAATGATTGTACCCTAGTGCTTCCCACTAGCTGATTTGCCGAGATCTACGCTACGTCATCGCGGAGGTGATGACGGACACTCCATGCTGCTGATATTTAATCAGGTGTCCAAGTTCCTCCATGATTTGTCCATAGCGGCCATAACTCGTGTACTTTGATGTCTAAAAAAATCGTGCCGCAAGTCTATTCCCGTAAAATTGATACCACGTCTTGTGTGATTTAATTTTGTATTACCGCACGATTGAAACTGTAGTACTGTAGCCAGATAGACCTTTGTTTGTGGTTTGAATTAATTGTATTCTACGTAAATGTAAGAGTTTACAGTAATTGTGTTTATATTAAATTTGAAAGTAACACAGTTCTGTGTTAATTAGAACCTGATTGAACTTTGCTTGAGGTTTACAGGAGCGCACTTAATGTTAATTAGCGTAACCTTGTATGTGAATATTAATTGTATTCGCATCACTTTACTTAAGTACTATGGACATGTTACATACGTATCAAGGAAGACTGTGAGACAGGTGAATCATCCCGGAGATGTGGAAGGAGCTGCCTTTGGGGATGCCTCTTCCTCACTCTCGTTTCCAGAACTAAGGTTCCCACAAGACGAGGTACGTCTGTTAGTTTTGTACGTTCCCAGTCGCAAAACATGGACATACCGTTAGAGTTGTTCGTTACTCCTACTGGAATAGTCGTCCAGCTGGCTCCTATGTGGTTGAGACACGGTGATGGGAATGCTGCGACCCCACAGCAAACCACTCTCCCACCATCCGATGGTGTAATAAAATTCCGAACTACCTGATGCAGCTTTCTCTGGGGTTTCAACTACATAGAAACTGTATAGAAACGTTCTTTATTTAACAATATTTTCTTGTGATCTGTCATTGAAAGTTGTTGTTTTTTAGTGTGTACTATCTATTTTTCCTTTGGCGCTATTTCTTCACAACACTTGGTTGTATTTATAATTTCCAGAAAATAAAAACTCGTAATTCTTTCATAGAGTTTCACTTAGTTTAAATGATTCACGGCGTTCACACTCTTTGCTTTGTATAGTATAAATGCATATATGAAAGGACAAATATTTAATGTCCGACTTACCTGATGCAGGTTTTTCTAGATCACTTTTAGGCGAATTTCCGGGTAGGTTCCTTAAACCATAACCCGGGATCCCTAGTTAACCCTTGGTTATTTTCCTTAACCCTTCCGCATCCCACCTTTCAAATCCCTTCCTATGCTATTAAAGGGGAGTTGCCACCATGTGGATTACCCTCATGTAGCCTGTTACCCTAAAAATAATAAAAAATAAATTGCTACTCGTTGTACCCGATCCCACGTCCTTAAGGCCCTACTACCGCCTGTTTTGAGCTTGTCTCGGATAAAGACAATATTGATTATATTGTATGTTTTATTTATGTTTAAAATACAGATACAAAATTATAAAATAAGATACATCTCTCTGAGGCCATGCCTCCAATATAATTATATCAACAATCAGTTTATAATATTTTTTAATTAAAGTGCGTACCTGAGTGCCGGCGTTTCCCGGACTATCATAAATAGACTCAGCGACATCAATTATATTGTTTTTTACTGGACTTTTAGGGGTTTTCACGTTATTTTTCTGGAATGACTCTTTATACCCACCTCTACGGGTCCTCCGCTCCTATGCCAAAACGACTTCAAATTAAATTATATGCTTCGAACATCATTTAGAGACGAATTTGATCAAGAAATCACACCCGAATTACATGATCCCTGAAATGGCAGATTCTGAAGATGACAGAAAAATCCGACGGAGAAATATTTTGGGTTAAAACCTTAGCTGTAAGTGTTCACTAACGTTTTTAAATATAAGTTTTAATTATTATTGATACTGAGAGTCTTTGAAGACATTGTTCTGAAATAAATTTTTGTGTGAATATAACGATTAAGTCGAAAGCTCCTGTTCACTGTTAATTGAAAATAAAGTGCATCGTGGGACTGAATATATGGGTTCTCAACTTCTTCCATCATAATAACTTTTCAACTTAATAATTTTCTATATATAGCACAATTACTTCTGAAATTTTTAGTGATTTCGGCCATTACTGTAATCTCAGTACAGCATTAAATATATATAACTACACTGTCCTTTCTTGAGAGATCCGCAAGCACTATAGAGCTTACTTTTTTAATCGGGATAATTCTTTGTTAATTTATTTGGTGCAAATATAGTAATTATTTCGTTATATTTACAATAAAATCTCTTTTTTATATATAGTACGTTAATAGAATAGAAAGTTATTTGAAAGGGTGGATGCAGTACGGTAGAGGAAGGTAGCCAAAGGTTTTTTATCTCATAAATCTTTGGTTAGTCCCAATTATTTTATAAAAACATAATAATATGAGAACTGAGTAAGGCATGTTGCCGCCGAAAGGGTTTAAAATTATACAGAAACGACATCGGGAAAAATACTATCTATCACATTGACCAGACAAATTTCTTTCGATGCAACTTGTCGATCATTTTAACGTGTCTGAAAATTTCCAACTCGACCCGTGGACTTTAACGGCAAGTTGAATGTCATATTTAACCACATAGACATCCTTAACCCCGGATTTTTCTGCCATCTATTTTCGCATTCTGTTTGGGTAATCATCACTCATCCTCACGCCTGGTCGATTTGACGACGATGACGGACCTAGCTGCGAAACGTTGCGCTTCACTCAATATATAACCAGGACTGAAATCCGAGAACTCTATATTCACAGGATTACAAGTTTGTTAATTAGTCCTGTAGGCAACATAAATAAGTTTAATCTAAATTTATCCTGTTACTATACAGAAGAACGGATATAGTTAAAAGATATATCGTAGTCCGTGAAGAAGTAATTGTGCCATACGTGGCTTCTGCGAACACGCACCAACAAAGAAAATTCACTCGTCCTCTGCCGGCTTGGCAAAAAAATAGGAGTAAAGAAAAATTAAACGGTACACTTTTTTTCAAATTCACCAACAATGATTGTCAAAAGAAAGCGGAGTTGGATTTAGCATTCAAATTCTTCAATGTCTATTCTCACGGATTCATTCCAGAAATTATTCAGGATTTGAATCAAATATTTGGAGGAATTTTATGTTATGCATAGAATTAATTCCTTTTCACTATTAAATGTATAAGTTTACAATCAGGAACAATCATCAAGTTATAAATAAATAGTAGACAGTTTTCAAATTGTTTATTCTTTTTTATATTTAAAATCGGAAGAAGGAGAATACACATTTCTATGGATTATATTTTAATAAACGGTGAATTTAAACAACACGCGACCTTCATGACGTAATTATGACACAGATACAAAGAAAACAACTCTACCAGTAACAAGGTAACACTGCAGGCCTGTAGTGATGAATCAAGAGAATATTTAGTAGGTTGTGTTTAATCTCCTGAACACTTCCAGCTAAGGTTTTAAACCAAAATTTTTCTCCGTCGGAATCTTCTATATCTTCTTCAGAATCTGCCATTTCTGGGTCATCTAATTCGGCTGTGATTTCTTGATCAAATTCGTCCCCTAATGATGATCGAAGCATATCAGCCCTTTTCTTTATCTTTTCTGCTTTCTCATAATCCTCTTCAAACAACTCCTTGTCATAAGCCTAGAAGGTAAAAAAGATGATTAAGGATTAAATTATACATGTGACAAGTACATAAGCATTAACAATAATATATGAATTGAAAATAAAATTTTGAAATTTCACTTTTCTTGTACGCTTGCTACTAGTCGAAAATTTATTAGGTAAGCGTTAAATACGTAAGTCTGGCATTGGGTACAATCATGAAGGGCAATCATGAGCGCATGAAAGAACCCGATTTGGCTTTATTCTTGTTCTACAGGGAATTTAAATATAAGATTTATCCATAGTAGGAAATTTGTCAAGTTTTAGTTTCCCAAAAATGTGGAACATCACATTTAAAAAAAATTAATATATATCTATGGACATGAACGTAAACATTGATATATAAATATATTATTTCACATAATTATAAAGTGCTATAAAAACAATTAATTTAACTATAACATTTACCTTTCAAGAATAACATTCAAAAATTTAAAGAACCTATATACATACACTGATGGCCAGATTATTATCGGTGCTTTCTTGGTAACTTGCGCCTTAAATAGGGTAGCGACTAAAGATGATGTGGGTAATTTACTTCATGCCTAATGAATAGACCCCGTAGTGTGAGATTTGATGGCTGCGGATTAAGCTGCCGGATGGCTCTTTGAATTTCGTCCCAAAAATGTTCAATTGTATTGCGATCTGGAGAATCTGAGGGTCACGTATTAATTTTAAAGTCTGTATCAGGTCAATGAAGCCACTCAAGCACAATACGAGCCCCCTTGCGTGACGCATTTCCATATTGGAATCAGCCATAACCATTGGGATACGTCATCAAAATGATAGGAGCAGCACTGATACGGTTGTAGTCCTTCCTTTATTTCAGGAAAACATGCCCCAAACTATTAAAATTTCCTCACCATCAAGACGAAGAAATTGTAGACATGCTATACATAATGTAATCCACATAATGGCCACCCCTCTTATAGCATGGAAAAAGGACTGGAAGGAGGGAATACGAGGGGTAGAGCAAAGTAGGCAAGGATTAACTAGGACCGCGGACAGTAGTTTAAGAATCCTACCCGGCAATTTGCCTAAAGTGATGCAGGGAAAACCATGCATCAGGTAGGTCGGGCATTTGGTACTTGTCCCACGACCATCCGATATCCGGAGAGGGGCTTGCTGTGGGGTCGTAGCACTCTCTTCTCCGTGCCTTGACCAGTTTAGGAGGAGCTGGCCGACTTTTCCAACAGGAATAGCGGACATCTCTTACCGTTTACCCAAGGTCTGCGACCCTCGAACATACAACTCTCAAAACTGACCGTGGTGCCTCGATTTGTGGATTTGTGGATTTAGTACAAATTTTAGAGAGAGGAGAAAGCATCCCCAAACTTAGCTGCCTCCAGGACTCTGGGAAGGTTCACCTCCGAGAGAAAAGCTCTCGCAGGATTCCTTTATGATTGCCCCACCATTGCTTTAGAGTAACAGAGTACAGAAGGTAATCCACGTGGTTGAAACTCCTCTTTAATAGCATAGGAAGGGATTTGAAAGTTTTGATACGGAAGGGTAGAGGAAGGTAGCCAAGGGTTAACTAGGGCCCCCGGACTATAGTTTAAGAATCCTACCTGTCATTCACCTATAAGTGATTCAGGACAAAACCTAGAAAAGCTGCATCAGGTAGGTCGGGCATTGGGTACAATAATGATTCATGCTGTTTCAATTTCAAATGATTCACTTGCCCACATTTATTTCAATACTTATGTTACTGTGTGAATTTTAACCGTTTTCTCTTTCAATTGCAGACAGAAAAAGTGTTCTTACATGCCTTCTGTTGACGTATCCCACACTATGCATGCAATGAATAGCGAACAATTGTGTTCATATAGGATCCCTAATTAATATCTGCAGTAATATATATATATATAGGTTCTGGTGGCTAACTGATATATATATAGTAATTAGTAATTAATCCATTGTTATAATTGCAAAGTAAAGGACTCATTATTAGAGTATATAAAGCGTGCACCGCGACACAGGGCGGCGAGACAAAAGAACCATTGTTAAGACGTACGCAGTCAAAAAATCTACGAGACGAACAGCAGTCAACGGGGAGAAGCGAAACAGTTTAGTTGGTTGGACGGCATACATATATGCAGGCAGATATCCAGCCAGAATCAAGTTACAAACAGTAACCTAATAAGTCATGCCGCAGTAAAAACTCAATAAGTAAAGAGACCGTCACCAATTTCACCGAGATAAAGCTGGTAATAATCTGACTGACCATTAATTCGGAAGGAGTAGCCGTTTCCAGCTGAGAGAACCTAAAGTTTCGACAGTGTTTTGTAACCAATTTAAATTCAGTGATATCCCCAAAAACGTGTGCACAGAAAGTTCCAAAATTGAGACCTGGTCGGCCGTAAGTAAAAAAAAAAACTCTAAAATTTATTTGTAAACCATTTCTTTAAGATACGTCAGATCGTTCTTCAATTATTTTCTTTTCTTTAATTACTCATTTCTTTAATTGTTTTGTTAGTTAATTTAAAATTCAATCTGTAATCTTATTGTCATCCGCAACAAAATTCGTCGAGGTTTAGACGAATTAACTTCAATAAAGGCTAAATGTAATTATTAATTATTGTAAATTCAATTCACCCATTTATCAAACCCAGTAAAGACCCTGAGATTCTAAATATTATTGTGTAATTTTTATATTGTATTTTATTTGTTAGTAAATTTTGTTTAATTGTTTCCCGTAAAAATCTTATTTTATTTAGCCACAGCCATTAGTAGTTTATATTAAATTATTACAATATATATATTGTAATGGCTATTAATTAGGCCATTAATTGTTTTTAAACAATTAAATTGTAGCGGATAAAAAGTTAATTGTAGCGGTATGAGCTATCAAAGACAACAATGGCGGCGAGTTCTTTTCCTTTGTCGGAAAGTCGAAATGGGAAATGCGCGCGCGAAAGGAAGGCAGTCTGTACGCAGCCTGGGTCGAGAGAGCATCAAACAAAAAGTCTAAAATCTGAGTACGAGAGATAATACAGTATCAAACAGTAAAGTCTGTAAATATAAATTGCAAATCGCGAGTTCCTGTATGGAAGGAAGCAAATAGTTGTACATAGAGATTTTCATAACAAAAGGTTGCTTCACGATAATGGAACAATTTTCGATTTGAGGGACCGACAACTACTAGCAGACTAGAAGGGGTGGCTCATCCGAGGTTCCAGATAGCTGAGGACAAGAAATTCTAGCGTGTGTATTAAAATTGCAATAAAGTAGTGTCAGTGTAACTAAAAATGGCCTTTTAGTGTGTTAGTTATCAAGAGACAAGAGAGAGATCTGGTACCAGACAGACGATCAGTGAGTAACCAAAACTTTGATAAATTTGTAAACGATAATTAAAAGGATAGAGTCAGATTTCGTTCAGAGTTAATTTCGTTCAACTTTCTTTCCACTTATATTTCATATTGTTTTAGGTTAATATTTTTATATTTTGAATTGTTAATAGTCAGATTGTACATTGATTGTGTTCTAATTATCAAATCCAGTAGTGACCCTGAGATTTATCAACATATTGGATTGTAAATATTGATGTGTATTTGCTAGAACAACATGAATTGCAAATAATTAAAGTAAAGTTTCGTAAATTTTGATCAAAGACCGGCGTACAAAGATAGGGCTAATAATGTGCATCTTTTTAAGAAATAAAAAATAAAACTTTAAATATTAATAATCTTATTAATCATTTCGTGGAAGATCATCCACTGATAACATATTCTGTATTAGACAATTACAAGAGAAGATGCTAATTAAACATCAAGAACTACATATGGCTTTTATCGATTTAGAAATGGCTTATGACATCTAGTATGGTCGGCTATGAGAAATATGAATATCCATGATAATTGGATTAATATTGTTAGGAGAATCAATAATAATATAAAAACCAAAGTTAAAATACAGAATAAACTAACAGATGAATTCAGAGTGAATGAAGGCCTTAAGCAGGGATGCAGTCTATCATTGATACTTTTTAATATTTATTTAGATCAGGCACTTAATTTATGGTATAAAAAATGTTCTGGAATGGACATTCCTATAGGATATAGAATACTAAATTCATTGTTGTTCGCCGGCGATCAGGTAATATTTGCAGGAAATGAAGAGGACATGACATACGTGATAAATAAGCTCATGGAAGAATATAAAAAAGGGGCACTGAACATAAATTTACAGAAGACAGAATACATGTATTTAGTAAAAGACGTAGAAGACATAACACACAGAAAAAATAAAAAAAATGTCAATTTTTTATATACTTGGGGTCAATAATTACAAATGTGGGAACATGTGAAACAGATATACAAACTAAAATTGCAATGGCAAAGAATGCTACCAAGATTTTACAAGGTATAATTTGGAATAAAAATTTAACAAAGGGGAAAAAATCAAAATTTATAAGAGCATAATACAGAACATTCTATGTTATGGAAGTGATACTTGGTCCCTGACAGAATTACAAACGAACAAAATTAGAACAGTAGAATTCGATTATCTCAGGAGAAGTCTTCAAAAAACAATACAGAATAAAATTAGAAATGAGCTCCTTTGAAAAGAAATGAACGTAACCACGTCTGTCGTTAAAAGGATCGAAAATCAAACCCTTAAATGGTATTGTCACGTATAAAGAATGGAAAATGGAAGATGGCCAAAATAAATATACCAATGGATTAAAGTGGAAAACCCATGTGAAAACCAGAATGGAGGATAGGAATTTGTAAGAGGGAGATTGGAACGACAGACAGAAATGGAAATTGAAGACGGAAAACCTATAAAAGGGGGAAAAGCCGAAGAAGAAGAGGAATTTAGTTAAGATAGATCTGCACTGTTGAATTAAAATTCTTTATAAAAAATGCACATCATCAAGAAACCAAGCTCAGACTTATTTGAAGTATGCTAAGAAGAAGAAAATGAAGGAGGAGGCAAAAGGGAATTTATCAGCAGATGGAGAAGCATTAATGCAAATCTTCGGTTATTGCGAGAGTAGAAATTAAATTGATGGAGTTGCTAAGATGAATTAAGTTTGATGCCTAAAGTTAAGTGAAAAGTCGCATAAATTCAAGTAAATAAATTGTCAGTTACTCAAAAGTCTGCTGCCCAAGTGCTGTTCTTATCAAACAGTTAAGTGATTAGTTAAAAAAAGAATAAACATGAATTTAAAACTGATCGTAATCTGCGTTTTTTAATTAGAAAATATAACTTGCAGGAAAAAATCGAAATTTTTTGTTTGTATAAAATATTTGAAAAACATTTGTTTACTTTTATTTTAATTAAAAATAAGAGGATTTAAAACAAATGGAATGTTTGCATTAAATGTTGTAGATACGGAAAATTGATATTGCTAACATAACATCATGCCAAGCGCAGTGACGTCATCCGTGCTACTATGCATATAGTACTTGCCATTATGAAGGAAACCAGAAAAGATAGTAATAGTTAATGGTATTACAAAATCCTAAAAATTGAAATGAATTATTTAAAGAAAGCATATGTGTTATATTAAAAAAAAGGTCCTGATGATTGTTGTTCCCTGTAATATAAAAATATACGTATAGAGTCAATAACTTATTTGAGGAAATATTTGAATATATGCGTTTGTGATATTACATAAGACTACAAATATCGGAATATTATTTTCATGTTAGAGTATTTTTAGCTTTCTTATTCTGCTAGAAAGATTTTTCAATTTATTTAGTTTGTTCAGTTGGACAGATATGCTAATTGTAAGGTTGAAGAAACTGAATATTATAAGAGAAATTTAAATTGTTCTCATATTACATATATTCCGTCAAATAATTTATTTCATCTGTGTGGATTTTTTTGTTTCATCAAGTAATACTATCTGCTCGGATTACTTGATAACATGTAGCAAACTTTTTGTTGACGAAATTCTAAGTATCCGGGATGACGTCATTGCGAATGAACACTTCGTGTAGTGAGTTTGTAGTAACAGTTTCAATTCTGTATCTCGCATAATTATTGCTATGACTTAATATTGTTTTAAAACCTCTTCTGTTTAATTATATTACTTGTAAACCAAAATTTGGAATTTCATTCAAAATGTTCTTTGGGTAATTTCGGTTTATCCCCCTACCCCGACACAAAAACAGGAATGTGTATTTTAAGATGACACACTTAAAAAATTTATCTGAACGAAAATCAAATAAACTATTTATTGTTCGTTATGTTCATTATTTCGTTATTTCTAGTCGTTGCAACTTGTCACTTAATGTCACATTGCGTGAATTCTGATTACCTGTTACACATAAATATTATTAATTTTCACATAAATAAACTGAAAAAGTTAAATTCGGGAGTGTTATAAGTTCTTACCGGGACCCTTCTATTGATGTTTGGAGTATTCGGATCGCCTGAAACTGATGCGATACCGTCCCGTCTAAGCACGCAAGTAGCATCAAAGTTTTTGGCCAGTTCCGTGAATTTTAATCTTCCATCTACAGATTCCGTTGGTGGAGATACATCCGTTTTACTTTTGGTCCAAATAGCGCCTTCACTTAAGCCGATGGCTAGTTTCAAAAGATTGGGAAAATTATTAGAGCTACATCGAATAAAACGTGATGACATGAGACGATTCATTATAGAATAATTGTACACAGCGTAATCTAGAAAAACACAACAACAAATAAAACGTTTTTCTTAACTCTCTAAAATTTGTCTGTATTTTTTTATAATGTATTCTCCACAGTTAACTAATATCCAAAGAATAAGCACAGATAATATAGCTGTTCCGTTATCGATTATGATCGCTATGTCACTATTAAAACCATGTCACGAATTATTTAGTTGTTAGATAAATGGAAAATCTTCAGCAAAGAAATATGAGGAACGTAATTAGTAAATCTGATGGAATCATTAAAAAGCTAAACATTCACTAGTTTAGCTACTTTATAAAGCATTTATTGCACTGATTCCGGAATAGAAATAGGTATTCAATAAACCATGTTTTCATTATTGTATTCAAACACTTTCATCAATATTCCATAATATTATTTTGAATTTTAGTTTTATTTTAAATCGCATAAACAAATCAGGTTTTGTTGAGATGCTAAAGTAAAAATTATAACATTACTTTTAGTGATGTAGTTTGTTGCTAATTACAAATTTTAAGGTGGTTTGCGTAATTGAAATTTAAATCCTGATTTTATTTTCAGATTAATTACATTTTTGGCACATATATTTTGAAAGTTATACAATTTAAATAAATTTATATTACTTTAAATTATGATTACAATATATTTCCCATACTAATAAAGGAAATAGTGTACCAAATAGTTATTTGAAAACTTCGATGTTTCTCGAACACATTTGCGCAATCACATAATCAGTCAGTTATGATGCTATGCGAGCAATTAATTCTCTACTTACTAATATCGTATGAACACTGATATAAAAGAGGCTAAAGAAGATAAAATTATGACATGAAAATAAAACAATCTCAGATTTTCATTTTTGTGTTAAAGCACATAGTTTCAATAGCATGCTCTTGTATCGGCTTCACGTGTCTTTGACGAAATAAGCCCGAAGGTATATAAGCACGTCGCCAGCATATCACATGAGCCAACATCAAAAACGTGTCTAGGACAATAGTGAATAAATAAGCTCGGCGCGAATATTGCAAGTCAGACGCCAGCTGAAACGTGCCGAGTTCGAGGCACAACTTCGTTACCCCGTGCCGTAAAACCCACAAGCTATAGTCAACAACTCCACCTCGAGCAAAATGTCATCGGTGGGGAGGAAAATATACCACATGAAACGAGAGAAATATAGGAGCCCGAGTTGACGAGAGAGCAGAGGGACAGTTTGAAAACTCAGTTTTAAATGGAAGTGTGAAAGGAGCACATGTGGTGGGGCTTTCGTACAGTTAGGGAGTAAAATGTTAATTCTTTATATTACAAAGCAAATAATCTCATTCGCAGGAAAGGGTAAATTAAATTAAATCAATGATTAAATTAAAAAAAAACAAGAATTTATTGTCAGAAAAAGAAGGATCTGTCCACACATTAACAAGAATTGTTACTCAGCAGCGTGCTCAGGGACGCATTTACTCCCTCTCCCAAGATTAACCGTGGTTTTTATTGCCGCACTAGGCTGGCGAAAAACATATTCTCCTCTCCTTCGCTGATGGTAACCGACTGTGTCGTCTCAAGAGGTGTCTCCCTCGAATCCCAAAAATTAGTGTGTCATGATTCGGTATCATCGACACGTGACCCGTAGTTTTATTCAAATTTAGGCCCCACAATTGGACCATACCTTCCCCGACGTCTACCGTATCTTTAACTGGTCAATGTTTTATGACCCTGTTTGCGAGTCTGTGGATTTTCCTAACCCGGCCCGCAATTGTCTGCAAGTCACGTTTCCATGTCTCCGGGCAGAAATGTAAAATAAAATTACTAAAATATGCGATATTAATGATTTATTTAGAAGCCAGAAATTGGAGTCTGAAATTGAAGTATGAAAATTGGTGTCAGAAATGAGAAAGAATAAGGGAAGTTTCTCCGGTAGTTCCTTTGATACCTGGTTTAATCCGCGATCGCTGCGTTGCATTGCCCAGTTTAAACACACGACCAACAGTTATTCCTGGCGTAACAATAAATAACCAATTATTAATTTGCCAGGAAATTTTAAATATAATAATAAAAATATTAAAAACAGTAACCTTTTTTCCTCAGCCAACGTTTCGTTCACCGACCCAGAAAAATATTTAATAGGCACTAAAATAAGTTGTTTTTTTCTAGGGATGCCTCTCTCGAACATTGTTTGTTTCAAAATCGTAAGTAACGTGTGTACGAAGTTTGAATAATAGTGCAGATAATTGTTTCACTCCATTCCACCACCTCCCCAAGGGGCTGAAATTCTACTTAAACGTACGGGACTGTTTAATTAAACAAATTATTTTGTCACCCCTTCCGTAGGGCTGCTAGGGGTATTTTATCTCTATGGTGTTTGTTCCTGGGTCGTAAATAACATAAGCGCAAAGTGTGTTTAATTTTCGTTAGAATAATGTACAATAAGATAGTTAACACCTTAATTGTTTCATTATTTCGTAATATAGACAGTCATGCAAACCGGATTCAGGAAAAATGAACGTTTCGGAAAAAGGACGTTCTGGAAAAGCAACCAATCGAGATACTGACCTATTAGGAAAACGATAATCGGGAAAGTGATTGTCAGGATTTTGACATAGACCCCAAGACAGTTTTCATAATTTTTAAACGATATAAAGTTTCTGAAAATAGCTTTTCATATTAACTAAACCTGGAAGAATGAAAATATTAAACACTGATTGACATTTTATACTTCATGTGAAAATAAATTTCTTTAACAAAAATATATCAAAATTTTAGAAGGACCCCATAACATAATGTATATATATATATATATATATATAAATATATATTGTAGTATATAAGAATGAAAATACAATTAAATAAACAAAATAAAAATATGCCACACGTTGAGGACGCCAATTTAAATTATTTTAATCTTCAAATGAATGGATGTTAATAAATAAGATTTTTAGTTAATTAAACAAACACATTAATTTAGTAGATGCACAAAGATTTCAAGTTACATAATTAGTTATTCATTGAATTTTTACAAAATTTAACACGTACAATCAAAAATTTTTACTCTCTCTCTCTCTCTCTCTCTCAGGGTCCTTAACTGGGCCTTTAAATAAAGAAAAGTTATTTTTTAAAAAACAAACAAATTTCTGTGAAGCTATGCCAATACATAATATTTACAATATTCAAAAAAATCCTAAATCTGACGATTTTATCTTTAATTAAAGGTTTACAATAATAATTCAATGGATTTATGACTTACAGTTTCTGTGGTACCAAGGGCAATTTTAACTCTTTCAGCAACACTTTCACACACTCAACTCTCTAAAAACAGGCCATTCTTTTCACTGACTCTACACTTCACTGTTGGTTTTTGCAAGTGTTGGCTATATCTCGAAAACGACTTATTCTGCAATAATGCCAATTTGTGGTACTTCAACTAATTTCTCAATACTTTGAAGACGTCTGGTCTCTTTTTATAACGACCGCTTTCTGCCGTCCTTCATCACCAATTGACTTATATGTTCCCTTAGCGCGCAAACAGTCCTACAATGCTTTAGGCCTATTATTGTCCATTCTTGTGTGTAATTTCTGTGTTTTTGCCGCTAACAAATCGAGTCCACAATGTTTTTAATTATTAATTGCCTTTTAATTACCACTATATATATATATATATCATTACTTTATTTTACCAACAATATTACTGGCTCGGTGTAAATTCAGAAGGAAAAACATTTTCTGTTAAAAAAGGACATTCGCAGTTGATTTTAAAAATATATTTAACTTTTCTTATATTCCGTGGTAAGCAAGAATGTGAGGTGGAGTGACGTCACTTAGTTGCTTAGCAACGCCTGATATGCTTGTGACAAGGTTCGAAAGAAACCGCGCAGAAATGATTTGGGAACATTTAAAAAATTCTGTAGAATTATACATTTCTGAACAGTTATTTGGTACAAGTGTTTAGTCAATACACAGGAAATTATATTTTATGTGAGGATACACAGCAGTATTTGTGGAATTTTCAAGAACTCTTGATGAAGCGATTGGATTCTGATTGCCGTAGAAATACTGAAATTTTTCGTCATTGCTTTTCCAAATCGTTTATACAAATTATTTGATACATGTTTAAGCTGTCGTCTGGTCTCCGCCATATACATGTTAAAAATTCTGTAATACATATTCATAAGCGTTCACAGTAAATCCAGTTAAGCGGTGATTTATGGACTATAATCATCTCTGCGGCTACGATCATCTATAAATTTTGAAATTTAGAAGTGATTTTATTTAACATGTTCATTTTCTAACATTAAGAATCAGTCTAATGTCTGTAATGTCAGCCGGTCAAAAATAGCAGATAGTGCACGAGCACATCGAGTATTATCTGACTTCATCCTTCAGTAATATGAACAGAAAGTTACACTACTTTTGCA
Organism: Zhengitettix transpicula; assembly: GCA_037074705.1. Classification (NCBI taxonomy): domain Eukaryota; kingdom Metazoa; phylum Arthropoda; class Insecta; order Orthoptera; family Tetrigidae; genus Zhengitettix; species Zhengitettix transpicula. Next base: position 11,957,652 of record CM073590.1, on the reverse strand, counting down.
ATCTTTGTGGATGGTTTAAACAAATAAAATGAATCACATAAACAGACATCAGACTGTCCTTTGTTTTTAAGTTCTTTATTAAAGAATATTACGTTGTTATAGTGTGTCTTACAACTACTGTCTATACGGACTTTTACGATCGCCCTTCCAGATGTACTATTAATAATGTGGTTTGTGTGGTCCCAGAGCATTTTATCCGAGATTCAGTGGCTGATATTTACCATGTCAAATGGATTGGCAGGGGACGGTTAGTTCGCAGCCTGCACGTTCCCCCGACCTCAATCCTTTATGTTATTATCTGTGGTTTCACCTCAAACAATTGCTTTATGCAGGCATTCCTCACATATTCTTCATCGATTGCGAAACAATGAACGTACGATATCCTGTTGAATCGATTTAATAAATGATTCTCGCTTTATAAACCGAACCAAATCTTTGAAGTTACATAACATTGCCGCAACTTTAATCAACACCTTCATCGGGAAAACATTACGATCTGTCAAAAATATGACTCGGCTTATGAACTTAGAATCATTTATTAAATTGCGACCAGTTCGACAACGTATCAAAATATTTTATGGATGTGGCAGTATGATCCGACGAAAGGACACGCCTGTAGAAGCAAGCAGAGGACATTTCATATATTTGTTATGTGTTTCTGAGATAACGTCATTTCCTTGTTATGAGTTTATGCGTTGACAACATCTTTAACAGTTGTTAATAAAAGAATAAAGTTCCAGTGTTTCGATTAATAACTTAGAAATGAAGTACTGTCCGAAATATGTTTGACCTGTTTTGTTGTGAGGAGCGTGCTCTTGGAAGGTTTCAAAACTTGTATATAAGTATTGTTCGATAGCGTGAGTGGTTGATAGAAGCCTGCTTATTGACGACAAACTATAGATGTTTATCGAATAAGAGTTGCAAGAAAAAATCTACGTTTAAATAAACAAAACCACCGGTTTCAAATGAAATATAGTATAGTGCATTGAGACTGAGTATTTAAAACACGAAGTGGCTCCAAGAAGATGGCAGTGTTAGCCGTCAAAACGTCGGTGTTAACTGAGATAACTTTGGTGCAACCCAGTCTTTTTTTTTTAGAGTAACGGGCTATATGAGGGTAATCCCCGTGGTAGCAACTCCCCTTTAATATCATAGGAAGGGATTTGAAAGAAGAAGGTAGCGAAGCGTTAACTAGGCTGTAGTTTAAGGTTCCTAATCGGCATTTGCCTAAATGTGATACAGGGAAAGCCCTAGAAAAACCTGCATCAGGTACGTCAGGCATTTTGTGCTTGGTCCACGCTCTTCCTATGGTGGTAGAGGGGTTTCCTGTGGGGGCGCAGCATTCCCTTCTCTGTGCCTTGATCAGTTTAGGAGGCAGCTGGCCGACTATTCCAATAGGAATAGGAAAAATCTCTTACCGTATGGCCAAGGTCTGCGACTACATAAAATGCTCCTCTCAAAACAGGCCGAGGTGCCTATGCTTGTGGGAACCTTAGTTCAGACAACCAGAGAGAGGAGAAGGCATCCCCAGAACTCTCTGGGAAGGTTCACGTGCAAGAGAACAACCCTCGCAGGTTTCATTCGCTGGGAGGAATCCCCCCCCCTTTTTTTAGAGTAGCATGCTACACGAGGGTGACCCACCGATGGAAATTCACAATTAATAGCATAGGAAGGGATTTTAAAGGGGGGTGCGGAAGGGTAGAAGCTTTTATTAATTTAAAGCACATTTATAGCTCGAGAGGTTTCACAAGTCGTGTACACAAAAATGCGCAGTGGACCTTTACGCTTAGGATGTAGTGGGAGTAAACTGGAGCTCAGTTTAACACGATCCAAATTAGTATTGTAATAACTATTCTGAAAACATTAACGTAGAAAATATATTGTACTCAGATTATTCCGGTCTGACGGAAGTGTTTGGGACTTATAGGGCTCTGGGGTGAGAGTGACAAGCTTTGTTTCCTCAGTTTCTGGGGCAATTCAGTTTTTTCAGAACGAATCGGAGAAAATTAAAAAGGTCCTGAACGTTAACACTAAAACCTTTTTTGAGGTGTAGACAGGCTATGTATAGGGTGATCCACATAATGGCAACTCCCCTCTAAAAGCATAGGCAAGGGATTTAAAGGGGGAATGCGGAAAAGTAGAGGAAGGTAGCCAAGGGTTAACTAGGGCCCCAGAGATATGGTTTAAGTATCCTACCCGGCAATTCGCCTAAAAGTGATGCAGGGAAAACCCTAGAAAAACCTGAATCAAGGTCTGCGACCCCGGAACATACACCTCTCAAAACAGGCAGAGGTGCCTTTGCATGTGCGAACCTTAGTTCAAAAACCAGAGAGATGTGAAGGCATCCTGAACCTTTCCAGAGAACTCTGGCGGAGGCTACCTCTACACTACAACCTGTTTTTTTAGGTAACAGGCTACATGAGGGTAATCAACATGGTGGCAACTCCCCTTTAATAGTATAGGAAGGGATTTTAGGGGGATGCGGAAGGGCAGAGGAAGGTAGCCAACTGTCTGATTGGCGTCTTTAAATAAATTAGGTTCTGAATTAACTACACGAAATTTATCAAAATTAAATTTATGATTAAATTCACAGATATCATCTGTTAATTTGGATTTCGATGCTTCTCCGGGTTGCACATTGTTTTTGTGCTCATTTATCAAATGTCGACGTGTGTTATTGCTTCACCAAAACCTTCTAATTTTCGTTCATGTTTTGAAAATGTATCGTAATCGTAGGCTGCTATGCAAATAGCTGTAAAATAAAACATTATGTTAATGAACCACAGCGTTGGCGCAGTTGAGAAATGGTCTTGTTTGTTTTATTGCATAATAATAATATTCAATTATATGCATAATTAGACATTCAATAATCGTTAGAAACCACACTGGTCAAAGCAGAGATCAGTTACCCTCAACACTATAAAAAAGCTCCATAGTCATGAATATCTCTTCTCTAAATTTAACTTAATTCGAAGTAAGCTTATTGGATCCGTATATAACGTAAACACTCGCCTGTCAATAATTAAAAATCCACTTGAACTAATTCTAAGCTGTAGATGTGAATAATGCGATCGTCCTGTAATGTGTCCGTTATGGTTTCTTCTTTGTTGCAATGGTCTGGGTAAAGCAATTGAATGTTTCATAACATTACAAATATTTCCATTGTATGCTTGTAGAAATCAAGAGGAGCAATCGAGTGCATCTATGGCATGAAAAAATAGAAAAAGATAATAATTCTTATAAAAGATTGAGCCTCGACACCTACAAAGGGAAGTTTCATCCGATATTAACGAACGGTAAAGAAATGGCCTTCATAATTCAAACGCACAATTTTTTACTATTACCAATTCTCGACAGTTTGTATCTTCAATCATTTATTCACCTGATATGCACATTGTTTCTTTTCCTTATTTTTTCTTATTAATTTCCATTTTATACAAAATGAAATACTCGAATAAAATCTTTACAAGCTTCATTCCATCACTGTTGCACGTTAAGAATCTCATCCGTAAAATTTAAGACATGAAAAATACAGGGCAGGGTATCTGTTTATTCCGTTCGTAAGGACACAGTGTATGTTTTTAAGAAATATAGTAGTGTATCCCCAACTACTTTCCAAGGCGAAGTTCTCTGCTGACACCCCCATCCCCTTCATCTTCTCCCTTCCCCTACTTAGCGCAGATCGAAGGCCTTGCTAGACCACTCGACCTATTAGTTACTAGTGACAGTGCAATTCAGTTGGAAAATTGAATATGTTACATTGTTTACGATATATTGTAATGAAGTGAATTCGGTTTTGTTTTTGGTTTTGTTAAGAAGCGCATGTTAACAATCAAAGAAACAACAATCGGTGAGCGGGAACGAGGATTCCGATACTCAGATAGTCGGTAGAACATGACGTGGTTGCTGAATAGCTGGCGTGATGTAACCTGCACGAAAATAAATGTTTAGAGAAATGTAAAGTAAGATTTGCCGATATTGATATCTAATGTGAAGTTATATCACGTGTTTTATTTTATTCGGAATAGTTCATTCTACAATCTGGAAATATATACAATGTCTTAAATTCAACAAACTGAGCTAAAACTTTGTAAAAAAATTGTTTAAATAACATTTCAATTTTTGAATAATTATAATAGTCGTATTTTTGTTATTAAATTTTGTATTAATAAATGTTTTGACATTTTAAATAATTTATGAAAAGTTAAACCATTGTTAGTCAACATTACAATCTAGTTAATTGTCTAAATTTTTTTCGATGTAATGCAGCAAATATTGCAAATTATTACCAAAACGTATCATTGTTGATATGTACATATAATGAGAATAAGATACAATTGTGATAAGGAATGATTTTTTTCCCTGTGATGTGAGATTATAATACTCATGTAATGTAGGATTGTTCCTCATACGGATAAATTTATGTTCTTTGAGATTTCTTTTACGGTCTGTGAAAATCATATTGACATTTTACTAAATTGTTATAAATGCCAATGTACGAAAATGCGAGATTCAAGATTTACTTATTTATTCTATTATTCCTCTTCAAAGCCAAAAACATTATTATATGTATGAATAAGGAATATAAGTTATAAAATATTTTTTTAAAGTGAACACAAGAGAAAAACTAATAAAATAAATTGTATACAATACTGAACTTCTTAAATACATTAATGGAAGAACATAATATTGAGAGCATTTAATAGACGATTTGCAAAAATTCAAATAAATGAAACAAAAATTCTAATTTATTAATTATAAAATTTAGTTCATAGATAATAATATATGGAAATTGTCACAGTTTAAGAGAATATAAACTCTTTGAGACTGTCATAGGTATTGTATTAATTTCAAATACGGTTTCAATAAACACTCAAAATATATTGATAAGTTTCAGTCGAAACTAACCACGTTAAAAACACTGGTTCTCGTCGTCCCGCCATCGGAATGGCGTGGGACACGTACCAAATGCCCGACCTACCTAATGTAGGTTTTTCTAGGGTTTTCCCTGCATCACTTTTAGGCGAATTGCCGGGTAGGATCCTTAAACCATAGCCCGGGGGCCCTAGTTAACCCTTGGCTACCATGAAATACCCTTCCGCACCCCCCCTCTCAAATCCCTTCCTATTCTATTAAACGGGAGTTGCCACCATGTGGATTACCCTCATGTAGCCTGTTACCCTAAAAAAAAATCGAAATGAGTCTATGTTTGAATTTACTGAAGCAGGACGATGGAATTATCAAAAATTTAAATTTTATATGAAGTCTAATTTATGTCCTGTTTTCAGAATTCTTTATTTTGAGTTTCAATAACTAACGATCTAAAGTCGTTAACTGAATTCTAAATAATCCTGTCATATAATTTTTATTTAATTAAAAGTCGCAATGAAATGTCGCTTGAAATGTATTTTTGTATCGCCACGAATGCACAGTAATGACGATGAAAACATAGATTTCTCTTTAGGGTTTTGAGCCTGCCGATGTAGGCAGATGTGTAAAGTTCGCTGTGACCACAGTAAAGCTAGTGACTGATTACCCGCCTCATGAATCAACACACGCACTGACCTAGTTTGCCTCAAGCCTGCTACCTACTAGCTAGCTGCCTCAGGTTAAAATGTACAAGATTAGAAAAAACTATATTGGATTATTTCGCACTTGAATATATTGAAATAGCCAACGAAAGATGTTTAATAAATATGTATTCTTAGCAGATCCGGTAGATATATTTATTCTCCATTTGCCCTTGTCACAAATGTGATATAAGTACATAGATAATAAATAACTCTATAAATACAATAGACAAATTTCATATAAAATGAATTCTTATTGAAAGTAATATTTAAGAAAGTTACATAAAAAAATTCAAAACACTAAGGAACTGTTCACATTAAGAAACGCACACAACTCTTATCATTTCCTGGTATTCATCTCCTGTCGCTAGGTACGGAGGGATGTCATCATAGATATTTACTAGAACAAAAAGGAGAGGCAGATAAACAGAACCAAAGGGGGAGAACTGGACACACTATTTACATATTTCTTACATATTCGGCAATTTTGTAGACAAGGCAGTTCAGCGAATGTGAGACCGATTCAAAAACTCGTGTACGGAGTAATAAGCTCCATTTACAAGAAAAGTTTTACACTCCTTGACGAATGAGTTGTAGTTGTTGATGTTCTTTACATGTTCATAAAGGCTGTTGAATAGTGCGATACAGAATAATAACGCTAGACTCGAAGAGACTGAGGCTGAGAACTGAACGGTTCCTCCATGATTGTCACAGTTACTTGCAAAAGGTTCATGTTGCGTTTAACAAATTTTAGTATTTCTAATATGTAAGCGCTAGGTAGAGTCAGAACATGAAGTATTTTGAACAGAGGTCTGCAGCTTTCTCTCGCACATGAGCTTGATATCATTCTAATGACTCGTTTTTGCAGTTTGAAAACTTCCACACTACGAGAACAATTGCCCCAGTTGGCAATACCGTAACACATATGTGAATGAAAGTAGGCAAAATAGACTAGTGAAGCAGTTTTGGTATCAACTTGTTGCATCAATAGTCTCAATGAGTAACAAACAGAACTAAGTTTGCGCACGAGGCGATCAATGTGCAAATTCCATTTTAATTTACTGTCGACCTGCAAGCCGATGAAAGTCGCATCATCTGAGAACTTATCAGTTACGATGTTGTTGTAAAACGAACTAACTTAGTTTTCTGTACATTGAGTGTTAATTTATTGGTGGTGAACCACGTATTTAGGTTTCTAGATGTAATCTCAATCTTCGCATTGAGATTATTTAAATCAATGTCCGTAATTAACAAATTAGTGTCATCTGAGTATAAGACAGATTTTATAGGTTCCATATATTCAGAAAAATCATTGATATACAAAAGAAAAAGCAGGGGACCTAATATTGAGCCCTGAGGCACGCTACAAGGAATGCCCTCCCATTCTGACAAGTGCACCTCACCAGCTTTGTTTTTTAAGGCTACCTTCTCTTTTCGATTGTTGAGATAAGATTCAAAGAGTGCTAAAGCGTTGCCTCTGATCCCATAATATTCTAATTTTGAAGCAGTATGCTGTGATCTACGAGATCGGCAAAAATTCCGGCTACTTTCAGTTTTTCAAATGAATTTCGTATACTTTGAATGAACTCGTACATAGCAGCGCTCGTGGTTTTGTTTGAGGAAGCCGTGTTGAGCGGAAGTAATTACTTAGTCAAGAAATCAAGTAACTTTTTGTGTATACTTTTTTCTAGTATTTTTGAAAATATCGGATGTAGGGAAATGGGTCTGTAATTTTATGCGTCGTTAGGAGAACCTTCTTGAAGATCGGTACAACTTTTCCAGCTTTAAGGCAGTCGGGAAAAATGCCGGTAGGAAGACACGCATTGAATATGAATTGAAGGGGAGTTGGTATGACGTCGGCACAGTGATTCACGTGTGATGTGATGCCGTATATATCCACCGATTGCGAACATTTTAACTTTCTTATTACGTTTATTATTTCAGTATTGGTAAACGGTTGAAGGAATTCTGAATAGATGATATAGCATTTTGTAGCATTTTATAAAAATCACGACCTTCTGATGACTTATTGTTTGAAAAATGATCCGACACGTGAACAAAATATGAATTGTATACACCCGTAGCGTCTCTGTTGGTTAAATGAAAATCCCCAAACAGTTCAATAAAATTACAAAAATTAAACGATTGTCATATCACATAGGTGTTTCTGTTTTACTTCAAAATTTATGCGTGTTAGAGCAGTAATCTCTCTTAAATTGTATCGCATGCTGATGGCTCTGAACGAGAATTCATGAAGGTTACCTGTAGGAAGGGAGTACCGTCTCCTGAACGGCCATGCACTTTGGGTAGTGTCCAAAATATCGGATCGAAGAAAATGATTGCGCAGGGAAAGGAATTTAAAACTAATGAAATTATTTTTTGAATATCTTCATATCAATAGCTCAGAACAATTATGAATATTATTTGAATCTTTTATGCATTCTAATACTGGCAGGTCTGTAACCTTGGATACCCGAGGGATTGCTAGTTTTACTGTCCGCTTAGACAAACAATTTTGTAATACTGAGTCGATAATAATTTAGTATTCTTAATATACATCTAAAAATATTTCTGCTGTTACCTGTAGTTTTTTAATTACATTCAATTTTTCTGGAATTCAATTGTTACGATATTGTATTATGCCAAACAGTTTACCTTTGTAGGACGAGTCGTAATTATAAAAACTAAGTTATAAATTCTCAAATATAATCGAGGTTATCAAGAGTAATATGTACAAATCAGTTCCTGAGCGATTTAGTGAGGCTTACTTTCACAAGAATCTACACATAATCAAGATGGTGATTGATATTTCACTCGGTAATATTAAAAAAACTGTTGAAAGTGTTATTATTTTTTCATTTATCCTCAATAGTGTTTTCTGATTGGGAAAAAATTACAAAGTAGTGTTAAATTAAAAAAACTGTGAATTTAATAAGTTTTTTCGTTTTGTTGTGCTACTTTACTGTGTTAATTAGGTACGTTTTTTTTCGTGTACTTTAGCTTGCCTTTGTTTACTTTGAACAATCATACTATACAACTAATCAATTATAAATACCTCCTCTGTAGGAATATACCTGAAGAAGATACATAAAGATATCAAAACGTCCTTATAATAAAAATTAAAAATAATATATACATTTATTTATATATAATATAGTATTTTAATTTAATAACTTTTTTTCTTAGGGGAACTTGGCGCACAACTCATTATTTAATGCAATGATGACATTTATTTTTACGGTGTAAATACGAAACTTAATTATGCTGGTGTTCTTACCTGGTGGTGAGCAATTACTCTACGCAGCTACAACAGTATATACAGATGTATCCAATTTACCCCGCTAGAAGCAATTAACCTTTTTTACTTTCTACTTCTTACTGTATCCAGTGATCACAACTACGCCTCGGACTTCATTTCTGCTGTCCACTAACCATAACAAATCCTACAAATTCATTACCGCTACTTACACTTTTAAAACTTACAGTGCCATAAAATTACATCACCTATACTTCGAACTTGCAGTCAGCAACTTTAATGAATTTATTCCTTGTTCGCCGCCTATCCTACCGCAGTTCCTCTCTTGTCACCCTCACACTTTCAACATCACTTTCCGACCACTAGCTTCTCACTCCTAAAATAAAGAAAGAATCTCCATATTAGCAAAACAAATACGAGGCAGATTTCTTTTTTCGGCCTTTTAGGAGAGATACCAAGGGACTACCTTTGGGGATGCCTTTTCCCCTCCGTTTTTGAACTAAGGTTCCCACAAGCCGAGGCACCTCGGCCTGTTCTGAGAGGTGTATGTTCCGGGGTCACAGACCTTTGGCACACGGTAAGAGTTGTCCGCTATTCTCATTGGAATAGTGGACCAGCTGCCTCCTAAACTGGTCGAGGCACGGAGAAGGGAATGCTGCGTCCCCACAGTAAACTCCTCTCCCACTATCGGAAGGGCGTGGGACAAGTACCCAATGGCCGACCTACCTGATGCAGGTTTTTCTAGGGTTTTCCCTGCATTTCTTTAGGCGAATGCCTGGTAGGATCCTTAAAATATAGCCCGGGGGCCCTAGTTAACCCTTGGCTACCTTCCTCTACCCTTCCGCATCCACCCTTTCAAATCCCTTCCTATGCTATTAAAGGGGAATTGCCCAACGTGGATTACCCTCTAGTAGTCTGTTGCCCTAAAAAAAAAACAGGCAGATTTTTCTAGGCCGAAATATGTTTACAAATCAATTGCTGAACATATTTTTTTAGGGTTACAGGGTACATGAGGGTAATCCACGTTGGGCAATTCCCCTTTAATAGCATAGGAAGGGATTTGAAAGGGTGGATGCGGAAGGGTAGAGGAAGGTAGCCAAGGGTTAACTAGGGCCCCCGGGCTATAGTTTAAGAATCCTACCCGGCAATTCGCCTAAAAGTGATGCAGGGAAAACCATAGAAAAACCTGCATCAGGTAGGTAGGGCATTTAGTACTTGTCCCACGCCCTTCCGATGGCAGGAGACGGGTTCGCTGTGGGGTCTCAGCTTTCCCCTCGCCGTGTCTTGACCGGTTTAGGAGGCAGCTGGCTGACTATTCCAATAGGAATAGCGGACAACTCTTACCGTATGCCCAAGGTCTACGACGCCGGAACATACACCTCTCAAAACAGACCGAGGCGTCTCGGCATGTGGGAACCTTAGTTCAAAAAACCAGAGAGATGTGAAGGCATCCCCAAAGGTAGCCTCCGCCAGAGCTCTCTGGGAAGGTTCAGCTTGCAGAACATCAGTTGTTATTTTGGACATTGCCAGATTCCTTCCCAAAACTACCTGCGGGCCGTAATGTTCGCCCGATTCCTTCACTGCCGTTCCTCGGTAAACAACTGGAAACGAACCGTGATTTTTTTGAATCACCTGATTAAAGCAACAAGGACTGTAGAAACGTTGTGTCGTATTCAATTCAGCAATTATTTTATTTGGATATTTATTTATCTAATTATAAATTACGTAAATTTATCAATAATTTTAAATATATAATGTTCTGGAAGTGACTAAAATATTTCATTCCGAAAAGGAATTATTTAGTTTCGCATTGCATAGTGGATGAGAACCGTGATTGTGCGAATGCATTCAGAATGTGTGCTAGAGGTCGTTCGTTTTTGTCTCTTTGAGAAGGCGGAAGATGGGCGACTCCAAGTTAGGAGTGTCTTCTTTACACTGTCGCCCTCAGGCGTGTTCTCTTGAGTCTTTATAGAGTGTTGAAAAGAGACCTTACGTGTGAAGTAAAGCTCAAAACATAAGGTGGGTTTCAATTCATGCCGTTCTTTCATGTTTTTATTAGAGTAAATACAGTTTTGAGACAAACTCTATAAGCTAAAAAGAGATGAATACGGTCCACTTAGTTTCTAATTTACGAACATCTAATAACATTTCTAGATTGATTTTATGCTAAAAATCAATTACTTTTATATGTCATGGAGGAGCACTTCCTTCTACTTTATCTCAGTACGACGACGATCCTTCAACGTTGCGTGTCAGAAGAAGGTGGAGACAAGTTATATATATGGGGTAATCCCTCTAATTCCATAGGAAAGCGACTGTAAGGGGGGATGCGGAAAGATAGAGCAAGATAGACAAGGATTAATTAGGACCCCCGAGTTATAGTTTAAGGATCCTAGCCGGCAATTCGCCTAAAAGTTAAAAACTTTCATCAGGTAGGTCGGGCATTTGGTACTAGTCCCACGTCTTTCCGATGGCGGGAGAGGGGTTTTCTGTGGGAGCGCAGCATTCCTCTGCCCGTTCCTTGACCAGTTTAGGAGGCAGCTGGCCGACTATTCCAATAAGAATGCCAAGTTTTTACCTTATCTTAAATTGTCTTCCAAAAACAGCTGTAATCGCTTATCTTTACGCAGAACGGACGTTATTTAACAGTCGCAATAATTTCTATACTTCAGATTATACTGCGATTTTTCAAAACTCTATTTTGACAAGTTCTTACTCAAAAAGTATTATATGTGTGACAAACAAACACGGTCTCGCACTCATGTTTTTCATACGCATCATATTATGTATTGTATCTGTTCATATTATCATGTTAACTTTCTCACGAAAGTTAATGAGTTTATCGTAATATCAAGAATTGACTCAACCATTTCTTGAAACTATCTCAATCGTCGTGATCGTGCTTCTACGACCATTTACCTACTAATACTAGTAAATGATCTTTAGCATTGATGTTACTTCCTGATTACCTTCCGGCAAGAATAATTATTTGACTTTACTAAATTCAAATATTTTACCATTGAACGTTTCTCGTCTTGAATTTATTTGCTTTCGGATGAGATTTAGAATTATGGTCACTTGTTAAATAAATTTTATAAATTGGAAAATTTAGCAACATTAATATCCAGTCCTATCACGGATTGTAGGAGAAGTACAAGGAGTGTGTGTCTTACTTTAAGTCCAACCTGGCGGAGCTCATCATCCGTTGCCTTCAAGCCACAATTAGGAAGATGGCTTCAAGCCAGCGCAGGAGCCGGGTGTTGCGAGAATTGATTTCTTCTATATCTTACCGTCCAACCTTCGTTGTCTTTCTAAAATCTGACAACCAATCTCTTTTGTTCTGACGGATTCTTCGTGACGAGCCGAACCTGTCCATGAGACTTATCAACCGGCTGAGAATATTTAATTCATAGCTATAAATAATTATTAATATCGTAAATAGTAATTTATTAAATAGTTTTGTTACATGCTATATTATTTTTTGGTAAGTTCTCAAATCCCATGCATACAGCTCCATTAAGATAATAATATAGGAGGGTAAGTCAATAAGTAATGCCTCCTTTTTCTCTCTCTTTTATTTGTCAAGACAATTAAATGCATTTTACACGTTAACATTAATGATTAAATTTTCAGTTTTCAATATAGTCTCCGTCCTTCTTCACAGTGTTTGACCACCTTTTAACACGGACATGTATTCCACTGCGGTAAAAAGCATGGTCATGCTTCCTAAGCCATATCCATTGTTGCATCACCATACATATTTTTTGCCTTTCATGAATGCGAATGAGCGTTTCACCTTCCGCATATAAGAATTCTACCACAGAACGCTGCCTAATACGAACGTCAATGTCTGTAAGTAGACTTAGGACGTTGTTACTGCAGTGGGCTGAGGAATCGCACCAAAATCAACATTTTCACGTAACTAACTTATTTAAGTAGAAAAAAATTGGGATAATTACTTATTGACCCGCCGCCCTATATTGGGGTGGATTGAAATTGAAGTATTTTTTGAAATTTATAATACCCACTAAAATTACTTTCTGGAGTGCTTGCAAGTGTGTCAAAACTTGTTTGTTATTAAGTATATTTTTCCATATGCTTGTAGGGAACCAAAATTTGCTTCAGCCAATGAGTATTGAAGAGCCGTACTTCGACTTTTAATGAACTGTTTCTCAAAAATCGTTCATTTTATAAGTAATTGTTCTCTTTCTAACTCGTTCCAGATGGCACGAAGTAATAATTATCCATTCTTATTGTAAAATGTAAATTACGTATGAAGTGATTGGTATGAAAATACGTTAAATTATGTTACGATATGTATTTAAGCATTTAAGCTAGTAAACTACTGTTCGGGTGGAATATGGAAGACAAGTAGATGAAATACAACACAAATATATTAATCGATTTTACAATCGTCGACAATTTTTCACAAAAACTTTACGTCTTGCAACTTAATCATTACAAATAACACAACACTTTTTTATCTCCAGTTTATTTACAATCCGTCTCTTTAATTGCAGGCTAGAAGTACGTTTTGTTTAAATACTAACTTAATGCTTAACTAATTGATTACGAATAATACAAATTAACGCTCATGTGAGCATAATACTGCATATTTTTGTAAACAAATAAAATTCATTGAAATATTTAAATATAATTGAATGTCTGTTTCAGTTAATACATTGTGGAAGGTCTGCTGGTTTAGATATCTCCAGTCTTCTTGGTTCATCTTCATTCTCGAACATGCAAGCTGAATTAGATGTGTTGAAACCTTGTTTGTGAGTTTGGTGCTTTACTTTCAAGTATCTTGCCGAACTGTGCATGTCTAGATCAATATAGTGTTGTGTATAAACTATAGTGCTCGGTGCACTTTGTACTGATATCTCTGTGTTATTTCTATGATAGATAAGCTTGTGGGTCCCCAGAGTGGTATTCCACATGTCCAAAGTGGTTTTATATAACATGAACTTATTTTCGCACGATAATGCAGAGATTTTGCCCAGGAAAAAAAAGTTTAGACTCAACACATCAGATATATAACTCAATATCACATCACACATCAGTCAAGCAAAGGAACAACCTTGAATTAATCTATTCATCAGACGACGTAAATTCACCCTCGAATTGCCACACATATAAAAATAAAACATAATAATTATTTATTTATAAATTAATCACGTGACAGTCGTTCAGAATTTTGTAGGCAAAAGCCGCTAATTAATTTCTGTGTGATTAATAAATTTTGGATCAGAGTAATAAGCATTTGGTAGTAGAACCATTTTTTAGGTATTTATTATTACTTTTGTATTATTACTATTAATATTTTTACATCTTCAGTTACACTATCGCGCAAGCAGTTTCTAGTTTCTGATACTCTCCGTTTTTTGAAAATAATTAATATTTTATGAAGTAGTACGGACATGCAGTATGTTGGAGTGATAATTCATATAGAAAATCATTTTCACTGTGGTAATTCCGATTTGTTACATTGTATTATTATAGGTCCTTATTGAACCACCTAAATTTATGGTTCTCTGCAAATAGACCGTGTCTTAATCCACACAATTCCTACTGTCGATAATGAATCACAAACTGTACCTTTCGTTTTATATATTTTTTTTCGATATATTAAATATATATATTAAAATGGAACCAACATATCATTAAACTTTCGGCAAAACTCAGCTCTATCTGCTGAACGGTCAGAGTATTAGTGTAGGAGAGCGACGTTAATATTGCAAAAAAATAGTATACCACGTGTATTTTTATTCGGCTATGTCTTAGGGATTAGCAAATTGTAATCGTTGTAGTCAATCGTTGCAAAGATTCAAACTAAAAAAGCGAGCCGTAAGATTTTCCAGATTGGAATTCGTCAGGAAACAAGTAGAACAGAGACGAGGCTATTTCTCTGTAGTTTTGTTGCCGTGTATATTATATATTTTTCATGGTACTTGTTATATATTACTAGCTGGGTGCCCAGCGTTGCATGGGTACTCATTCTTTACACATTTACAATCAAATATGAGAAATTATAATGATATACATGTGGCGGACTCCGTAGTATTAGTTGCGACACCACACACGGGAAGAAAATTTAAAATATATATTTGCGATGTGTGATAGCACGGGTTGCGATTTAATGACAAGACTTGGTGTTTTTCAATATTTTATTTCTCTTTTCTAAAACATCGTCACTGGTCAATTGCTCGGAACGAACTGAACTCCAATTATTGTTTTACTCCATAAGAAAAGAATCTTATTTTAGCACAACAATGAAAGTTCATAACGCTTCCGAGAATTACGCAGTGTTTATCCTTTGGACTCCGCGTCGACTAGAAGTTCTCTGCGCTCCGATCTCTTTTTCCCCTTCTCCGTTACGGCTGGCGGATGACGCGTCAGCGATGCTAGCAGAGAAGTTCGTCGGCAGATCAGTCAGCTGATGTTCGCAGAGAAGTTCGTCGAAAGATAGACGTGAAGCTCAGTGGAGGCTAGCTCCAAATACACATGCAACCAAAATTTTCAAGAATATCACTTGAAATAATTCCTTATTTTCAGCACATTATAAATTATATTACATTAAAAAAATATAGGTATTTATTTTACCATATTCTATGTCTGCTCCAGTACAAACAAAATTGGGAAAAACTAGGTTTGTACCATATTTATGCAATGTCAGTCATTTAAAAGTCATGTTATTTAAAAGATAATTAGTTCCAAAAGTCGTATAACCTTACGTAGTTTTTTATTATAATTCGATGGAGTATTGCTGGATAACATTATACTTTTTATTCAACAAAAAAAAATTTGCTTTATGTTATTTACTTTGTTGTGCAGTATCGCGCCTAGTAACGTCTCTCTCGCGTGTGCTGTGACGTCATTGTCTCTTGACGCGCAGTAATTTAACACAGAATGATCACATTTTTTAATTATAATTATTTCCACCTATATGCTACAGTTCCCAGTACCGCTTCTTGTCGTTTGAAGAATATGTGTACCAATTTTTGTTGGAATTTGTCCACGCGTTTAAATATGCATAGAGATTAAAGTCAATAAATACATACATACCACTGTGATCAAAAAGTAAGGTGAAATTGTCATTTAAAACTCCCGGGTATTAGGAAGGCAGGCAATTTTTTTTCCTAGGTTGGTAGGACTGTCTATAATATTTACCAAGCGTCTGTTTGTTAAAAGGTTTAATTATCTTCGAGTTACACGTGTTTTTGTAAACAACCAAAAGGGAATTTTTCGATTTTTGCAATGGGTGATTTTGTTGAGCAAAGAACTTGTATCAAATTTTGTTTTCGGAACGAATATTCTTGTGCGGACACGTTGAAAATGTTGCGGAAGGCCTTTGGTGATAAAACTATGGCACAAAAAAACGTTTATAAGTGATACAACGAGGTCAAAGAGGGCCGAGAACGCGTTTAAGACGAACCGCGCTCTGGACGACCATCAACGTCTACCGACGAGGTGCCACGTCCAAAAAATCAAAGATTTGGTGCTTGAAAATCGTCGATGGACAATTAGAGATCTCGCTGATAGTGTTGTAATATCATTTGGCTCAGCCGAAACAGTTTTGAAGAATGTTTTGTGTCTCAAATGCGTCAAGTCTGGATTATTGCGAAAATCGCTCAATCAAAAATCGTCGCGTTGATGTGTGTGAAACTTTGCTGTCTGACTATCAGGACCACTTGAAATGCATCATTACTGGAGACGAGACTTGGATTTACGCATACGACCCTGAAACCACCGACGAATCCAGCGAATATCGAGCAAAAGGTGAAGAAAGACCGAAAAGACCACGGCAAAGTCGATCGAAAATCAAGGTCATGTTGACAGTTTTATTTGATTATCGTGGTGTGGTGCACTATGAATTCCTTACGCCGGGCCAAACTGTCAACAAAGAATATTATTTTAGCGCTATGCGTCGTTTGCGTGAAGCTATTCGTCTGAAATGGCCGGAATTATGGGCGAACAACTCTTGGTTACTTCATCACGATAATGCACCATGTCATACTGCATTGGTTCTTCGCGACTTTTTTGCCAAAAAAGTGCGTTTTATCGGACAGGGATTACTTTCAAGCGGATGAAATTGATTTGGAAGAATAAATAAAGAATTTATATTTTATAAATAAATTCACCTTACTTTCTGTTCACAGTGGTACATACATACATACAACAAATATACAACTATTTTTATTATATAGAATATTATTATTTATGATTGTTATTTCGTTTACGAAAATTAGTTTTCAAAAAACAATGAATTAGGTGTATTGAGAAGAGAAATCGCTGTGAAATCGAGTCGGT
Organism: Zhengitettix transpicula; assembly: GCA_037074705.1. Lineage (NCBI taxonomy): Eukaryota > Metazoa > Arthropoda > Insecta > Orthoptera > Tetrigidae > Zhengitettix > Zhengitettix transpicula. The sequence continues at coordinate 11,940,516 of CM073590.1, read as the reverse complement.
TGCTTTTCAACTTTAACAATAACTAATTATTGGTCGCCAATAACCTACAAGTTGACGCGACCATAAATCAATGAAAAATATAACTTTTCCTTTGTATTTAACTTAATTTTCCATTTATCATTTAATAAATAAATACACTTTAAATCCAATATATGGGATGTTAAGTAGATAATTAATTATTTATATGTACATATTTTAAACTTAAGTTACATTATTTAGTTCAAACAAGAATAAAATTTTGTAAATTTCTTATTCCTTAATCATATGAAGCCAATAATATATATATATATATTTAAATAAAGTATTGATGAACTCATTACACACTTTAATATTAACACAATTGGTTTAAAATACCACATCGTTGGGTTTTTCATCATTCTCCACATTCTGGGATCGAAGTAGACACCATCCGATGGTAATTGAACAAGATCATATCTCTTCAATTACCCGACAATGAGTCTCGGCAGCTCGTTCCCACAATGTCTAGAATCAAGCAAATTGTATTCAATAACGGCAAGCGGGCATTGAACAGTCAAATTTTACTCTGTTAGAGAGACAGTCATTGAACGAAATAAAATATGTAACGTTCTGGAAGGGAGGAAAGTTCTGTCAGCCCTTAGCTCACGAAAGCGGCGAGAGATTAGTATTGGAGATGCAGAGACAGTGATGTGTTTTTTCGAAAGCGGGCACAGTGATAAGACGGAAAGAGTGTGAAGCAAAGAGGTAATGAGAGTTTGATCACTAGCCATGATATTCGAAGACTTGAGTGGATCCTTGGCGCAGGGAGAAAATAAATTATTAGTGAAACTCAAAGAACTCGCTGTTACAAAAAAGATAATATAATTTAAGATAAATTATAAATATGTACAGGGATGCCTTACAACTCTCTGGTTTTTTGAACTAAGGTTCCCACATGCCGAGGCACCTCGGTCTGTTTTGCGAGGTGTATGTTTCGGGGTCGCAGACCTTGGGCATACGGTATGAGTTGTCCCGTATTCCTATTGGAATAGTCGGACAGCTGCCTCCTAAACTGGCCAAGGCATGGCGAGGGGTAAGCTGCGATCCCACAGCAAACCCCTCTCCCGCCATCGGAAGGGCGTGGGACAAGTAGCAAAAGCCCGACCAACCTGATGCAGGTTTTTCTAGGGTTTTCCCTGCATCCCTTTGAGGAGAATTGCAGGGTAGATCCTTAAACCATAGCCCGGGGGCCCTAGTTAACCCTTGGCTACCTTCCTCCATCCTTCCGCATCCCCCCTTTCAAATCCCTTTCCTATGCTATAAGAGGGAAGTTGCCACTACGTGGATTACCCTATACATAGCCTGTCTACACCCCAAAAAAAATGTACAGGTAGGTGGACGGCCCAAATTTTAAGAGGCTCAAGCATTATAAGTTGCAAATTAATAAGAAATTTAAATATTTTTATTAAAAATCCGCAATAACTATTCATTATATTTTGATGATCCAATGTGAGGTTCTAATATAGTTATCAATATGTTCATTAAAATGTCGTACGGATGAAATGAAACGATGCCCAGACTCACTTCGTGTTGCGATGTAAGCAATTGGACGTGTATAGCCAGAGATAAATAGTTAGTCATGTATGAATACGAAGCGCAGTGGTCTACTGCCCTATAACTCTAATGGGGATTACGCCGGAGTTCACTTCAACACGAACCTTTGTTACGTTACGTGGTAAAATAAAAAGTATTCTCAAAACATTGACGATAGGAAATATATTATGTTAAGTTCAGGAAATGTTGTACGACAAATAGCTTATCCGTAAAAGTTAAGAGATGATAAATACAGGTAAACAGACCTTGTTGCTGTCTGTATATCCCGTTCGTAAGAATATAAATGCTTTTTAGAATGATAGTGGCGTTGCTTCAGGAAGGAGTTCCTGCTTGACGACAATACTCTCCTCCACCTTCTCCTACTGTGCATCTCACAAGTAATGCGAATTCTCGCGACCCATACTATAAGGTGATTAGCCAAATAACTCACAATCCTGAATTAGAAAACATATTTCGCAGTTTGTCAGAAACAATAAATTATTCGTACAATTACCCATGATAAGAGTGTCTTTTATTTACTTTAGTCATAACTTTACGTATATTTCGAGTCAATAAAATATTGGATTCCACTTAGTCGCCTTTGCGACAGTTTTCTAGTTCTTTGCATGTTTGCAGAAGTTATCGTTTAATGGTCCACAAAAGTAGCTCTCTAGCAACGCCAAATTACAATAACCTTTGAGAAATACATTTTGTCACATTGTTTACAGATCATATATTTCTTCATCTTCATGCCGTTTAGTTCTGAGAGAGAAGCGGTACGATAAGGTCGTCAGAAAAATGCATTGGAGTTCATATTTATCGGCTGCGATCGTATCTCTTTTTAGTTTTCATTTGGCACAGGATAAAATATGTTAAAAGCGAAGTTCCCGCGTATTGGAGTGTGATTTAATTAAAAGTTTAACTTTGTAACATTTATTTATTGTGATTATCAATATAAGTAATAGGAAATACTATGTTGTATTTATCTTTCCATTGTTTTCTAGATTTATTTCTGGAAGTATTAATACTGAGTACATTCATGAATCACATAACCGTTGGTTTCAAACTTTTCATGGTGGCAATTGTAGTAAAAATAACTACAGTTATTATGTGTTGAATTTAAGAGACAATGGATTAGTTATTATTCAATAAGCAATTGAAAACTCGTTTAGTGTCAAATTTGACTTCCAGAACCAATTCTTAATTGATTATGAATCACAGAATAAATTTTTAAAGTAGAATACCTTATAAGCTTTTCCGAGATTTTGTAAGATATAATTAATTTTAAATAATTTGAATATACAAGTACTAAACTCGGTAGAATTGTGCATCATATGGCAAAGATTTACTTGGAACATTCTTGATTAAATCAATGGTCTAAATTGGTTGTAATGGATTATAGGAATACAAAGGAATTGTTTTTGTTACAGATGAATAGAAAATATGATTATAGAGTACGGTAAGAAATATTTCTACATAATTGATATTAGGTATCTCGTTTTTTATATATATAAACAGTTAGAAAGTTTATTTTTTGAACAAGTTCTATTTTGAAATCTCTTCAATAGGACAAAACCAAAGATTAATTAGATGCTCAATATCTCAGGACACCACCATGTTTATATAACATAGTATAAATAACGATTATAAAATATTTTCCTTTTAGGCCACATAATTTTCCTTTCCTTATTAATTTTTTTCCACTTTAAATTTTATTTACATGTATTTTAATTGGAAAACGCGTAAACTTGATTAAAACATTTATTTTAGCTACGTGTATGTGTGCAAAACAGAACGAAAATGTCGGCTAAATTTACTTTACCGTCGAAGATCATCAATGCCTGCAACTGTCAACTGTTTTTCCACTGGATCTGCTCAAGACGCGCATGCAGACTCAGTTGGTGACAGACGGCCAGTCACAGGTTGCTACAATCGCGGACTGTAGCCGGAAAATTTACGTAATGGAGGGAGTAAAGGGTTTCGATAAGGGTGTACATGTCAGTTAAATGGTATCATCACCTGAGAAATGCCTCAAATTGGTCGCAAACGATTTCTTCCGTGGCATTTTGGCTGGCGGAAACCAGCTAACTTTTATCGGGAATGTGTCTGTGTTGGTCTGGCTGGTTTGACAAACGTCATCATCACGTCACCCGCCGAGATGATGAAGATCCAGTTTCAGGATTCTGGAAGAAGAATAGGCAAAAGTGGTGTGCCGGTGAAAAGATTGTCTATAGTTCAATTCATCAAGAAGCAAGTGTCTGAGAAAGGAGTGTTCGGAATGTACCGCGCTGCCCTCGCCACATTCTTCAGAGACATAATATTCAGTGCAGTCTACTTCCCTCTTTTCTTTAATTTGAATACGTCTGTTCCTTGGCGCCAGGCCCGTCTAGAAGATACTGTTTCCATGCCAACTCTCTTCTGTAGTATTTTCAGTGGTGGTTTAAGCGCGATCATCGTGACGCCGGCCGACGTCGTGAAGACGCGGACGCAACTTCTGAAACCCGTTCATGAAGGGGGTAGGGTCTACAAAGGCTACAAGGACACAATCAATTCCATCTATCGAGAAGAGGGTTGGCGTGTTTTCTACAAAGGAGGAACTTGCAGGATCATGGCGATCGCGCCGTTCTACAGAATAATAGAAGTAGTGTATTATTTAGGCATTGGCGAGTTTCTCATTGACGAGAGAAATAATGATCAGATGTAATGAAAGTTAGTCAATTTATATGCAATATTCAAGACTTATATTGCGAGGGACAAGTAGTCGCTTGGTCATTTCTGTATGACGGGGCAACGTCTCTGTTCGCGAACATGAATTTAAGAAAATTGCATCGAAATATAAGTTTATACATTCGATATGCGCTCCACTCTACATTTTGCATAGCGGTGCAACGTCGACAGAAGATTCGGGGACACCAACTATCTCATGAACACGCTATCAGTTCTAGCTACAAAGTAGACAGTTGTAAAATAAAGGTAAAATAATAGCGAATATAAATGCAGTTTGTAAATAAGATACTGATTTTCTTTAATAATGTATACATTACAGACCGTTAAATACTTGCCGATCAAATAGTACAATATGAGGCAAGACATATATATGGATCTTTCATATCGAATCTCATATAACGAAGTTACTACTGACGCGATGGTAACACAAGTCGAAAACGACAATTATTCATCATCGAAATCGAAGCATCCACAAGATAGACGCCGACACGAGTATTTATCACGAAAAAAAAGCGGTCATAGGTTGCATAAAAGACACAGTGCTGAGCAGCAAAAATGAACATTTCCAGTTATACAGCGCAAGAAACTACTTCATCCTAAGATTCCAAAATAGCTTACATTGTAAAATGAAAACAATACAAAACGATCAACAATTGAAGTGAAGAAGATGTGTGCGGAACGACACAAAGCTCATCGGAAAATAGTAGCTGTACTGGTTCAGTCTATATCGAAAAAGCTACATCCACTTCAAATTGAGTGAGATTGTCATGTGAAATGCGCATGATTTTTAATTACATTTGTGTATTTCAACCTAATTTTAGATTCATATCCTTTTATCGTGTTTCGTAATCCACAAAGTTTGCTCAATTTTTAGAATTAAGTACAATAGACGTAACAAATAAATACTGTGTTGTGAAATGAATTTGATTTGTTTCAATACATCACGCCCAAAGCATCTGCGGCCTTGAACACGACACAAATGACGTTCTCTTTTCCATTTAATTATGATTGTGTAAGTTTTCCTATCATCTGGTTTGTAGTTATCATTAACTGTGAGATTGAACTGGAAGGTGAAATTGTCGAATCACCGAAATAACACGAGTACGAGCGTATAATAAAAATGATTACGACAATCTGAAACGGGAAGAAAGCATACTTAGAGGCGAAGAACATTAGATGAAAGTAATTCCAGAACTGAGAAGAGCTGTGGTTTCAACTTTTGTATGAATGTATAGACTCCCATTATGGGAATGTTCCGACATGACCAACTGAGGATTCTTTTACAGTCCCACTGGGAGAAAGCGGATGCACAAATTTCTTCTTTCTTTTTGACACGACTGTAGTAATGTATTCTGAGTATGCATAGTTCTCGTTCAACTGTCGCATATGAACACATAACCAACTAAGAATAATGTAAAGGAATTAATTTAATCGATTTAAGCTAATTGCCGATCTCTATTCCTCTTTCCTGACCAAATGAGTTATGTATATAAGGATGTAACACTTAAAATAATTGGAATGACAGCAAAGAGACACATTTGATGGCTTTACCGAAATTGAGGTCTGGTGTCACCTTGTTGAGCAGAAGTCAACACTGTATATTTCAAAAACTGCTCTCTGAACGTCCGTAAAGCCCTACCTCCCATTTGTCAGTGGCTGAAATCCATCTTCGGGAACTGTCCTTCCAACATGACCTAGCGTCCAGACTCAACAATCTCTAAAGAGTTCCTTTACCAAAACTACACACTATCCTACTCTGTGTCATATTTGCGTTTTTTACTAGCCCCCTCCATATATAAGATACTAGTGTGTGTGTGTAAATTTTATATATGTTCATTATTTATAACAATTTTATTTGAGAAGACAAGTTAGTATGGCTTTTTTGGTGTTGAGTGATGCCTCCGAATATTTTAAGAAATTTTTCCTGACTTATACTGTGAATCTGGCCCTTAATTTCAGGTCTGCCATAACTATATCCTTTACCTGACTATACCAATTATATTGAAATAAATGATTTTTAATTAATTTTTAATTTGTCATGTTATCTACGTCTTGCAGATTTTTCAATGGCCACTTTCCACTTCCTGAATTTTAAAAAAATACTCTCCTTTTGACATTTATTCACTGCACTTTAATTTATCTCGACGTATTCACTGTTTAAACTTTACTCATAGCGACGATGATTCAGACTTTTGATAATTCTATTCACTCGTCATCGAGCCCTTCCAATAACGATTTTACATTTTATACTGTACTTTACGCCCGCTTTCCAGCACGGACGCATAGCAGCCAGCTACTGTCTTATTCCTCGGGTCTGCCAAACAGATCTCTGAGAGTGACCGTCGTAAATTTTCTTAACAAAAGGCCGGCCGCTGTCACTCACACCCCAGCAAGCCCCACTGACCTAGTCCCGTCCAAGACGCTCCAAATTCTTAACGAATTATATTTATTTTTAAAGAATGTTTGGGTGTTTAAAAATTCAGAGGCCAAACTGATAGATATGATGAAGACTGAAGACGAAAACAAATATATTTTTATATATTTAATTATCTGTGAAAGGATTTTCAATCTAATAAATAAAGCAGAGCTTTTGTTTCTTTTGTTGTGTTTTTTTTTGTTTGTATGTTCCTTATACAAATCAACACCGGTAGAGAAAAATTCAGCAAATTTCGTACACGTGTTCTTTGCGACCAGGAAACAAACAATGTCGGTAGGTGAGATACGCCTACCACCCCCAGGAACGGGGGTGGAAAGATTCAAACATGATAAAAGAGGCGATATTTTGTCGGATAAATATTTTTAGGGGTCAAAGAGATTGACAGTATTTATTCCAATGTTTATAAATATAACAACACTGGAAAGCAGCATCCTTAGAGGTGGGGTGGAGAGGCGATACAAGAAAATGACGCGAATACAACCGAGTTTGGAGTCAAATCCGGGGTTATAGATATGGCTGAAATTATATATGAAACTAAATTGGCCATTTAACCACCAGGGACGGGGATGGGAATTTTCTAACATGTTAAACGGTCGATATTTGCTTGGAATAAATAATTTTCTGGGTGAATGACACTGCTAGTATTTCTATCAATGTTCTGTGTGTAACACAATGTTGAAACATTCGAACATACTAAAACAGCCAATATTTTAGGCTGATAAATATTTTTAGGGGTCAAAGAGGTTTATAGACTTTCTACCGTCGTTATCTGAATGTAATTTCAACCCCTACAGCATGGGAAAGTAGAAACCTTAGGGGTTGGGGTGGACGGGCGTTACAAATAAATAACGCGAATACAACCGAGATTGGAAACAAATACAGGGTTATGAATGTGCCTGAGTTTAGTTATGACATTCAATTCGACATTTAACCCCGATTTTTTCAGGCTTAATCAGATAGATAGTATTTCCACCCGTTTAATGTGTGTAAAATTTCAACCCCTTGCGGCATGATGGGGGAGAACGATTAGGGATGGGAGTTCAGGGAAGTTACTAAAAATAACGGTACAACAACCGAGATTCGAATCAAATCGAAGGTAACGGATGTCGCTGAGTTTATTTATGACAATCTGGGCAACGCGCGGAAGTGGGGGGAGGGGGTGAGAGAGGCTGGGCGGACGTGGGCGGGGGTAGAAATGTTCCAAATGTTAACCCATTCAATATTAGTGTCGAATAAATAATTTTCGGGGTCAATGTGACTCATAATATTTTTTATATATTCTGTGTAAAATTCCATCCCCTATCGGCTTTGGAGGAGAAAACCTTGAAGGGTTGGGTGGAGTTTCATTATATAAAAATAACGTAAAAAACCGAGGTTGGAGCCAAATACGATGTTATGGATGTCGCTGAGATTAATTATGACTTTAAACTTGCACTTAAACCCCCAAGCGCGGATCTGAACGGCTGATATTTGCGTGCAATAAATATTTTTCGGTGTCATAATATTTCGGTAGATATTCTCTGTGAATAATTTCAACCTCTAACGGCATGGAAGGGAAGAACACTTAGGAGTGTGGTTTGGCGGAGCGTTACATGAAAATTACGCGAATAGGCCGAGATTCGAATCAATTCCGGGGTTATGGATGTCGCTGAGTTTCGTTGTGACAAACTGGGTAATGCATGATTTACTGTTGGGGGCGGGGGTTGTCTGAGCGGGGCTAGAAATTTTCAAACAAATGGGTGATTTTTGCGTGGAATAAATACTTTTTGGTTAGTCCGCAGTAGCGGGAGTGAAAAATTTAGAACATGTTCAAACGGATATATATTCGTCTAATGAAACTACGCGTATTTCAGGGTAAATGAGTGAAACTTCTCTCCGGAATAGGAGGTGAACACATTTAGGGATAGGAGTCGAATTGCGTTACATAAAAATAACTCAAAAGCTACCTACCTAGATTCGAGTCAAGTCGGGGGTTTTGGATAAATGATATCTCGGGTAAAGGCACCTATAATCAATAGAATTTCTTTATAACTTTAATTTTCAGGTTTCACAGAAGCTTTCAGCATAGCCATTATCAGCTGAAATATATTCACTATCGCATAAATATTTGAACAACAATAAATTAAATAAAAATACAAATTAATTAAAATTAAATTAAACAAGTCACACTGAGACGTACTGTGGCATTCCCCTCGCTACAAGCCGTAGAATGTCTCCGACGGTCCAATTCCTAGAACGGCTTACCTGCGGTAGGAGGAAGTAACTTTTGGAAAACAACAGCCTTTTCCATACTTAGCTAATTTATTAAAGACATAAATATGTACAATTGTAAAATTTTGCCCCCGACTTGCCAGTTATGAAACTCAGGGATTGTTGTTGCAAGCTAGGCCCGAGAAACGATTTATATAAAGTTCTTTACGCAACCATGAAATATGCGATTTTGGTTACCAGACTGGGGTCTCAGCAACACAGCGACGTCCCTCCCATATATTTGGTGTGTCTGGTGGAGTCTCGCTGATAAATTCATGAAAAACCAAGAGCAAGCGCTCACTGCAACCTCTCCAGTCAGAATGCCTGACCAGGCATCCACTTCTCCCGACCTGTGAGACCAACTGTTCCTCTATTGGTCCATTTAATTTGTTATGGACCAATCACAGGTCTTAGGCAAACCGACGTAGAGTATTTCAACAGCGAGACCCTCTGCACCTGCTGTTTGCTGACGGGAAAACCCCCCGATGGAGGTACAGTTACAATCCCCAGCCTGACTGGCACCAAACGGTACTTTTTGCTGATGTTGGCTAAACATGGTTGCTATAGTACCTGTATGGTTGATATAAATTTTCTTGTTCCAACTTCGGAACATTCAACAATAAATTATAAAATCCATTTAATTTAAGAATCAAATGAAGCAATCTGATTTTATACTGACACAAATACACACGTTCTATTTAAAATTATTTCTTCTCGGAATTTTATGTTTAGTCTAGTGATTTACTGATTCAGAATGAGGCCCAACCGTAATCCGCACACCATCGTCAAAAACTTCCCCACCACTCCCAAAGTTCTACCATCTATATACCTACTGATCAATTCAATTATATTAAGGGTTGAAGAAGAAGAAAGTGTAGACAGACTATATGTAGGGTAATCCACATAGTTGTAACTCCTCTCTTATAGCACAGGAAAGGAACTGAAAGGGAGAATGCGTAAAGTAAGGTAACCAAGAGTTAACTAGCGCCCCCGGACTGTAATTTAATGATCCTACCTGGCAAATCGCATAAAACTAGATGCAGGAAAAATGCTAGATAAACCTGCATCAGGTAGATCAGGCCCTTACTATGATGGCAAAGCATTACCCTCTCCGTGCCTTGACCAGTTTAGGAGGAAGCTGGTCGATTATTCCAATAGAAATAGCGGACGACTCTTACCGTATGCTCAAGGCTTGCGATCCCGGAACATACACCTCTCCAAACAGACCGAGATGCCTCGGCTTGTGGAAACCTTAGTTCAAAAAACCAGAGAGAGGAGAAGGCATGCCGAAAGGTTGCCTCCTCAGTAATCGCAGACTTCCTGTGATATTATGAAGAATATTCTTCGTAAGAATTTAAAAATTTTAGATTTATTTCTCTGGGAGTACATGAAAACCGAAGTGAATTCTACCCCTATAGTCTCGGAAGCAGAATTACAGTCAAGAGTTCTTGCTTTGGCAGCACACAGAACCCGCTATTCATTTTTCAGCAATCATGGGACTCCGTACTACGTCGTATGGGTTCTGTACTGATGTTAATGATGTGTGTGTGTTTTTGTGAGGGTAGCAGAGAATCTTGTGATAGATATGAAGGAACCCAATGACCTAAATATTCAGAAGCTATTTTTTCTCTGCTTTTTTCTATTTGAAGCTTTGGATACTTTTTTAATGTAACCTTCCATTACTTGCGAGGTTTTTTGAGAGGTTGTCATTACCATTGTTATTTTTCTGGTATTATACAATGCTGAAGGATTTCAGTGTACTTGTCAGGTATAAGTCGATGGGTCGCTCTATCCTTGTAGATGAATGCCACAGACTTTTACTCGCCTTAATGGTTTCAATATTTTCATCTTTAGCTATAGTACTCCAATGGGTATGTCCCTCTAATCGCTGCGGGCGATAGATTCTTGTATGTTCATTTTATAGGAGTTGTATTGGTGACAATCTAGCATTATCGCACGAGGCGTCATAAGAGACGATTCAAAAAGAACTTGTAACTCGTAGGGCAAACTTGAGGTATACTATATTTACTATCCGTCTTTAAGATTTCAATTCCATTGGTTTTGACCTGACTGGAGCTGCATAGAGCAAGACAAAGCTGACAACGCTCCACAGTAGACTACTGTTTGAACAACAATAATAAATTAATTAAAAATACAAATAAATTAAGATAAAAAGCAACAAGTCATACTGAGACGTACTTTTATGTATGATATAAATTTTCTTATTCCAACTTTGGTTCTTAAATTAAATGGATTTTATTATTTATTAATGAATGTTCCAAACTCGTTTTACACTGAGATAAAACCCCCACGTACAATTTAATTTTTTTTCTTATCGGAAATGTATCTGTTGTCTAAGTCTATTCTTGCTAGGTCCGCCGATGTTGGGAATGATTCTCCAAAGGCTTTGGACATACGTTCAACTTTCTGTGGGACGCTACTTAGGTTTATACCAAACATGAACCTGATATCTAATTACACGCCTACCTAGCAAACGGATGGCAGCGACGGAAAGTAGCAGTTTGTAGCGATAAAACACAGGACTATTAAATATTATTATTTTATGTATGAATATAATTGTAATTATTACGAGTAGAAAGAAAGGGTTTCGATTAGCTGATATAAGCCGTCGTTGAGTGGCAAGGGTCGTAAACCCCAGACAGGTCCCCGCACGATTTGGAATGTCCATATTGCCACTAAAGGGTGACTTCCTGTGAAAATTGGTCCAACACTGGAACGCGGAAGCAGAGGAGTGGACAATACGACAGAGTAAGGTATTGCAAAAAAATTGAAAACCAAGTCCAATTAGCCTCGAAGCTGCCAATTCTCAGTTAGGAGATCATTCGGTAATCTGGATTATGTATGTATGTATATACTGCTCGATGAGAAGGGCATAATGACCCTGAGGTTAAGATTGGTGTTTATTTAATATAGTTAGATTGAAGTATTAAATTGAATTTGTATTGTATTTGATTTTTAATTGTAATATATAGTTATATCTAATGATTGTTTTTATTCAATGCCACATCCATATAAATAATAATTTAAAATTATTAGCGAATAATAATAAAAACGCCAACAACTTAAGTACGTTACAAGTTTCTGACTGTGACATTGATGCTTCCTATCGCTTTCGTGCTGGTTTTGTAGTCCGCCAGTTGTAAACCAATCGAATAGAGCCACTGTTGAATAGTGGCAGTGACCTCGTTTAAGATCTGCATGACCTATTCCACGAATTTTCCAACAGGTGTTATCTGCGAAACCAACCGCCTTTATTCTTTCCGGCAGTAGAAGATTAGCACAGCGCCGTGCATAACGTTCATTGACCTGAGACCCTGTGGAACACCATCCATAATTTTGGAAGACAATTGCCCCTTTCCAGTCTTATATTTTAAAGTTCTAACAGCAAAGTAGATGGAGATTATTTTGCTAATATAGTTGTGGATTTAGTCAGTGCAACTAAAGTACCAGCTTTACGTTAAGTAGACGTTCGAACAAGACGGGTTAATACAATTTACTTGTTTTTATTTCACTACCATTAACAAATAAAATTATCCAAGTTTAGCTGATTAATTAAGGATGATAGCAAACTTAAAATAGAACATTGTGGTACTTCAATTATTATATTTCTTCAATCATAATTAAATGTTTGTGCTGATGTTTTTTTTGCAGAGAGTTACCATAATGTTACTATAAAGTAGATTTCAGTAATCAAATATTTCTGACATGAACAAGCCTGCGAGAGGATTCTCTCGCAGGTAACCTGCGAGGGATTTTCTCTCGCAGGCAGAACCTTTTAGGAGAGATACGAAGGGACTACCTTTGGGTATGCCTTTTCCTCTCCGTTTATGAACAAGCCGAGGCACCTCGACCTGCTTTGAGAGGTGTATGTTCCGGGGTCGCAGACATTGGGTATACGGTAAGAGTTGTTCGCTATTCCCATTGGAACAGTCGGCCAGCTGCCTCCTAAACTCGTCGAGGCACGGAGAAGGGAATGCTGCGTCCCCACAGCAAACTCCTCTCCAGCTATCGGAAGGGCGTGGGACAAGTACCCAATGCCCGACCTACCTGATGCAGGTTTTTCTAGGGTTTTCCCTGCATTTCTTTAGGCGAATGCCAGGTAGGATCCTTAAAATATAGCCCGGGGGCCCTAGTTAACCCTTGGCTACCTTCCTATACCCTTCCGTATCCCCCCTTTCAAATCCCTTCCTATGCTATTAAAGGGGAGTTGCCCTAAGTGGATTACCCTCATGTAGCCTGTTGCCCTAAAAAAAATATATATCAAATATTTCTCATGGATAGCACATACTTTTGAATTACTCAAATACTTTCTCTAGTGGAGATTATAATGCTGTTTCTGTCGTATATCCTTAATTAAAACTAAATGAATCGAGTGATAAATGTGTATTTATTTAAATGTTTATAGATTTTAGTGTATACTATCCACTCGAATATATTATTGAAAATATAGGAAGGAGGAAAACTGGACAGTAATTACTTACTTCCTCTGCGTTTATTTTGTTAAACAGAGTACTGATAGATGCATGTTACAATCTATTTATTAATGTACCAATTAGTAATGAACATTTGCAGAAGTAACTCAAAATTGGAATAATAGCATATAGTGCATATTTCTCTATGAGGTCTAAGATGCCATCACATATTGCTGAGAGCTTCTTCTTTAATTAATTTATTGATTTATTTAAGATGATTATTTCAAATGAATATAATTAAAATTACATTTATCTTTTTTTGAAGTATGAGAGAAGCTCATTACCTGTTAATTCTTCACAAACTAAAGAGATTTCATTAATCTTATTATTTTTTGTAAAATATATTCATCAGGAATATTTACCTTGTTTCGGAACAATTTTAATAATTTCTGTCTTAATAATATTCCAAAAGTGAATTTATTTGATTTTCTAAATCTTAACTTTGTGTTTGTAATGATTGCTTTTTTCACCCCATTTAATATTTTAGAATACTACTCATAATGACTCATTAAATGTACCTACACTTTCTTACTTCTCATTATTAGTACTATAATATATATGTTTATATATATTTATTTCTTTGATGATGCAGCTATTAATTTTTGGATTGTTTGCTTTAACTACATAATTATTCTTTAATTATGTTGGAAGAAGCTGAAGAAGTCACTTTTTGCAATATGGTATTTTTTGAATGCCCAAAATTATCTGGAAATAGAGTAAAATATTTATGTTCAATATTCAATATCAGGGTTTCAATATCATAACAGATTTTCACATACACATATATTGATGGAACTGTAAACAACTATAGTGTAAAGTTATAAAAAATATTCTTTGTTAGAATTGCACTGTTTACCAGCAGATTTTCAAAATGGTTACACTATTAATTATTAAAGACAAGACCTTAAATCAGGATTGTGGTTTCTGGGTTCTAGTCATACTTTGAAGGGATTTTTCTAATTTGTAATTTATAAAGGTTTGAGAGATTAGTAAAAGGAAGATTTTCAGTTTTGTGAAACAAAATTTTATTCTATTGATGAAGAGGATCATATTCATTTACCTGATACAGTAGAGCTATTGCCTGACAGCAGTGCTGAAATGCCTTTTGTGTTCATGGTTGACAATTCTTTTACTCATTGCAAAAATTTGATGAAAACATTCATAAATTATAAACCAGAGTTTATTAAATATTAATAAGTATTATTGCAAGCTAAGCACATTAAAGGAAATAATATGACAAACGTACTTCACAAACACAGGAGAAATTCCTTGGCAGTAGATATCGTTAATCAGGAATTAGAATATCAAGTAACAAAGACAAAAATATAAAATAGTGATGAAATATTGTGTGCCAAATATGTTAATTTTCATTGTAAATGTAATGTTTAATTTTTATTGACAAATATTTCATTATAACAATTTTTACAGAATGTAGCAAAATTGTAAATGATAAAATACATCAGATATAGAACTGATAATTGAAACGTGTTCCAAACAATAATAAACAAAATAATGAATAAATGTTATCATATGACTTGTATTAACTGTGAAAAACTTGAAAACTCAAAACATTGCTATGTTTGTAAACATGTCATGATAACCATGTGCAGATGTTCAAATGAATGGGAAACATAAAGATGCACTTGACAAGTTGACTTTTATGATTAATTGTGGTACTTTATTCACTATGTAAGGTCAACTAGTTTAAGAGTTTCCAAGATAGTTCTCACCATGCCTTATTCTTTGCAAGATAATTTTTATGCACATTAGTGACACAATAATATATTTCTATTTATGAAAACAAAACAAGGATCTTAGCTAACAAATAAATATAACCAATACTAATGAAGTCAACTGATAATATTTGAACACAGAGCGACATTGGCAGTCAGGTCGGAAAAACTGACCACACAATAAAAAAACATTGTACAATATAAGGGATAATAAAATGAACATTGTTTTTGATCTGTCATATACACCCTGAAGAAGGTAGAAAACACCTATGAAAATTAAATAACATTGTTTCCTGTCTCATATAGTGGCACTGACCCTCAATTTTAACTAACTGTTCTTTCTTTCCTAACAATATCAGTTATATGCATGCTGGATATAATCCAAAATGGAATAATAACTACAGGTGCCCTGTAATTAGTATGATATTTGATCATTAATCCTATTTCTTTAATCAATCTAACCCAAGATCTCTTTGTTTATATGATTTTTATTCCATTTTAGTTCAAAGCCACATTATTTTGTTTTCTTTCTTGCTGTGCTCATAACAGAGCAGAGTGGAATCATTTTATATACTATCTTTTATATACTCCTAAAAGTAAAGTTACTTGAGGAGCAGTAATTTGAAATATGTGTACTGTCAGAAATTTTAAGCAATCTTCATTCTCAAGCAAGCCATTATGCTGTCTTTCCTATCCAAATGAGTCAATAAATTTGACCCTCTCACATTCCTTATTTTCACCAATTTAAATTCCTAATATTGTATATATATATATATATATATATATATATATATATATATATATATATATATGGACAAGAAAGACAGATGGAGTGGTGACTTACCTTAAATTGAGAGTCAGTGCCATCTTGTTGAATAGTAAGGGCTTATGCCCCCTTCCTTATGACTGAACTGGAATGAACCTCATGCTGCCCAACCACACAATATGTGCAAGTATGAGACCATAGTTAATGTTGTTGAATAATTTGAAAGATTTTTTTCTTTAATTCTTTAAACAATATTTGTGAGGGATTGTGGAACTTCAGAAATGTTTGAAGTTGAGGGCATAAAATGAATATAATACTGCCACACATGAGCTTTCTAGGACCTTGTTCTGAAATGTGAAAGTGGGGTTTATCTTAATGGATAAATAGGTTTTACAGCCCTATGAAGTTTGTAGTTGCAAAGATAGGAAGTACTTTTGATCTAAATCATTCAATTTTTTGTAGACCCAGAAATTAGGTTGAAAAATGCACTTGAAATATATTTAGTAGTAATTTCACTGTTAGCTTGAAAGGGTTTCAATACAATTCCTATTAAATTAATATAAGTTCAGTGTGGGCATTGTTGTCAAAGGTGCAATTAAATTTCAAAATAAAGTATTCCTATTTCAGCCACAGTAAAAAAGTTAATAATACTTTAATTTCATATTTGAAGTAGCATGTCTTTGCTAACTTTGTAATCTGAACTAGCCGCTCTTTACACAACTCCATTAAAATTGTCATTCTATTGTGGCCTGATACAATATGACAATAATGAGTTTTGTATAACATGAAAACACACTGAAATTGCATAAATTATTTGTTTATACATAATACAAACAGAACATGTTAATAATGAAAATATTACAATATGCCAGTAAAATTATTATTTATAATAAAAGTTAGTCTATGGAAATAATGATAATATAATAGATAATGTTCAGTATTTATTCATATGTCTACATAGCTCTAATTTGCTTAATGCTCTAAGCATTAAAATTTTACACAGGATTTTCAATATTGTGGTAACTTCAATCTGTCTCAACAATGGAATACTTAGATCTGTTAGGTTCTTTAAAAAGATAAGATATAGATAAGTGTTCACCATATAACAGGAGACACCTGCCTGTGAAATTGCTTATTTTGTGTTAAAATTAAATGTTAGTAAAATCAAATCTTATTTTTTGGTTTCATGATCATGTAAATAATTTTTTAATACACAACAGTAAAGAATCTCATTTATTTACGTCATATTCTTGTTTTGTACTGAATATTTATGTATTTTTATTTAATTTCTTTGTGAGACAAAAATATGACAGAAATCAATAAAAAAAGGAACTATTAATTTTGAACATAAGATTAAATCTATGTTATCATTAAAATAGGATATAACTTTACTTTCACATCCAAATTAAGTACAAGTTCTTTTAATTCTTTACATAGCATATATACAAGAATATTTTTATATTTGTATGTTCTTTGGTTATTATTTTATAATACATTATTTTCAAAAATAATTCAGTAGTTATTTATGTTTTTAAACTCAGGAACAACATAAGAAAATTCACTTAGTTGCTATTTGACATATTATCACACATTCATTTACATGAACTACACTACATTATCAAGTTTAGTTAGATCTATAGATGATGTCATACTGAATGTGCTGTTTTACACTTATATACAGATATGTACCCATCCCTAAATTGTAGTTCATTTAATACCAAGGTACGATACAAGTAAGAATAATAAAACACTGGTAAAAATATAAATTCATTATGAAAATAACTCTATAAAATTTTTCAAATTAAAGATAGATGAATTCTAAATAAGAGCCAAGGTTTGAATAAAATACAAGTATTATTGTCCTATTTATTCTAAATAAATTTTAAGTTTATAAAACTGAAACCATTCTGCATCTTTTAACATATTAAGTAAGACACAGTGCTAAGTTTGAACAGTAAGAGAATGTTGCAGTTCCCTTAAGAAGAGATTTTGTACTAAAACTGTCAGAAATTAAACTCTCAATTCTTCAATTAAATGGAGTTAATTATAAAAAAAAGAATTCCATGTCTTCCTGAATTCTTACTTAATATTGTAACATCTAATATTCCAGATAAATAAACCTGGTAGTCAGATTCGTTTTTATCTAAATCTAACAAATAATAAATACAGATATTACATTTGTAAATAGTTTCCTATAATTTATAATACAATGTGGTAACTGAAAAATCTTTAATGGAATTACATATTTCAATGGTAGTTCCAAATTTCTAGAATGATCCCTATATAACAGCTGGATACTGCATCTAAGCTAATTCTCAACTATTTCAACCAATTGTAAAATAGCAATAATTTTATGTGATATCCAACAGTGCTACATGGAGTTATGAAGAGTTGTTGCACAATATTATAAGACATTAAAATAGATTATAACTTTACTTTCACATCCAAATTAAGTACAAGTTCTTTTAATTCTTTACATATAATTGTACTTCATCTGGTTTATAATCTTGCTACAACAATACAAATCTTCATTGAGTATATTTTCACAATCCACTTACTATGTAGATGCAAGTAATTATACATTTACAGTAGACAAATCTTCATCCAGAAATAACAAAGTAGTTTTGTAGACCTGAAAGCTGGCAAAAATATATACTTGCAAGTTTTATAAGAACTTGAAAAACTGTTAACTCAATTTTTAAAATAATTATTAAATATTGTGCAAAGTATCCAGTAGACAAACATTTTCATGATTCAGACACACCATTATTGATCAATTGATTGAATAATTTATATTATTAAAATTTGTAATGTTTTTTGATAGTATTGAAATCTGATATTAAATGTTAAATAAATACAATAAAGTAAAATTACTATGTATTAGGATTTGTAAAATTTTTACAACTTCCATTTATGATAAGTGGAATCAACCACATTTGGTCCCATAAACACTGGTTGAGAAAGAGATTATTTATATACTAAAAATTTCTTTATTAATTTCAATCATATTAATTGTAATTCATTGCTAAGGTTGAAAAAAGATAGTAGAAAAACAAATTATATACATACATATTTTAATATTTTGAATGCAGCATTCACTCATCACACCAGAATTTCTTATTTAAAATAAGCTTTTTGAAGACATTGTAATATTGCAGCAAGAAATTATGCACACAGTATAAATATTATGCACTGAATTTATACATGGAGGCATTGAAAATAAATAAACTATTAATAAAAAATATAATGATTTAAGAAGTTCGTAATTTGATTTAATATGTTGGAGTCTGTAATTCATTCAGCATCAATGTATGTCCACATTCCTGACACATAATTGCAGGAAACTTCCTAATTGGATCTAACATTATATATTATGATTTCAAAGCAGTACACACTATTTATGTAACAGTTTTCATTCAGAATTTATGAATCTGGTCTTTCTTACACCTCTCACCATTTGATAATTTTTCTTTAATGACATCACCAGTAACATTCATGAATCAAATATATCAATTTGTTATATTTTTAATTCTTATTTAATTTTAGGAGCTTATTTATTCATAGAATTATTTGAATGGTATCACTATTACTCCTTAATGTTCACAAATGTAGTTTAATTTTTTATATTATTCAAAATGTTGCATATAATTTAAATATTGTTGAAATGAAATACATATTTCTTCTTAAAATTACTTTAATACAATATATTGTTGATTCATAAATAACTGATTAATATATTTCAAATGCAAACTTTTACCTTTGATTAACTTAATTTCTCAATTGAAAAATAATTTTCTATTTTATTAAATTACTATGAAGTCATACTAATTGATATGTACATAAATTATTTTAACTCAAAAGAAAGTGTTTAAATTATATAAAATAATATTAACTAAATAAGAAAATTAATAATAATAATTAAATGATTTTTTAAAAAAATATTATTTTCAATAAACTTCCATCTCAGTGGTCTCATATGTCTTATTGATAATACATTGTTGTTCTTATATATATTTAAACTCAATATTTTTAACAGTGTTTTGTTTCAAGATTTAATATTAAATTGAAGATATCTTCTCACATAGTTTTAGCATTTAAATTATTTTATAATTCACAAAGTGGAAACACATATAAGTTTAAATTATATAATTTTTGTGGCTGCTTTTTTAAGGAATCATAATTTCACATTATTATCAATTTTCAAATTTCAATAAACATTAAAATACTTTTTGCAATATTAAATTTGTGTTCTAGAAATTTATGGGATAAGCCTTCATTAAAAATAAGGAGTTGGAAACAACTTCCAAAAATAAATTTATTTATTTATATAATATATAGCAAATAAAATTTTATTTTGTACAAGTAGGTTGAATTACATATCCATAATAAAAAGAAATATACATGATTTTTAATAGTTGACAACAGATATATAAGCATAAAAGAAATTACAATTCTTTTTAATTGATGGTATGTCCATCATAAAACTCAAATAATTTTACCATCATGTATCCAGGAAAGACAAGAATCAATGCACCATCTGTTAGCTTTGATTAATTTTTAATATTAATATTTTACAAAGTTTGTACCATAAATGTTACTAACTATGTAGAAATGTAAAAATTATCATAATACAATTATTATGTGTTTAATTTAATTTAAAGAAAATTATATAAATGTTTGGGTAATTGAATCTGTTACACATTCCTTAGTGCTTCATATAAATCAAATTGAAAGAAATTTGCCATAATTATTTGAAGTTTGTACATTAGATAAGCTCATTCATTATATATATATATAATAATTACATAATACTCCAAGATTGCATTAATTCCATTGGCCAAAGTAAGCTCATTTTATGGGCAATAAATATTAAATACAAGCATACGACTTTAATAGCCAATTAATTATTTTGAATATTATCACTGAAAGTCTGAAGATCATTCGAGAATTATTCATTAACTGTTTAATTATTCTCTGAAGAATCAAATTATCTTTGTTGACTTTATCACACTGCAGCTCTAAATTATTTCCATATCATTATTTACAAAAATGAAAATTATTGTTATTGATTCTGATTATAGAAGAGTTACTTGGTGCACTGATTCTTCAAAATGAGTGGATAATAAACTAATTATTTTCAGCAAAAAATTTTTATCTGCTAATCAATCAGGTTAACTATTCTTTATAATTTACAGCTTGCTTCGCTCCTCGTGTGCTTTCTTTACAATTGCCAACTTTGAATGAGGATCAGTTACAGGTAAACTACTATAAGGTGGTTCTCTTGTTCCATGTAGCATTAACGTCCATTCTTTAATGAAACCTGATTGTGGTGTCTGAGAATTGAAGCCAACCTATATAAAAAAAGAAAATACACAAAATTATATTGTTTATATATATCATATGTAAAATACTGCATATATATTTTGCGAACATTATCAAAAATTCCTTAAAGTGTTTTGTGCTCCAATCTTCTCATATTCACTGACAATAAATATTATATTTGAAGTTTCTGATAATGAATAATTACTATTATATAATATATAGTCAGGAAGAGTAAGGTTATTTTTAATTATAAGTCTAAGTGCACTGACCTCAAGTGACCAGGTGCCCTGTGGATATTCTCCCCATGTATGTGTTGTCATGAAAGGCCATTTAGTGAAGCCATCTCGGTGGTCATCATCATTCACCCGGCGACTCAGAATCATTGATCTAAAATATGGACAGTATTCACCTTTAATAAAAACTAGCTCATATTTACACTCATTATAAATTTGTTCATAATCATATGTTTGGATGAGACACTGTGAAAAGCTCAATCAGTTTTTAAATGTAAGGAAGTTATTGTACACAAACAACATCAATACAACAACAAGGGTAAACACAAATGTTGACAGGATATAGCTAGTCCGAAACGTGATCAATGTGAACCTGGATCATATAAAGCTCCAATATTAGAGATGCTGGTATCAATAACATTTAAAGTTCTTGCAGACAATGTATCCTGCTCTGGCACCAGGAAAAAAGTCACATCTTTGGTACTATTGAGTCAGTTGGACCCCAAAGGGAAAAAAATGTAATGTATGTCCTGAATAACAAAACTTTATTGTACTATTTTGTATAAGAATTGAATAAATATTGTACAGTATGAAAATGTGTTATAATATCCAAAACATATTGCTCAATGTGTTATAAATACCTAAATAATAAGAATGTTACTGTTCACATAGGTCACACAACCATTTGGCATGTGCTTCACACATGAACTTGATCTGTGATAAATTTGACAACTTATTTATCACAAGAACCATTAAATAAAAAAAATACTTTTTCAACATTGAAATACTATGGGGTCAATGTGATCCCAAAAAATTAATACTTAAATAAAAAATTAAAATATAATGTCTCAGTTGAAAATAAAGTCAGCCTGTTGTGGTGTTGTGGCCAGCGTCATTGCATCACATCACAGAGGCTTCGTGTTTGAATCCCAGCATGGGCATAGATGTTTGTGCTTGTCCTCTTCACAAAAAATGGGGTTAAGGCTGAGGGAGAATCAACAATCTGACTAGGTGACACTTCTAAATTCAGAATGTGCCATGTAAGATGACAGTCTGGCAGTTGTCACGGCAGGCCAAGGACCTTAATGGGCTGTACAGCCAAGGGGTAGTAGTAGATCAAAATAATAATTAGACAAAATATCCCAATGACAGACAAAATAAAGTAACGATATAAATAGCACATAATGTTTCTGGAATACTTGTTCTTATGTCAGGTGATTAAAAACACAAAAGCTGTGAGAACGACACAACCACTCAATTCAGTTGATGAACTCAAAAGCCTTTTTTGAGTTTGTCAACTGGATTTGGCAGTCGCTGGTGAACGGCGAGCATAAATTATTCCCGACAAAATATACTCGAACTCCTGAATTGCCTTTTCCGTCACATTGTGATTGATTTGCTCAACCTGATAAGTGGACACCTTCATTCATATATTTCTTACTGGCATTAATTAATTCATTCCCCTGTTCTCGAAGAAAATATCACTATTGGCTTCTTTGTAAATAGACTCATTCCCGCAATGTGCTGAATCAACCTCGCCACCGTTTTCAGCTCGCTCCTTACTCTTTCTTATTCAATATTCAATCAGACCCAAATTTTTTCATTTTAAAAATAAAATCTGATAACAATTCTATTATTGCGGTAGTTTTTTATGTGGTGAACAGAATGAAGAATGTAAGAGTATAAGCGATGCGGGAGCCCAGAATCTCTGTTATGCCCTTATTATTTTTTTATAAACTTCTGAAATACAATGTTTTTTAATTTTTCTCGGATGTAAGTTGCCGCTTCTGTTATGGACAAGTCGTTAAAGCTATAATTGTGTTCAAATTAATTGTGTATTTTAAACACGTCGATACCTAACCAATTATAAAGAAAATATAGATAATTGAAGATGTGAAAATATGAGACAAGTAAATTACCAAAGTAGAAATACATAATGAATATAAAAATGATAAACTTTACAAACTATTCTAACGCGTCACTTACGTTAACCTATGTTGCTACGTCTGCTGATGTTGTCGAATTGCTCTACGATCTATCCCTTTCTGTGACATCTATATATCAACGAACTGCTTGGCGTCTCCAATTAGCCCGTATGCTTGTGCGAAATTTTCAAAAGAAGCTTCGGAACGTTTGCACCTCAAAAAATGGACGAGCGAAGGACCTGTGTCTCCAAAAATTCCTGAAGACTATCGGCCACGGATGAGGTATTTTTTTGGAGTTCATGTTACGGGTATTACATATTTAACTCATAATAGAACACGCAAACTAATTAAATTTTCATAATAAGAAAGATATCCAAATCCAGACAAAAAAAGTGATAATATAAATACCACACTACGTTTCTGGGATTATTGTCCCTTTCTACAGGTGCTAAGAAGAGCCTAGAGCGACACTCAAAAGCTTTTGAGTTTTGCCAAATGACGAGTGCAGGGACAATGATCCCAGAAACGTTATGTGGTATTTATATTATCACTTATTGTCAACATTTTTCTATCTTTCTTATTAGTAATTTTCAATCAGACGTAATTTTTTTTCATTTTAAGTAAATTTTCATTCTTAGTCATTCTCTCTGTTCCAACACTCCCTGTTCATTACAATTTGTCTCCACGAATGGGGATTATGAACAAATTTATATCAAGGATGACACGATTAAAACGTAAGCGAGGCTATGCCCATTAGAAACATGAATATTTAATATATTTATCCCAGTGCTTATGCTCGATAAGAATCGACGTTTCGATCATGTACTGTGCCATCTTTCTCGAGTGAATAAATCGAAACTTCGTGACTTGAGCTTACTTTGACCCGGGTGGAAACCGAATAACTTTTTTCCATGCATATTTGAAATAAATAGTTCTTACCGCGTTCCCATGGGAGACGTCAAGAAGAGCTCTACGTCTCCACGTCGAGTTGCGTTGAGGGTGATGACGGCTTGAACGTGCTCCAGGTAGCTGACCTGAGTGTCCAGGCCGCGGCAGGCGTCGGTTGTGATTTTCATAACCACCGGCCGGGTGGCAGAAATTTCCCTGCGAATAAGAACAGCGGTTACTTTCTGTCAATCATTTATCACAGATAACATTAAAAATTGGATAATTAGTTCAATAACGATTATGTATTGCAACATCTGGATCGTAAAAGTGCCATACTGTCAACTATATGGATACATTGATCTTGGCGATATCAGAAAACTAAAGAACCCAAATATATAACACTTTTTTTTAATATAATTTCTAGATATTTATTTCATTAATACAAAACATTTCAATAATTTCATTTATACTTTATGATTTTCCAGCGTCATTAGGGTATTTCTTCATCACAATTTTAGTAGACAGATAAGTAATTAATTCTCTAATCTGTATATCATTTTGAATATTTTATAATAAATCCCTATCACGACTCCGAATACCAACGAAGACTGAATACATGATTAAACGGCATCAAGAGTGTTCATATCGGCGACAAAAAAAACTATGGATTCTACATTAATATGACCATTTTTTAATATATTTCCAAAGTAAAATTTTTTTAAAAAAAATGTGAGGGATAATGTAGTATAACTACGGGCTGCTGCTGATTATTTTTGTATTTTTTGTTCATTACAATGGGTCTCAAATAATTATGATTGCGCGCGGAGATATTGATTGCTGTCCACAATCTGTATGTGGAGAGAGAAGAGACTGGCTTGGAGGACTACGCCGCGATCAGTGATTATTATTTCTTCTCGAACCACTTGCTGCTCGTGGTAACGACAGGAAGGAGACGAAATGTTTCATTACTTACAAAAACACAATATTTGTACGTCCTGTACAAATTTACAATCTCATTGCTCGGTGAATAAGTTGTAAAAAATTCCTGGCGCCCTATAAATGGTTAAATCGGCAAAGCATCCGATAAACCGAGCAACTGTTACATCTGTATACAGGAATATATATATATTAGATAAAATAGCCCAATAACAGACAAAATTATGCAATAATATAAATACCACACAACGTTTCTGGAAAACTTGCTCCTTTCGTCAGGTTTTTAAAAACGTAAGAACTGTGAGTACGACACAACCACACAATCCAGGTGAACAAGGATTACTGAAACGTTTTGTGGTATTTCTGTTATCGCTTCATATTGTCTGTTATTTGGCTATTTTATCTAAAAAAAATTTTTAACGCAGACGTATCCTTCCTTTTCTCTCTGTATATGATGGTAACTGTAGCAAGCATATAAAAGATATATAATAAATTGTCGCATGCTTCCACATAATTTCCGAAATGAGATTATTTCTCATGTCTGAGGAAGTTTGTTGCGCTCATGTTGCCTGGAGATCCTAAGATCCAACAAACCCACACCAAAATCAAATTGAAAACCTACTCCAAGAGAAAATAGCTTTGCGAAAACAATGTTACAATTCCAAAAAACCCATAGTCAAACGCCAATACAATGGCACCACCAGAAAACTACAAAAAGACACCAGCGACTCTAAACATTACACCTACCTCAATAACCCAACAACTCAACGAAACCCACAAAGCACTATGGCTCAAAACTAAATACCTGACCAAAAAGAAAACTTATATCTCCCCACTTAAAAAAGGCAACCAATGGTTCACACCCCCCTCAAAAAAGCGAACGTATTCTCCCAACTATTGACCAAACAATTCTCCCAAAACTCCTCATCTAACACCACTCACAACCACACCATAGCAACATAACTCCATGAGCCCCTACAACTGTCCCCTCTCCTTAAACTTTTCAAATCAAACCCGCAATTAAAAACTAAAAAACAAAGCCTTCCAAGGACATGACCACATCACCAACCGTTATCTAAAATATCTCCCAAAAAACAATAATACTAATTACCTTTATCTTCAATGCTATCCTCAGAACCACCTACCCAACCAAATGGAAACATGTCATCATAATCATGTTACCGAAACCAAACAAACGAAAATCCCGCCCTGAAAATTACCTACCAATAAGTCTTCTTCCTACAATCTCCAAACTATTTGAAAAATTACTTCTACCTCATTTAATCAACCAACTCTCCTTCCTAGTTCCCGCTCACAATATGGTTTTCGCCGAAAACATTCCTACTGCCATCAATTATACTCCGTCTCCAACCTCATAAATAACTCATTCGAACAACTCAAATCCTACAACACCACTTTTATAGACATTGAAAAAGCTTTCGACAAAATTCATCACCCTTCCCTTCGCTTAAAAATCAAAGATCACCTAAACGACACCCACTACAGAACTAACTCTCCAACAGAACCTTCTCCATCAAAATAAATAATCACATCTCCGAACCCCACCCGATCGCTGCAGGTGTCCCCCAAGGAATCGTTATTGCCCCTTCCTATACAACATCTTATCCCACCATGTCCCACAACATCCCGCCACTAGCACAATCTTCTTCGCAGACGACAGTGCCATCTCCTATCAAACCTCCTCTCTCACCTCCAATATCCAACCTCTTCAGTCAGCCCTCACGCACCTAGAGCATTGGTCCAAACAATGGCGAATCAGCATAAATCCCACTAAATCAGTAACCGTCCCATTCACACTATCCAAAAATCCTCCTTCGCACATCCCCCTCTATCTAGGCAACGCAGAAATACTCACAAAAACAGAAACCACCTACCTGGGACTCCTCTTTGATTCAAAGCTCTCATGTAAACCGCACATTAACACTTCCTCTCCAAAATCAACCTTAAATTCAGAACTCTTTATCCCCTCCTAAACAGAAAAGCCCCACTCACCCTCAGCACAAAACGCCTAGTATATCTCTACATAATACAACCACCTGGACATAATCCTTCACACCATTACTAATTCTCCCTGGTAACTCAGAAATCATCATCCACCACGATATTAAACTTCCCAAATTCAATTCCTTAATCACCAAATCCGTAACCTCACTAATCAAAAGCGCATTCAACCATCCTAACAATTTAGCAATTCCTTAGCAACCCTCCACCACCACTACACTCACGTCGCCTCAAAAGAAAACGCCCTATCGACCTCATCCTTCACCCAGAACACTCTGGCACATCCATCATCACACCCCGCAGACCCCACCCAGCCATTCCATCCAACCCATCAAACTTAACATCACCAGTGAATCCTCATAGCCCAACAATGTATTCCCCTCTGATAGACAAATTAAGATACAAGAAAAAAAATTGCAAAATTTGGGTTAAATGCTGGATTAACCTAATTTCCCTGTTCCCATGTAAATTATTTACATATTTTAAATTTGTATATACTGTAACTGTATGTAACCAACAAATAATCTTACTATAAAAGTTTTATCAAATAAATTTAAAATTAAAATCAGTAATACAACCTAGGTAGCTGGTAATTCTGTGAGTAGAGGGTAATAGTTTGCCTCTGCGAGTAAACATCATTTGCCTGGAATCTTGTGAACTCTTAGCCAATCACTCATTAAACTGGTTCCATGTCTAAGTGTATAAGAAAAAGGGGAAATCAGCTATCGTGCATATGTAATCCACGAAGCCCATGTAAGCTCATCAAAATTATATAAATTTTAATGTGTGTATAATCAAAAGTATATGTAGGAAATCTCATTTGATAATTGCTGAAAGGATCTCTTCTTAAAGGAAAATGTAGAAGTTGAAAGCATGTCTACAGGCCAGTGTCATGGCTGGGCAATTTTTTATGGGAGGAAGCCTGATATATTGCCCCAATATTGGATGGCTTGGTTGGTGGTCGATTGTGTGGAGTATACGTTCTTGGGAAACGCTGTATAACAAACCACCTCAGATTTATTTTCGCCTCTACATGTAGCTATACATTTTCTTATTTTCTAACGATATTTTGTATTTATTGTTTAAAAATATCACCGGTAACGTTCAATTTTATATTATTGCTTGTAATTAAACTTCACTTTTCTAACAACATAAATATAACGAAGGCTTTCTTGGTGTATGTGATTAATGAAGAATCGTCGGGATTCCAACCGGGTGAAAACATTGAAGATAAGGGCAGTGAACGCCGTCGAAACGTCGTGGAAGAACAATGTTTTCGAGTTGGAATCCAGAGAACACTTAGTAAAACGTAAATATTTCTTATTTCCCCTTTCAAATACCTTTCTATGCTATTAAAGGGGAGTTGTCAGCACGTGTATTACTGTTACTCTAAAGTAATAGCATGTAATAAATAATTTTATGAGAAATAGTTCAACGAAGTCTTAGATTGTGATTATTAAATCGTTGATTGTTTACTAGACGTTAGGCACCATCTTATTAGTAGTTCTCCGTAAAGGAGAATGGGTCACCGTCTAGTATGGAACCAACATTTTTAGCTTAATAAGTGTTCAAGTAAAGTAAATTAAAATAAAAACATGGCAAAGCATGCAGGAAAATAAATTAAATATAATCATTTTAAGATCTAGACTTTAACGCTGTTTAATTGTTATTATTAAATTAAGACACGTTTCATATTCCATAATGTTCAATTAAATATAATATAAATTCAGAAATCTTACTCCTAAATTCAGCAAAACACATTTCCACAAATATGTAAACATCTATTTGTAAATAAATTTTTCTATTCTTGACAACTTTGAGATTTTTTATTATGGTTGTTCTTAAAATTTCATTAACAATTGCAACGGTGAGCGTTTTACGCAATATATAGTTGTTTATTATAAAAAATAAGGGATTAATTTGTATTAGAATAAAATCACTCGGTTCTCTTATATTTATTCTAATTCATAATATTAATAATTATATCAATGTCACATATTAATTACAGCGACCCTTAGGTCAGACGCTATTTTCTTAATTAAAAGAGATGGCGGCCCCATACTTACTCTTTGAGGGAATTAATACAGCCTCTGAAACTGCAGTCTTTCAACCTTCGATTAGCATTTCCAATCGCGATTATTCACACTAATTTTCCTGTTCGTTTAAGGAAATATATCAGAAATATAAAAGGTTGTATGACCCCATTACAAAAGATTTGTTGAAATGTGTCTGATTGATAATAAATTTATTTAGATATAGATAAACATAAAAACGTCATTATTTCATTATTACAGAACTTGAAACTAATTATCAAGTTTTATAGTAATAAGTCTATTCAGGTGGTAGCTGCAATGTAATAAACCTATATTCTATTCGACGCTTTAATGTGCCAATCTTGGAGTATACTACAATAATTCCTGAGATATTTGTTTTAATGAACATGGTTCCTTTAATTTCAAGTGTACCTGAAATAGTCGTTAAGAGCAAACGTTTCATCAAAGCCTTTTAATATACGAATGATTCAGTGCAGCCGTTATACAGTTTACAATTTACATCAAATAGTTATAGAATATTTGTTTCCATAACAAAATATAATTTTCGTATTTTAGTGGATCAAATTTATTTGAACGGATCTCAGATTGGTATTAATCGTTTCCTGCACTGTGCAGAAAATATATCCTAATTTTCTTTACTTCTTTATTATTTTAAAAGCTTTTCCCATTTACTTTCATTCGCAATATATGGTTATTTTTATTCTTTAGAAACGAAGAACGCAAAGTTAATTTGTGAGTCTCTCTAAATAAAAAAAAAGTTGTTCGCTTTG
Source organism: Zhengitettix transpicula (assembly GCA_037074705.1). Taxonomy (NCBI): domain Eukaryota; kingdom Metazoa; phylum Arthropoda; class Insecta; order Orthoptera; family Tetrigidae; genus Zhengitettix; species Zhengitettix transpicula. The sequence continues at coordinate 11,910,409 of CM073590.1, read as the reverse complement.
TGTGTTGCGTCATGTTAATTTTACACCTCTTGTAATTGAAAAACCGTTTAATGGAGTTTAAGGACACCGCATATTATACAAAACATATATCAAATTTATTATGCCTGTGAAGTTGCGTATTGAAAAGTTAAAGCTTTTTATCAACTAGCATTCACTCAGATAGAGAATAGACGTATCAGGATACTTGATGGTGACATTGAAGCTTTTGCTTTTGAAAAAGGTGAGATAGTTAACGATAAATACACATAGATGTAGTGGTCAGCGTGACTGCCTCACATCACAGAGGTCTCGGGTTAGAATCCCGAAGTTTGTCTCTCGTCTCTCGTAATTATCAGCCCCCTGACGAGGAAATATGAGCTCCCTTACTGAGCCGCTAATAACCAGAGCTGTTGATGCGACTGTAAATAAATCACTATATAAAAAATAATAAACATCATTTTAAAAGGTGGCACTTTAATTCCTAGTTGTACGAATGGAAGGAAGCTTGAAGTCCGTGCCTTAAAATAAATTGTTTCGATAAATATTATAGAATGGATTTCTATTATGATTGGAATGTAATAGTTAAATCTCGTTTTCTTAAGGTGCCCATAGACGGTCAATATTATCGTCAATAATATTGTACAATATATTGCTAGGGTGGCCCTAGATGATAAATATTATCCTCAAAATAATTTGGTCAATAAATTTCTGGCAAGACACATAAGTTGTAATATTGCCCGATATTTTCTTGTAATCCTCTGTCTGAATGGTATTTTGTGACGTACATGGGTTTTCCTGGCCATTTATAAACTTCATTTCTTTAAAATACCATAATGTTATTTCTATTACGTCATCTACTCCAGCATCGGTTTTTTTCAGAATCATTCACCGGCTTCGATTATTTTATAAAGATAGAACGCAACGAATTAATTTTTTAAACTAACTGCATCTTATCAGCATCTGGATACTTCTCTCTAAATTTGGAAAGCAAATGCTCATATAGTTAATTTTGTTTAACTGTATTAGTATACTCATTGCTTTTAATATTCCATAAGGCTGGTAAACTCTGATACAGATCTATACATTCTAAAATAAATTTTCTTTATTCGCGTTTTATTTGTTTCTTTGTAGGCATTTCATCAAGTAAATTGTAAAACGTTTAATGAGCACTTCCTCACTGTAGTACGATTGTCGCTGCTGGTCTGCGGAGACAGAACTGAACCATTATTGCGGAATATTTCTCACAATATAATATACTGTAATAAACAATCAATTAATAATTTAATTGTTCAAGTTGTGGCAGCTATTTAATGCAATAATTAAATATGATGGGTTAATATAAATGAAAAACTTATGAACAATTAACAAACAAAAATATTTATTTTGTTTTGTGGTTTTCAAAGAATAAAAGTAAATTAAAAACAAAATTTGAGATCTGTTCTCTCAGGGCCTTTAATGGGCTTGATAATGAACACAAAAAAAATTATTTAAAATCTTATTAACAAAACAGTTTACAATTTACCTAAACAATATGTCGATAGAATAAAAGAAATTAAAAAGTAAATAAGTTAACTTTGATTGACAATTAAAAGGGAACGAAATCTGACTTTACACTTTAGCTAATGTTTACAGTTATTATAATTAAAATTTGGTTACTCACACATTGTCCGTCTGGCACCAGAATTCTTTTTTTCCCCTACACAACACGATAAATGCAAATCGTTATTTACACAGATTCTAGTTCTCACAGAATTTACACGCTCACCGGCGAATAGCACACAGACAAACTTCCGGAGCCTTGGATGAACCTCTCCTTGGTCAGCTATCGAATGTCGTCTTCCCATCAGTGTAAAATTGTTCGATTTTGCCTTATTACTGGAACTGAAGATTTGCAGATTCTTTGTATACGTATACTGTTATTTTTATTGATTTGAAATAGACTGCAAGGTATCTCGGTGAAAAATTTGTGCCTCCTTTCCTGGCTGGCTGTAGACGTAAACTGAATCAGACTTTCGTGCGCGCAAAACGCCATTTCGACTTTTCGACAAAGCAGCCGAGCTCGCTTCTCCATTGTTGCTTTGTTCGATCAGACCGCTATAATGGATTTATCAAACAATTCAAATTTTATCTCCAAACAATTACTGGCCTAATTAACTATTGCTACAATACATATTGCGCAATAAATATCTAGCTCTTTTTCATTGTGCAATTTTTTAATATGATCTACAGACGGTCAATATTGACGATAATTTTGAACGTCTACGGACCGCTTTCGATATTATCTTAAAAAAACATTCCACATGAAATTATAATTAAAAGAACTTTAATATTAATATATGATACAGCAAATTTAGTTGATCTCACATCTTTTTTAATGTAGCAACAAGTAGAAATTCCTTCATAAAGTGTTATTTGATGCCAGAATGTAACGCAAGAAGTTTCATATTACACACAGTTTTGAGAGATACTCGGTGATAGAGTGAAACATTTACATCCTAAAATTCATGGAGTAATACTTAGTAATAGAGAAAGACATAAGAAAGTAAATGCAAGATGTAGGGATTTAGTCGATAGATTTGAATATAACTATAATGAGTCAAGCTTGATGGCGGCCCAGTTTAGTGTTTTTCTTCTCAGGTCCTACTCCTCCTCGTATGCAGCCTATAACATCAGTAAGAGCCTGTAGTTTGACCTCGGGGCAACGTCGGAGAGGGAGGAGAGGCAAACCCTTCCTCAATCTGCATCATCCGCCGTCCTGTCTGATGCGTGCTGTAACCTATATCCAATTTTGGAAACGGTTAATACAACTCAAGTGAGGAGGAAACCATATCAGTGATTAGAGCTGCTGCAAAAACTGCCTTTAATTTCATCTAATTTATTTCTAACATTCAAGATAGCGAAACACTGAATGTTGAGACGATCAAAACTACAACTCAAAATAAAAGTTTTAATATTCAAATTTAGAGCAGCCACCTATTCCAGTTCTCAAAATGTTATATTTCAGTTAGAAATATTGTCATCTTATAAAATTAAACAATTTCGGGCATAATCATCTGTAAATTAATTTAAATAGTATATATGTGTATAAATTTAATACTTTACATATAACGTTAACAATTATCAAATGGGAAATACCTATACGATAAAATTACTCTACTCCAATGTATTGTGTAGAGATCGTCTGATCTGTGCCTTGTAACATATGAAATTTATACAAATATCTAATGTTTAAATTGATTCATAGATGAGTATGGCCGAAAGTTCCTTGTTTAATTTTATATTGTGAATATATTTCTAATTGAAAAATAATAAATTTGAAATAAAAAATTAGAATATAGGAAGCATTTAGCAACGAAAGCATTTGCTGTTACTGCGCAGTTCAACTCCAATAATTATTACCAAACCTATTCTGAGCAACAGTATTTCAGTGCTATTCACCAAAATATTTTGTTGAGAAATAATGTAGTTAATCCTAAATACGATTATTTGTCTACAATAAATTGTGAATGTTATCGGAATGTCTTAACATTGGTAATACTTCCTCTTGTATTTTTAAAGGTTGTACACACTCTTGATTCCCATCATTGTTTTCTTAATTTAAATATACACATAAATTTTTCATAATCAGGGCTAAACGATGTATTTGTTAAATTATAATGTTTTAATTGTATAATAAATTTTCTGACTCATTGCTGGTGTTTTACACATTTATGTAAAAATAAGTCAGATTAATATAATTGTCAAAATTAAATATGGCAATAACATTTATTGTATTAGTAATCAAATATAAATTTACCAGTAGTGATCAATGCTTTAGTGACTTCATCCTCCCTAATATCAGTTCTGCGGGATCGTTTTCTCCTTTTATTAATGTGATTTCATATCGTATAAACTACAACGAAGGGAAATTTCAAATGATTCTAAATGCGTTCCTGTTAATTACTGTGCGACTTGTATAAGAAAGATAAAAATTAAGAAACCGAAAGCATCTAAGCAGGAATAAAGTATGCAAATCAACACAAATTTTCTATTTTTATAAAGATTTTCGCTGTAATCTAAAAATCAGGACTTCCGCGAAGTTAGTTATAATACAGCTAATGTAGTCTTAATTAATTTTCACCACCTCAGAGAAGTTTAATTACTTCTTTGTCGTTCTATTCGTTTGCCTGCTGAGTGAGATGCAAAGGGGGATCTATTATTCCTTTTCTAAGGTATAATCAAGTTGATTGCATATCTTCCAACACTATCCTTATCTTCTCGATCTGAGGAAAAAACAAATTTCAACGAGTAACTTCAATTCAAAGCGACGGTTCGTTTCTTTTAGAAGAACCTTTCTTTGGTGAAACCAGTAAAATTACCTCTTTGGGGTGTTATTTTTACCACTCTTTCGCAAATGAGTTTTCTTAATTTAACTACCACAGAAGCTCTTTATGTGAATGACATTAAAGTTGGTCGTGTTCCGATAACGAAGACCGCCGCAGTGAAAATGCAATTTCTCCTTAATAAAGGCGCTCTTCCTGCAGACTCTGCGTCTTCAGCCGAAAGTTTGATGAGGGCATTTACAGTCCGCTACAGTTCCGGCGTGATCCCTAGGGACTGCTAACGAAGCCACCTCCTGCCTCTCCTCTTAACAATCCCTAAAAGATCTAATTCGAACTTGAAGAGTGCGGCAAGGCACATCTACCGTCGGACGCATTTTAACTCTATCCGATAATTTTAAGAAATAGACTATAATCGTAGCTTGGTTTTAATTTACTTTTATAAAAAGAGGCACGTTCAGAAAGGAAATGTATTAGATTTTTATACTTCTTTAGAACAAGTGTATTTGAAGAAAAATACAAGATATTGTTCATACACTTGTTGGATATTTAGCTACATAATCGCCATCCGGCTCATTGCTTGTGATGTGCCGTGGATCAATCTTCTTCATGCCCTCCTCGGTGAACTCTCCCTGCCAGCTCCTCCTTCCAACTCAGAACCTCTTTCTGCTCCTGCTCGTTGTTTGAAAATTTTATTTCTACCCATGTGTGCCTTCAGGGAGGTGAAAATATTATAATATAAAGGCGCCAAGTCAGGGGAATACGGTGGGTAGTTAAAAACATCACAACCAAATGAGTTCAAGAGCGCCTTGGTGGCTGAGACTGTGTAAGGCCGGGCGTTGTCGTGCAACAAGACAACACCTCTCGTCAGCACTATCCTCCTTTTAGGAATGCTTCTTTTGAGAATTTTTAGGTTTCTAAATATCATTATGAAGTTGTGCTCTCAACCTGAGGCAGAAATTCAATGAAAATAATGCCTTTTTGGTCGCAAAACATTGAGGCCATGGTTTTTTCCCCAAAAATGAAGGTTTTGAATTTTTTGGCAGTTGGTGTGACGTCACTATTACAACTGTCTTTTTGACTCAGGTTTGTAATGAGCCTCCAATGTTTCATCTCTAGTCACAATAGAGCTTAGAAAATCCTCTCCTCTCGCGTATGGAAACGGATCACAGCACGTGACTCGGACACTACAACGTGAGTTTACATATTACGGTGTTCCTGTGTTGCTCGATTTGTTAGGAGTCAATCACCCAGTATTGACAACCCTCAATAATCAAAAAATCACAGTCCGTTATGTTCACAGTACACTTACTTTATGAACATGGCTTCGTACGTCCAGTCTGACGTACTTGTGCTCCTGTCTGTCCTGTGTAATGTCTCGGATTGGTAACACATCCAAAATTAAATATATGTGAAAAACGCCATCCTATTAGTCAGAAAAATTATTAGAAAAATTATAATATTATAATTTATGAAACACAAACCACACTTAAGAAATTTATACTGATCTAAATTTTTATATTACAAATTATAACTAATTAAATTTAAATATACACCCGAAGAATTCCCAATCAAGAACGGAACGATATGTTTGTTAAATTATAATGATTTAAATTGTGTAATAAATTTTCTGACTAATTGCTGGTGTTTTTCACATTTATTTAAAAATAAGTCAGATTCATATAATTGTCAAAATTAAATATGTTATGTTCATAACATTTATTGTATCAATAACCAAATTTGTAAATCAAATACTTTTAAATCAGTTGTCATAGCAATGCTATATCAGATCTACGCATATAATTCGTGGTATTTGTTCGTGACGTTCGATTACAATTCTCAGCTTCAAGATAATGTTAAATAGCAATCCAAATATCCTAATTCCACTCCATTAAGACACACATTGTTTAATATTTATCAAGAACAAAAGAATTGCTTTCAATCGGCGCACAGCGCTAAAGGCTATAAATTAAACGTTCAGAATGGATCGCGAATCTAACCCAGAACTTCAACTTGGTATGTGCTGCTCTTACCATCTGAGCTACCCGGGTCGATTGACCCGTCAGGTGCCAGCTTTCTACATCCATTGGAAATAATTGAGCATAGGCTCACCTACAATTTATCAAATCACATTTTTCACAGCATATTCTTACGATTTCAAATTAAAATAAAATATGACTGTGTTAAAAATAATAATGATAACTTCATTTTGTCTGTTATGTGGCAATTTTATCTAATCATTACTTTCAGGATTTCAATGAATAATTGGTTTATTGCGTTAATTGAGCATAGATACAATGCACTAAAGGCTATGAAATTTAATTAAAGGATAAGAGTGGAAAAATATGAACCGAACCGGAAACAGAACTCAGGACCACAACTTTGTACGCGTTGCTTTTACCATCTGAGCCACCTTAGTCGACCCTCGTCAGGTGCGAGCTTTCCCCATTCATTGTATAGACCTGAAAGCAGGCTCAGCTACAATTCTATGTATCATACACACTCTTGTCGGTTCCGTCGTTATTATGCTAAGGATAACATAATATTTATCTTTTAATTAGTAGATGGGATTTAGAAAGATATAAATAAATAATTTAATAATTAGCAGTTGCGTTCTGGTGTTCCACAAACTTGTTTACTTCTTTGGCATGACGGCTATTTTAAGCCACAGATGCTTATAATGAAAAGAAAGGATGATTTCAAATGGACATACAGTGTTATATATCTAGTGAGTTTATGGGTTAATTAGTTTATAAAATGACCAATTATAGACTCGCGTATTCTGCTTCCTAATAATTACAATAATTTTGAAATTAATTTTGGTATTTTCCGGGGATTTCTGATGAATATATAAACACGAACAACGGAATATTCGATTGAGAAACTGGGAGAAAAGTAGATGTATTTTAATGAAACTTGCTATTTTACGAGACAAATCATTTTCTAATAAGGAAACGTGGAAGCATATTGCATTCATCATATTGCGCAAATTTTTTGTGACGACGAATGTCAGCGAAAATCTCTAAAAATTATTTTAAGTAAAACTGGCAGTAAGGTACATTCATATCCTGTTAAAAACATGCATTCTATATTATAGACTGACAAGGAAAATACAATTTTTACATAAAATATGTGCATAGAATTGTATTTATAAAATTTTTCTTTGTTATTTGTTCACACTAAAACTGTAAATGTGCGTTTATTTTAGGTTGTTAATGTATTATATAATGTGGATATAATTCTCTATATAAACAATTCTGTAGGATGTAGCATTTGTACGAAATTAATATACATTAAACTAAAATAAACAAAAAAATGTACACTCTGAGAAATTCCACATCTTTAATCTTGTCTTCTATTCAGGTATGACATATTATTAGTGCTTAAGTATTGCACCTAACAAGGTAACAGTTTACGAGACACATTCATCCGAATATTGCAGGAATATATAATTGCTAATCGACAGTTCAGGATATCTTTGAATTTTGATATAATTGTAAAATACATTACATTACAGCAGACTGCCTGTAGAGCAAGGCTGTTTTCATTTTGTTGACATTCTTCATTGGTTTATTTTTGTCAATGCGATAACATTCATGAGTTTTTTTTATTTTAAACGGCAGATTTATTACAATGGACCGAAACGGACTTAGTAAGGAATAATACCCAAGGGCACGTCATTGATACTCTCGCAGGGCCCAGACATAAACCACGCCGGTCTGCCTTCTTATATTTCTGCACTCGTTTAATTGAGCGGATTTACGATCCTATTCCCACAGTCCTTCGTACATACATTTCTTCGTGAAACGAATTGAATAATAACAGTATGTTTTGAGCTCACTAAAACTTTATAGTATTGACAGCTATTTTTTCTAATATACGAAGTCACACCAAAAGTAATGCGCAACATTTATTTGAAAATCCTACAGCTTTCCTATTTTTACCGTGTATAAGTACATCCCTTCGGAACGAAATTTCACTTTTACATATAATCCACATCCCTCAACCATATTGTAAACTTCCTCCACATTGTTTGGAGTTAGTACAGTGTGGCGTCTGCCCCTGAGAGGATTATCCCGAATATTGGCGTGTCATCGTTCACCACGTAATCTGCTTGTCAACTCACTTACTGCTCTGCGGTCGACAGTAGCAACGCCATACACCTTTTGGATGTTTCCCACTATCTCGTTCTCACAGCACAGTAATTCACAGCTTTCCAAGAATGTCAAGCGCAGCAGTTATCTTGAAGACATGCTATGACTGTACCACTCATAGGAACGGGTTGAAATAAACTTGAACACGAGCGTGAAGGATGTATCTAATAACTCCATAAATTGCAATGATTTTGAATGAAAAATAAAAATAGTGAACTACTTTTGGAGTGACCCTCTTAATACAAGTCCGAACTTCTGTGAATTGCTTGTATGGAACAGTCATGAAATGGATAATTTTACCGAATCGCTTGAATAGAAATAAATGCCAAGTAATTTTATACAGCTTCAAAATTAGAAGAAACATACGGACTTCATTATATCCTATTGCTGCATCGTTGTAAGGCTTTTTTTCAGTTAGTTTTACAAAATCCAGTCCATCCAGATATTTTCATCGTTTTAGCTCAGAAATAGTGCAGATCCCAGATCAATCACCACATAATTTCTTGTATCTCGTGAACAGTGGAAGCCTATTACAGAATTATTAACAGCATTCCATGTTATATAGTTCTGTAGCTGTACTTGTGTGGGAATTACTTTGATATTGTGAAATTAATGTGGATGACATCATTGGCGAAGTCAATTCGTAGAGAGGAGACGTTTATTTCGTTCATTTACGCTCTACGGAAGTATAGCCATATTATTCTGCTGATGTGACTTATTGCAGCAAGTACTTGCTTACACAAAGTTCTGTAGTCCCAGTAATATGTTGATGTTGATCTGAGTAATTATATCCTCGTAGTCTCGCCCTCAAGTCTATTCTGAGTCTTCTTCTTTTATCGTAAAAAGCTGAATTAAATTTAACAGTTACGAAATTTTTAGTTTCCTTTAATCGACCTTACTGATTTTAACTAACCGTTTTTATAGTTGTCAAAATCTTATTGTTACTATCCTCACTCATCGACGAAACCTGACGCTCTTTCTAATAGAGATGTATAATTACTTATTTGTGGCAGATGAAGATGGTAATTAAAACTTTGAATCGCAAAAAAGTATTTTTTTAAAAAAAAATGGAAGAAAATCGAAAGGTTGAAGGTCGATTAAAATATTTGACCCAGTCATACAAAAAAGTGATGTTTACATAAGCATACTTATGTGGTAAAAATTGCAATATATTGTGGTAATTAAAAGGAAATAATTTATTAATTGTTGGCGGCGTAAAAACACACAAGTTTTATACGAGAATATGTGGAAATAATGCATGCTTGCTGGGATTGTCAAAGTTCATTTTACGAGACGCAGAGCTCCAGTTTGTGGGGAGCAGTGCCCCAGAGTGTATGGTAGGAGACGGTAGAGAAAGGATATAAATTCAGAAAGTGTGTGGCTGTATATAGGCTAACAGCTATAATATCCAGAACTATTTACGGTTTTCGAGTTTATGAGTAAATAACTGCAACGATACAACGCCAACTATTATTTTCCCTGAGGCGGAAAGTTCGGAGTCTAGCTTACATTCATGAGTTAGACATTTTTCTTCAATTATTGGGAGCCCCAGGTTATTGCATCCAGCAGATAACAAACTTTTGAGTGTGGCAGTAGGATTTTGGTAGAAGGAACAGCGAAGCAAGTGAAGTGAGTCAATTTGGCAAGCAGTATGTGTTGCCCATTAAATTCAGTGTATAATGGCCTGTCTATAAAGTTTTAATAATTGTGTGTGTGAACGAGCCCATGTCCTTGGTACAAGAAAACATTAAGGTAAAACTGCACAACTTACTATCTGTAAACCCGCAAGTAAATGATATTATCGTCAGATTTACGATTTCCGAGTTCAGATTTCAAATCTCATATTTTGTATTGTAAGGTTCTATTGATTGTTTGAGTTAATGCCTTGATAGCTTTGTGAATTTGATTGTTTAATAAGTATTCCTTATTGAAGGCCCGGTGATCGGCCCTGCAAAATAGCCGTGGTATTATTGTAAAGTATTAATATGTAATGTGATTTAAATAATTTTCTTTAAAAAATTATTTTGTTTGTATATTTTAAATCATGATTTTTTTTCAATTAAAACATCCGATCATTTTAATTGTTTTACTACAAAAGTGGCGTCGTCAACGTGTGGTTTTTCTTAGTAAAATATTCATTGTTTTGGTAAATATTTTATTGGACGCCCATTTTGCACTGTAATTATCAAATTAGAATCACTACAATTTTGGACTCCAAAGTGCAGTTAATTTTTCTTAGTATTTAATTTTTTTTAGGGCAACAGGCTACATGAGGGTAATCCACGTTGGGCAACTCCCCTTCAATAGCATTGGAAGGGATTTGAAATGAGGGATGCGGAAGGGAGGAGGAAGGTAGCCAAGGGTTACTAGGGCCCCCGGGCTATATTTTAAGGATCCATCCCGGCATTCGCCTAAAGAAATGCAGGGAAAACCCTAGAAAAACCTGCATCGGGTAGGTCGGGTATTGGGTACTTGTCCCACGCCCTTCCGATAGCGGGAGAGGAGTTTGCTGTGGGGACGCAGCATTCCCTTCTCCGTGCCTCAACCAGTTTAGGAGGCAGCTGGCCGACTATTCCAATGGGAATAGGGGAGAACTCTTACCGTATGTCCAAGGTCTGTGACCCCGGAACATACACCTCTCAAAACAGGCCGAGGTGCCTTGGTTCAAACGTGGAGAGGAAAAGGCATACCCAAAGATAGCCCCTTCGCATCTCTCCTAAAAGGTTCTGTCTGCGAGAGAACATCCCTCGCAGGTATTGCCTGCGAGAGAATAGCCCTCGCAGACCTTTTCAATTGGATTAAGCTTGCGAGAGGATTCTCTCGCAGGTAACCTGTGAGGGATGTTCTCCCGCAGGCAGAACTTTGTAGGAGAGATAAGAAGGGGCTACCTTTGGGGATGCCTTTTCCTCTCCGTTTTTGAACTAAGGTTCCCACAAGCCGAGGCACCTCCACCTGTTCTGAGAGGTGTATGTTCCGGGGTCACATACCTTGGGCATACGGTAAGAGTTGTTCGCTATTCCCATTGGAATAGTCGGCCAGCTGCCTCCTAAACTGGTCGAGCCACGTAGAAGGGAATGCTGCGTCCCCACAGCAAACTCCTCTTCCGCTATCGGAAGGGCGTGGGACAAGTACCCAATGCCCGACCTACCCGATTCAGGTTTTTCTATGGTTTTCCCTGCATTTCTTTTGGTGAATGCCAGGTAGGATCCTTAAAATATAGCCCGGGGGCCCTAGTTAACCCTTGGCTACCTTCCTCTACCCTTCCGCATACCACCTTTCAAATCCCTTCGTATGCTATTAAAGGGGAGTTGGCACCATGTGAATTACCCTTTACCCTAAAAGAAAAATAATTAAATAACAAGCTCCAGTTGGAGTGCCAAATATGAAATTAAACTAATTATTTAAAAGTCAGCAAAATTTATTTATATACATAATTTGGTCTTTATGGATTTTTCACTTTAAGTTAATGGCTCAGCCTTTATGAGAAATCTTAATTTCAGGGCCGCTTATCGGGCAGTAGAAAATGAATTTAAACTTACAATAAAAAATAATACTACAAATGTGAAAAGTTATATAAATCTAGCAAAGTTATAGAAATATAGCGGTAAACGATATTTACTTAAAGGTTTACAGATGAAAGTTTTCATTTACATACCAGTTTTTTGAGCTGCTCAGGTTTTTGCACACGTGATTCATTTTAATTTTATACAACAGTAATTTCACTAACAGGCCATAGCACTGATTCTATTCTCTTATCACTTTTCAACACTTTGTTCGTATTGTCACGCTCAGTTTGCGGTGAAAACTATAATGAAACATGATGATTTTCAGCCCATCCTTGAATTCGACCACCACCGAGTCGCTATGGTCAAGTCCTCCAAAACCACACTCTGCTCTCTGAATATCTGACAACTGGGTTACATTCTGCTATCTCAACATGTGACAACAACTAACTGGTTTTACATTTTAATATTTTCTGACTATCTCGTCTGAACCTACAAACATACACACACTCCTTCTGAATATTCGAGTAACTGGTAACCGATAAAATTCTGTGCTTCTTAAACCTTACTTCTTTTTGCCACCGTGGCTTAATAATTCAAAATTAGTTGGGCGCCAAGCAATTTTACTTTAAAATTACCGAAATACTGATTTTTTTTTTAACTTTAATTTTCGGGTTATGAGAAATATTTACAATGGAAAAGTTTAGAAATCAAACAGTCAATTTCTGAAACAATAATTTGTGTTGTCTTTTTACTCTCATGCCACGAGTAATAAGTTTTTCGTGACTCAAACATAACCTTCCTCAACGGAGACCAGAAACACTCTCCTTTGCTTCCCGCACACAACTGCCACACTGCCATTTCTAGCGTTTCCCGCGCGCAGTGACACTGAAACGCCGCGGACAATACAACAAGCACTATCAAACGTATCTATAGTTCGAGACGCATAGTAAGTTATGTCAGGTGCGTTAGCATCGAGTGGAGTATAGGCGTCAGTTGGCAACTCTCCCTTGCGGAGAAGTTGTAACTACGTGATACCATTCTTAAGAACATTAATTATATTCTTAGAAACGAGATATACACACAGCAGCGAAGTATTATTATCACACCCTTTACTTATGATCTTTTTAACCTTTACGGATGAGATTTTTCGTGTACAAGATATCCTGCACTGAACGCACTATATTTTAATCGTCTTGACTTAAAACGAACCAAAAATTGAATGAAAATAATCAAGATATATATATATATATATATATATATATATATATATATATATATATACAGGAAGTAGTTGCGGACAGAAATTCACGAGGTCAGTTGCGGACAGAAATTCATCGAGTAAAAGTCGCGGGCAGATCTTCATCGAGTTAAGAGTGGCAGGCAATACTTTATTAAGAGTGATGTGGCACATAGAATTTAATTAAGTAAAGTTTGGACATACAATTCAATAATTAAAGCCACAGTAAAAATTTTACAAGTAAAGCCTGTTGCAAATTTCATCGAGAAGGAGTCGATAACAATCTGATTGACCATTAATTAGAACGAGAAATACAATATTTGCTGGAGATAGAGAGAGACTTAATGCAGAGGACCGCAGGTGTTGTACGGACTAGTCGTTCCAGTTAATAGATACAAAAGTTTTGGACAGTGTTTTTGAAACAAAAATTAAATTCTGTGAAATTATGGCCTGTTATATGTGAATAGAGCATCAGAGCCCAAACTAATGCCTGGTACCAGCAAAGACACTGTAAGTAGAGAGAGAAATTTTATAAATGTTTTGTAAACGTTAAATAAGGATCAAATCGTCAGATTTCGGATTCACGTTCATTTTGTTGTCTAACTCTAATGTAAAATTTGATTGTTAATTTGAATGTATAAAAAAAGGTTGGTTCTTTATTTGAAAGCCATAAATGACCCTGAGATGAGAGTAGATAAAATCTGTAAAATAGTAAGAACACGAATGTAAATAAATCACATCAAGAAATTTTGTCATTTTATTTTGAATAAAGTAATTGTTTTGTGAAGTTTAAATTTTGTAAATTATTTAGCATACGTTCATTTTTAAGTTTTAATAAAATAAAGTCATTTGTAATTGTTAAATAAATAATAATTATGTGTTGTTTATTACATAATTTGGCGAGCAAACGTGAGACTTTAAATTAATTCTTAATTCATTTAATTTAATTATTTGTTTTTTATTACAATATATATATATATAATATATAAATGGATGTACTCTCTTAGACGTATGGATCTATTTCTCTCAACTTGGTACACACATAACAATATAAGGAAACACAGTCGGGGTATTCACCGAGTTATATTTTAAAACTATTAGAACAAAATATATGTTTGTGTCAAATCAACAGTTTTCGGGACTTCTGAGTTTAATAATAACGCTCTCTTCGGAGTTTGTAACTTATTTCAGTCGCTATACCCAGGGTATGAGCAGGAAAATATATACTATCCAAAATTACCGAGGTACGTGTGAAACTGATAGGAGTCTCTAATATGAGCATTGATACTCCTTATTGCAGTTAAGTCAGAATGAAGCCTAAGGTAAAAGGAAGTGGAGGGTCGAGAAGGGGAGTAAAGAATATGTCCAAGAATACCGCTCAATGTTGAATACATACTTTTCGAGATCCCTGAGGTGAACAGTGATCCTCGCGATGTCGGTTAACATCACGTTCAGCCCTTAAATGTGGATATGCGGATGAGGGCTTTATTATAAAACGTGCAAAATGGCTGATATTGAAGGCCATCCATTGTTTTTGGAGTCGATGATTTGTGACAGTTCCGACGTTATTTGCGAGAAATATCAGACTGCATTCGCCATAGAGGCGAATGGTTTGGGATAGTAATGTGTCATAAATTCCCAACTTGAGGTTCACTGGGGAAACAGAAAGCTTCTTTTTCTAAACCATGTTAGCAGTGTTTCGCTTACACTTATAGTAACAATACGTAGAGAAAATGTAACGAAAATGGCCTTTATAGTGCCGAATTCATACTTTTCGGTGTTGCGAAGATTAGATTAGGAAACAGCGACACTCCCGATGCCGGATTTAAAATGTTCAGCTCTCGTCGGTAAAAAATAAACACAGATTAGAAAAATAATTCATTTCCAAGTCTAATAAAATTGGGATAAAAGAATTCCCGGGAAAGGGGTAAAATCAGCTAGTTTTGAATAAAATAAAATTCGATTTGAGAAATAGATTAAACAGAAATAATTATTTAAAAGTAACAAAGTTGATATTTCTCTTCAGTAAATGAAGTCAACGCCTTAATATTCCAGATGAGTAATAAAATAAAGTCCTCTGAGAGAAATAAAAGAAAAAATAAGCCACGTATTTCCAAAGCCTTCTGCACGAGGCTAATTTTGAGGTTACATCCGGCCACGTGGCAAATGAAGTTCTTTGATGTTAGTTCATCCGGTCACGCTGCACACGCAGAATAATGGATTTCACACGGATTAGCAATACTGGACTTCCGGAAGAGAAGTTAAATTGGTGCACTTGGAAGTAGAAAATGTGCATTAACTTATGAGGAATTCCTGTAGAGCTCGGTATTCTTGAAGGAAAATTAGTAAACCCGAATTGCGTTATAGAAAGTTGAAGAATGAGAAACGTGCGATGTCAATTCATTAGAAGCATTTATCAAAACAAAAAACAGTTCTTGTTTTCAAAATAAATATGTGTGACAAAATATTTAAAAAATTAACTAATTTTAGATACATATAATTCTCGACACTTCTTCTTGATTAAGATGACGACGCTAGGTATTGAATCATTGTAACACAAATCCTGGACATGGTTGTAAGTTCATGATAATACTATATACGATATTCACCAAGAACGTCTACTTTCTTTCGTACTATATTACAATAGAATATATCCTTATTGATGATAATTTCACCGACGAAAAGTACAAAGTAGACTTAAAAGCAGATGCAAAGTACCCTCCACAGTAAATCCTTCAGACAGTTCAAAATATTTGTTTGTTCAAATAATCAAAGGCTATGTCGAACAGAGGAAACCCAGAGTTGGGGATTACTAGACCAGTTAGTCAGAAACATCTTTACTGTATAGACCAAGTGAGTAAAGGGGCTCACGTTTTTCTCATGTTGGGGAAACGAAGTATAAAAAGCGAGACGTAAACAGGCTCAGGAAGATTCTTCTATTACATGGTAATATGTTTGCTTTGTTTTTCATCTATAGAAACAGGGACATAGCTCTTTTTGAGAATTAAAGCAGAAAAATAGAAACCTGACACAGCAAGAACAAGGAATAAGAGGAAACCGCTTCCAGAAGACCTTAATCTGCGGGAAAAAATCCACACGTTACACAGATTATGTAAGCAAACACCGAAATTTATTCATACGTTACATTTAATGTACAAAGTAATTGCATTGAGGTCTTTCAGTTAAGTTTTTCTTAAAGTATTCTGTTTTATATTCTGATGTAGAGTAAATATTTTGCATTGTAGAACGGTGACTGGCATTTTCAAGAAATAAAGTGAAATTTATTAATTAATTTGATAAGTAATTTTGAATTGTAATTTAAAATAATTTCTAAACAAACAAAATTCATTATTATGTAATTTAAGGAAATTTCTATAGCAATCGTATTACAGCATGAAGTGTGGCTAGAAGTAAATTGGTGGAGTGTCAGAAAAGAAATAAAACTATTTACAGGGTAATCTACATAGTGGATTATAGCATAGGAAAGGGAGTGAAAGGGGGATGCGGAAACGTAGAGAAAGGTAACCAAGAGGTAACAGCAGTAATTTAAGCATCCTACCCGGCAATTCGCCTAAATGTGATGCAGCGATACCCAAGGAAAACCTGCATTTGGTAGGCTGGGCGTTTCGTACTTGTCCCACGCCCTTCCGAGGGTGGGAGAGGGGTTCGCTGTGGGGTCACAGCATTCCCTTCTGCCTGCCTTGACCAGTTTAGGAAATAGCTGGCCGACTATTCCAATAGGAATAGCGTACTATTTCGTATGCCCATGGTCTGCGACCCCGGAACATGCACCTCTCCAAACTGACCGAGGTGCCTCGGCTTGACTATCAGAAGTTTGGATTTGGGGGTAACAGCAATCCACGTACTGGCAACTCCCCTTTAATAACGTAGTAATGGTTTTGAAAGAGGGGATTCGGAAGGGTAGAGGAAGGTAGCCCGGGCTATGGTTTAAGGATCATACCCGGCATTCGCCTAAAAGTGATGCAGGACGAACTCTACAAAACCTGCATCAGGTAGGTCGGGCTCTTGGTACTTTTCTCAAGCCTTTCCGATGGCGGGAGAGGGCTTTGCTGTAGGTTCGCAGCACTTCATTCTCTGTGTCTTGACCAGTCTGGCCGACTGTTCCGATGGGAACAGCGAAAAACACTTACAGAATGGCCAATGTCTGTGATTCCGGAACATACACCTCTCAAAACAGGCCCGAGGTGCCCCGGTTTGTGGAAACCTTAGTTCAAAAAACCAGAGAGAGGAAAAGGCATCCCCAAAGGTAGATTCCCTTACAGCTCTCGAGTGTCAGAAGTAAATGTTTCTGTACACCTACTGAGAGGGCTTAAGCAGGAATGAGTAAAGACGCCAAAAATAGTACATATTTACTGTTTTTTAATTTTTAAAAGACTTGGTACATTGCTAGAACTATTTTTATTTCAAATCTAACTGGATATTGTCCAAAAGACAGTGACTCATATTACCATTATGCGTTTACAAAAATACTAGAGTTTTATAATTTAATGCAATACTATTTATGATAAATTTTTTACCATTTTTCTCTCGATAGGAGGTAAAACTGAGTAATTATCACTTTCGCACATTAATTGACTCTTCCTAGTTACAACACACGATTCATAATTATACCTCGCACATTTTTGCATTTAGACATTTTTTCTGTCCTCTAAAAACTTCGAACAGTATAAAGTTCTTGAGGAGAAA
The DNA here is from genome assembly GCA_037074705.1 of Zhengitettix transpicula. Lineage (NCBI taxonomy): Eukaryota > Metazoa > Arthropoda > Insecta > Orthoptera > Tetrigidae > Zhengitettix > Zhengitettix transpicula. The sequence goes on along the minus strand of CM073590.1, from coordinate 11,892,507 downwards.
TGATTTGTATAACAGACGGTTATAATCTAATTGTTTGAACCGACGTTAGAAAATGTTTGTTGGTAAACACAACCAACAACAATACACACAGTAAAGTCTGTTTTTGATCACGTGGTGAACGAACTGTAGCATCTGTGAGTGCAGTGAATTTAAATTCTCCAATACACAGTGAGCTGTGGAAGCCATAAGATTACAGCCCATTATTCCTTTCACGGTCCTTTTAATTTAACAGCCAATAAGCAATAACGAGAGCCAGCGTAAAACTGTCTGCCGAGATACAGCAAAGAAGGGGACGAGTACTGCAAATAGAAAGCGTTGTCTGTGACATACAATATGATTACAGTAACAAGGGAGCAAAATGAATTTTACCTATAAAATTTATCTTCTTTCTACGTGTTCAAATTGAGATAAACACTTTCTTCACACGTAACGCAATATTGTCTTGAAATACAGTCCGTTTTTAATCAAAAATACATTAGTAATTTATACATATAAAATATTAAACTTAAAATACGAAACTAACTTGTTGTTATCCAACAAATGGTTCGTTTTAATGCTAGTATATTTATAATATATTGTCATCGTCAGAAAATTTAGCACCCCTGCTTGAATGCAACAAGCTATACTGCGACGCATATTTTCAACAATTATTTGCTATGAAATAAAATAGGTGTCTAAGGATTATTTCATTTCCACACATTTTTTCAAAGTTCTTACCATTCTCGTTCTTGTTTTGAAGTTATGAATGAATAACGAAAATTATTGACGTAAAAAATTAATAAAACCCATAAAAAACAGTTACTGGTCACTATCACGACAATTTATTAAGTTCTAGTTTTTTAACTCTCAAATCAACCTACTGTTACTATAACTGCACGGTTAAACGCAGGCACAAGTTCGCAGATTCAGTTATTTTACAAGCGAAAATATTTGAAGCAATATAACTGCACTTTTCAAACAACAGTGTTTTTAACTTTAATCCTGAGGAAAATGTCGCCCGGACCGGGAATCGAACCCAGGACCTTCCGCTAACAGGGCGGCAGCTCCGACCACTAAGCTAACCCTGTCGACTACCGACCTAGCACAACACTACTCCTAAGACCTCAATTCGGCTCACCTAAAATGCACATTTTAAGAACGAGGAAACATGTCGATTAAATGGCGGGAGTCGACAAGGGATAGCTTGGTGGTCCGAGCAGCCGCCCGGTCAGCAGAAAGTTCGATTCCCGGTCCGGTCGACATTTTCCCACAGGTTTAAAATAAATAACTTAACATGGCCATAGGCTTGCTGCTTAGTTACGCTCTCATTATTCTTGAATTGAATGTTTTTAACATTTACAGATAAAAGCTATTTTATTTTAAAAAAATATTAATTTTATGTATTGTACCTGAAAACGTCTTTATGAAAATGCAAACATAAATTATCTGACATATTAAGAGAAACATATTCAAACACTACCGATTTATGTCTATATATGTATCGTTAATTAATTTGTTTTATAAACAAAAAAAGGAAATAACTCATCGTATATTACACTTTTCACACCTAGCGAGACACCGCGTTTTTGGTTATACTTCTCTTCTTTGGTTCGTTTTTAGGCTTCAACTTCAAGAAATATAAATTAGACGTTATTGTTATTATATATAGGCTGAGTTGAAAACCTTAAATCTTATGATCGAGCGTTTTCCGTTTTTTTTGTTTTTTTTAGGGTAACAGGCTACATGAGGGTAATCCACATAGTCCAATGGGAATAGCGGACAACTCTTACCGTATGCCTAAGGTCTGTGACCCCGGAACATACACCTCACAGAACAGGCCGAGGTGCCTCGGCTTGTGGGAACCTTAGTTCAAAAACGGAAAGGAAAAGGCATCTTCAAAGGTAGCCCCTTCCTATCTCTCCTACAAAGTTCTGCCTGCGAGAGAATATCCCTCGCAGACCCTCCCAATCTTTTCCACCATTTAGAATTGTAGATAACGTGGAAGTTCCACCGATCAACTTTCACCAATGACTCTGACGGGCATTTCAATAAGTTCTGATGAGATATGAAATATCATAGGATCGATTCCCTTCCACAATATTTATAAATTCTTATACCTAATACACGTAGATTTGGGCTACTGTTATTATCACCTAATTTTCAGGTCTCCTCTTATCATTATAAATATGGGAGTATTGTTAATTACCCATCGTCAGAATTAAATTAAAATAGTTTTCAGAGGTAAAATTTATTTGTAGAAAACCTGTTATTTACAGCAGTATCTTTCAAAGTCCATATTTGATAAAATTATATTTATTTAACTTTATATTATTTGAGACAATTAAAAAGGCCTGAATAATAAAGGGAATATTCCCTTTCCTCGGTTTCCGTTACATATCTTGCTGATGTCTTATAAACTCCAGTTATGCTGAAGAAAACGCTATTAGAAAATTTTGCTTCAGATTCAGACGTCGTTGTCTGCCGTCTGAATTGTATTAAAGTGTTCCATAAGAATAATGATTTCGATATTAGATGTTGTTACAATTGTGCCACGACAATAACGGTGTTCGTACAGATTTATGGATGTAACATTGTCATTGAATAAAGTACCACAAGTAATTGCCCTTCCATGTACAGAAATTCAACTATTGGCATACAACTGTAACTATTCCACAGGGAGGTATTTACTTCTTAAACTATATAATTATAATTGTAGATCTTGGGCATACGGAAAGAGTTGTTCTCTGTTCCTATTAGAACATTCGGCCAGCTGCCTTCTAAACTGATCGAGATACGAAAAATGGAATGGTGCGTCTCCACAGATAACTCCTCGCCCGTGAGACAAGACCAAGTGGCAGACCTACCTTATGCAGGTTTTCTAGGGTTTGTCCTGTATCTCTTTAAGGCGAATACCAGGTATCCTTAAACTATAGCCCCGACACCCTGGAAATCCTTTGGCTATCTTCCCCATTTCAAAACCTTTCCTAAGCTATTAATGGGAAATTGCCATCACGTGTATTACCCTCACGTCACCATCTAATATACTAATTATTGACCGATACTTGTTCGTTAGTGTGGATAATTCAAATAAGAAGCATTAATTTACCTCTGATAGGTCAGCGATCCGATCAATCTTCAAACCAGAAATTACAACGCATATTTTGAAGTGCAATGTTACCTCTACAGTAGGTAAACATAAAGTTTGATGATTATGGTCAATGGATATCTCATTAAAACCATATAGTGTACGTGAAGAAAAAGTATTCAGAATCTGCTGAAAATTGTAGTTATAAGTAGCTTATTATATTGTATAAACATTATTCTAATACTTGAATACTAAGGTAATTAACGATTGCAAAACTGAATCATACATATACATATAATCATTTTTATATCATTAAAATACTTTAAATTCAATAGAATTGATATTCTTCAGTTAACTTTCAGTTACCTCTACCGGCTTTGAAACAAATAATTTCGCGCCTTTGTAAACCGTTCATTGATTCGAATTTACCTTAAAACTAACAAAAAAAAAGTTACATTTAAGAGAGAGATACTTGGACGAGACAATTATCACTGCATGTTACATCGTGTTTTCCGAGCATCTAGGTTTTCTTCCATGTTGATCTCAGCTCTGTTGGCCGCTTCGGAACTTCCCCATGGTGACATACTTTACAGACGTAAAATGGTATTTTTCTCCTTAGGCATCTTATTAACCGATTTTAATTTCTCTGCTTCAAATATTTACACGTTTGTGTATACTTTATCAGGTCTGTAGGTCTACATACCCTATCTATCGACTGAAAATCTCCTTCGCCATCTCTTTGTTTATCGGCAAAAATTTGATCCATCTTGGATTATTCTTAAAAACATTCATGATATAATTTTGAACGGGATATACAGGCAGAGACAAGGTCTTTTTATCAAACGTTGAAATTATCATCTCTTAACTTTTACGGACGTACAACATAACACTACAACTGAACCCTATATTTCATTGCATAAATGTTTTCAGAATATCTTTTCCAGGACAAAGGTTCAGGTTAAAGTGACCTCCGGCCTACTCACACTACAGTTACAGGGCAGTGTTAACTACACATCATATTCAGACACGCCTAAACTCCGTTTAAAATTAGAAGGCTTTGAGTGTCCGTTAGGAGGATGTTGGGTGCAGTATTGCCACTTGCTGCCAAGGTCACACCCCTCACGGGAACTAAATGTCAACAGTCTATACAGCTCACTCGATACAGTAGAATTACACCACGATTGTAATTGGTTGATTCACTCCTCGGTAACTAACTACCATTGGTCTTCTAATTTTTTAGATTATAGCTATTGCTCTCCAGCAGTACATGCGTTAGCGGTAAAGCCTTAATCTCGTTTATGTATGACTATGAAGTGTGATCAAAGACCTTCTCGAGTGAGGCAAGTGGTTATTTCAAGTAGAACAGTCATTATAAATACCAGAAATCTGCTTGAATGTTGTGATAGGTTTTATTATTTTCAAACGTTCAACTAAACTATATTTAGTCATCATGCAGTGACTGAATTCTATACCAAAACTATTTCAAGCATGTTTGAGAGGTTTTCTACATCTATATCAAACAACGGCTCCTTAGTGTTTCATGAAGACAACCCTGCCAAATAATTTAAACAATAATACTTACTGGGCGTCCGAGACAGTTCCACCCTCGCAATGATACCGCGCAGGAACCGTGCGCCATTGCTTCGCCAGCGCCACCATGGCGCCCGCGTCCAATACGCCGAAGCCAAACAGGTGGTTAAACTCCAGACCCACACCGTTCATGGTCCAGTGGAAGCGACCCTTGGCGTCGAAAAGGGAATTTCTCTTCGAAGTGAGGACGGTAAGATGCTGAATGTCCCTCCACGTCAGCTGAGGACTGAAACAACAACACTCTAAATGGTTTATTGTTGTCTCTTGGTTTTAGCCAAATTATGTCAGTTATTACTTATTATTTCGTTATTTCTAAATTTTGAGTAAAAGAACGGACTATCTCAAACACTAAAATTTTAAAAAATATGAAGCCAGCAGAAGGATGAAAAGAAAACTGTGTACAGAAAGATTGCAGAAATAAGGTCCATGGTGCGATTATGCACGTGACACGTTAATTCATATGTTATAATTTCCAGATGATAAACTTATTTTTTTAAAGCAATGCGGTAATTTTATTTACTCACTTAGCTTCTAGTGCAAGAGCGAAAACCCCAGCAGCTTCAGGAGCAGCCGCCGACGTGCCTGAATGTGTTGTAGTGCATTTGCCGTAGAGATCAGTGGTAGCCTAGAAAAAATATTGTACAAATTAAGTAAGAATGGTGAAGTTTAAATTAATCTTTAATTTGAGTGCGATTATTGTTAGGAAAAGAGGAAAACATTTATATTCTATAAGGTATCACGGTCTTCCGGGTCTAGCAGCACAGAAAACTTAAGAAAAACTCGCTGGGTCAAACAAGGAATATTATTTTTAAAGGTTTATAGTGGTCGCCTAGATAATGTAGTCATTGGCGACCCATACATAGTTTACAAAAAATGCTTACTTACATAAGATTTGTTGTGATACCGTATTCATTCCAACAATAAACGTAGAAATAAACGATTTAAAAACTTAACAAGTAATGGAAATATAAAATCACCAAATATTGTAAATATTTTTCAATTTCAGATAGTTACTCAATTTTATATTCATTGGAATATTATTTATTTTCACCAATAGAGATTAACTGTACGTTTCAAATATGGGTTTCTTTCATTTTAGACAGCAGTAGTCAGCATAAACCATTTAGCACATATTTGGATAATATTAAGTACAAATGATAATTTTTCATTCATTAAATTAAATTATTTGAAACTGATACTGTTGCGATTCCACTGTACTATTCTCATAGTCTATTTGTATTAGGAAGAGGCGTCTCTTCGGAATGTGAATCACTCTCTTGTTTTTAATTATTTTTAAGAGCCTTTTATAATGGTCGTTTTTGTCGTTTAATCACGTATGTATAAGTAACATGATTCCAATATATTTATGAATGACGTAGAGGATATTTGGTAAACTCCAAAAATGTTCCTTGGATTCATTGAGGTCAGAGGAATTAATACAAGGGTTTCTGCTCAACCTTGAGCATCGGCTGTGCATTTTGTTTCGACATAACAAGAAAAGAAAAAGATGTCACGCGCTCACTGCCGCATGAATATCTAAATCGTATAACAATTCATTGGGTTTGGGTTTTTTTTGAACTACGGTTCTCACATGTCGGGGCACCTCGGCCGGATTTGAGAGGTGTATGTTCCGGGGTCGCAGACCTTGGGTATACGGTAAGAGTTGTCCGCTCATCCTATTGGAATTTGTCGGCCAGCTACCTCCTAAACCGGTCAAGGCACGGCGAGGGGAAAGCTGCAACCCCACAGCTAACCTCTCTCCCGCCATCGGAAGGGCGTGGGACAAGTACCCAATGCCCGACCTACCTGATGCAGGTTTTTCTCTGCATCACTTTTAGGTGAATTGCTGGGAAGTATCCTTAAACCATAGCCCGGGGGCCCTAGTTAACCCATAGCTACCTTCCTCTACTCTTCCGCAACCCCCCTTTCAAATCCCTTCCTATGCTATTAAAGGGGAGTTGCCACTATGTGGATTAGCCTCATGTAGCCTGTTCCCCCCCCCGCAAAAAAATGCTTAACGCATTACAATATTTTCAAAAAATCTTCACTAGTTGTCTACTTAAAGGCTAAGAGTTCCGTATGTTCTTTATATACAATTATTTTCAAGCATGATAAATTTGTCCGTAGTATGTTTCTGTGTCAGGATTGTGCTGCAGGGAAGAGAAGGAAGCAATCATTTCGTAAAGACACGCTGGAGAGAAGAGCTGATGAGTCTCACAGGTTAAACTACAGATATTATTTTTCCAGAACATAAATTCTATACTTCATGAAGTCACAATTTCCGAGTTAAATAACAAAATGAGTGGTATTTCACTCAGATAATTTTTTAAAATTCTATTACAACATTTGTAAACAATTATCGCAGAAGACTTACAATACAAGATTAAGAATTCCTGTTTTCTGTCCCATTCGAGACCCCTTGAATAAGATGGGGGAAATTGCATAATTAATAAGAATACACAATTATAGTTTCCTTAAATTCATGCGACTATCAATTTAACAGTGTCCTGGAGGTCAGGTGTTAAATTGACTGGCATTGGTAATAAAATCCATTGTTGTTTCCACAACTGAGGTTATCTTTCGAAGTGTCGAGATTCGTTTTCATCATCCGATCGCTTACGGTTGCATTTAGGTTTTTCTTACGCGTATCTCCGGTTATCCTCGCAGTTTTTCAATACAACGGATTTTTATAATGATTGGGATTCAAATCTCCATTTGGTTGGCTGTTGTAATTTGGATTTTTCTTGCCTACCAAAGGATTCACATGCAACTGCTGTGACGAAGTCTTAATATAAGGCTATGTGCCAATTCTTCCATTTTCCCAATAATTTTCGAAGGAAAACTGAATATAAGGGTGAGAGTAGTTATTACGCTATCCACAGTTCTCCCGAAACAGAGTGTGTTGCTTCACTTTACTATATATTTTTATAACGTTCACTCAATTTTATTAATATTCATTTATTGATTGACAAAAAAATTGTCTTGTGTTACTATAAAAAAAAAAATGAAACCTTTAAGACTGGTAAAACTTAGATTAAAACAGCCTCTAGTTCTCAAACTAATATGTTTTCAAATTTGAATATTGTCACAATACGTAGTACTGGATTAAGTTTATCGCATAAAGTATTTTTTTAACATTAAGTGATGTATGGAATATTGGAAAAGGAAGAGAGAAGAAGAAGGTGTAGGCAAGCTACATATAGGATAATCCACATAGTGGCCATTCCCCTCTTTTAGCATAGGAAAGGTAGCCAAGGGTTAACTAGGGCCCCCGGACTATAGTTTAAATTCATACCCAGCATTTGCCTAAAAGTGATGCAGCGATGCCCTAGAAAACCTGTATCAGGTAGGTCGGGCATTGGGTACTTGTCCCACGGCCTTCCGATGATGGGAGTGGGGTTTGTTGTGGGGCCACAGCATTCCCTTTTCCGTGCCTCGGCCAGTTTAGGAGGGAAATGGCCGAATGTTCCAATGGTAACAGCGAACAACTCTAAGCATATGCCCAAGATCTGCGACCCCGGAACATACACCTCTCAAAAGCTGCCTCGGGTTGTGCAAGCCTTAGTTAAAAATCGGAGAGAGGATAAGGCATCCCCAAAAGTAAGACTCCCCGTGTCTCCAGAATGGTTCTGTCTCTCACGGGCTGGTTGTTCCGGGATGAAGGGAAAACTGTGGTTACTAGTTGAACATCATTCTTGACACGTTATTACCGCAAGTAATGCAATATTTTAACATATTCCCCAATTTTATCATCCGAAATCTTACCCAGTAATATATATATATGTATGTATGTATATATATACATATACATATAATAGCGTAAATAAAGAAAGAGATTTAACGTTATAATGTATATAAAATAACGTATTATCTCTGTAGGTCTATTATTTTTAAAAAATTAATGGTAATAAACAAATATCTGACGAAGGGAAAAGTATCGTAACTTGCTACTTCTCAAAGTCGAATGGATTAAACTCCCAAAAGGAAAATTATATTAATTAAACAAATAAGTAGCCAAAGAACAGGCAAAATTAAGTGATATATATACAACACAACGTTTCTTGTCAGGTGATGAAACAAAGCGTCGATAACGAAAAAACGGCACAAACCACGTGACGAACTCAAAAACTTTTCGTTCTTACTGCTCTTTTTTTCTTTAATAACCTAACTTTTTATCACAGACGTATTACATTTCGAGAAAATTATCTCTCTCTTTTATTTTAAGGCAAAAATTAAAGTGACCAGCATTTAATTTGTAGAACTTGCAGATAGCCATAAAGATGTATGGTAAAGTATTGCCAGCATTGTTTACGAAAGAATGGGTGGATGAAGGGAAAAGGATAGATAGATAGAGAGAGAGAGGGAGAGAGAGAGAGAGAGAGAGAGAGAGAGAGAGAGAGAGAGAACGCAACAATATAATATATTTAGTTTCTCATCCTTAATAGTTTCAAGTACACCGAATTTCTAGAGCCACTTTAAATGCCACCAGATATAATTCACAAAAAAAGACACTATGCTCAACCGCAAGTTACCGTGCTACATTTTTATTGGTTACATGGACTACATTTCATAATATTTTTTAGAACAAATTGCTTAAACTGTAAATGAAAGCGTAGACTTTCTGTGTAGTTAGAAATTACGAATTGTTCAGTGATGTTATCCTTCTTAAGTATAAACAGGAACGACCGCAGTTTTAGTTTTGGAATCCCAGAAGTTTTGTAATTGCGCTTTTTTCTGCTTTAACTTTCAAAACTATCAACGAAGACCATTAATGCATTTTACTATAATAATGGAAGAGGTTGTACATCTTTTATGTCCCCAATCATCAGTAAATAACATATCATAGTGCTTACACATTAAAAAAATGTAAAATTTTAAAATATGTTGTTAGATAATGAAAATAGCGGTTATTTATTTAAAAAAAGGAGGGTCTGTTTGTTTTCGTCATTTTTATAAATTGTAACCCAGTTTAAAATGAAAGTATTTACGTCTGATTGAAAATAATGAATAAGTAAGATAGCCAATTCAGACAAAAAGGGTAATATAAATACCACACAATGTTTCTGGGATCCTTGTACCTTTCGTCAGGGGCTAAGAACAGCCTAGAGAAACACAACTGTACTTGTTAGTTGACAACACTCAAAAGACTTTGAAACGTTGTGTGTTATTTATATTATCCTTTTTGTCTGAATTGGCTATCTTTCTTATTCATTGTAACCCAGTTAGTTTCATTTTTAAAATATTCTTAAAGCTAATTCAAAATTACGATTAATCATTAATTGATCAATAATTTTAAGTTATCAGACAATTGTTGGAAATATACGCGTGTTGGACGTCTAAAAACATTAATGCAAATTGGAAGAGTCGTCCACTTGCATTCATTATTGTCAAGGAGGTCAGAGACAACGTCACGAACAGCTGTTTTACATTTGAACGATATATTGTCAATCGACTAATTATTTGAGGTGGATGATAACCACCAGTATAGGTGATGAAATTATTTTTAGAATTTATTTAAAATTTGTAATGTTTGAGTATTATTGTGGAAAAGGCATTGTAAGCATCAGTCAGCGTGGAGTTTTGATACGTATTATTGTCGACGGCGTTTTGAGATAGAAAAGTCCAGTCGGCGATAGAACATGAAACCGTTAAGTTCAGTCTGCATTAGAAAATGACCAGTAGCGGTCATATGCCGGCTTGCTGTGGTGTAGTGGCCAACGTCATTGCCTCTTATCACAGAGCTCCCGGGTTCGAATCCTGGCATGGGGTTGGATGTTTGTGCTCGTCCTGGTCACGAAAACTGGGGTTAAGGCTGTGGGAGAATCGACACTCTGACCAGATGTCACTCCTAATCCAGAATGTGTCATGCAAGAGGACAGTCTGGCAGCCGTCTCGGCAGGCCAAGGCCCTTCATGGGCTGTCGAGCCCTTTTTAAATTATTTGTGAAGTGAATAAGTAGAGTTTTATAAAAGCTGTTCCGATGATCGGTATGTACGAAATTTCCATTGTAATACTAGTATAAAAATTGAGCACCGTCAGATTTTTTAATATTTAATAATTTTTTTTCAGATTTCTAAATATTTTTACATATTAATATTTCTTACGTAAATTTAATTCATTATTTTTGTAACATTATGTTTTTCTTTAATTGCGGATTACTATAACTGTAGAGGCCCGATAAGCGACCATGAAGACGTTAAGTATTTCAATAAATCTGTGGCATCTATGTAACAGTTTTGTACAAAATCAAACTAAATATAAATTGGTAAAAAGTTTTGTATTTAAAATTTAATTGTTTAAATTATTTCATTTAACAAATGATAACTTATTATATTATTTGGCCGCAACGTGGTTAATATCTATTAAATTGAATACCACAATATATTTATATTATAATTTAGTATACGTCCAATGTCTTTGAGAAACCAATCAACCTTACATATTTCGTTAATAAAATTACAGATATCATGTAAATTCAAATCTGGCACAAATTTTCCCACCATGTTTAATTCACCACATGATCCAGTTCCTTGAAAGCTATTGCGCAATTAGTCTATCGTTTGCTCTGTTGCTAAAAATGTTAGACTCACAGATATGTATTACGTGCATTCCATTACTAATATCACATTCTCTGATACTTAACATTTTCAGAATTGCAAATAAATATGGGAAAAATTGCCATTGTGATTACGACAATATTAAAATGTACATACAAATTAGGTAAAGAACTTGGTTCATTGTGAAATTATCCGTAATAAGGAAAGTGGATCAGGAAAAAGTTCCACTCCCCAGGGACAACTTATTTCATTTTTAGAAGTTAGCAGGAAAGGGAATGAAAGTGGCTTTGCCACATATATCAGTTAAGCTGGGATTAGCTTTTCGCGGAGGTTTTTATTTTTGGAACCGGGGAATCAATGAACAACTCGACAGTCGAGCTTTCTTTCCTTTGCTAGTTCTTAAAAATTTATATCCGTTATTTACAATTTTTTGTCCGTTTAATAGTGTATTAAAATGTGTTATATAGTGATTCGATATTCTTTATGGATTTGTTTAGTAATTTTCGGATAGACAATTATTTGGTGCGTAGAGGTCTTTTAAATAAATCCAAAAGACTAATCACTGCAAAAAAAATGCCGTAGTTATTTTTACGAAAAGAAACAGAATAAATAAAGTATGCTCTATAGATGGGAAGGTTAAGTACACAAAACACACGTATATGTTTTAACACTGTTATTCTGTTGCGATACGGTTGAAATTATCAAATATACATGGTCCAATTAATTAAATAAGTAATTGACATATAATTAACCGAACCGGCTTACAAGTTTACTGAGTTCTCTTGGAATATGCGGTATACTTTATTCAGAGGTCTTTTAATGTGGTTGTTTTCACATTTTCGCAGAGGAAGTCGAAACAATGTTGAACAAGAAAGATGCGTATTGAATGCCCAGGAATTTCATCCAGAAACAACTACGTGACAAAGGCACAAAACTATTTCCAGAGATTCGGATGTCAAACATTCTACAGCGAATTTAGAAGAAAATTTTTGAATAGAAGAAGGCATTGCTTGACGAACGGCATTTCTTAAAACGTTGCCGGAATATACGTCTTGGGTCTATTTTCAAAACGTATGCTGTCCATATATTATTGAATTATATTAAATAACGATTTTTAAGGACCATAACAGAAAAATATGTACCAGAAAGTTTAGAAATGAAGTTGGAAAATTTCACTTTCTGAAGCCGGCTAACAATCGAGGAAAATGTTACAGAGAAAGTTCAAAAGGTAATGAAAGGGTAACTGGCAAAGTCAGTAGCTCGGATGTGAAGGTAATTAAGTTGTTAGTTGGAAAACCAAATCAACAATTTCAGTGAACTCAATAGTAAAATAATTTTCTATAAATTAGGAACTGTGTCTAACGCATTCGAAACTAAACAATAATTCTTTAATTAATTCAAGCCACAATTTTGGTTGCGATAAAACTTTTATATCTGTATCCGTGTTTCTTGGAAGATTGAATAAGATTCTTTAAGTTTTGTTACAGAAACTTTATATCAGACATAAGTAAATAATCATCACAGCCATGTAAGAAAATAAACTTGCCTATACAATGAAGGGACTCCTTGTACAGTTTATTGTAGTAATTGTTCATGATGTAAAAAATAAATAATAAATTATTATATACAACACGAATAGTTATTACTATAATATAGATTGATGGAAACAAGAAATTGGACGTCGACAATTGTGACTGAATAGAAACAATTAAAAATGTATTTATTATATTTAGTGTTATTTAGATCGCACGCCATTATGTATGCCATTAAGCCTCTCATATGTAATTAAAGAATTCTATAAATAATTTAAACAGGCCTTAATTACTAAAAAAGGGAACCTCGTATGCACTTAATTAAGAAATGGAAAAGAAAATCATAAAAATAAATTATTTCTTGTTGTGTAAATAACTTTAGTGTTACTGACACAATGTTTTTATTATTTTTATTTCCACATTTTTCGGTATTATCTCATGATTTTAGTTACTTTTACATTATTAAACATATTATATTATTATATAAGTACAACATCACTTCAGAGTGCTCTTCAATTATGAATCAAAAACATAAGCCTGTTAAGTCATAAATTTGTTGATAAAAAAATTAAAATTTTATAAATTATTACATGATATAATTACAAATTTGTAATCTAAACACTACAAGAATTTTTTTACACCCGTGATAATTTATAATACAATTATGTAAATATTTATAGAACAATACTTTCAATTAATTCACGAAATGTAGAAGGACATAAATTTATAAGTTGCTATTTGCACACACGTTGCTGCCAACTAATAAATATTTACACAGCTTTTTAACGTACTGTCGAATATAAAATTACAATGCAAATAAACCGACTCGGCTCTCCGTTTTTGAACTAAGGTTCCCACAAGCCGAGGCACCTCGGCCTGTTTTGAAAGGTGTATGTTCCGTGGTCAATGATCTTTGGCATACGGTAAGAGTTGTTCACTGCTCCCATTGGAACAGTGGGCCAGCTGCCTCCAAAACTGGCCGAAGCACGGAGAAGGGAATGCTGCGTCCCCACAGCAAACTCCTCTCCCGTTATCGGAAGGGCCTGGGACAATTACCCAATGCCCGACCTACCTGATGCAGGTTTTTCTAGGGTTTTCCCTGCATTTCTTTAGGCGAATTGCCGGGTAGGATCCTTAAACCATAGCCCGGGGGCCCTAGTTAACCCTTGGCTACCTTCCTCTACACTTCCGCATTCCCACTCTCAAATACCTTCCTATGCTATTAAAGGGGAGTTGCCACCATGCGGATTACCCTCATGTACAATAAATAGTTCTCGGTATTCACACGGATTTTGCATATTTATATTTAAACGCAACGTTTCGACGACTAAAAGCTCTGTCATCTTCTAGGCGAAGAAATATAAACACGGTGTTCTATCCACAAAAGAAAATTAAAGAAATGCTTGGCTCGGGTAAAGACAGTATAGGACTTCGTACTCCTCGGGTCTACAGCATACCATGTGAATGTGGCTAGAAGTACATTGGCCAAACTATTCGCACGGTAATGGACAGATGCACAGAACATCAAAGGCATCTCAAACTCAAACAGCGAAATAAGTCAGGGGTGGCAGAGCATGCTATAGAAACCGGTCATGACATAATGTTCAATTAAACCAAATTCTTGGATCGTGTCAATGATTTCTGGAGTAGCATCATCAAAGAGGCCATACATATTAGGACACAAGGGCAACCTGCTAAACCGGGACACCGGTTTTCAATTGAGCGAGACTTGGGACCCAGCTATAACATTGTTAAGACGAGGGGTCCGGAGCTCTGTTGTGGGCGGGGCTTCTGCGAGTAATGTACCTCGGCGAGTGGCCGGTCTTCTGATTGATGCTGACATTGCTTAGGCGGACTGTTGACTGTCCTCCACCCTTCCGCATCCCCCCCTTTCAAATCCCTTTCCTATGCTATAAGAGGAGAGTTGCCACTATGTGGATTACCCTATACATAGCCTGTCTACACAAAAAAAAAATGGTTCCGGCACTTCGCCTAGATGATGACGACAGAGCTTTTAGTCGTCGAAACGTTGCGTTTAAATATAAATATGCAAAACCCGTGTGAATACCGAGAACTATTTATTGTATATGAGGATAATCCACAACTACACCGGGAAAGACTTCAATATTTACCCTCATGTAGCCTGTTACCCTATAATTTTTTATGTAATACAATAAATTTATTACAACAACAAGGAATCATAAATTATACATAATGACCGAATCATCGGAGCAACATTCCGCTCATCAATTTGGAATAATTTTTGCATTATTAATCTAATTTAATTTTTACATTACGCCAATCTAAATTATGTTTCTTAAGAATGGAACGTCGTGCCTGCTTTAATGTTTTAAAATTTATATAGGCGGATGGTTTTTCATTAATTTAAAGGAGTAATATAACTGGTCTTCAATTATTTTAAAGCAGAACACAATATAATGCTTTATTTTTATTCGCTAAACATATACATGAACGTAAAGTAAAATTTATAATTTAGCAAACCCTGCTGCTGAGGATGTTAAATCACGAAATTCGAATCTCAATGACAACTCTTTCAGCTGTTCTAAATTTATTACGCCCAACAAATCAAGGCAAATTGTTCATTCATGTAACACTAGCCAGTTTAATTTCCTTCCATGTAAGGACTAACAAATTAATATCTAAGATATATAGCCAGTAAAATGTGTCAGATTATGTAGCACCTAATAAAAACCTACGTCCGATCTCGACATAAAATGGTGGCTTTTTAACGGCTAACATACATTTTGGGAAGGATTCTCCTGCGAAAGTCAAAAGATATGAAGTAGATAGTGAGGGCATAACCTTTGTTGTAGTGCAACACTACATACTATTGGATAAATTAAATGAAACAATCATAAAAGAGTCCTACGCTGGGCAGAGAAATTTTTAACTGACAAATCGCAAATAATGAATATTGGGGAACAAATGTAGAATTTAGTTTCTCAAGGAGCTATAACTTTTTCTAATATTTATAAACGATTTACCAAAGAACGCCGAGGCACCTCGGCCTGTTTTAAGATGTGTATGTTCCGGGTTCCCATACCTTGCGCATACGGTAAGAGTTGTCCACTATTCCTATTGGAATAGTCAGCCAGCTGCCTCGTAAACTGGTTGAGACTCGGGAAAGGTAATGCTGCGACCCCACAGCAAACCCCTCTCCCGCCATCGGAAGGCTGTAGGTTTTTCTAGGGTT
Organism: Zhengitettix transpicula; assembly: GCA_037074705.1. Taxonomy (NCBI): domain Eukaryota; kingdom Metazoa; phylum Arthropoda; class Insecta; order Orthoptera; family Tetrigidae; genus Zhengitettix; species Zhengitettix transpicula. Next base: position 11,876,550 of record CM073590.1, on the reverse strand, counting down.
TGTCCTGTATCACCTTTAGGCAAATACTGGGTAGGATCCTTAAACTACAGCCCGAGAGCCCTAGTTAATCCTGCATTCTTCTACCCTTCCGCATTCCCCCTTTCAAATCCATTCCTATTATATTAAAGGGAAGTTACCACCACGTGGTTTTCCATCAAGTAGCCTGTTACCTTAAAAAAACACCTTAAAAACGGGAGTCAAGCTTAGTGGATGAGTGCATCTGCAGAAGTATAAAGAGCCGTCGAGATATATTAGCATTACAGGAAGCCCTAGATAAGGTTAATAGCTGGGCTAAGGAAAAGAAAAAAGAAGTTAATGGTAAGAAAAGAACCAAAATCTCGTTTACAAGGATAATATTTATAAATGAGACGGAATACAGATTAGGTGCGTTGACGAACTGCAAAACGAAAGCAACTAGGTTTGCCTAAACGTTGTTTAGCACTAATTTTTGTATGCGATTTGTAATTTTATTTGTCTAAATAGTATACTTTTAACACAGACGTTTTAAGTTTTCATGTCGACATTACCGTTTGGTCGATGTAGCGGCTGAATTTCACGGTTCAAAACGAATGAAATTCCATACATTTCATAATGAAAAATTTAAAAATGTGAAGCTTAAAATCGAAGGAGGTGGAATACTTAGACTAATCTTTTGGCTTGTTGGGATCCTAATCAAAAAATCGAATATGATAGTTGGAGAAAGTACAGAAAAGCTAAAGTTGTAAGAATAGGGCCAGTTCTTGGGAACGAAGAAAGGGAACAATTCGGATTAGAGTTTTTATTGCAAAGTAGAAAGAGAACCAAACTGTAATGACAATTTAAAACTTATACGGGGTACATTGAAATTAGCTCCTAGTGATATTGGTCGAGGGGACCATAAATTCAATGTCGAAACAGAACTAATTTTCATTCCTAATTAGGACGATCAACAATTGGAATAATTAACCTATCGGAGTGTATTGTGAAATTCAAAAGCAAGAAAAAGAATTAAATGTTAAAATTAATCTTAGGGATTGAAGTGACGTGTTTTCCCATAACTAATAAAATTAATATTAAAAGGGGATATTCCAATTTAAATAATCGACCAGAACAGAATTTCTGTTTTTTAAGTGCGATGAAGTTACTATATTATCTATGCTGTTTCTTTTTCAACGAACACATTTTATTAAAGCCAATTTGTTCTTATTATCAGATGAAAATAATTTGTTTATAGGGCATTATAATCATTTATCTGGCAGTCGGTTATTGCCAAATTGTAGATTATCATATACATGCACAAACAAAAAATACTCGTACACTTACTTACGAATTGTAATGTCATCCTAAAACTGGTAATTTCTTTTTTAAGAGCTACCCAGAAATACATTTAATTTCTCTACATGCTTGTCGTATAATTCTGAGTTGCGTTTGAGATATTACACAGTACAGTTCACACAGGGGACTAAATAGCTCTAAGCAGAAATTCTGGTTTCATAGTGAAGTGCACATGGCAACAGTCACTAAATTAGCGAGCTGGGGACTGTAGGGGGAATTGAACGCGCAGATGCTTTGTAGCAAGTAGCTCTCTGCCCAAATTAACTATGTACAAAAATAATTCCTTTGTATGTACATATCTTAGAATCGGGTAAGTTTATTTTTTTTTACGATTCATGCATTAGGCGATTCAAAACCGACAGCATCAAATTTAGTATGTCTGTCGCTCTGTCATGTCGTACATGTGATTTTGTTCGTTTTTTACAAGACAACGGTCGGAACGATGCCAGTTAAACATTTTTTGTTCTTCTATAAAGCCAAAAGATACTTTCTGGCAATATCAAACTGCTATCCGCCATCATGAAACAAAATGGTGGACATTTCAGAACATAGGCATTTTGTTCATTTTAATGAAACACGGAATATCTCCTAACCTGCAAGTAAATGTGGTTACCTAAAACTATCTTCTCCATTCGAATAAGTTGAAACTTAAATTCAGTATGTCAATTTATTTATTTTTACTGGCAGTGTTATTAAAAAGTATTTAAAATTCTTGCTGTGAAGACTGTACGAGAAGATAACCATGTAATTATCCTAGCTATAATAAACCAAACTGTAATAATAAGTTTCAAATCCAAAAAAAGATCTTACGCAGGAAATATGAGTTATAAGAAAAACGTTAAACAAAAGCTCTACCCTATAACAACTATACAACAGTTAACCTTGAAGCTAAGACACTGTTTTCATGAAGGTCGAGTTGCCAGTTAGTTTAATATAAATTAATAACAAATGAAGTACTTGAATTCAACTGCTCTAGATAGTATTTACGTACTACCCTTTTGAATCGTATATAATCTCGACCAATAAAATATGTGCATACAGACGCGATAAAATAATAGAGGCTATTTAGTAGATTATTTATATATATTATTTTATGAAAATAAAAATTGTAAACAATTCTTATTATCTGCTCTGTAATTATACTCAATCATCAATAATGAAATGAAAAATAAATTAATAAAAAGAAAGACAGAATTTTCAATTAAGTCCACGAAACAGAACCATTTAATAAATAAATATATTTTTGTATTATGACATGTATAAATTGAAGGGAAGATGACACAAAAATTTTCTAATATTAATAATTGTCTTAATATTTTATGTTCTCACTCAATTTATGTTACAAAAGTTTGTGTGTATATATAATGGAGGAATGGAATTCGCTCTTATTCACGATTTATAATATTTCATAAACCAATACAAAACTAGATGGATAATATTAAAGTATTATTAAAATTTTATCTGACATTGAAGGCATAGGATTACAAAAGCAAATTATGGCTGTAATTAAAGTCTTTTAATGTTGTTTTATAGCGGCCGTATCCCATAAATTACATTTGCTTGAACAAATTGTTTTATTGTGTCATATATAGATTCGTTTCATAATACGGCCTTTGAATCAAACAATTAACGTTATAAATTATATTATCCGTAATTCAAGTCCGTACAAAATTTCGTATTACTATCATTCATATTTCCGAACGTGTATTTTTTTTAATAAATATTACATAAGAAAATTGTTTGAGACCGAGACCTATGTGCCACAGACACCCAAATGGTAGTTCCTACTTAGATTGTCCAGTGCATTTACTATCATTGAAAAGATCATATGAGAATGTAGCTGCTATTGCTATTCAAAAGTTTCAAGGTGTCCTTAAGACCGACTGAGGTTAATGTGACAGGAGAAATTAATTAATGTTTTTTTCAGATGCAGGACAAGAACTGGCGAGTGAGCAGAGAATTAACTACAATACTGTTTTCGCCGAAGGTGCGCCGCGAGATATTGTCTTGGAGTTTTGAAAAAGTTGCGTGTTTCCACGTGTGTGTCTTAACAGCTGTGTCAATGACCCGACAGATTTTATGTTCTTACAGAACATTAACCAGCATATGGCGTGGATGGTTATAAGAGCCGGGTGATGAGAAAGTACAGTTGAAGCAGTGTGCACTAAACCGCAAATTGTTGGAGACTTGAGCGTCGTAGTTTGAAATGGTATAGGAAATCTGCTACCTCAACTTCGCAGTTTCCCGGAAGGTCCTGCAGATTAATCAACCTGAAATCCAGCCACGCACGGCAGCTAACCGAAGTTTCGTTCACAATTCAACCTTCTATTAAATTACATCCGTAACTATGGAATTATACAACTTCCCGTAGTCTAGAGTTTTCTGTTCAACGAATAGTTATTTAGGGCGGTATTTTTCCTAATTATCTTCTATTCGAATTATATATAGTTTTATTTGAAATTGGTAACTCGGTTTACAATAACTGAAGTATAGCTAAATGTCAGTAAATTGAAAAGGTTACAGGAAAAAAGGAATTATGTCAAAAAATTATTTAAATTAAACTTATATTTAATATAGGATTTACAATCTACAAATTACTATTAGGTGCCATTTAATTTATTCCCATCGTTTACATAATTGTCTCCACAATTCACCCTTCTGTTTACATATATATTTTAACTAAATTCATGTTCTTCTATATATATATATATATATATATATATATATATATATATATTATGATGATTGTATAAAATTCACCCATTTATCAAACCCAGATAAAGAAAGACCCTGAGATCCCAAATATTATTGTGTAATTTAAAAGAAAATTAATAAATTTTTTTAATTGTTTCCCGTAAAAATCTTTTATTTTATTTAGACGCCTGTTTATTACAAATTGGCGCAACAACGTGTGGCACGATTTTTGATAAATAGGGTAGAATCATAATTAAAGAACGAAATCTGACTAATGTAGTAATTAGTAATTAATCCATTATTATAATTATAAAGTTGGATTGTAGAGGACTTATTATTGGGTATAAAGCGGACGCCGCAGCGGGGCGGCGAGACACAAAGAAACATTGTTGAGATGGTACGCGCTCAAAATCTAGGAGACGAACGGTCAGTCAACGGCGAGAAGCGAAACGGTTAGTTGGACGGCAGACAGAGATGCGGGCAGATATCCATTCAGAAAAATTGCAGTATAAAGTTGGACGGCAGACACAGATGCAGGCAGACATCCATTCAGAAAATTTGCAGTATAAAAAGTTTTGGCAGTCAACGGCGAGAAGCGAAACTGTAGAGTCCAACGGCGAGATATAATAGTTTAAATAAAAAGCAAGTAAACAGTTTGACAGAGAGACTTACAAAATCGCAGTTTGGAAGCAGAAGTTTTGCTTCACAACTAATTTTTAACATCGAGAGACTTCCAGGAGACCGACGTCCGGAAACTAGCTGATGAGATGATCGAGGTTCCAGAATGCAGAGATCCAGAGCAACTACCGTGTGTTCGAATTCGAATGAGTAGAATCAGTGATATTCCCAAATCATGTGCACAGAAAACCCAAAATTGAGACCTGGGCGGCCGTAAGTAGAAAACTCTAAAATTTATTGTAAACCACTTTTTAAAAGATACGTCAGATCGTTCTTTAATTATTTCGTTTCTTTAATTATTTACTTGTTTAATTGTTTAGTTATTTAATTTAAATTCAAATCTTTAATCTTATTTTCGTCCGCAACAAAATTCGTCGAGGTTCAGACGAATTAACTTCAGAAAAAAGGTAAATGTAATTATGATGATTGTATAAAATTCACCCATTTATCAAACCCAGATAAAGACCCTGAGATCCCAAATATTATTGTGTAATTTAAAAAAAATTAATAAATTTTTTTAATTGTTTCCCGTAAAAATCTTTTATTTTATTTAGACGCCTGTTTATTACAATATATATATATATATATATATATATATATATATATATATATATATATAATGGAGGAATGGAATTCACGCTTATGCAGCCTTGCAAGGGCTACATTTGACAAGTTAGTGGGACTTCAATGGACAACTAATTGTTACTTACGATAGCATTTTTTCTACTTAGTTTCTTTTTTAAGAGAAACAGGCTACATCAGAGTTATCCACGTGGTGGTAACTTCTCTTTAATAGCATTGGAACGTATTGAAAAGGGGGGTTTCGGAAGAATCGAGGAAGGCGGGAGAGGAGTTTTCTGTGGGGACGGAGCATTTCCTTCTCCGTGCCTCAACCCGTTTTGGAGGCAGCTGGCCGACTGTTCCAATGGAAACAGAGAACAACTCTTACCGTATGTCCAAGGTCTGCGACCCCGAAACATACTCCTTTTAAAACATGCAAAGGTGCCTTGATTTGTGGGAACCTTAGTTCAAAAGCAGAGAAAAGAAGGCATCCCCGAAGGTACTCTTCGTCGTTCCAGATTGGTTCTGCCTCTGAGAGCTAAGAACCGCTCCCTTAGTCTTTGTTGATTCCTACTTTGTTTATATATCACCAAGTGTGGTTTTTGTAAATCTGGTTTGTAATACCTTCTCTGAACAATGTGCTTCTTCTCAGAAAAGATAGGATTTCTGACATTGGGTACGCCCTGTTCTGACGGATCCCAGACATGTTCTGTCTCTCTTTCTCCACTCCAGAACAATTCGTTGTGTTTCCCGCGCAACAATATATATATATATATATATATGCTAGAAATACCACGATAAACAGTTTTACTCGCTGATATGTTAGTCCTGCTTTGCACGCCAAGTCTTTACGTACTCGCCTCTATATTGAGTTTTTATTGCTTAGCATTCGAAAACAATAAGTTAGAAACTGGTTGTGCTCGATTCGTCTGGAAAAATAGTTGGTCATCAATAAGCTTCTACGAAATTAATCAAATGTTGATAAAATCTTCGTAATTAAGGTGTAGGCGGAGCTGTTGATAATATTAATACATATTTATACAGAATATACTATATACTAGATTATATATTGTAATACTAATTAGAGGCCATTAATGATTTTCATAATTGGATAGTTATGGTGGATTGTTAGTGGTACAAATTTTCAAAGGCAACAATGGACAGGCGAGCTTTGTTCGGCCGTGACGGCATTTCTGAAACAGTCGGTCTGGTGTTGAAATCGGGCGTGGAATTCGGAAATTGAGAAATTGAGAGGCGTACAACGAACAGCGTGGTAGTGACATAGATCTGGCCAAAAGGGTTACAAGTATTAAATTTGAGTATAACGTTTTGGACAGTAAACTCATCGAACTGCAAGGAGTAATCTAATAAATAGCGTCACAATTAAATTTCTATAAGTACCGTGACCGTCATCAATTCCACAGAGAGATTATTTTGTAACAATCTGTCCAACTAATAAGCCGGAAGAGGTTTCCAGTCCCAGAGGAGAGACTCGAAAGTTACGACCGTGTTTTGTTTCATCAAGTGTAAATACAGTGATTTCATGGCCTTCTAGTGTGAATAGTGAGGTGAGCCCTAGCCCAAGAGAGTTAAGCCTGGTACCAGCCAATGTGTTGTAAGTACATACAAATTTAATCAAGCTTTTTAAACGATAATTGAAGGTAAAGTCGTCAGATTTCGCTTTCCCATTCTTGTTTGGTTGTTTAACTTCTTAGTTTATAAAGGAAATTGATTGTTAACGTAAATATAAAGGTTGTTTCTTTACTTAGAAGGCCCAGATAAATTACCCTGAGAAAAGAGTGGTAAAATCTATAAACATTGAAAAACTTTAAATGTAATTAACATCATAAAAAAATGTTGTAATTTTCAACTGCATAAAAGTAAATTGCCTTCTTAAGTTCGAAGAATGTCGTAATATTTTTGCAATCCTTCACTTAAAATAAAAATAAATATAATTGTTTGATAAACGAACTATGGAATTCAAATAATCAATTAATCTTTTGTTTCATAAATTATTTAAGTAATTAATCTTCTTTTTTTAATCATTACAAATTGGCTTCACAAACGTGGGGCAATCAATTTATTAATTATTCTCCATTTGTAATCCCATTGTATTTATTACAACATATACATATACTGTAGTATATAGGTTCATAAAATATACATGTTTCTTTAAAAAGTATATTCAAAAAACGAAATAGTTATTTTTGTGGGGAAAAAATCCCTTTCCCTTTTCAATTAATCGAGATTAAGTTGTACTTCTAGTATTACAAATTCAGTTTTCGGAATTTTTCTGAGATTGTTGTGGTAAACATAATGTTCTAGTACAATGTTGAAATCAGTAAAATGCATAACAAAAGGGCTACGTTTGACAAGTTTGTGGGATTTCAATGTTTTAATAATCTGATTAGGTGGGGTTAAAATTATCAAAAAAAAACAACAAGGGAACGTTTAAGGATATTCATTGCTAACTATTAATTTGAAAAATTAAAATATAGCATTTCAATATACAAAAATTATTTGGGTTTATCTCCCAAGAGAAACAATCAGATTCTGAATCTCAGAGTTTATCATGGACTTCAATACCCCCACCCTCGGTTCGCCAAGTATTGAGATATTTGGCAGTTACCTTCCGATCATCTGTGGACTGGCGTCCGACTATGACGGCTCGTAGAAGAGATAAATCTTCTCTGCTGACGGGACATAGAAGAGTGTTTCTGCACAGCACCCTCACTGCGTGCAAAAATCTAGAAATTATCCACCCTTTATGGCCGATTTTTCCTGAACCAAGAAATGTTGGTCCAGGCAATCACGTCTTCTATGAAATTTATATTTCTGGGGACGCCGCTTTCCCACGGTTTCAACTTCCCAGGTAAAGTCCGAATGTTCTTCCCTAAGTGCTTTTTCCCAGAATGCAGGGATTACTTCCTGGACTATCTGCCCGATTAAACTATCGTGCTTCAATAAAGAGAATTTTAGACGCCATATATTCGGATCCATTCTATGCTACAAACATTTTTTACCTCTCACAATCTGATAAAAATCCTTGAGCTTCGAAATATTCCACCAATGTAAACAACGTGTAAATCAAGAGTTGATGGAATACGGTCGACAGACCGATGCATAAAGTAAATTTGCAGGACATTTTAACTACAAAAGGACTAGTTATGTTGAAGGAAGTCGTGTAATACCTCGTTGATTGTTCAAGACTATTAGAAATTCCAATTTCTTGGCTATCTGTGGCTTTTGTGGACAAAAAATTCACGAGTATTGCTCACACGATTGTTCAATATCAACATGAACCTTACGCCACATGCAAGGTGTGTTAAAAAAGAAACGGAAACTTTTGGTTTTCAGAAAGAATTTTATTTATTCGTCTGCATTAATGTTATTCCCATAAAAAAAAGTTCACATGAGATAATATACAGTTACATCATGGATTCTTTCAATCCCCGAAACACTTCTGGAACTCTATCTTTGGGATAGCGTACGGTCATTCAGCGATCCGCGTTTACTCACATTTATGCCTTAAAATGACGGATCTTTAAGGTTCCCTTTATTTTTGCTAACAGAAACAAGTCACACGAATGTGTAGCGAATATGGAGACTGATGTATCATTACAGTGTTGTTTTTCACCAAAACGTTACGAACAAATAATGAAGTGTGAGCAGGTTCTTTATTGTGGTGGAAAAGCCGGGCGTTTTTTTTCGGATTGTTTCAATCGCCGTTGAACTCATTGACTGTTTGACCTTGTGGCAAGAACTCGTGTTACATTGTGCCATTAAAAATGCAGAACACAGTTGAGCATAACCTTCACATTTTTGGTTTTTTCGGTCATGGCGAGCCAGAATACCTCCACCGTGACGATTGAGCCTAGACGTCATATTCATAAACCCATGTTTCATCACCTGTTATGACACATTTCAGTAATTCTGCATCGTTTTTGACTTCATTTAGGGACTCCTAAATAACTTCCGTTTGCCGCTGTTTTAAACAATTATTGAACAAATTTTGCTGTCGCAAATTTCATAACCAAAACAAAGGAAACAATTTTTATGGCAGAACAAATTGATATCTCAACATCATCAGCGACTTCTCTGTTTGATTCGGCGACCGTTTGTAATCATTTCTCTCCCTTTTTACACGTTTTCATCGATTATTGATATGCTGGGGCGTCCAGGGCGCTCGTCTTCTTCACGGCCTTCTTGGAAACCCTTGTTTAATTCATAGCATACTCATAAAAGGTAATATTAACATTTCTAAAACATTAATACACTGTAATCCAATCTTGTATCAAAATTTAATGCAATTTTCTGATCTATTTTTTTTAATAAATAATTGTGCCGATGCTACCAAAACACATGTAACCTTCTTACAGCTGATAACAGACTAAAGATCCGATAAATTGCTAAAAATATACAGATAGTTTTCAGACATGATTACCAACACAATAACGAGAAAAATTCTGGAATCGGACCAATTCAGCCCGCGAAACTACAAAATTCCCGTTACTTTAGGAACTCACCTCATAATATGTGCGTCTAATCAGCAATGGCTGTAAAATAGTTGGGTGTAATCAATAAATTGATAGAAAAGGTATATGTAAGATGAATTACTTCTAGGTCAGGTAAGTTGCTGTCTGTACTAAATGATGACCCGAAAGTAGAATCGTACAGCTGCAGACTACCCAAATTTAAGTAGATATGCGTTACATAACTTTGCAAACGATTGTAAGAAATTAAACAGTACAAAATAAAATAATTTAAAGAGATCACTATAAATTTAAATCGCCACGTAAACCAAATCACGAAAGTACTATTGACGGAAAAACATTGATTATGAGATAATGTAATTATATTACAGGTAATTTCCAAGTAATGTGGAATACGGTAGAAGTATCTGAAAAAAACATCTGGAAATTCATTTAAGTATTTACGTGTTATCGACTAGTCATCGTGAAATACTTGACAAATATCATAGCAGACTTCAACATAAGGAAGGGAAAAATTATTCACAAGTAGCCTTGCTGACTACAGCGCTCGGGGAGGCGGAGGGGAGAATTTCACGGGTAAACAAAGGCACGTCCATTATTAATTAGTAGTGCCAAATATTTATCCTCATTCTTGATGTGTTCGTATACAGCATACCTGTTGGTTCGTCGAGCTACTTATTCGCATTTATGGGAAAATACTGCTCTAAAGGTTATATTAACAAATAATTATATGAAATGCGACGAAAGACTTCGTTCAATAGTAACCTGAACACGATTCCGCTGGAGAGTGTTCAATTGACAAAGGGGCTACTCTGGGCAAGATTACAGTAAATTTATAAGAATAATTACTATTTTTTCTTATCGAAGGTACCACATTTTCTCTCTAGAGCAAATAATGAAACCAATTAACAATTACCTTCACTTCAATTACATTTTAAAGAACCCTGCTGTCATATAATTTTTTTTCATGTCTAGTTCCTTAGTTTCATTGTAGAATTTGTTAGCAAGCAACCTATAACACCGTTAGACTGATGAAAGTTATATGTTGGACTCACCACGCCAGTGTTGGGATCCTTGGCGCCGTTGCTGAAGGTGGATGCCAGGGTGGAAGAGCAGCTCTCGTCGTAGTGCGCATTCTGGCCGTCATTGATTGCGCTGTTGATAGAAATGGTCCACATGCTAGCCGCATAGCCATCACAGTTGCAGTCGTCGTCCTCTCCACCATCGCCACTCGCCCACACGTAAATATTACCCAGGCCATTGCGACCCTGAGAAAAAAAATATTAAACGTTAATGATATAGCGTAAAATACCGTATATACAGAGAGAATTCACATGACAACAGTTTCTTCCTATTTATGTGTAAAGAACCGAAAGTAATATCAGTGAAATTGTAAAGTCCCAGAGCCTCATGCCACTACTGTTTGTGTGACGCAGGACTTTAAATGCGAGATTGTTCTAGATCCAGCAGCCACATGACACGAAACAGATAAGACGTCAAATTTTGTGCCAAAGTTAGTAGTAGTTTGTTGTGTGTAACGGAGTAGATCAGGGGCAGATCGCACAATTACTTTGAATTTTTGTGTTTTAAGAGAAGGTCTCAAAAATGGCACTTAATACATTTCGTCGATAGTAATATTAGTAAGAGAGGTTCGTCGAAGCAAGATTAAGAGCACGGTTTGAGACTATATATATTGTGTTCGTATATGTGCAGCCCGAGTATGGCTGATAATTAAAGGTGTGTATGTGTGTGTGTAGACAGGCTACGTATAGGGTTACCGCGTAGAGGCCACTCGCCTCTTATAGTATAAGAAATGTACTGAAATAGGAAATGCGGAATTTTTTTAGGGTAACAGGCTACATAAGGGTAATCCACACGGTGGCAACTCCCCTTTAATAGCATAGGAAGCGATTTGACTGGGGGGATGCGGAAGGGTAGAGGATGGTAGCCAAGGGTTAACTAGACCCCCCGGGCTATGGTTTAAGGATCCTACCCGGAAATTCGCCTAAAACTGATGCAGGGAAAACCATAGAAAATCCTTCATCAGGTAAGTCGGGCATTTGGTACTTGTCCCACGCCCTTCCGATGGTGGGAGAGGGGTTTGCTGTGGGGTCGCAGCTTTCATGCCTTGACAGGTTTATAGGAATAGCGGACAACTCTTACCGTATGCTCAAGGTCTGCGACCCCGTAACATACACCTCTCAAAACAGGTCGGGATGCATCGGCATGTGGGAACCTTAGTTAAAAAACCAGAGAGATGTGAAGGTAGCTTTCTCCAGAGCTCTCTGGGTCATTTTGAGATGTGGAAATATAGGTGCAACCCAGATGAGGCTGAGTTTAGCCTGAGAGTGACAAATGTTTGTAGTTCGGTGAAATCCTGCTCCTGCTATGTTGCCCCGCCCACATTTTCAACGAGTGGACAGTCTAGTTGATGGTTCTGGACATCGTAACATCCAAATCACCAAATTGTTTGGTAAAGTAAGCCAATTTGCGTTATCTTTACTACTGCCGGATCTCATGTACTCTTATACAATTTTAAATTGTATGTTTCCCGGTACAAAATTTAAAGTTCTATTTATTGGCGGCCCACAAAAAATCCTGAAAGTCTCGTTTTCTATTCTAAATCGAAAATTTATTTGTATTGTTTTGTTGATCACTTGCAGTATAGTTATTGTATTGTGATGATTCTTTTATTATATGTATACTGAAAAATTATTTAAGGTAACTAGTTAATTCAACGCCACATTTAATAATAAATTGAATAAAATAAACTAAATATGTAAATCAAGTAATATAGGTATTTTACAATTTAGCTAACCACTATTGAATAAAATAGTACACTACACATGAGTTGATAAAAAATATATTGATCATTGTTTATGAATACAAACTTAGCTAAATAACTTGATTGAAGCTCATATGTTTATATTATTTTCGTGTAGTTGTGAGTATCCTGCCCCGAATGTTTTAAAAGAGTGTATTTGAAACACCTTTTATATCCTGTAGGGTCTGGGTCTCTAAACAGTGTACCAGATTTTGCTTTTACCAAATTATACAGCAAAAATTGTAGGATGAAGTTTCAACGAAAGAGTGGAGACCAGTTATATTCCAATTTCCAGAAGATGGCCACGGATAATAGGGTTAAAACTAAGGACGGATGATTGACCATCAGTGACTAAAATGTATCATTTAGTAAAATGAATAATTTTCTAGGTGTTCAGGGTATATAATATTTTTCCTTTTATGGTATGTGATTGTGAATATTTGTATTGTATGACTGAATCGGACGTAGCTCTTGATAGTCTCACAATAACTACAGAGGTAAATATGTTCGATGGAGTTTACTAAAATACATCACTTTTTAGTTATTACTTCTATGCATGCATATGATAATTTTTTTTTATTAATGTAAACATAATACCAGAAAATTAATATCTTTATCCATGTTCATTTTCTGTGTTTCATGGTCAGTGGGGAACTTTATAAGATATGGTTCAAAATTGAGATTCCTCTGAACTCTGGAAATGATACTCTTACCGTCTGTTCATCTATTATTCAGTTCGTGAAAGTCCTGCTTTAAGTCCTTAAGCACTCATGCATTACAATGGGAATTAACACTGTTCGTATAGCACGAAACATACTGCAATATTAATTAGTTCTTCACTCTCGGGTTAATTAATTAATTAACCGATGAATAATTTATCTTTACAACTGCTTCTACTAAATAGCAGTTTGAAACAGACATTTTAATTTCAATAGTTACTGTTTTCGTCTTAAGCAGTCTAATTAAAAAACGATAATTACAAGGAATTCCAATAACTTAAAAGTAAGCTGATATTTACATAAATATGAATTGTCTTAAGATATATTTTCTGTTTCAAAAAAGAAACATTGACTATGTTAACATTTTCATTAAAATATAAATAATTTATGGAATCTGTATTTGTCTTTATTTGTAAGCATAAACAATAATTATTATTTTAATTTAATACATTTTTGCTTATTTCTTGTAAAACATTAAAATAATATCAAACAATAAATTCGCGAAAAAGATTTAATTTAAACATTAACATTGTAACAACATTGTCATACAACCACGTTATTGGTAAGTTATTATTCCAAAATTCAAAATTAGTAACTCATAACTGTGAAGTTCGAATCTTCAGCAACGATTTGTAATAACAGTGCGTCTTTATCGTAATGTATTACTAGTCCTTTCCTTTGTACGACAATTACAAATTATTATTATTATTACCGTGATTAGTAACTTAAAAGCGAAGGTCCGTCAGTCAATTATATAACCCTCATTTATGTTTCAGGTGTGAGGAACCCGCCCTCAAAAGTTGTAAAATGTTACTGAAACAAAAATGTTACTTTAACACTCGGAGCGACATCCCCTTCCTCCCTTTCACTTTCAGTGCCAATACCTCTTGATGATCACTTTGCTCGGTCAATACGAATACAATGGACGACTTATATAATGCGAGCTCTTTATTTCTCATAATTACATCGCAAGTAAGATCGATACCGCATGGGTTGGTAAAGAATTTAACACTTCTTAACTCGAGTTGCTGCTCTCTGGTGGAAGAAAGACAAACGTCTCAGTGATTCAATAAGCATTTTATGAATTTTTCTCAATAATTGGCAAAAAAAATATTACAAAACGTAAATATAATCAAATTATGAACGTTTGAAAATTTTTTACTAAAAACGGTATCAACAAATGAATGAAGATTTTTAATTAAGTATTTTAAGTTTAACGTGAAAACGTAACATGAAATTCTGAATTAATGAAACAGCAGGGCTAATAGGTCTAACAAAAATGCAAAGAAGCATTATTGTAAAAAAAAATAGTCAGTAGGAAAACATGTCGGCTTTATATTGTAAGAACGAGCTGAATAATAAAATTTCCCTTAAATAATCAGAGAATTAAAATGGCGCTGAATGCAATTTTGTCAGAGATGTTATACCTGGTTTATTATACCAATGAGAGTCCTTAGTAGAAGACCAGATTAAATGCTATATAATAGTAACATTTAAGCATTGTAATTGGTGAGGGTATTAAAAATAATCATACGTATCAATTTAAAAATTTTATTTAACAAATTCAATAAAATGCTGTAGGTTTAAAAAAATTATTTTGTTAAATTAAAACCTCAACGAAGGGTATAACTAACTATTCTACTCGTATACATAAATGTAGATTAAGAAAATATATTACTATTTAGTTTTGTATTCTTTTATTGAACCATTTGCAGTTATCAGACATATTTTATTCTTTTTTTTTTAAAAAAAGGTATAATATGGAAACGAAATCTGAATCTGAAATAGCCATGAATAAGTATATAAATCGATGTATGAGTGTATAAAGGATACGTGATGTTGTATACAACATAGATGTAAAAATTGAAATATAATAGTCCGTGTTAAAAGTATATAATTCGATAAATAAGTAGCTTTTCAGTTAGTCAACTGTTTTGTGCGGATTTGTCGTTGTCACGGCTCTTGCATTTTTAATCACCTGACGAAAGCAGCAAGAATTGCAGAAACGTTTTGTAGAAAGTCCTCTAACGGAAAAGAAATTTAGACTTATTCTGAACTGACTAGTGATTATAAGTTATTTTAGTGAAGTGTATTGCAGCACAGTGAAGTGATGGTAACATTGCTTGTCTCCTTAAATAGTTATTTAATCTCTATCTACATTTTCTCTGTTCTATTTTTCAGGTCATAAAAATATTAATTATCACATATATTGTAATGAAATTAATTAGATTTAATTATTAGTTTTTTGTATTTTTAATATTGTTTAATCTACAAGAATGAAGAAAGTTATTGTCAAACACTTGTATTGCAATTATAAACTGTTACGAGGAGTTTTCTAAAATATAAAAATTCTAGTTAATAATCGAAAGCGACAATCGGGGGGAATACTAAGTTAATCTAGAGAGAATCGCTATTCGGGACACCGCACAGCAAAAGTAAGAGAGTACCAATTTAGCATGCAGTGTGAGGTCAAATCATGAGGTTTTAATTGCGGTAGAGTCGAGCCTGCAAATTCTCTAGATATTTACAACACCCCAACTTAAAGGTGAAGAAAAGGTGCCTGATGAAAAGGTGTTTTCATGTCTACCGACTTTTAACTGAGCTAGAACCATCTACAAATTTGTTCACAATTTCGAGCAATTATTTGTATTTTTAAATTTTGTGTTAATAAATGTGTTGTTTTTAAATTATGAATTTTAAATTAATGCAATAAATAAAAATTATAGTATAATTTTACAATTTATATACACATATTGAATTTTTCAATAATTAATATAATTCTATATACATTTATGTTTATAGTTGAAAAAATATCCCGAAACCAGCTTGTATATTTAAAATAATTATAAGACTTAATAGTAATTTATTGTATTATTTTGTAATTAATTGTAATTGTATGCATTGGCCACCGGCTAAACTGCCTATTTGTAGATTAAATAAACATATTCACATACATACTTCATTTTGTGTGTTATTTGGTTACTTATTTATCTCATTATAAACATATATAGATGTAATCCATACTTACACATAGTATGGTAAAATTATAAATTGCATTAATTGTGCGTATTATATTCATTACAATGAAGAGGGAAGACCTGAATGGGCCACTTGGAAATTTGCGTTTCAAGTCTAAATAAAACCTGTAGTAGTTAATTGTTTGGATCGGCGACAGATAGTCGACAACATGAGCGTTGGGTCCATCAGCGTGGTTTGTTGCCTATGCCCTGAAGAGTGGGTGAATATCCTCCAGGCTGGTGTAAATGACGTCGAACTGGGTACTGGTCATTATTCTCACTAGTCCGCTTATGTTTGCAGGGATGAGTGGGCGCTGTGGTCAGGTGCTGCACGTGTCGTTTCCCCACGCTCAGTTACACGTGGGTGCACTGCGCCCTGCTCGGTTGCATAACCTGCTCCAATAATAGCACCCCAGGAACCTCTCATTTCATGGCCAGTCCATGCCTGGGGATGAGCGATCCTGTCTGCTGCGTCTGCAGGGTTGCTGCCTGCCTGGAGCACCAGCTGTGCAGTGAAGTCTGCCTGCGCCAAGGTCAGGGCGTAGGTTGCTGACGAGAACAGGGTGAGGGTGTGAGGCGCGACTTTCACAATTCTATTCGCCAGAACTGCTAAACTGGTTCAAGCATATCTTAATTCCCCCCCCCCCCCCAACACCCAATAATATTATTTACACAATTTTTTTACCATTTGGCATTTAATCGTATCTATTTAACTTTACTTCAATCTAAGATCAAAATACAACAATATTCACAATTTTCATTGTTTTGTAGCGATCGAGGTAGTCGTCTGCCCACCTCATTGCTGAGAAACCGGAAGAGAAACAGGAACAATGGGAGATACGAGAAGTTTCGGTGAAGCGTGTCTGCGAGTACCGTAGCCGGTATATAAAAGGAAGATTCACATTCGTGAAGTCCAGCCTACTCAGATTGTTAATTTCATAAGTGACAGAATTAACACAAGTAAATTTAGTTGAATGGAAGTAAATAGTGAACTACAATCCTATGTATAAATTTGGATACGTATGTAGTATAAATAAATAAACAATAGAAGCGTAATATAAGATCGTAGAAACGGCCGAGTCGCTTTTTTATTACTGTATTTCGATAACAATTGCAGTCTTATTTCATACTTCAAAAGTACCAAAAGGAACTGGTGAGGCGGATTAAGTCTTAATCTTAATTTTGCTTAATTTTCTTACTGGATTTCAATTTTAGGTATCATCTTAAGTAAACAAGAGCTATTTCCTAAATTACAGAGCAGTAAAAAAATAAGGGAATACATCAGCTCACTGAAGGACAGACAAGAAGAGTTCCTCGCGAAAGGTGTTTACAAAATTCTATTTGACTGTGAAATAGCTTGTATTGGTGAAAACGGCCGGCACCTGAACCGAAACAAATATTTTCGGTCCCCAAAACTTAGTGTTTTCAGTTGGCAACGGGAGACTCGCTGAGAGATATGATGACGTTGGTCGGCTGATAAATGTTATCTGTGAACTATATTTTACAAAAATGGTTATCATCTTTTTATGTAAAAGTAATTATTTTTTTACTTTGGTGGGAGAATATCTTGGGATTATTGTATTGTTAAAACGAGGAGTTATTGGAGAAAAACTGTGTTGTAAAGAGTTTGAATTTATAAAGTTATTTTAAAGGAACGCTGCACGTTTAAACAAATTATTCACCATCAAATTTTGCACTCGCTCAAATATATTATTTGAAGTCGATAAAGTTCAACAAATGGTAGCAGAGCGTGGATTAAATCAAAAAGAACTAATTAATTTGAGTCGAGATGAGAATATATTAAATATTTATTATTTACGATTTCTTAAAAGACATGTAGGCTTCCGGATTCAGCATTTATAACTGTTTATGTGGTCAGGTTTTTTTTAACAACAATTGTTTTACGAATCCACACAAATCTTGATGTTTGATTTTGTTTCATGTTACGTCATGTCTACGATGAATTGGCTGTACGATCTGTCGAAGGAGGCCTTGATCCAGGAATTGAGAGATGCTGGGCAGGATGCGACAGGGAGTAATTGCTGCAAAAATTGCTGCAAAAATTGTCAGAAGATTTGAAGCAGAGAGGAGATGAATTAAATGCAGCCTGGGGCGCGACATAAAGATAATTTATTATCTAAACAATTTACTGTAGGATCTAATAATCTAATTTCTAAGAAATCTCTAGATCAAAAAGATTTGGAAATATTATCGCGTAATTCTGAAGTTGTTGCTAGTTCCGTGGTAAAGGAAATGTTTGATAAGTCGAATGTGAAAATGTTAATGGAATTAGTTAAAATAATTCCGCATTTGAAGGAAGGAGATCCGAGGGGTTGTTTACAATTTTTGATTAAATTAATTCCGTTGTATGAGTTACGTTTGGTTCCCGACCGACAGTTTATCGATTGTCTTATGGGAAAGATCTCAGGAAGAGCGTTAGAAATATTTGGTCAAGCTAGGTTGGTAGAATGGACCTGGGATCAACTGCAATAGTATTTGGTGGGTACAAATTCCCGAGAGTTATAAAGATGAATTAGTAAGGGAATATGTAACGCGACGATTTAAGAAACTCGGAGAATCTTTCTCGAACTATATTAGAGATATATACAAAGCAAATAAAATATTGAGGCTTTTTTCGCAAGAAGCCCCACTTATTAAAGTAATTCTTCAGAATCTCCAGCCTTTTGTGAGAAATCATGTTTGGTTTACCGAATGGCCTTTTCAGGAGCTATTGAAAATTGCGGATGAGATGGCTGACTCATTATTTTCCGAGGAACAACGCGAAGAGTTTGAGAGTATTCGTAGTTCTGGTCAAGAGAGTCTGGAGACTTCTCGATCTAGTAATGAGCGTATTCATCAGAGGGAGTTTAAAATAAACAATGACATTACTTGTTATAAATGTAAAAGAGTAGGACATGTGAGAAACAGATGTCCTGAATTAAACATTAATCAAAATAGGCAGTCGGGAAAGTTGTAAGGGGTGGTAGCAAGCGACCGGCTAGTGCAGCCATCAATATTGTTAGTAGTTCACGTAAATGTAATGAGGATCCGTGGGTATTAGTGAGAATAAAGGATCACGAAGTACCTGCTATTATAGATAGCGGTGCTAGGGTGTCGGTAATGGATGATAAAGTGTTCCAAAATTGAAACGTTTAAATTTAATTAAGAAGGAGTTTGAAGTGAGTACCAGCTGTTATACAGCTCTTGGGGAATTCATGCAAGTAAGTAAAGGTATCAGGTGTCATGTGAAGATTGAGAAATATTCGTGGGACCAATGTTTTTATGTGGTTAATAAGTTAGTAGCTCCTCTCATATTAGGAATGAATTCTCACATGAAGAACCTGTCCGATTGGCCCCTTATCAGTGTTCCCCATTCCCCAAAATTATAGATACTCAGTGATTATGTACGAGATTTGTTAAATAAGGGAGTAATTAAGACCAGTAGATCAAATTATGCATCTCCAGCTTTCCAGGAATATATAGAATAAAGCAAGGATTGATTGTTGTTTCTCCAAAAGATGGGGGGAAAAGGAGAATGTATTTGTGCCTTCGTTGGTGCTATGTTATTTTCATGATGTTTTTTTTTTTGCCTGGGATGTATAAATATGTAAAGTCATATGTAAAGACCTGTGATATTTTCCAAATGACGAAGCCGGCTCAAAATTCTCAAGTGGGGTTGCATTCGGCTGATGTCACTCAAGAGCCTCTTCAATGATTATTTCTGGATTTCGTGGGACCCATGGCCAGAACTACTTCAGGAAATACAGTAATATTTTTGGTGTTAGTCTCTTTTTCTAAATTCGTATGGTTGTTTCCTATGAGAAAAGTGTCTGATAGCACCTAGTTGAACGATTACAAGTCAATATATTTGGCCAGTTCGGTATACCAGAAGAAGTTGTCACTGATAACGCGGGATGTTTTCGTTCTAAAATATTTAAAGATTGTCTGTTTCAGTGATGAATAAGAGGAATTTATACTTCTCCTTATTATCCAAAAGGTTCCCAATTGGAAAGATTCCGCAGTCTTGATTTCGTATAACCACCATCAATATAATAAAAGGGATCTGAATTTATATCTTCTTTAATATGGGTTCAATAATGCGTGCCATGAAAGTGTAAATAACACTCCGAAAAAGTTATTTTTATGTCGAGAGTTAAATTCTTTTCTGGAATTGAAATGGAAACTAAACAATTCGGATAAAATTAGTACGACAGAAATGTGGAAAATTTGAGATGGAGCTGTAACTAATTTGCAGAAGGCGCGCAGTAAAGTCGCCGCCAGGTACAATACTGGTAGAAATGACCACACTTATGAGGTAGGTGATTTAGTGTTGGTTAAACAATTTCCTCAAAGTTCAAAATTGAAACAGATTTCTGCCAAACTAGATTTCAAATTGTCCCCTCCAGTTAAAATGGTACTATTCTTATTTCCCGTTACAGTGGAATTGGTTTTTCCAAGTCGGGAGTAATCTTTAGAAAGACCCTTGTTAGCCATTTGAAGCCGTATTACACCTCTTAAAACTTGAAACAAAGCTCTCTTTCGGAGTAATTCGTGACGTTCTTCGAAAAGTTTTCAATGTTAAACTATAAAACAAAATTGTATACTTGGTAAAGTAACAAGCTGATGTTTGGTTGAATTTGAAGCTAATCACTGGAGTATCAAATTTTCAATTTGTTTTAAGCTGTTATTATGCGGTTTGTGTGGATTGGTTTGGGTGATGTGAAGAAGACATACTCAACCATAAGGGACTTATTAAAGATATCCGGAGATTTCGTTTCTCCAAGGAATGTTTTCACCTTTTTTGAATTTTGGTAAATTGTTGGAAAATTTATGATTTCAGTTTTTATTTATGAGGCAGATATCAAATATGGACGTTGAGCTGAATCTCAAGACGCCGGTAGTGCAAAAGGACATCTTCGCTGTCAGCATGCGGGGAGATAGTGAACCGAAACAAATATTTTTCGGTCCCCAAAACTTAGTGTTTTCAGTTGGCAACGGGAGACTGCTACTCGCTGAGGGATATGATGACGTTGGTCGGCTGATAAATGTTATCTGTGAACTATATTTTACAAAAATGGTTATCATCTTTTTATGTAAAAGTAATTATTTTTTTACTTTAGTGGGAGAATATCTTGGGATTATTGTAAAAAAGAGGAGCTATTGGAGAAAAACTGTGTTGTAAAGACTTTGAATTTATAAAGTTATTTTAAAGGAAAATTGCATGTTTAAACAAATTATTCACCTTCGAATTTTGGCCTCGCTCAAATATATTATTTGAAGTTGATATAGTTCACACTAGTTTAAACGAACATGAGAGATACCTTCAACTACGACAATTGAACTCGTCTGCTGTCGCTGAATATGCTATGGTTATTAATCACAGTAACGGTTTGGAAGAAAACACACGAGGCGATAAAAAATACGGAAGACTTCGACTGGGATAGCACATTTGGACGTGGACAAATTAATCCTCTAAAAATCATATCTCTCTTCTTCTCTCCACCTTAGGTCATTAAAAATCCTCCATTTAAAAACAAATAGAAAACATCAAATTACCTGCTAAGAAATTATGCACCCTAAAAATAAATGAAAGATCATTAATCCTTAAACGTATGCTGACAGGATCACTGGCGCAGTACCAGAAAAGGAATCAGGGCCTATTAACGATTATCTGCCTCCTACTACTACTGAGAGGGACGCGACACGACACAAATCAGAACTGGAGTGAACTTGGACGTGAATGTGGCTGCAGATCTTCCTCGTTTGAGATTGTTTCAAAATAGGGATTCTAAATTAATGTTCCAATAAGCCGTGACAACCAGGTAGGCTTTGAGGGGTGCATTTTCTGGTATCGCCGCAGACGTTGGTCAGATGGTAAGACTTGATCGCTGTTTTCATCGAACAAGTCCGGCAGTTACCCCCAAATCAGGTCGAGGTATGTAATCAAAAATGTTGCGTCTCCACAGCAAACCCCGATCTTACGCTATCGTGGGACGACGACCAAGATCCCGACCTACCTGATGCTAGGGTTTTCCTGCACCACATTTAGGCGAATTCCGGGTTGGATCCTTAAACTACAATCCGGGGACACTAGTTACTTCTTTCGCGTGTCTCCTTCCCATACCTTACTATGCTATTAAAGCGAAAAAAACCATCACGGGATTAGCTTCAAAGAGTTGGTCAGTAAAAATACAGAACGACAGTCTTGGGTTTAGCTTGAAAATGCTCGGAGATATTGAACAAAACATAGAGAAAACACCGAAATAAAATTTTACCTATCATGAATTAAAATAATTGGTACATAAAAAAGATAAAAATATCCAAATTATTACTTGATTGTAACAGTGCAGAATTGTAATTAAGAAAATACGTGAACGAAATGATACATACAAGTCTCTTAAAAATATATTTAACGTTTAGGTTTAGGTATTGTAATGGTCTTGAGAATGGTACATTCTGCATAATTAACATAATATTTTCATTAATGTATGAGGAATATTAATTACCTCGTTGACTCCCCGCACAATGGCTCTCATGGTAGCGTTCCGAGGGCCATCCACGGTTTTCCCGTCGTCAGTCGGTCCCCAGGAGGCGCTGTAGATGTCGATCAGGTTGGGCTCATGGCCCATGGAGTTTGCTTCTATTAAATCGGTCATGTATGGCTGGTCTAACATCCGAATACCTGTGTATAAAAAGTAATTTTTCATATATACTCTAACAATATGAAGACTGTAAATGTATTAATTTGGAATTTTAATAACTACACGTTTTTATCACTATATAATTTTAGATTTAATGAAATTGTAGTACATGCCCGACTTACCTGAAGCAGGTTCTTCTAGAGTTTTCCTGCATCACATTTAGGCAATTTTCCGGGTAGGATCCTTAAACTACAGTCCGGGAGACCTAGTTAACCCTTAGTAGCCTTGCTCTATCTTTCCGCAGACCACCTTCCCAATGTTATAAGAGTAGAGTTGCCACTATGTGGATTACCCTATACATAGCCTGTCAACACCTTATTCTTGAAACTAAAGCCCGGGGGCCCTAGTTAACCCTTGGCTACCTTCCTCTACCCTTCCGTATCCCCCCTTTCAAATCCCTTCCTATGCTATTAAAGGGGAGTTGCCATCACGTGGATTACCCTCATGCAGCCTGTTACTATAAAAATTATATTATACGAGATTAATAAATATTAGGCGTTTTTAAGTTAAACTTTCAAATGTAAATTTATGTCTGTATTAGACTATTTATGTCGGCATATCTGCGAAGAGACATTTGACATAAAATATTAAAGAAATTAAAATATAGCACGAATTCTACTGCATATGCAATTAACGTAATTTTAACAGCTTCATAATTGAAATTTAATATTTATTTGAGATTCGAAAAAACGAAAACATTACATAATAAGCGTCACTATTTACCATATTCATTTCTGATTCCTGAAATATATATATTTACACAAAGCGGTACTAAGCCATCGATAAACATAAACCATCCTTCATAACGTCAACAGAACTACGTGTAAAATTGAATCATAATAAAACCTATATTCTAAAAAATAAAGCAGATTGTTTGTTTGTGTTGTACGAGTGTTTGTTTGTACGTATATCCTCATGAAAATCTCCAACCGTGGGGAAATTTTCACCAAACTTCAGACTCGTGTTTTCTGCGACCAGAAAACAAACACTGTCGGAATAAGAGAAGTCTACCACCCAGAGGACCGGGGGTGGACGGGGATAGAAATATTCGAACATGCTAAAATAGCCGATATTAAGGCGGAAAAATATTTTATTAGGTCAATTACTACCAATGTTGTTTGTATTAATTTCAACTCCTTTCGACATGGGATAGAAGCACACTTAGGGGTGGGGGTGGGATTGCATTACATAAAAATAACGCAAAAACAACCGAGATTCGAGTCAAATCGGGATTATGGATGTCGCTGAGTTTGTTTATGACAATCAGGGCAACACGCAAGGACGGGAGGGGGTAGAAATTATCATACCTGTTAACCGACCAATTTTTGCATCGAATAAATGTATTTCAGGATCAATGAGATTTATAAAAATTTCTGTTCATGTTGTTTGTGTATAATTTCAACCCCTTTCGGATTTGGGAATGGGGCACGATAAAGGGTGGCGGTGGAGTGTCATTAAATAAGAATAAAGCCATAACAAACGATATTGGTGTCTATCCTGGGTTATTGTTGTCACCGAATTTAATTATGACATTCAACTTGTCGTTTAACTGCCCCAAGCGTGGGTGATCTGGGGTGGAATTTTCAAGCATATCAAATAGTCGATATTTGTGTGGAATAAATACTTGTCGGTGTCAATGACACTGGTAGTATTTCTACCGATGTTGTTTGTGTATTGTTTTAACCCCTTTCGGCATGTGTGAAGTGCACGCTTAGGAGTGTGAGTAGAGGTGCGTTACAATAAAGTACCGTGAAAACAACCCAAATTCGAGTCAAATCGGGGTTATGAATGTCACTGTGTTTATTTACGACAATCTCGGCAACGCGCATAACTGAGTCTGGGCTGATGGGGGCGGAGGTAGAAATTTTTAAAGATTCTAACCAGCCGATATTTACATCGAACAAATATGTTTCAAGATTAATTAGATTTATAGTATTTCTACCGATTTTTTTTGTGTATAATTTCAACCTGTTTCGGTTTGGGAGGGTAACACCCTTAATGGTGGTGATGGAGCGGATACATAAACAACGCAAAAACAACAGAAATTGGAGGAGTCTAAATCGGGGGATTATCGATGTCACTGATTATGCCATTCAACTTTTTTAACCCATCGTAGAGAGGGTTGACGGTGGTGGAAATTTTTGGACATGTTAAAACGGCCGATACATTTGTCGAAAGAACCTTTCTCTTCGTCAAGAGTTCAATCCCTTTCGGCATGGGAGCTGAACACATTTACGGATAAGGGTCGAGGTGTGTTACATAAAAATAGCCCAAAAGCAACCGAGATTGGAGTCAAATCTTTTTTACGCTACTACATTTTATTTATATAAGCTCATACTTCATCAGGAAAATTTGATGGAAAAACTGAAAACGAAAGGTTTTTTAATAAAATTCTTTAACTTATGGGATAAAGCGGATATTAGATAGATAAAATATAATTTCTTAATTGGAGAAGAACGTTATAATAAAGGAACTCCCTTAGTTAATAAATCATATATAAAGGAAATATTTTGATCATCCTACTTCAAATCAAAATAGAAAATATTGAAATGATAAAATGTAATATTTACCACTAAATTTTAAGTTTACAGTAATGAACGCAAGTTACAAAATTTAATAAAAACTGAAAGTGAATAACAGGAAGGACTTAGTTTACTAAGAAAGTCTTCGCTTAAATAATCCCTCCATAATATACAAGAACAAATATTCTAAACATTACAAATTCGCACACAAAACGTAAACTGGTTAAAGACATAACTTTTTCAGTGACTCAAAACTTGACAAAGGATCGCAAGTTGAAGAACTACATAAAGGAAAACGCAATTACAATAAATTTATGTCATATTGATAGATTTTTAGCGTCTAATAGCAATGTTTGAGCTGTAACAGTAAAGTAACGACCCCTCTGAAGTATCTATACGCGATCGTAATATAGAAACGGCCATTGCATTCTCCAACTTTTTCCACAGATATATATTGTAATAAATACAAATTTAATTAGATTTTAAATAAAGCTAAGCTCCACGTTGGAGCACCAATTTGTAATAATCAAATTAAATTATTTACAGATGAAGATGAGTCTCACGTTGAGGCGCCAAATTTGTAACAAACAATATTATTTAATTAAAATTGACTGAACACAAGCCCACGTTGGAGCACAAATTTATTATAAACTAATTAAAAGTTAAACATGCAAGGATTTAAATGAAAACATGAATTTAAAATATAACAAAACTAATTAAATAAAACAAATTTTTTTCTCAGTTGAAATTTTACAAGTTGATATTGTTGTGCCACGGCTTGATTTTCAGGGTCAACTATCGGGCCAACAATAAAGATAGTTACAAAAATGACAATTTAAATCTTACAAGGAAAAATATTCCATACTCAAATTATTATTATTTTAAATGAAATGATCGAAATTCGGAATCTGCCGATAATTATCTTTACACTATAAGGTTTACAATTAATAAAATTCCTTTTTGTCTACTTTATCCTTATCTGTTCATCTGGGCTCGATCTCACTGAATTTAAAGATGTATTAGTTTACAAACACAAATCACTTTCTGCTCCTAACTGTTGATATCTTTGTTTGAACAATCACCGTTGATAGCTTTGATCTCCAAAACTTTGATAATTACACGAACATGGCAATAGACGAAATATTCCAAACTGGCGACTCTGAATTCCAAAACCGAGGACTTTTAAGTAATATAACATTTCTCTGCTTCCTAATCACACTTGCTCAGTTGTAGTCTCGGGAACTCTGAATACGGACTCCTCACGACACACTTTCCTTAATCCTCCTCTTAGCAACTCTATATTCTCCAGTTTTGTACGTCCCAGTGCTGTCTGAGGCAACGATGCAACTCTAGCAAGCAAAAATTATAGACACCAAATTCTTGTAGACAATCCTTAAGCTATAATGAAGTGGCCTCATATATACACCGCCGATAATGAAAATAGTAAAATTTTATTTATTAAATAATTACATAATCTCTCCCTCTCTCTCTCTCTCTCTCTATATATATATATATATATATATTGTAGTAATTAGTAATTAATCCATTGTTATAATTGCAAAGTAAAGGACTCATTATTAGAGAATATAAAGCAGACACCGCGACAAAGCGGGCGGCGAGTCAATAGAACCATTGTTGAGATATACGCAGTCAGAAATCTACGAGACGAACAGACACAGTCTACGGCGAGGAGCGAAAGAGTACAGTTTGAGTCAACAAGGAGAGACGAGTGTAGTTGGTTGGACGGCATACACAGAGACGCGGGCAGATGTTCATCGAGTAAAGAGTGGCAGCCAAAACCTTATTAAGAGTGGTGTGGCACACAGAATTTCATCAGGTAAAGTTTGGACATATAATTCAATAAGTAAAGCCACAGTAAAAATTTCACAAGTAAAGACTGTTGCAAATTTCATCGAGAAGGAATCGATAACAATCTGATTGACCATTAATTCGGAAGGAGTAGCCGTTTCCAGCTGCGAGAACATCAAGCTTCGACAAGTGTTTTTTAACCAATTTAAATTCAGTGATATCCCCAAAAACGTGTGCACAGAAAACCCCAAAATTGAGACCTGGTCGGCCGTAAGTAAAAAGACTATAAAATTTATTTGTAAACCATTTCTTTAAGATACGTCAGATCGTTCTTCAATTATTTCTTTTCTTCAATTATTTCTTTTCTTCAATTATTTCTTTTCTTCAATTATTTCTTATCTTTAATTGTTTTGTTAGATAATTTAAATTCAAGTCATCCATTTATCAAACCCAGTAAAGACCCTGAGATTTTAAATATTATTGTGTAATTTTATATTGTATTTAAAACTTAAATAAATTTTGTTTAATTCTTCAAATAAATATTCTTTTAATTCAGCCACAACCATTTGTAATTTGCCAACCATCAGTCTATTAGTTTAAATTATTACAATATATATGTATATATATATATATTGTAATGATCAATTAATTACTTTTTAATTTGCCCCACGTTGTGGTAGCCATTCATGTAATAATCAAAAAAGTGAACGTTTAAATAAAACGATTATTTTACTTTTACAAACAAACAATTTTTTTTAACATAAGATTAGTACAATTTAATAAAGAAAACTCTCAGGGTCTCAACTAGGTTTGATAACGGCAGAACATTTAAACATAATCAAATAACACCAAATTTAGATTTCATTAAAAAAGAAATATTTATTCGACTAGACATAGACGAAATTAATTATCGACGAACTTATACTACAAGATGGATTTTAAATTTAAACAGTTTATTTTATCAACACTAAAGAACGATATCTGACATTATCTTTTAAGTCGGTTTACAAAAAAATTTACTGTTCTCTTGCTACTTACGGCTGCCCAGGATACTTTTACCTTTCGAACACAGTGGTGGGGCTTTCACAGCTTCTATTAAATTCACAGATTCTACTAAGTACTGTTGGTTTGAAAAAGAAAGTTTGTTATATCTCGACGACTTTACTCTGCTCGGCTGTATCTCGATGAATTTATTCAGCTGTATCTCGATGAATTTATTCTGCTGTATCTCGATGAATTTATTCTGCTGTATCTCTACCTTACAACTTTACACAGCAATTTTTCGACAACTTTCTGTCCTTTCTGAACGCCGACCTTAATGCCACCGTCATCTCAGCCAACGTAACACGACTCTGCTTAAACAATGTCTCTCTTAATCACATCCACCAGCTTCGGTGAGCGCTGAACAACTCCCTTCTCAAAAGCTTATCTCCTCCCTTATATCCCCCCAGTCTTTTACTTTTCCATTGTTCGAAAATTTCGTCGCAAATGCCAGTTGACAGATTCTTCCATTATCACAAGATTTATATTACGTAGTTGCAGTTCCGTAGTCAACAAATGGCTAACTAGTCTGACATGTCAAAGCCAACAATCGAGGCAGGACCCGCAATTACTTGGGTGGGACTATTTGTCTTCTCCACCCCCACACGCACGTGCACGGTTTCGAATTCTCAAGACCACACAACCAGCACTTCCAAGACGAAGAAAAACTTAGACCTAAATAAACGCGTTACATAATGCCCCTCCAACAATCCAGACTATCAAACCCAAACTATGCCTCATTTAACAGGCATTACAATATACATATATTCATATATATATATATCGTAATAAGTATAAATATATAATCGTCAATTAAAATAGTCCCACGTTGATGTAACATTTATGTAATAAGTAAAAATACATTGTTTTTGGCCTGGCGCCAATCGGAAGAAACCATCACGTTGCGTGCGATCGTACCGTGACACCTGAGGACAATTACGGGTTAATGGTCGCATTGAAGGGGACGTTAAATAATGTTAAAACTTTGAAAAATAAAGTTTTTGCCACTCCAATCTTTTACTTCGATTTTAGCTACATAAAAGAAATTATATTGTAGATCCGTAAAATAAAATTCAATCACACGCAACGTAAACTTTTAAATAAGAAAAAAATAACCATATGATTGGAAATCAATTGACAAAGGTTCTCCATTATTTTAATTGATGTAATATGCAATGCAATGAGCTTCCACAGTATCTCTGGTCTGACAGAGAATCTGATTCGCTAATTGGCGCGCATCATCGGAGACCACGGAGCCCGGAATCGGCGCTAATAATTCGCTTGTTTGCAAATTAAATAGAGTCACGTAGAGTTAATTTCTATGTTTCCGCTCTCTGAATTACCTCAATTTTATTTGGCTGTCAATTTTGCCGTTGACATGTGGAATCTGGTCCGTTGACGCGAAGGAAGTCTGCAACAAACGCAGAGGCCTCACCGTGCCTATAAAAATAAAAGCGGTATTTCCCCGGAGGTGTGATGTTATGGGTTATTTATGCACCGGAGTCGTGGCTGCAGAGAAGGCAGGCTCTGTAACGATTTCCAATGCACCAGGGCAAGGTCAGGCCGTGCGGTAAATCCAGAAGCTGTCTTTAAGAACAGCGACGCGGTATCCAAACACTTTCCTTCTCTCATTATAATTTCAAAACGGATTATAAACGACTTAGCCAGTGAGAACTTTCCTACCAAATTTAAAGGGGCTATATTAGACGGAGTAATCCACAAAGTTGGGATTTAAACGTTCTGGCATTATTTAAATGGGCTCCAATATACTTTTCTCTCGCCCATCGATATTCTAATAAAATATTTGTTTAAACGGACTATGCGATTTATTTGTTCTTTTGTAACAATTAAAATACTCTGCACAATAAAACAATCCAAATGCAGTGCGCTTTCTGTACGAATTTAGAAACCCAAAATTTAAATGTGAAACAGATAAAAGGATTGAAAGTAGTGAAGAAATTTTACGTGAGCGTCTGTCCAGTACCAAACCAACACTCACTTGAAATCAGGATGTATTTAAAAATTTAATTTGGCTTACATTAATTTCCATCTCCTTAATGTATTTTTGGATCCATTTCAACCTTTCAGTATACTTAATGCCTGTTCCTGGTCACTGTGCCTTACCTCAGTCTCACATAAAAAGATGTGCCACTCCCCTGTGGTGAAGTACTTTTGAATAAATATTTATACACATTTGCATATATAATTTTTCTCAGAAAATACCAATTAATTGATTGGTAAGAAATTAAGTGTAAATATGCACATGAGAAGACGCTTATTGGGTCTGTCAATGTGGATGGTGATGAAAAAGGATCTTACAGAAACATTTATTAATTTTCCATCAAATTAACAAATATTATTTAAATAATTCTTTCAGAAATATTTTCGTTTATTAAACCATATTCATCTCTAATATATATATATATATATATATATATATATATATACATATATTAAAAATATGCATACTTTAAGAAATCCATCAACAAAAAAAGTTGATTAAGAGAATTAAAATCATAATATGATGTTGCCTGTATTATTAAATATCATGCACATTTTAGCACAATAAATACGTATCGCAATGGATAGTCTCAGGTTCTTCGGAACTTTAAATGACGTATATTAAATTCCCACTAAACACGGGCTTATTTATTAAACTCGCTGGCCTTCGTTCGCATGCCAACATTGAATTCGACTCCTACAGCTTAACTTGTCTTACGACTACTTTTAAAAATCCCTTCATTATATATAACATAACATCATCCACATTTAATTTCATTTTATATAAACAAATATACCATTTTTCCAACCTATATCATATATAACGTCTTTCCTACTAGTACATCCACTTGACTTTTTAATTATTTACTAACTTGCCAGTTTTTATAACTGGATCATTGCACATTTTTACTCAAAAATTCCACAATTTTCTTTGAGTTTGAGCTACACTACAATTAACAGTAAGGAAAGCCAACTCGAACCAACGCAAGAAGTAGGTCTTTTATTACAACTACTAGCCGGGTGCCCGGCGTTGCCCGTGTACTTATTTATATAAGTTCGAAAAAGTATTAATTTCGATATTAATATTTAGTCATTATATATTTATATATATTTACTAGTTCTCACTGTTCCTAGTTCCGTACATACTTTCGACCGATAGTTCATTAATTGAACAGCTATAAAATACATAGAATTTTATTCCATCAATCCCAACAAACATAATTCCGAATTTCTTTACGAATTGAATACTTAAATATACTCTTTGAGTACTGCAGGATATAATTGTTCCTCAGTCTTCAGCCATTACGAAAGATTAAATTGATGAAATTGTCAGTTAGATTCACATGTAAACAAATGGTCGCCATATTGGAGTCACTATTAACTAACATTTTCCGCAAGGATCTTAAAGTATTTCGTATTGTTCTTTTATTATCATTCGATGGAGTATTACTGGATAAAATTATATTTTTCATTTAATGAAAATATTTCTGAATTATTGAATTACGGAAAAAGAACTCTTTCCTTTGTTCGTCGCGTAGTAAAGTCTTTCTCTCGCATACCGTCATAGTGTCTTGTCGCGCAGTAATTTAACACAAAATAATCACGTTTTTCAATTATATTTCTTTCCACATTTATTCTAGGGGTTTCTAACCCCACAGTACTGTTTCTCGTGTTTTGAAGAATATGTGTATCAATTTTTGTTGCAATCTGAAACATAACTGCACAGGTCAGCAATTAAATACATACAAACATACTTTTTTTTAATAAGAAGGATAGCCAATACAGACAAAAATGTAATATAAATACCACACAACGTTTCTGGTATCCTTGTCCCTTTCGTCACGTGCTAAGAAGAGCCTAGAGAAACACAACTGCACAGGTCAGTTGACAACACTCAAAAGCGTTTGGTATTGTCAACTGACCTGTACAGTGGTTTTGAGTATTGTCAACTGGCCTGTGCAGTTGTGTTTCTCTAGGCTCTTCTTAGCACCTGACGAAAGGACCAAAGATCCCAGAAACGTTGTGTAGTATTTATATTACCTTTTTTTTTGTCTATTGGCTATCTTTCTTATTCAAAAAAAGATGTTTGTTTGTATATATGTATTTACGTTCTATACAAATTTAATTGCTGACCTGTGCAGTTGTGTTTCTCTAGGCTCTTCTTAGAAAATTGAAGGGACAAGGTTGTTGGTATTTATATTACTTTTGTCTGTAATGGCTATTTTTCGCATTCATTATTTTCAATCAGACGTAATATTTTCAGTTTTACTTATTTTTTTATTATACAGATAGATGTTTAGATATTATGTTAGTGTTAATTTTCAATTATTTGGACTATCTTGTCTGTTATTTTCTGTCTCTCTCCCTCTCTATGTAAATATATATTTTTTGGTATTATATATGGTATATACTATACGATATGTAATATACGGTACATATTAGCAACAAGACAAAAAACGGGAAGAAAATCCTCTAATTTATAGAAACTCCGAACACTTGTTCAACGGTCAGGTACGTATCAAAATAATTTCAAACAGAATAGTGATAAATTAAATGTCGGGAAAGCTAGTCCACTCAAGTATATTATAGAAAACCACGCAAGAACGTAATAACATTGAGGAATACCAGAAAAAAGAATAAGGAATGTAACAAAAGTAGTTGTCATGCTAATAAAGAAAGCCAATGATTTCTGCTACAAAAGGAGAAGCACTACGAATAATAGGCCATAACTTATACATGTACTTATATACATAAAATATGTGTAAGGTAGAATACCTCTTGGGCCAACAGTAACACTGTTCTATTGATCATGCCGCTGTAGCTGAAGGGAACACAAATGCATTTATGAAACGTCTAACTGTTCCATGGAGAACATGAATAATGATAAAGTTCTTGGAAACGAGACAGTACTATAAACTAATCTAAAGATAGCAGGAGATCATGAAAAAACCTTCCGAAAGGTATAGAAAATTCCGGAGTGGCGACCTAAAGTCTGTGATTCTACCAAAGAAAAATAACTTACGTTACATTTTTAAAGTGTAGGCAAAAACATGTTAATTAATATTGTAAAAAGTATGCAGTAAAATTTAACAAGCAGGATCAAAATATCTCTAGAAAGAAGCCATACAAACTATAATCAGAAATCAGAACACACAACTCAAATGAATAATTTGTTTACAGTAACACTAGACGAGATTTTTTTAAAATTATACTGTGATCAAGAATAATATGAACTAATTGACAAAGAATATTTACAACTACGATTCGCAGTACAGAGCCTAAGATTACTGTCCAGATTTTGTTATTCTAATGCGCTAATTCAGTTTTATGGCCTTAGAGCTTGATCTTTGATTGAAATCATTCTTCTTTTCTTAATTTGGGAATTTAAAACCATAAAAAATTAACTGGGATATTAATTAAGTGGTAATTAACAATCACGATGTCCATCGAATATACATAGCGAAATATAACAGTTGGTAGCATAAACGTTGAATTTTGTGCGCTTAAGGAATGCAATAATTTCAAACGCCCTATACGACCGTTGAGGAGTCGATGAGAACTGATCATTAAAATAAAAGCGTAATGTAGAATGCAATGTGTTGCCAGAAATAAGTGGTTGACTGTTTTGCGTGATTCATTTTACTGCGAATTTATCTCGTATTTAGAAACACAACATCCATTATAAGTAAAATGCAATTGCTTGGCTACAGCATTCTCTATATGTGACGAATGCAAATCTGTCACGGTGATACAGCATATCCTCTACGACTGCCCAAAGCACGACAGGACTAGAATAGTCAGAAATACACGAAAAGGGAGATATGTGCCTCAGCAGCGGCAATAAATAACCTACTTAGCAAGGAAACCAGTATTCAAGATATAATCCAAATAGACAATGAATCTGAGACTAAGAATAAAATGTATAATTAATATTAACTAATTGAAATAATTTCATGTAGTAGGTATGGTAAGTCGCCAATGACTTTTATGTTGACGCGACTATAAACATTAAATTTTTTAAAAAAATTTAACTTAAAATCTAAATAAAAAAGTGAAATTTGGCCAAAAACAGAGTAAATTTATTCACTAAAGTAATTAAAAGTTACATTAGACAGTTGATAAATCCATGTTTACAATAAAAATTAAAGTAATACGCATAATTTAAAAAATATTTAGATATTATCAATGAATAAATAAACAGCCATGAGTTTGAAAATTGTGTATTGACGAAAAATTAGCGACTTTTCGACTTTGTTTTAGGAGTTTTCAGGTTAAGTAATTTTATATCTAAATCATACAAAAACTTAGAGACAATGTATTTTAGCTTTTCCTGTTGCAAACTATATGTTTTTTTGTATTATTTACATAGGAAATTACTAAACCTGAGCGGACCTAACATGGACGATACGTCGCTATATTTAATTTTTCGTTAATAAATACTTTTCTGACTCAAGGCTGTTAATTATTTATTGATATCATAAAAGTCAGATATTTTTTCATCATAAATATTAAGATTCGGATATTGTTGAATTTTGAAAATAATTCATTGTTTGAATAAGTCCGCGACGGTCATTCGTAAAGTTACCGGCCTGACAAAGAGATGGTGCTAGAGGGCCCAAACGGCGCTTAATAGAAAAGCGTTATCTGATAATGAATGATTCTCGCTTTACCTACCGGGATATATTTTTGTCTTTCATTAAATCGATACCAGAAAAGCCTACATTCATTATTGTCTCTTGCATGGCATACTATAAAGTTTCGCCATTGTTTCTTGAATTGTTGGCTGCAATCAAAATATAATTTAATTTAGGTGTTACGTGAAAAATTGGTTCAGTATATATTGGAGCATTTTCAAAATGATATTTTTAATACAGAAATTCAAATAAAAATACGATATAGAAGGTTTAAACCCGACAGGTATAAACGACATTAAACGAATCTTCACCATCAATTTCAACGGTGCATTAGTGCCGAGCTGAATTAAAAACGCAGTCGAATCTCCATTTTGG
Organism: Zhengitettix transpicula; assembly: GCA_037074705.1. Lineage (NCBI taxonomy): Eukaryota > Metazoa > Arthropoda > Insecta > Orthoptera > Tetrigidae > Zhengitettix > Zhengitettix transpicula. The sequence continues at coordinate 11,841,167 of CM073590.1, read as the reverse complement.
ATGCTGAGCGATGAGGACGCCCAATAACACTGAGTAAAAAATGGTAAAAATCCACAATGCTGTATTGAAAGATAACCAATTGATGGTACACGAGCTTGATTGGATTACACATTATGTTCACAATATTTTACATGAACATTTGGGAGAAGAAGGTGACAGCGTTTTCTAACCCCAACAGAATAAACATTTCTCAGTATTGCTAAGATCTTTCTAAACGCAATTCAACTGAGATTTTGCGACGATTCAATGTTGTTCGATGAAACGAAGAACAACCCAACTAGAGGATTGAGGTGTACGGAAATTTTCTCCGTAGGAAACAAAAACTGTTCAATCGGCGGGAAACGTCATGACCGCTGTTATTTTGCATGTTCATGTAGTAGTTCTCATGCATCGGAGAATATTACCCAGAATTTTTTGAGAAGCTGAAACAATGAAAAATGTTCGTTTTCACTACGTCACCGCTCCTGAACATGGACACGGCGGCCATTCGGATAGTTCTCGGCCTGGTAAAGACATGAGGCTAGTAGGTCCGAACGACGATTAAAGGAAAAGTCTTGTGAGATAAATTCCGGAAATCGTGTTTCGAATAGCATGCAAATGTTACACATGAATATTTTCTATTCCAGAGTCTAAATAAATTGCTGGACGATGATTTGCTTCGAACGAAATAGTTTTATCTTAGAACAACTCGTATTTTGTGGAGTTTCAGAAAACGCACTATACAAAATGCATAAGGAAGCCAGGAAAAGCGATGACACGTGTATTAATTTATCATTTAATACGTTTAAAAAGGTCCAACTACCTTCTTGGCTCAATCAATGTAAAGGTAATATTGTTCTATTCGAGGCACAATTCAATTTTATTTTATTTGTCTATTGTGCCCAATTATTCCAGAGGACTGAAATATCAATAAAGATCGATCTTTTTTGGACTTTATGAAAATTTTAACAGATAGGCTTTAATAATGTCGATTAGTACAAGTAAATAAACTCAAAATAAAATATTACAGTCAGATGTCAATTTTATAACAAAATTATATGTTCTCAGTCACTTTTAGATAACAGTGTTTTGTGCTTTAACCAACAAGAAATAATTTATTTTAAAGTGTATCAGACTTGTGTAAAAAAACAAGTTCTTCCGGATTTTAAAAACAAATTTTTACATATCACGTTGCCAAGATATTTTAAAAGTGGCTCCCTAAATACCGGCTGTGTGCTTCTAAGCTTAATTTCCCAATACATTTTATCTGCGAAGATAAATTCCTTGCATAAATGTATTTATGGAATATACGTAATAATTTTTTCAATTAGTTCTTCGTGTTCTGAATACCATAAAACTTAATTTTTTCTAGCGTAAAATAGCCAACAGAGATTATAATATAATAATATTTTCATTTAAGAGATCTATTTCTCGGCAAATGGCCAAACGAACAATGAAACGTAAATTATCAGTCTTTTTTTTTAAAAAAAAGAAGGTAATAAACAGAACATCGATATTGTCACAAACAAACCCTAAAAAAATTAATTCTGTTAGATGTGTATAGTTTAGGTAATATTGAATATGATTTGGCATTTTGAAAGTCTGTACCTGCTATTTTGGAGTCGTAGGCGACGCCCACACCGCAGACGTCGTTGTCTCTGGCTGCAGCAACTTCCCCGGCGCAACGCGTTCCGTGACTGTAACAAAACTCACCAAATTATCTACATGAACGTTTAAAACATTATATAGAATGGCATAAATGAAATACAATAGCAAACAGTGGATTAAAATAAGACAGTGCTCTAATGAGTAATCAGTTTCTTATGCCAAAGTGCTGAATTCTTCCTCAAAAACTGAAGACCAGCAGATCCTTTAATTTTTTAAAAATTAAGGGCAACATATATATTTTCACGTGCTAAAATTCTTATATTTTTAACCACTAAGATTTTTTAAATCAGAATATATTTCCATATTTGAAAACATTAAATTGCAATTAGGACTATGAATATCTTGCCATCCAATGGCATTCTATCAAACTATTCTACAATAACTCATTAAACAATTTTTAGATCTATTTATAATGCGGAGAAAAATTACTCCATGATTCTAAAAATTATGTTGCGAAAAAGCTGTAATTTGTAACGCCCATTACGATAATTGAGAAGTCGATGCCATGGATTGATTGTTTAACCAATTTTGGTGTAAATATATTGTAGTGATTGGTAATTAAGGTATTGTTCTAATTGAAAAGTTGAATTGTAGAGGACTCATTATTAGTGGATATAGAGCGGACGCCGCAACAAACCGGCAAGGCAAAGAAAGCATTGTTGATCGATCGAGAAGGTTCTACGCGCTCAAAATTTGCGAGACGAACAGTACAGTCGGGCAGCAGACAGCGAATAGATCAGACGAAAAGTTTTACAGTCGGCAGTCAGAAAGAAATAATGTGGTCCAGTCACAAACATGCTTTCAAATATTAAAAAGTAAAGCAATATTCAGTCGGGAATGAGACAGAGCAACTAGTGTGTATTCGGTGGTCGAGCGTAGATTCATCATGCTGGCCACAGACGAACCAATGAAGTCCATTTTCAACTAAAGTCATGAGATCTACAAATCCAGGTTGCAGTAAAGCATCGAGAACCAACCAATTTGTGTTAAACCAACTAACAAACAACGCCAATTAGAGCCTGTGAACATTTAGAGTCTGTGAGTACTTAGAATCAGTGATGTCCCCAAAAATTGTGCACGAAAAGCTAAAAAGAGACCTGGGCGGCCGTAAGTAGAGAAAAACTTTAAAATCATTTGTAAACCGTGTTTAAAAGATAAAAGTCAGATCGTTCTTTAATTATTTAATTATCGATAAAATGAGATCCTTAATTCTTGATCAAATTAAAATTGTTTAAATTCAACCTTTAGTATTATTTCTTCCGCAACAAATTTCGTCTATGTTCAGACGCATTGATTTCCATAAAAAGTAAATGTAATTTTGATTATATAAATTCTGCCATTTATCAAACCCAGTTCAAGACCCTGAGATCCCAAAATATTTTGTGTATTTTATACTTGTTTTAAAATTGTTAATAAATCTTGTTTAATAGTTTTCAATTAAGTTCTTTCATTTAGAAACGCCTCATCCATATTATAATTAAATTATTACAATATTTATCAATATATACATGTTCCACTCTGAAATGCATGGGGCAATCAAACTTGGTCCACATACGATATAGGGGAAAAACTGTGTTGATAAAACAATCCTAACGTCCTCAGGTGTGGAGTTGGAATCGAGTGGCGTGATTTTAGTGTCGCCAACTTAGTTATCGGGGAGCTAAGACAAATCTTGCCAAACTGGTGTGCTTTAAATCTAAATTCAATCACTAACCCCGAATAAAGATGGAGACCCTCAGGGAGAGGAGTGTACGTGATGGCAAGTAAAAATAATGCGACAGCGATCTGTGTCAAGTACATCGTTTTCAGCTTAGATGAGCAGTGATAATCCCCGTGTCGGTAAAACCTAGTTCAGCGCCTGCAATATGCGGAGGGGTACGACGACGACAGAAGTGAGGTAGGAATTAATTATATAATGTCCAAAATGACCGAAATTAGTGTCTATTTCACATTAGTTGTTGTAGATTAGTTGACTACTAACAGTTCCAATGTTATGGAAGCTAAAAATATAATTCTCGGGTTTCTTTCCGGACCAATAGTTGAGAAAACAACGCTTTGACGGCAAACTTCAACATCGTCATCAGGTTGACAGTTAATCTGACAACGAAGGCGAAATTTGCCGTCGAAGCGTTGTTTTCTCAACTATTGGCCCGGGTCGAGACCCGGGAATTATATTTAGGATTTAATTCAAATTCAACCTGTATGTGCATGAAAGAAAGGGTGAGAACCAGTGAAAATGGTCTTTAATAGACCATAACTGTGTCTAATCCATAGTATTCGGTGTAACTGATATGAACAGTGAGACTCCCGATGCTGGACGTCACGTTTTCAGCCTCCGTGGGTCCGATTGAGTTAATTGAGTTAATTACAAATTAGTCGAAATGACAGAGATATTAATGTCGAATTAATTAATTTCACAGTATATTAAAATTGCAATGAATAAACACTTGGTGAACGCCTGGGATTCAGGTCCTGAAGTATAAAATAATTCTATTCAATTATCCTCGGATGTACGGACCATTCAGGACCTTGGCCTACCGAGACCACTGTCAGACTGTCAGTTTACATGCCACACACACACACACACACACACATATATATATATATATATATATATATATATATATGGTAATTAAAAAGAAACGTGTAATTAATTAATGAACAAGATTTTGGGACTTGCATTGTCGGCGGCGTAAACATAAGAATTGTGTACAATAATATGGGGCCGATAATGCTTGCTTGCTGTGTGTATTGACGTGAAACATTGCTGGAAGCGCGGAACTTGAGTGTGTGTTGGAGTCGGTGGAGAGAGGAGAATAAATCTAAAAATCTTGATGTGGTTTGGGAGCTCAGATGAGAAAGTTATAAGAGCGTGTTTTTGGGATTGACCAGGATACAGAGCTGAATGTATTTGTCAGACCTACTAGAGTGTGTTACGAGTCGCCAGTTTCGAGTCTCCAGTGTACAGTTCGCAATTTGGTTGTCTGATGTTGCGGGAGACACCAGTTAATTAGATGCTCAGATATATCAAGCTAATGTGCAGTAAATGTTGAGTATGTAACAAGAGAACAGCAAAACAATTAGCGTGGTCAAATATAAAGAGCAGGAAGTGTTGTGTGTGGAAATAATAACCACAATTAAATTCAGTCTGTCTGTGAAAGTGTTAAACAATAATCGACTGAGCACGAGCCTCCCTTTCACACAGCAAAATGGTAATGTAAATTATAGAATTAATTATCTGTAAACCTATTGTAAATTATATTTGTCGTCAGATTTCATATTTCACTGATATTTCATTGATTTATAATTGTCGTAACAATCTTTATTGGAGGCCCGATAGTTGGCCCTGAAATCAAGCCGTGGCAATTGTTACCAACATTTAACATAATTGGTGACAATAATTTGTTTTAATAAATTAACTTTTTTACATATTTTAATCTCAGTTTTAATTTAAAATCCAATCATTTTAATTTGATTATATAAAATCTAATTTAATTTTGAATATTACTTTGGTGCCTCAAATTGGGATTTAATTTAATGAATATTGTATTTTCTACATTTTTGGCACCCCAACGTGGGGCAAATTAAATTGAAATTTATTCATCAATTGTATTTATTTGAGGCTAATTTTAATCATTTAATAGTAATTATTACAATATATATATATATATATATATATATATATATATATATATATATATTGTAATAATTAAAGGGTAATTAAAAGTTAATAATTATAAACTGTCGAACTGGAATTGTGATCGGCAAAGAGACACAAGAATGGACTATAATGAAACAGGCTAAAGGATTGTTTAGACATGGCGTGCGGAGTTGGTGAATTTTTGAGTCGGGAGTCAGAAACGACAGAGAGTGGTCGTATTAGAAAGAAGAGTTCAAATATTAAAAAATAAAGTTAAATATCAGTCACAAACGACAGCAATTGGTCGTAACCTAAATAAACGAGACATTTTGAAAAAGTAAAGTAGGACGGTATTCACTCAGTTGGTTACTCAGAACGATTTCTGAGTGTTACAGATTACGACAATCAATCCTAAAGTTCGACGAGGAGGAACTTCTGTATCACAGAAAAATTGGAGTAATTGGTGGTATAGTTCGTTTATGAGGTGCCACAAATATTTAAAATCAAAAGTGAAGTTTAAATTCAGTGTAAGAATGGCCTGTGAGTTATAAATCATTTAAATTATTTTGTAAACGTTAGATTAAAGATAACATCGTCAGATCCCGATTTGTTTCGTAAAATTTGTAAAATATTAATTTGTAATTTGATTGTTTGAAAAGGGAGTAAAATATTCTTTATTTAAAGGCCCAGAAAGGACCCTGAGATCAAGAGAAAATTTGTTTATTTGTATGAAATAAATATAAAACGTTGGCGAGTAATTATTTTCTAATTTGAATTATTTTAATATAATAAATTAATGAGTTTGTGTAATTGAATAAAAAGTTTTTATTATCCTTTCATGTAAAATTAAAGTATTTCAACGTGAGGCACTGTTTATTAATTAATTGATTTCAAGTTGTTTATTACATTTTTGGCGTGCCAACGTGTGGCGAAATTAATTATTATTGCATTTTAATTTGATTTCATCATTGATTATTACAATATATATATATATATATATATATATATATTTAGGAGTGGCACGTGGTCAGCGTGTCGAGTCATTCTCAGCCTTAAACCCAGTTTTCGTGACCATAACGACGGCAAAAATCCTAGGTCATGCCAGCATTCGAGCCTGGTACCTCTGTGATATGAGGCAAGGACGCTGGCCACTACACAACAGAAGGGCAGCAGTATAATTTAATTAAGAAATGAAAACAATATCATAATAAATAAATTATTAAAAAGTTATAAATCATTCTTAAATATTAAAAACCCAAAGACTTTAAGCTATGCATTATTACGCAAATTTCACTCAAATAGCGAATACCGGCGGTGCCACACGTATGACCCAGAAGGGCGTAAGTAAAAAGTTAACTTTTAGCTTCAGTGTCGGATAGTGATAACACTACACATAATCATTTCAAGTGCATCCTTCATTACTTACTCAGTAATATTTTAATTACTCTACTGTTTGTATAAAACGGGATTCCATGACAATTGCCCAGCTTTTAACAAATGACAACATGTCTATTGTTCATTACTTACATTTATTAAATCTTTTTTAAAAATGAGGAGAAAATAAATCAAAAGTGACATGATCATAACTCATTTACGTGACAAGAATATTACATTCATATCTAGTCACAACATGTATAATAAAGGGAGTAATTAAGTAATGGCTATAAATCTAAGAATTCTAATTAATAATTAATTATAAATCAATATAATAGGGTTTAATTGAAACATGGTGGATTTATTAAGTCTGATATTGTGAGTTCAATGAAGGTACTGGGTGTATAATTGCTACATCTATTCTAATAACTCATAAAAAATAAACAGAACTAAAAATATATTGTAGCGTGACAGTCCGTTTTGAGTATCTCCATATAAGAATTTAATTCCATTGTCTCGCGTTGTCGTGAGGTAACATATCGTATTGAAAGGAGTTGCATGAAATCCTCTCCCGTCATCGGAAGGGCGTGGGACAAGTACCAAATGCCCGACCTACCCGATGCAGGTTTTCCTAGGGTTTTCCCTGCATTTCTTTAGGCGAATGCCGGGTAGGATCCTTAAACCATAGCCCGGGGGCCCTAGTTAACCCTTGGCTATCTTCCTCTACCCTTCCGCATCCCCCCTTTCTAATCCCTTCCTATGCTATTAAAGGGGAGTTGCCCAATGTGGATCACCCTCATGTAGCCTGTTGCCCTAAAAAAAAAAAAAAACCGTTTCTGAACTGCAAGGTTCCCACAAGCCGAGGCACCTCGGCCTGTTTTGAGAGGTGTATGTTCCGGGGTCGCAGACCTTGGGCATACGGTAAGAGTTGTTCGCTATTCCCATTGGAATGGTCGGCCAGCTGCCTCCTAAACTGGTCGAGGGACGGAGAAGGGAATGCTGCGTCCCCACAGCAAACTCCTCTCCCTCTCGGAAGGGCGTGGGACAAGTACCCAATGCCCGACCTACCTGATGCAGGTTTTTCTAGGGTTTTCCCTGCATTACTTTTAGGCGAATGCCGGGTAGGATCCTTAAACTATAGGCCGGGGGCCCTACTTAACCCTTGGCTACCTTCCTCTACCCTTCCGCATTCCCCCTTTCAGATCCCTTCCTAGGCTATTAAAGGGGATTTGCCACCATGTGGATTACCCTCATGTAGCCTGTTACACTAAAAAAAAAATTAAGCGCTTTGTCTGTGGAACAGACTCCAGACAACATCTTCATTCATTTCATCTTTGCATTATAGAAGTTAAATAGTCGTGAAACGTATTAAATTTAGAATTTCGGATAATAAATGTTCATTTGTTATTTTATGTTAACTTGTTTTGAAACAGAGATAAATTTAAAGTGAGTAATATTTATTCAAAGATTATATGTACCACTGAATGTCTATACGAAGTGTTTCTTTCATAACAAGAAAACAAAGATTATTATATTATTAATATCATTGTTACGTTCATCGAAGAATTTGGTTGGAAGCGAGGAATAAAGAAAGTCGACGGCTATTTAAATAATTAAATAGGAAATAAAAACGTAATAAAAAGGCTGACTCTGGATAATATGGAAAATTGTGAATAGTGATCAATGAACAATTAAGTCTAAGTGGTACATAATAAACAATTAGTGAATAAAGCGCAGGTTTGATAGAATATTACGAGTATGTAGCCAGTTTTATAGAACTGATATGATCGAATCAAATTATTATATTTATATTGAATGATTAATTATTTTCGAGAAAATGTTCATATTTTACAATATCAAAACGTAAATATTTTGTCCTGTAATGCTTTCAGTTTTTTAACTCTTCATCCTCGCCCATGTGTTGTCCTGTATAAAGTATGGAACACCGTTCCAGAATTTCCGCATATTTTTCATTTGTATGATAAACTGCTGCGCTTCAATATCCCGAGGCTTGAAGGACAACGCGACGCACGCCTCCATGGATACTTTCGTACATCTGTAGGTCCCATCCATATTTTAGTGCATGCAAATAAGAATCTTGGACCCTATAATTTTCCTGTTGTGGAATAAGTACATTGTGTTAAAGATAAAATACTGTAATTTGTTGTGAACTTTAAATATTAAATAACTCAATTACGCTGATATGAGTTGAGTCGCAAATGAAGTTGCCATACTGACAGATGCAGAACATGCTATAATAGTAAAATAACAAGTTTAAGTTATATATTATCGCTTTTTAAAATTTATATAAATGGTCTATAATAATATAAAAAAATTTTCTATTAATTTCCGTGTAACCATAAACTTTTGCGAATAAATTCAAATAATTTTTCTGTTGTACATATTTTTGCACACCTCAAACATCTGGGAGTATTTTTCCGCAAAATTTGTACTTTTATCAGAAAAATTATTTTCATAAGATAGCATGAAGAAAATCGAGCGTATTTATTGCGTATTTCTGCGTTTGCCAAACATTCATCCATTCTACGCGTGTTAAAGAAACGTGTTCTGGCGTATTCGTGCTGGGAAATTTGATGAAATATCTTTGCTATTATTTGAGATATTGTGGGTGATGAACTTTTCATTACTTGTTCGAGCTTCAACGATGTCAAAGCGTCACGTTAAAAAACATAGAGTATAGTGCGCAGCACATTTGCTGGTGACCTAATTTAGTGTCGTTCTTAGGGAAGTCATTAGCCGTGCGTTGTCAAATCAGATTTTGTTAGCGTCTACAGCTTGACCACGTCAGATGGTTCCAGTGTATGTGTTTATTCCGCGCTTCCTCCCCTTACCATCTTCAATTTTATCCACACACCGTTGATGCTGAAGCGTGCTATACTAAAAATGAAATAGATAGACAGATACATTGATTTATTTATACTGGGAAAAGCCCGGTAAATACATATGGTAACCTTCGACCTCGTTGCCTTCGTCGCTTTCGACAATTTATTTAGGGCGACAGGTAATTTTTTAATATGAAATTACCAAAACAATTATTTATATGCAATTTATTCATCGAACAATGAGATATGAACATGTCTACCGCGAGTGGCCATTAATTCTCGAAGACAAACTTCAGTTACAATACTTTTACGCGCCAATGTTTGAGCTCTATCCCCGACGAGGCCTAAATGACAAGTACCTTTACAAATATTTGCATGCGCCATCCACACAACAATAAAAAACCATATGCGACGCGGCAAGAGGACGCTGATAAAGGGAATAATCCAACAATATCACAATACCATGTTAAAATATATACCTATATTAATATTAACATAAATAAAATATGGAATAATAATAGTTCTATTACACCCATAAACCGATTTATTTAATACTAATATTAACTATTATTCATAACATAAATTGCGTCCTACGGTTCTGTGCAGTTCTTGTCACTGCAATGTACTACAGATTAAACTGTTTTAAAATTTAATTTAATTATCTACTTTACTCAATTGATTAATACAAATCGTACTAGTTTTAACCATAATCCCTTGTCATAATTCGTTAATCTTTCTTTGAATTGTTCTATACTCTGTGGGCACGTCGCTAGCACAGTTGCAGGCAGGCTATTTCAATCCCATATGCCTGCATTTAGGAATGAAAATATTAGTTTGCTGTTTCCTCGGTCTAGTTTTGTACGAATGATCGGTTTTAGATAGAAAGTGGGAGGTAATGAAAAGTGTTTACATTTCTGCAAGCCGTTTCGTTATGGACTTTTCTGAAATTTTCCAGCATCTGAATGTATTCCTATACGGATCCCAACAAGCTTCCCCATACTCTAGAACAGATTGCACTAACGTTCTATAAGTAATGACCGTAATGTTTATGGCACATATTATACTGGTAGGTGAAATCCAATTTTGCACTAATTATTTATTTACTCTAGTTCATTTCAGTTAAAAAGTTTAAATAGCACAGTATATATATATGTTAAACAGTGACCAACGTGACCAAACTGAATCGTTCCGTCATATTAAAAAATATCGGTTTCAAATATTCTTTATAATAAATTATAAGTAACATTCAAAACATTTTCATAAAATTGTAGTACAAAGTGTATTATGTTTACAAAATCTTGTTCTCTCTCATTTTTATACATATTCAGTTTTGTTCAATTTTATATGCGCACGTCGTGCCTATTTTATTAATATGTTATAAATTTTTATTTTATTAAGATATATTTCTAACAAATATGGTAGGTTTATTGATTTAGGAAAATTATTTAATTTTCATACTGCAGATTTCGCATTATTGTTACGAATGTATTGTTTGTTTTTATGAGAGGATATTACTGATGTATAAAACATCGATTAAGGGTATAATTTGACTTTTTTTCCTAAAATATATATTTTTTATTAACGCTTATTCTTTCCGTCGTACACTTCTGACAGTTGGTGGGGAGTTTCGTAAAAGAATGTTCGCCTAAAATTAACCGAACGTAGTTTGAGTTTAAAAATATACATGAAGTTCAAAGGGAAATTCCAAACTATTCGTATTTTAATTGTGTCTAGTAATTCAGTTTGATTATTTAATCTTATTTAGAAATGGGGACTGTAAACATAGAGTTCCGCCTACCAAAGACGAAAGTAAGACGAAAGTAGTTACAAAAAGTTTTACTTCAAACAAGGAAAATTTATATCAAGTTTCAGTAAATGATTGGAAACTTAAAATTTAAACTAGAGACTTAAATCGAACGTGGTAATATGTAAGATACACTAATTTAATATTGAAATATAAAACGCCTGTGTTCAAAGTAAAATAGGTAGTTAATTATCCAAATAATAGATCCAAAAGTGGTAAATAAATACCATAATATTTATGTAACATGTATTTTTGTTTTTTATTTGGATACTTATTTATATAACCACATTAATTTCTTTTAAATGTTTAAATCTATGAATATGTACAGTGACAAAAATATTTTGAATACTAAACAAATGTCAAATTATGCTTTTTCTTACATCAATATGTTTCTAATTTTTTCAACAAAGAATCGATCTCATTTAATATAAATGCGTTACATAATATGGTGCATGTACTAAGCTCATTATCCGTCCATGTATTTGACAGTTTTGCGTTAAGCTCCGCCTACGAACCGATGGGGACCAATGGAGTTGATTGATTTACAGAGGGACGCAATTGTACCCGGCTTCATCAACTTAATTAGCACTGTTTGCTTAACTCGAGGCCCGGCTCATTGTGATTCTCGTTGCTGAGCAACGGTTCTGTAAAACATTGTTTTGGTCCACTTTATTTATTCCAGAAAGTCATTAAATAGCAAAGTACCAACTTCTTGATTTTAAATGAACCGAAGGGATGAGGTTTTGTAAAGTTGAAGGCGGAACAATAAAAATCAGTGAGCAGAAATTAATTTTCACGTGATACATACTTCAGACCCTCTGTTTCTATTTGGAGATCAATTATAAATATTTAAGTGGCTATAAAATATACCACAAAATAATATATTAAAATTATATTCTGTTTGACTGAAATCGCGGAAACGTTTCTGGGTTATTTTGCATTAGATAAAAAACCTTTCTTCTTAATTACTTTGCCATGGTTACATTGAATTCGTATAGTAAGTAATTTAATACGCAGGTGAAATCATTTTGATTATAAATTAATATCATAGTCAACATTTATTTCAATATACGTTTTATTTGTATTTTTAGATTTAAAATACTCCGAATCCATTTTACACCTGCTGAAAGCCAAGAAACCACGTGTCAATTTTATTTTATAAAATTCTTTCTGACAATTTTGATTGTCTTTATTTATTTACCTGATAAATTTATTTACAGAATTTATTTGTATGTAAATAAATAAAAATGGTTGAATATGTGTATTTTTAGCATGAAGCAATTTCAACTAAACATTCTTACACATAAGACAATCTAAGTAAGAACACTGTGGTGATAAGACACCCTTAGAGAAGGGGGGGGGTGTTGTGGCATTAAAAATAATAATGTGAAAAAGACAGGAAGGTATTAACCCTTTAGTGCATTTTTTTGTATTTTTTAAACTAAATTTTTAAGATGTATTATTGTGAATACAATAGGGAAAAAATAACAAAAGTGAGCAAAGTCAATTTGGGTTATGATCTTACACGAATTCAACATTAATATAATTAGGTATGATTTATCAATAATTCACATTAATTGGATAATTATTATTTTAGTGAAATAATAAATTTTCTTTCTTGAAAAAATGATTAAAAAAACAGAAAATAAATATGTTGTAGTTGACCGGCGGGTATAAATATCTGGCTTAAGGGATTTATTCTCAGTAAAATAGGGCAGGCATGTTTGAGCATGTCCACAGATGCCAAAAATTTCACATTTTCTTAAGTGGATGTTGTTTCATATCGGCATCACAAATTATTCTTAAGAAACCAACAAATTCCGCTGTGGTAATTCTTAAAGTTATGTTGCATAAATGCTACACTTTGTACTAAAGGGTTAAGATACACTAGATATATTAATAGTGTCGGTCTCGACGTATTTACGGGAGCAAAACACCTATAGCACCGAATGGAGTGAGCTTCAATACCGAAACGATCGATGTTGATTGCGAAAATATATTTTTCGACATATCTGAGATTATTACTATGAGATTTGAAGCAGTTTAGGTCTAATTTCAACCCCAAACGGCATCTCTGAAGGGTGAGGGGTGTTGTGTAAGGAGGTGAAATAAATATAATGAGCAAAGAATACAGATTGGTGTCGAATCCAGGGTTGTAGGAGACACCTGTTATTCATCATGACGGTTTAGTTTAAGTTGCGGTCTCTACGGGCGAGGTAGGAGTAAAATAGCCCATTTTTGTGCAGAATCCGTAGTTTTCGGTGTCGTTGAGATGAACAATGACGTTGTCGATGACGGTTTTCACACGTTCAACGTGTGGGTGTACAGGGTTATTTATAAAATATTCGAACTTACCAAGAGATAGGTGTAGCAGTGATTCATTTACCGGTCTAATATATGTAATGCCGGGCAACCAGTTAGTACGGCAATAAAGAAATGTCATCTTTATCGCAAAGCATGTAAATTAATATGTGACGTGTTTTAGATTGTTATATTCTTCTAAACAATTTCGTTGATATAACTTTAAGTTTTGTACATTACTTATGTACAATATCTCAGGTATCATACTCAGTATTTCAATACAAAAAATGAGGCACTCTCGTATTATATTCAAAATTGTATATTTCAATAACGCAACTGATTTACAAATTACGGTCATGTAGAAATCTGGTTACCATGTAAATACAAGTAAATTTAATTTATAGTTTCGAAATTTTTCCCATTATATTTTATAAAAATAATAACGACCCATTTTAACGTCTTCAAAATTCACGACATTATTCAAAGCAGGAGCTTTCGGCTCTCGCCATATTGATCTATTATAATATCCACTTTAAATAATTCATTAATTATTTCGTCATCAACAAGGAACAGCTCCTGCTTTAAATAAAATAGTGAATTTTGACGACTATATATTTGTTTGTTATTATTTTCAAAATTAATTTGGTAAGTTGTTTTAAGTCGTGAATTGATTATGTTTTATTTGTAAACAGTACTGAGATTAGTTTTAAAAATAATAAATCGTTACAGATAAGGTAATATTTAAATTCCAACAATTGAAGCGCATAAAATAAGTATTCATTTTGATCTATCGCACCTATGTATGGTTCGCGAATGTACTCTAAAATACTATGGCATAGTATTTTCATGGCATAGCCTGCTACTCTATTTGTTCATGCGAGGACGCCATAAGTAATCTGCTGAATTTCATGGAAATAACAATAAAGTACTGTAAAGTAAATAATTAAGAAAATAATGGCAACAGGATCAAGCAGAATGTCATTAATAATTACGCTGTAAATATGTAAATATTGTAACAGAAGGAGTCACTCATGACCTTAATGATTCATGGGTCTGTAAATAAAGACTAATAAAATAATAATAATTCATTACTATTATGGTGTGATGTATATAAATATTTCGAAAGATGTGTTTTAGTAATACGTTGTAATGTGCAAAAACATGCTTCCATTCTATTGAGTCGATTGATCCTTTTATGCAAAAGTACGAAAATACTTCTGAAGGAAAGGTCTTCCTCCCTCCTTTTGCCTATTGTCATCGGTGCTAATAAGGTTGAGAGCTCGCCTTGTTGCGACTCATTTCGTATGCACAGGATCACAAGAAGATCTGTCTTTGTTCCGTGAGTCACGATGAGACTGTTCAGTGTAAACTCATTCGACAAATTAGACAACCTGCTTTCTTCCTATTTACGTTAGGACGTCAATGCATTAGTTTAAACATATTAATCTCAAATACGCATTTAAATCTTATCAGCAATACGTTTATCGACGTTAAAAAAATTACTGAGATTTAAAATTAGTAACAGGCGACTGTACGATAAAAGTAACTTAATATTTCCAGAATTTGCACCTTTCTAACGATAAGGAATATTTGACGTTAGTTAATAACGTTTTTGCGGTGAAATGGTAAATGTAATTGTATAGGGTAAAATAAAACCATTGTGGAGATTTGGTGCAGCTATATCCACACGATGATGACGATATCTCTGTTATTCAAGAACCTGAGTCATTTGCCGTTAGATGGTTACAGACACTCTTCAGTGAATTTTTCTAACGGAAAGTACAGACAAACTTACTAGTTTGATTATTTTGTCAAATACTTTATTTTTATAGGGCCGATACTGGTTCTCACTATTTCACTTCTTCCCGGGTGCCATTATTTACAGTTAATTAGCGAATCATTTTTATGTAGTATTTATTACAATATGTAATTATAAAATTTGTATTAAATGATGAATTAACAGTGGTACAGACATTTTCTCAGTTAATACTTTGAATATAACATTAAATGGCATGAGGAAAGTTTGGTATTAAGAAAATAAGACAAACTTAATATTTAATCGATGTGGTCGAATTTACAAAATAATAAATTAATAATCTGTTTTAAAACACTATAATTTAACACAATAATATCAAATTAAAAATTTATTCCTAGAAAAATGCTGAGAGTTTGTTAATTGACAATAACTATTATTAACTCATGCGACATGGGGTCTAAATTATCTATTATTATCTATTAATACTATTATTCAAGTGAGGTACTTCAGATTTCAAATATTTTAATAAATTTTATCCCTTTCCGACGGACAAGAAGTTTTAAATTTATGACTATTAGTATTTTATATTGGTTTAATTTTCATTGTTTGATAAATTTTGACTTTATAGAATGTTTCAGTTCACCAAACTTTTGAATAAAGTCTTCTCATGATTCTCATCAAAACATTACGAATACAGTTCTTTACTCGGTTAGAAGCCCGAGAAGACTTTATTTATTCTCTACACCGAGAAAGACAACATTCACCTAATTTTTACTTATTTAAGACTTTAGATAAAATTTGTTTTTAAGAATATTGTTATTATGGTATATTTAAATTATCTTAAATCAGCCAATGTTTCTTCTCGAATTATATTTCTGGCAACATTCAATTTATGGTGAGAGGAGTGATCTTAGTAAAAACAGATCGTTATACCTTCCGTTATATTTTCAGGAAAGGAATATGTATAGAAAGTAGTTTTTCCTTATCAATACTGATATCGAGGTTTAGATGTTTGTTTTGTTCAACATCGTAGGTAAATTTTATTTTTTGGTGGATTACATTACTCGTTACTAAAAAAGTATATAAACTATATTTTTTTAAATCAATACTAATATCGAGGTAATTTACTTAAAATGAAAAATTTACGTCTGATTGAAAATAATGAATTAGAAAGACAGCCAATACAGACAAAAAGGTGATAATATAAATACCACATCACGTTTCTGGGATCCTTGTTCCTTTCGTCAGGTGCGAAGAAGAGCCTAGTTGGTTACTTATTTTGATTTTTAACTCTATTGCGTTACGGATGTTATGTCGATTATTATTATTATTTCATGCATAAAATGCCTGATTTATAAGTTTGGAAACATTGTAAATAGACCAATTAATACCACAAAATTCGTCTGTAACTAAAGAAAAGTGTCCACATAATTATTAACCGTATGATATGACTAATTATTTTGAATATTTAATTTTGTAAGGTTGTTTATATGTATTTCAATAATGACCAGATAGTCAGAACAGGATTATTAATTAACAATACGTTTTATACAGTAAATCACTTAATTTCGTTCGAAATTTAGTTCTAATTTATTCAATTCTTTTATATAATATTAAACAAGTTTTAGAACTGAATAATTGAAAATATTGCAATAAATGTCTTTATAGAAGTTTTTAACTACAATATTAATAAATCATTAAGGACACATCTTATTTTATTACTCACTTGATGAAGTCCCAGAACAAGGACGAAACGTAGTGTTGTATTGTAATAATCGCATTCATCGTTAATAACCCTTTCTAACTGTTTAGCCATTATATTTATTTAATGTATTATTAGAGTCAGATACTATTCGTATTTCGTCAATTCATCACTTTCATTAAATGTGTTCACGCGTTTCCTTAGTTGAGGCCTTCGGCCTATGGATATTATTTTGTAGTATATTTGTCTGTGAATAACTTTTCCACCTCACTGTTATACATTATTTATTTAAACAGTCTATTTAGTTTTATTCGGTATAATTATTATGACTGGTTTTGTATTGAAGAATTGGTTGTATCAAGTTTTATGCTTCTAACTGATGGGTTACCCCTTTAACTGTTTCTATTATTTTGATGCATAAAATTAGGAACTTCCTTATTTACAGTATATCTTAAGGATTTTTTGTGACCATTAGACGTATTCATGCCAACCATAACCTTTTTTGACGTCCCCAATTAGTTCTTTTAATGATTTATTATTTGCGTCAATGAACTGAATTAAACTCCCAAACTTATAATTCTCATAATATATATTTTTATATTAATATTCCTAAATTTAATAAATCTATCATATGTAAGTTACTAACTATGCCTATTTAGAACGATACATTTATTATTATCGAAATAAGAATATAAAAAGTCTGTTTAAAATGTAATAATTAGATAAATACAGACATAAAAAGTGATGATATAAATACCACACAACGTTTCTGGGATCCTTGTTCCTTTCGTCAGGTTACTGGAGAAAACACGAGTACCAGGAGCAATACAATCGCACAATTACAGTTGACAGACTCAAAAGTTTTTTCGAATCACCTGACGAAAGGGAAAAGGATCTCAGAAATGTGTAGTATTTATTATTTTTTGTTTGTATTTGTCTATTTCATCTAATTACTATTTTATTATAATCTTTCATCGTTTTAACTTCGCCACCAAAATTAGTAAATTAATTGTTGGAGAATTAGTTTTATTGTGTGTCTGATAGTATTTTAAAAGAATTTTAGTTGTTTTATTAGCGTTATAAATTTTATGATTGTTAACTATGGTGATTATATCGGTATGAAATTTATTGTAAAAATTAACTAAATGAAATATCTTTATGTGCATCATAATTGATATTTGAGATTTCCGTTCTTGAAAGTAAATTAACCTGTTTATGGTCTAACTTAATCAAGATTCCAGAAAATTATCGAATACATTACAGTATTATTGAAACAGAAGAAATTTCGCGGAGAGCGGGTGTAAAATTATCGAAATAAAAAATTTTGAATTTCGTGTTAGTAATTTTCTTAAAAAAAAAGTAATATCGAGTGTCATATTACTGTGACTTACATTAGTTACAGCCACTTACAGCTCGCTTTCATTACAGTATTCACAATTATCACGCAACTTCGTACGTAGTTTTTCCAAAATCATATTGTGCGCTTTTCGGGCAACTTTACGGCCACGTTTAATCACAGCTTTCCAATTCCTAACGGTGGACATTAAAGGATAAGAGTTACGATAAACATTGCGATTTTATCACCGTTCGAAACTTCACTATTTTCATTTCTAACAACACAAGTATCACAACTGATTTAAACGACTGGCAAAATCCAACTGCTGGATGGAATTGCGTCTACTGACAGTTGTGCCAACCTGAAAAAAATATAAGGGCGAGGTCGAGAGGTTGTTTGGCACTTCACGTCGCAAATTTGGCTAAATTCAAGATTCGATACTGTATTGGTATCACAAAATTTGCATTGGCAGTGGAAAGGCAGAGAGTATATACTTGGAGCGAAAGGTTTTATAGCTGCGATAGAGTAGAGAGCACAGTAAAGTGATGAAGATGGAATTGACTGCAACGCGTTTACAAGAAGTTCTTCACCAGAACATGGGGGGTGAGGATCCGGTCTATATTGATATCCCAGGAGTAGAACACTTTCACTTTCCAGACACATGAAGAACGGAATAGGCGGCTATTATATGTGATACCTCCTAAGCCAGACTGGAAAAAAGTGACTTGACAAGATGTTTACAGCTCCATTCCTTGCTACTATCAAAAATTTAGTAATATATATCAAAGATTATATAGATATATATTGAAATAAGCACGTCAGTCGATTACTAATTCCTTACACGCCAACAATTCCCTGCTGGAAAAATAGATACAACAGGTAATTTGTAACCTCCGATATTTTCAAATTAGCTTAAAAATTAATTTGTTCAGGAATATAGATAGAAAGCTTTCACAAGCTACAAGCCGTAAAGGTCATGCAAGGGGGAGGTCCGGGATTCGATTCCTAGCCCGGTCAACATTTTTTCATTCTGATACTTTAATTTCATTTATTTTAATGTTATTGTTTTTCAATTACTATTCCTTTTTATTTTTATATACAGATATTTTCATTTATTGCGTTATTTTTGTTTTGATTAACAGTTTATTAAAATTAAATAATTAAAAATTTAAATTTAATGTAAGTGATGTACAGTATAAATTTATATTCCCAATTAAAATTATAATATGAATATTTATTTACTGAAAATGTGCTCGACCATATGGTTACGCCCACCTTTCTATTTTTCCTCAGTTTCTCAACTTATTTAACACTATTATGTCAATTGTCTTTCACATTGCTAATTTATTTTCTATTTTCTCATTTTTTTAGAGTAACAGGCTACTTGAGGGTAATCCACATTGAGGCAACTCCCATTTAAAAGCATAGGAAGGGATTTGCAAAGGGGGATGCGGAAGGGTAGAGGATGGTAGCCAAGGATTAACTAGGGCCCCCGGGCTGTAGATTAAGGATCCTACCCGGCATTTGCCTAAAAGTGAAGTAGGACAAACCATAGAAAACCTGAATCAGGTAGGTCGGGCATAGAGGGATTTTCTGTGGGGACGTAGCATTCTCTTCTCCGTGCCTCGACCAGTTTCGGCGGTTGACCGATAGGAACATCGGACAACTCTCTTACCGTATGCCCAAGGTCTGTGACCCCAGAACATACACTTCTCAAAACAGACCGACGTGCCTCTTGGATCGGCAGATTATTAAGGACCTTGGTCTACCGAGATGACTGCCAGACTGTCAACTTACATGACATAGTCTGGATTTAGGAGTGACACTTAGTCAGAGTGTGGATTTTTCCTTATGGCTAGTGTATGACAATTGAAAATATTCTGTCACAATTATGCTATTGTAGATTAAAGGACAAATAAACACATGTTTATTGGACGTTATTTATTATTGATTTGCTGCATTCGCACCCTATTTTCTGATGTTATATTTCGAAGAGAGCTGTACATAATTTATTACAACCTACAATAATCCGAGTGTTTTCCATCACCGGTCTATTTTATTTTATACTGATTTTTTGTAAAGTCTTCCATCTTGTTCATCCTCATTTATCTGGAAAAATCTCGGTATTTTGTATAAAATATACATGTGCTACAAACCACGTTATAAAATCTGAAATAATATATTTTACAAGATTGGAACAGAGTTACGAAAAGTCAATGTAAAAGAAAATAGCCCGGTGTTGGAAAACACTCGTTCTAAAGTTCAACACCAAATTTCAGAGATCGTAATACGAAGTAGGATTATTTTATGTTATTTGAAATAAGATTCAGGATTGCACTATTGTGAGAGACTAAACCTATAGTTTTAAATTCCCATTTAGATATTTTTAAATGATATAGATTGATGAAATTAGCAGACGGTTTTTTATGAGCAAAAGGAGATTGAGAAAATTCGTCATAACCTTTATGTAAATCAAAGGGTAAAGTTGTAGATCCCTTTACGAGGTTAAAGTTTCACCGTGATAATAAAACTTGAGAGGGACTGCAAGTGTTCTACATTAAATCTTTAAACGTAAGTGAGCTTGAAGTGAAAACATCATAACACCAATACGGAGCTTTTGTATGTTATGAACCAAGACGTCTTTAGCTCTAATAATTAAATTTCAACCGTATAAAGTATCAACGTATTTAACGGTCGAATAAAATAAGCAAATTGGTAATATTTTATCTCAAATAATTAAATAGCCGAATGGGCTAATTAATTAACCGTTCTTCTAAATGACTGTAAATCCGGTAACTTTTCCTATGAAAACTATACTGCTCAATTCTAACTTGTGACTGTCAGGAATGTGGTCTGATTGTTCTGGTAAATTGAACTCATTAATCCTGTTAAGAAACTTGTTAGCGCAGAAATTGATAAAAAGTTTCACAAGGCAATAAGTTATATATCACATAATTATCGTAACATAGTAATAAAAGTCAGAGAAATCAATCAGACAATTCACTTAATTGATAATTTATCCATCTTTTATTCCTTACGGGTAAAGTGTTATACGTTCCCATTTTTTTATACCCCGATTTTTGTCTCTTTCATCCGTTATCCTCATAATTTTAATTTTAGAAAATTATTAATGAAATAAGTATTATTACAGCAAATAAAATAATTCGTCTTTATTGCCTATTGCTGCATCCTTTACGGACTAGCGGTTCTATTAATTGACTAGAGTACCACGTTTATAATATTTCAGACGCTTTAAATATTCCAGACATTTCAAAATAATGTTTTTCTTATTATCAAAAAGCTGTGCCTTCGTTGGGTTAAGGGGATGACATTTTTCCCAGGTGGGGGAACGTCGCTTAAAAAGAGAAAGAAAACCACTGACGACGTTTCGCCATCTGGGACATGTGACGTTAGCATTGTTTTTGCACTTATTGTAACACATCGTACATCGGACTGAAACAAGTTTATGTTCCACAGCTGCAACCAAGAAAACGGGCTACGCGACTGGCCGAAGTTCGGAGCAAAGAAAGCTGTATTCGATTTTCCTGGAAATATTCCACTAGAATGTTGGAAAGTTATGCAAGTCAGCCCCGCAATTATTTATTCATTATAAAATGGAATTCGATTGTTTTTCTTAGTTGTTCTAAAGCCACTAGTTTTCTTAATAACCCTGAGATAAATTTATTTGCATTTTAAAACGGTGGTACACACTTTGCGTAAATAAATAAATGTATTGAATAATTTATTAAATTATTTTGAATTGGAATTTAATAGAATTTGTAAATAATTAATTTCATATTTATACACAATTTATAATACACATTTATATAAATACCACATTTGGGTTTGCCTAGCTTCTCAGAGTAAAACCTAACGTGTATACCCCGGTAGTAACAAGGGAACAGGAAGTGCACAATTTATATACTTAGTATAGAATATAAATTAAGCGTTAAAGATTGAACTGCACTAACTACTGCGCTATTGGAGCTAGAGAGTGGTACATTTATGATCTCCTGCATTAGGTATTGAGTGATGTCCTTAATTGATCTGATTTATCTTGTCCGTCTATTTCTGCTGGTCTATATTACTGTCAGGCGGAAATTTGGGGATATATAGTCCATCAAGTGGAACGAATGAGCCGTAGTGATCGATTGCTTGTTCCTTTTTTACTTTTCCTCTTGATTTATGACTGGTTGAAGTACTTTCAACTTCAATTAACACCAATAAACAGCTTGTATGCCTGGCTTAGAAATACGCGTGCACCCGATGTACGGAGAAAGTAGCTTCTTTTCAAATTTCCATGTTGTCAGTTTGGACGAATATAATATTCCCGGATAAGATCCGCTTACGTTACAAAACATTTTATTGATAAACGTTAAACTTTATAAATACATTTAGCTGAACTAAGCCCAAAGTACATATATTTGTTTATAAATGAATATGTCCTATTTTACAATGTAAATTCCTACCATAATTTTTAGTAACTCATGTAAAATTCTGCATTATTACTTTAGAGTATGCAAGAATTCTAAATGAGCTCATAACATGTTATGAATAAACGCCACGTCTGACCTCTATTCAACTAATTTACGTACTTGAGAGATATTATCTTGAACAAAGCGAGATAATTAGACGCCGGTGAAAATGACTTTATCAATTAAATATTCTGTATTACACTGTCGACTTTAATTGGATTGTTAATTTATAATGTATTTCCTCTGCTAGACGGTCTTTTGTATATCGCAATAATCGTTTAAGTGGCAGCGCTAATTAAAAGATGAATAACAGAATAAATATACCAAGTAGCATCTTGAAACCTGAAGGATAAAACAAAACAAAGGCATGTCGACCGTTCTCCGCAATTTTCAATATTTATTGTTTTATTTGAAATTCAGCACATTAAATTGCAGATATCTAGAACCAAACATCAACGAGCAGTTGAACTGGATGGAACACGTATTCTATGTTTTTTTAAAAAAAATCATGAAAAACAACGGATTTCGTGACGCGAATAATAATAGGTCTTGTTTGTTCGATTTTGGTGTACAATGCTGCCAACTGGGACCATTATCCCATATTACACACGAGTTCAAGAAGTAGTTTCAAAGTTTGTGGCAAAGAATAGCATAATAATTAATTGTGAATATTTAAAGGCCCAGAGAGAGATAAGTCGAGATCTTACTCGATTTTCAAAAATAAAAAGATCCGCTATAGGAAAGAAAAAAAATATAGGTAAGTTTTTTTTTAAAACGGAAAAATTGAAAGCTAGAGGAGTTTACCTGCATCACTGATATGGATATTTACATATTTTAGAAGGTAAATAGAACAAACAATAAAATAATATTTTAATCAGTGAAGTTATCCTCATTAACGTTATTTGTTTCTTTTATTAAATATTTTAAAATTAAATTGTCAGCACTCCCGGTCATTGCAACAAATATTGCGAATGTGACAGGAACTGCCACGGACCCCAGGCGGCAGGTCATTTTCTGACCGTAATGTCCGTGTGCTCGAACAATAGTGACCGAGGACGCCTGGTCGTGAGAGCGACACAGCTGTGCGGGCGACTCCCGTCTTCAGAGGTGCGTGGGACAGGTACCAAGAGACCAACCCACCTGATGCAGCTTCTAGGCTTTTTCCTGCATCACTTTTTGAAAATGTCGGGTAGGAACCAAAAGAAAAATTGTACAGGGGCTCTAGTTAGTCCTTCGCTGCCTTGTTCTCCCTATCATATCGCCCATTTCAAATTCCCTTCTTATGATATTAGAGGGGAGTTTCTAGAATTAAGATTAACGTCATGTAGCCTGTATCCAAAACAAAAAGGCTATGAATCCGTTATGATATCATATATCGTCCCTATAAAATTATTCTATATAAAATTTGAACACCGCAATTTTATCATCTGCGTCTGCATCGTAAAAAGTAATATGGACTATCAATTTTATTTTTTCTTGAGAATAATTTGGAGTAGATTATTGAAAGAATTTAACAATAAAATTTCAAAGACTACTAAATTTATAATAAAACTATAATGAAGAAAGAAGGAAGTATGAACAGGCTTCATATAGTGGCAACTCCCCTCTTATAGCATAGGAAAGGACTGAAAGGGGGGATGCGAAAAGGTAAATCAAGGTAGTCAAGGGTTAACTGGAACCCCGGGGCTGTTTTAAGGATCGTACCAAGATATTCGCCTAAATGTGATACAGGAAAACCCCTAAAACAACCTGCATCAGGTAGTCGGGTATTTGGTACTTATCCCACGCTCTTCCGATGGCGAGAGAGGGGTTTTCTGTGGGTACGCAGCATTCCCTTCACCGTTCCTCGACCAGTTTAGGAGGCAGCTAGCCCGGCATTCCAACTACCTGCTTACCTCGGCTTGAGGGAACCTTAGGAGGAGAAGGCATACCCAAAGCTCTCTTCGAAGGTTCACCTGCGAGAGAATGCTCTCACATGCTTCCTTGTGAAACTATAATTTATCATTTCTCGTATTAACTTGTAACTTATGATTCATGCCTGCGTAAAATATAAATATTTTGACTATTTTGAGTGTCAAGTGTCTCTGTTTTCGTTCCGGTAGTTTAGTAAATATGGCCAATATCAATGCCTTGAACGTGTTCGAATTTTTAATAACTGATTTATGGATACTCACGCACTAATCGTCAAACCAAAAGACACTATCATTAACAAGATGTAAGGTTCGATTAAGAATTCGTTGTTTGATTCATTGCAACCTTAGATACATATATAATTTCTGCAAACTACAGGAATATCCTGTGTTTGTGTGAAAAATGTATAATTTAGTTAAATAGTTAGTGAATTAAGTATATTCTATAATTATTTCATATAAAATGAAAATGATGTACTATATAGGCTATAATATTTGTTTTTGTATTTTGTTCCCCATGATTTTTATCAGTCGAATTCTAATAAGAAAATTAATTAATAGTTTTCTAAATTAATTAGTTTTGAAAAGTTGGAACTTTCGGAAATATTGCCGTATTGCCAAATTTAGAAAGAAAAAGTTCCATTCGAAAATATTTTCAATTCAACAATACATAAAAATATATTACAAAATTAATTTTTTATTATTAAAATGACCCTGTAATACTTTAACTATACAACCATTCAATGTGTCAATTTTATTTCTTCCTTTGTAAAATCATGAAATCTTGAGTGAAACGGTTTCCAATCTTACGGAAATCTTGAAAAACACCTACGGACCAGGTGTAAGATCAATCTTTTCCGCCTACACGTCAGAACATTGTCAGTATTATTAAAAACAAACTAGATAGCTGAAATTTAGAAAAACTCCACTGTCTAAAATACCACGTCTAATTAGGCCTAATAAGTTTTAATTGATGTCTACGTCAATTTTATAATTATCGACTTTAAATTTCGATATATATCGAGATTTAAAATGATTTGAGTTCTAATAAATTTCCAAAATTCAACATTTTTTAATGTGATTGAATTTTGCATAATTGAGCCATATAAATTTTTAATACTTGAAGAAAAGCTGTAATATTTTTGTGAACACTTTCTATTCTCTTGATGTAGTGTAAACATAAACGGAAACGAGTTTTTGTTATCTCGCCAGTTTTATATATAACATGTTCTTCGCAGATGAATGTTATCAGCAATATTCTGTGACATCCAGGCTGGTTTTATATGACAACAATACATCTATTCGAACGGCAATGACGCGATGTGCACACATTGCCTAACAGGCCTATCGCGCTTATCAGCACGCAACAAGCGCTCCACTCGTGCACCACTCACATTGTACGTACAAGACAAATACGTCAGATATTTCCGAACTCACACACTAGGACACGCTGATTTCATCAATCCTGGAACAGTTCCTCCTCATTATTAAATTACAGCATAATTTGCTGTTTTCAAATGAAAAAAATTCCAATCCTTCCCGAAACTCTTAATATACTAACCTAAATGGCTGAAATGAGTATCATTTTTTAAATATATAAAAACAACGATTATTGGCGTCGAATAAATAGCTTACGGGGTCGCTCAGGTTCATAGTGACACTCTGATGTTTTTAGTGTCTAATAAAGACCGAGATTGGTGTCGAATCCGGAGTTCTGGTAGTCGCTGAGTTTAATTATTAATTTCCGGCTCGGTTAAGTTAAATATTAGCACCTAGGTGTAGGGGATGTAGGGAGTGACAGAAATAATGTGATAAAGACCCAGATTGGTGTGTTCGTTCCTGGATCGTGACACGTGTACCAAGGTTAGTTGAAATTGTTCCACACAAAAGAATAATTTATAAACAAAATTCCTAGAGCATATATTACGAATGTACTACGCTTCCTTGAAAACCTCTTTAGGTGTAAAGCGTCAGTAACTGCCTTAAAAATAGATAAGAACGAATATATAAACATAAATAGTTCAAAGAGGTTTTTTAAAAATCGAATCACAAATAGATTTAAAAATGGCTTTTATATGTTGTATTTTGATGATTAAAATATGTCATTTCAGAATTTTATAGAGAATTATTATTCCAAACAAAATTATGGTTATTTTATTGGTATCTTTTAGTTATAATTGAATATTTGTCAGAATGTTGTTCGAGTATTAAGACCCTTTTAGTGTGTCTTACGCACAAATATTACAGTCTATACTTGAAATTTTCTGAAAAAAATACCACTCTTCTTTCAAATTAAACATTAAAGGTCTCTCCATGGGTTAAACATTCATCTGGTGAGAATTGACTCTGTTAAACGAGAAATAAGTGTAATGTAGTGTGAGATTTAGAGTGTAGATCATTCCATTGGAAGGGATAGATGTGGATTTGGAATAAAATGTGCATCTAGAATTGAGGCTATCAATGACATGATTGGTGGGATACGTAAATAAAGATACAATATCAAAAGAAATTAACAAGTGATCATAGTGGATAATTTGATGTTGTATTTGGTTAATGAACTGAAGGGAACTTTTTATAGAGTGAAGCGTTTCGTTCTTGAGGAATTTGGAAGGTAAATTATGTATGAAAGTAGCGACGTTGAGCAAGGGACTGCAAATCGATGCTACAATGAAACTGAAAGGTACTCAGCTTTATATATTTTATGGTAAGATATAAACGGGATCTATGATTGCAGATGTGATAAATAAAGTGAGACATGTTGAAATAATGAACGTAAGCTTGCAATTTCCACCCTATTGATATGATTTTGAATATACAGACAAGAATGGCAATTTATTATAACTTCGTAAGTTAGTGATTGTAGATTTTCCGGTGAATTTGATGAATGTAGATTACTCAGTCAGCTAACGACGAAAGCGGAACTAGTTGTCGAAACGTTGTGTTTCACCCGAGTAGAAAACTTAGAAATCTACATTCAACTTTATAAGTATTAGCCTACTACCTACCATGGAAATGGAATTTGGAATATAAACACAGGCAAAACTGTTAAAAATGTCTTCGTACAGTAATAAAGTTGAAATATTGGTTAAAAAATATTCTACACCTTACGTAATGAAAGATAAGTTTAAATGGAATTTAACAGAGGAGTACTTCGGTATACATTGCCACCCTCAGCTTAAATCTAGCCCGTAAACGGTAAACAAAATTGATAAATTAACGGCGTTTTACGTAAACAGGCTGAGTGACTCGATTTTGATTATTACTGACGCAGATTAAAATAATCTCATTGTCAAGATTGAAAATGCAACTAAATTCTTAATTATTTAACTTACTTTCAATAAATTAACACTTAACGAACAGAATACTATGTCCGTTCCTACATCGTAGCTGATAAATTCTCAGATCCTGCGAATTTCCTATGTTTGCAAGTCGATAATAAATTGAAGTAGAACTTATGAATTAATCGTCTTGCTGGCAAACTTGGTTCCGCTTGTTTTTTTTTTTTTAGGGCAACAGGCTACATGAGGGTAATCAACTTAGGGCAACTCCCCTTTAATAACATAGGAAGGGATTTGAAAGGGGGGATGTAGAAGGGTAGAGGAAGGTAGCCAAGGGTTAACAAGGGCCCCCGGGCTATATTTTAAGGATCCTACCTGGCATTCGCCTAAAGAAATGCAGGGAAAACCCTAGAAAAACCTGCATCAGGTAGGTCGTGCATTGGGTACTTGTCCCACGCCCTTCCGATAGCGGGAGAGGAGTTTGCTGTGGGGACGCAGCATTCACCTTCTCCGTGCCTCGACCAGTTTAGGAGGCAGCTGGCCGACTATTTCAATGGGAATAGCGGACAACTCTTACCGTATGCCCAAAGTCTGCGACCCCGGAACATACACCTCTCAAAACAGGCCGAGGTGCCTCGGCTTGTGGGAACCTTAGTTCAAAAACGGAGAGGAAAAGGCATACCCAAAGGTAGCCCCTTCGTATCTCTACTAAAAGGTTCTGCCTGCGAGAGAAAATCCCTCGCAGGTTACCTGCGAGAGAATCCTCTCGCAGGCTTTTTTCTCGGTTCCGCTTGTAATTTATTCATTGATAAATTTTATTATGGCCACAGAAGCCTGCGAGAGGATTCATCAACAAGATGAAACCACAACAACGGAATACATATAGTTTATTTTTTTATTTTCATGAATATATGTGTTTGAGTTGTTACGAATTGGGGCAACTGCAGTCTGACAATTTTAAAAAATAACCATTAGAATAATATTAAGTTCCCATTATACAAAAGTACTTAATATTTTTACTCTTCCTAGCTCTTATATAGAAAAGAAATATTAAAATATGTCAAACAGAATAAGAACGTTTTCGCAAAAAAATTTACTATTATCGCTATGATACAATGAACCGTTCAGTTCTCAACTGTTGACAGTAAAGCCTTAAGTCTCTCTGAGTCTAGTGTACAATATTCCGGCTATTATTTAACATCTTTCGTAAAAATTTAAAGAACATTTACAATTTTAACACTTTTGCCAAGAAGTGAAAACTTTACGTATAAGAGGTACTTATTACAGCGTTCCCGAGTTGCTGAATTTTCGTGTGACGAGAATTTCTGAATACATGCTACCGAGGATTTATTAAATAGTCTGCAAAGTTTCCCCTCTTTGCTTTTGTTTTCCTGCCTTTTTTTTGTTTTCCCCAAAAATCCATGAATACATCCCTTAGTATCTGTCGACAGGAAACGAATAAATAATTTATTGATGTGCACTGCATATTTAAGTGACAGACCCATGTGTCTACTACATTTGTGACGTTATCATTTTTTGTGAATGTCTATCTTCTGAATTATTAGTGTGGTGTGATCATGTACCTCATTTATAATTTTGGAGGATAAAAATGTCCATATTGGCTTTAATACCAAGGGAACAAGAATTTTCTTTCGTAAACAAAGCTTCGGGAAGCGGAATCCTTTTTTTTTGTCTAGACCACACAGGGGGTGGTCAGAGGAGTTAAAAAGGGTCAACCCTGATGCGGCAGTTTATGGAGATGGAGTCGCATGTAGACAGCATACAAAGCTGGTTGTAGAAATCAGGCGAGGGAGAGGATATTGAGTTTGGCAAGGTGCTTCTGTATGTAGTTTGGCTAATGATGTGATGGAAACCTCAAGATATGATGCAGACAAATTATACTGTTATGCTCAACCAGATGCTTCTTGAGGATTTCAGAGCTTCAGGAATAATAAGCTCTGAATGTGAACAGTTGGAACGAGTCTGCAGAGGAAGTCGTTTGGCTAAAACATACAAGGCGATTGGAGAATAGATGGAGATCAAAAATGCTCTGAATGAGGATTTTCTGCAGTAAACAAGAAAAGAAGAAACGCCGCTCGCCATTTTCCAACGACACCGGCTGAATTTTACGTAAGCAAATTCCAAGGTTGTCTCTAATTACATTTCAAAAATATTCAATTGTTATTTCATGTTACTTTGTTTCGTATTGAAACCTGAGATATATATTATTTTCGAATGCGCACTTTGTATATGTGGTTGAATGGTATAAAATTATGTCTAAATTAAAAAAACAATGATATACAAAATTAAATCTATTACTATGAAAATTTAATAACAAATTAAAGTAAGATATATATAAAATTCAGAGTCTCATTAAACAACCGTACCACATTTGTTAGAGCTAAATATTTAGTTTTACTGATTAAGAAACTATAATCATTTTACTCTTATAATAGTAATTCTTTTGTAATACATTCCGAAACTAATTATATGAGTAATTACTTGTTTTAAGTCTGTGGCGAATCATACTTGCTCGTAAGAGTGCTAACGGAGAATAAATCTATCATGAATGAGACTGAAGGAGAGAAATTGCCGCTAATTTTTCATAATTAGTTATTCCTACAATTTCGATTATATTTCCTGTTATACTTTGGTATCGCTTTCATTATTTCGGCAAGTTATTACATATATAAATTTTTATTTAATTTAGGAAGATGTATAAACCTTTTATGGTTTGGTCCAAATTCAACAATAAATCATTTCTGAAAATTGTGTCTTATAATACTTTACAGTGAGTATGGCAAAGCAAATTATCTCCAGCCCTGTTGCGTCTAAGCCTCGAAATGTCAAATATCATAGTAATATACACCCAGCCCGAGAGCAGTGTTTGTTCGCAGATCGAAGTCAAATAGTAAACAGAGCTTCAAGGGAACAAGTAACACAGGAAGTTGGTATACTGAATTGACCGTGTGGTTAAAAGTTGTGCAAACATCAATAATGAGTAATATTTGCATTTTTCACGAAACCTACTGTGCAAAGTAATATTGTTTTTACATTTTAGTACACTGTTATATATTCACAATATTTACCATAACAAATAAAACAAAAGTCTTAATTAAACATTACGAACTCTCCTACATATGTACAAAGTGGTCCGATCAAATATCCCTAATTTCAATTGTATGTGACAGGTAAACAGTTGAAGATAGAACTTACAACTAAGTCTATATTAAAGGAAAACTCTTTTGATATCCATATCGCCACATCTCTATGTGAACTCAAGCAGTCACTGTGACGATGGGAAGGCGATGAACAATTTCTTGCCAAGTACGTTGCATCATATCTTCTGAAAAGCTCTTAATAGGTTCTTTGATGCGCTCACGAAGGTCTCTGACTGGGGTGGCGTAAACTTTATCTTTGACGTAACCTCAGAGAAATATATCATGCGGTGTTAAATTGGAATCTCTCAGCGGCGACGCCATCGGTCCTCCCCTACCAATCCAACGGCCATTGAAAATCGTACGAACATCATTGAACCAGTGTGGAGGAGCGCCACCTTGTTGGAATAGGATGTCAGCCTTCAGTTGTTCAATTTGTGGGGAAAAAAACTTCTCCATAATATGCGATACGAAAGTCAGTTTTCTCGGCGAAGAAAAACGGTCCAATGACTTTCTTCTGTGACGAACCGCACGAAACATTCAACTTGAGACTATCACAAACGTGCGCTTGAGTAGTGTGAGGATACTTCGATCCCAGGGATCCGAACATAATGCCAGTTTACCTTCCATGATACATGGAAAGTGTCTTCGTCCGAGACGGTCTAGAATTGTATTGGCGAATTCCTCGCATTTGGGCCTGTTTCGGATGAAGATGTTGCAGTAACTATAATTTGTATGCGTACAGTTTGAGACTTTTGTGGACAATTTGGTACAATTTTTATTTCGGTATTTGAAGTTCACGCGATGTTCTTCTTAATGACTTACGGGGAGCTGGCTAATTTGCGGCACGAACATCTTTAACAAAGTTCCAGAAGCTAAAAGTGTATCGTGCCACTTCTTTACACTTTTACCAGTTTGAACATCATGGTTAAATACTCGTCGAAACTTCCTTTGAATTCTAATAATTGATTTAAACTCCGCATACCATAAAACAGATTGGGCTTTCATCTGCAATGTCGCCATTTAGATAAATGAATAATGAAACCATGTCTTTGCACCATCTACCGACAGGATTCTAAGTTGAGTTTAATATGAACGTTGTTGTAAGTTTCTATCTTCAACCGTTAACCCATAAAATACAATTGTAACTAGAGACATTACAACATATACATATATATATATATATATTGCGGAAATTAAAAAGAAACATGTAATTAATTAATTAACAAGATTTTGGGACTTGCATTGTCGGCGGCGTAAACATAAGATTTGTGTACAATAATATGTGGCCGATAATGCTTGCTTGCTGTATGTATTGTCGTGAAACATTGCTGGACCCGTGGAACTTTAGTGTGTGTTGGGAGTCAGTGGAGAGAGGAGAATAAAATCTGAAAAGCTTGAGTTTAGTTTCGGAGCTCTAATGATAAAAATGCAAGAGCGTGTTTTTTTGGGAGTCACCAGTATACAGAGCTGAATGTATTTTGTCAGATCTGGAGTGTGTTAGGAGTCGCCAGTCTACAGTTCGCAATGGTTGTCTAATGTTGCGAGAGACACCAGTTAATTAGATGCTCAGATATATGAAGCTAGTGTTCAATATGCAGTATGCAGTAAGAGAACAGCAAAACAATTAGCGTGGTCCAATATAAAGAGCAGAAAGTGTTGTGTGTGAAAATAATAACTACAACTAAATTCAGTGAAACATAGCCTGTATGTGAAAGTGTTAAATAATAATCAAATGAGTACGAGCCCCCATTTCGCACAGGAAAACGGTAATATAAATTAAAGAATTTATTATCTGTAAACCGAAATGTAAATGATATTTATCGTCATATTTCTGATTTTAATATTTCACTGATTGTTTAAATTAAAAAATTCTCACTTTTTAAATTTTAATTGTTTCTTGAATATTCTTTATTGGAGGCCCGATAGTGGGCCCTGAAATCAAGTCGTGGAAATTTTTACCAACATGTAACATAATTTCAATGGTGATAATAATTTGTTTTAATAAATTAACTTTGTTGTATATTTTAAATCCTGTTTCGATTTAAAATCCAATCATTTTAATTTTTAATTTGCTAATATAACATCTCATTTAATATTGAATATTACTTTTGCTGCCTCAACTTGGGATTTAATTTAAAATTAATATTGTATTTACTACATTTTGTGCTCCAACATGAGGCTTATTTTAATAATTTAATAGTAATTATTACAATATATATATATATATATATATATATATATATATTGTAATACTAATTAGAGGCCATTAATAATTTAATAATAGGATAGTTATGATGAATTGTTAACGGTACCAATCTTCAAAAGACAACAATGTATAGGCGGGCTTTGTTTGAGCCGCGAGCACTTTCTAGAACACAGTCGGTCTGATGTTGTAGTCGGGTGAGGAAGTAAAATTTTGTGAGCGGACAACGAACAGCGTGGCCAGCGTATAGATCAAACCGAGAAGGTTACAAGTTTTAGAATCTGAGTATAAGGTTTGGACAGCGAGATACTTTGTAATTCTGCAAAGAGTAACCTAATAATCAGCGCCACATTAAATTTTCTACGAGTACCGAGACCATCATCAGTTTCCACATAGAGACAATCTGTCTAACTAATAATCCGAAGGGAGCAGCAGTTCCAGTTCCCAGAGGAGAAACTCGAAAGCTACGACCGTGTTTTGTACAATCAAGTGTAGATGCAGTGATTTGATGGCCTGTTAGTGTAAATCGTGAGCCCGAGCCTCAGCCAAATATTTGTAAGTAGAACCAATTTAATTAAGTTTTTGTAAACGATAATTAAAGGTATTCGTCAGATTTCGCTTTCTCGTTTTGTGTTGATTGTTTAACTTTTTAGTTTGTAAATTCTATGATTGTGTAACGTAAATTCTATAAATATGAAGGTTGTTTCTTTACTTAGCAGGCCCAGATAAATGACCCTGAGAAAAGAGATATAAAATCTCTAAACCTTGAAAACGTTAAATGTAATTAATCTAATATAAAATTTTATTGAATAAAAGTAAACTGTATTGTAAAGTTGAAGGAATGTTGTAATTTCTCCATCCTTCACTTTAAAAATAAAATAATTGGTTTCATAAACGAACTATCGATTTAATAAAAAATGCAGATTAATTGTTTAATAAATCTTTCAATTTTGTTTAATTAATTTCAGTTATTCATTACAATATATATATATATATATATATATATACATCTGTGTGAGTAAATAATTAAATTAACATTTATCAAATAACTATAAACATATTTTGTTTGATATGAATACAAAAATATCTTCCAATAAGAAAGGAAGGGTAAATTCTGTCATTAATCGATAATCTATCTATCTATCTATATACAGATAGATTATATAAATATATATATATAGTAGACATTTTAATCTTTTTTAATACTCCAACAAAAAGTAACTACCCTCTTTTGGGACTGGAGTATATTAAATATCATCTGTTTAAAAACTGCACCTTTTGTAGGTTTTAACTTGCCAATACATGTAACAAAAGTCAATTAGAAAGTAATTCAATACTAATTGTCATACCACATTTGTGAGACCTAAATTGGAAAACTATTAGTATTTATTACCATGTTTTCCGATTCAATAATAAAAATCTATTATGTATTAATTAAATTACAGTAGCACAAAATATTTTAATAGAATTTAATGGAAAAAGAACGTGACATTTTTATACAATCATGATTCAAATTTGCAATCAATTCCACTTCCGTTTTATGGAAACATTTTTATATTTGTAAACAATATTTTAGTCATTTGAATAATAAAGTAAGTGATATTGTAGAACTTCGCGGTTTTCTATTAAAACCACGATAGACGGCAGAGATGTGATAGTATTTTTACTGATGCTTTTGTGAAGCCTCAGCGTCAAGATACCGTGATATAGATATGTGATAAACATTCTTACAGTGTTCGCATGTCAATAACCAAAAAAAAAAGTAGAAGAAGAAGGGCTTAATCGGAAGGGCTAAGTTCCTCCATTGGGATTTTCCACTCTTTTGTTCTATGCCAAGGTAATTACACTAAGATTCCCATAAGCCGTGACATCTAAGCTGGTTTTGAGGGGAGTGTTTTTTGCGGTCGCAGACGTTGCGAATACGGTAAGAGTTGTTTGCTGTTTTTCATTGGACCAATCGTCTTCAAAATATGCTCAAGGTACGGACTTCTGGAAAGATGCATCCACACACACACACACACACACACACACACTCACACAAAATCCTGATATCGCGTTATCGGAAAGGCGTGGGACATGTACCAAGAATCGAACGAACCTCATGCAGCTTTATCTATGGTTTTCCTGCATCACATTTAGGCCAATGCCGGGTAGTATCCTAAACTACAGCCCCGGGGGTTCTAGACACCCCTAGTCACCTTGGTCTCCCTTCTGCATCCCTACTTTCCATTCCTTTCCTATCTAATTAATGAGTAAAGTCATCAAAGCGGATAACTCTGATGCAGTCTATTACTAAAAAAGAAAACCGCATGGCAATAATGTGAAAATACGTTTTTATTATGCAGGAAATGAAACAAACAAAATTAGAAGAACAACTTTTATGGTAGTGGTATAATGAAGTTGCGCCAGAAAAAGTTCGAAAAAACTTCTCGAAACATCGTGATAGAAATCGAGTAAGAAGTAATACTGAAATTATAAGTACACTGTTTTCAAGTGTTTATGAAAAACTAAAATTCGCATACTATCAAATGTTTACATATTTTAATATATCTTTTCTGTTTACTAACCCCATTTAAATTTATATTGAATGCACTTATTGAGATTCATAGTTGAATTATTGTTAAACTTTAAGTATAATTTCACATATATGTTTTTCCATAATTCCCTCTCTGATTTTAATGAAAAGTTGTAAATTCTGAGAGGATTGGTTAGCGGGGATAAAGAAAGTAAGAATTTATACTTATAATTGTTTCGGATGTAGTAAAACTAGTAATATAACGACTTATTCAACATTTTTTGTTTCTGTTCATGGCAGAGGTTTGGAGTTTGGAACTGTTTTTAGTTCAGCCCAGTGTTGGTTTTATGCGTGTGAGTCAACATTCAACCGTCTCCTACATAATCAACTATTTTCAGTCAGTACTTTCTTTGTCCATCTGTAGTCACAATTTTTTCAATTGGACATTTAAAACATGTCTCGTTCAACTTCTCA
Organism: Zhengitettix transpicula; assembly: GCA_037074705.1. Classification (NCBI taxonomy): domain Eukaryota; kingdom Metazoa; phylum Arthropoda; class Insecta; order Orthoptera; family Tetrigidae; genus Zhengitettix; species Zhengitettix transpicula. The sequence goes on along the minus strand of CM073590.1, from coordinate 11,804,748 downwards.
AGGAATAATTTAGCCAAATATTCTTTAGTCTGTATTTATATAACCAACTGGATATTTATACATTTCATATAATTCATCATTTAAATTTTTGTCAACATGGAATCTGCCACCTATAATACAATATGCTGTTAGTGTGAATTTGTGCATTCGGTTTTATTATGGTTGGCGGTAGTGTAAGCTCGTATTATTCCGAAAAACGTTTAGCAATTGCTTTGCTTTGCTCTGAAAAGTATATGTTTTAGCAAAGAGAAAATATTAATGTTTTCAGATTAAAGAAAGCACGTAATAGAGACTCAAGCACTAACTAAATCTAAGAAAAGTAAGTAGTAATTATAACCAGAATTGACTTAGCAGCTTCAGAAGTCGTTTCAAAGCGCAGACAGCTTCCGGTAATGCCAGAATTTACGTTGAACAAACTAGAATATACGTAAAATTCTAGTTTGTTCAACTAAACAAACCATTAGGAGACATGCCCCCGATAAATTAATTTTTTTAGACGAATTCTGCGGTGACTTTTGTATATGTACTCTTATTTTACAGCAATTTATTCTATTCTATTCTATTCTATAATAATTATTATATATAGATTCTTCTAAAATATTGTATTTCCGATGTTATAAAGAAGGCTAGAAATTAGGAGCGTGCGAACCCAATTTAATGAGTTTGAGTGATTATACCAAATACTAATGAACAGGCGATCACGTAGACAATTTTATCCATCGTAAACAATAGACAGAAATATTAACGTTTATGAGTACCCGTGTTTCTTCAGAATTAACTTTCCAACCGTTGTAAACGGAACGAAAGTTTCTCGGCACATCAGTCTACCTGACGACGGCGACGATGATAGTCGCGGAAACGTGTTCTACAGTGTATAGTACATTTGTCATGTGATAATTTTTTTAATTTTATTTCGCGGAAGTTATTAGATAGTATTAAATATTTAATTATACAATGTAAGTAATTAGACAAATTTATGTTTGAACATTCTTAATTACAAACCAAATTTGCATCACATTAAGAGTGTTAGCTTAGTAAAGCGATATACCTTCATCTAAAAAATGCTATACCACGCATATTTTCATTGTCATGTCTTACGGCATAGGAAACTCAGTTCGTTCACATCACGCGTTTCAAATTTTTAAACTCCAAAGCGGGCCGTGCGAATAATATTTGATGCGGATTGTAATGCCTTTGGATCGTAAACTTGGGATTTTAACTTTGCCTTGTATATTCTAGAAATTTTAAAGTTTGTCTGGAGAAACATCAATTTATATGCCCTAAACGGAACAAATCATTTATACAACACTACAAATCGCACTCAACTCCGCATTGAAAAACATCGCCTAAGGCTATTTGAATCGTTATTCCGGGATAAGCCTATACAGTAGTCTTCCGGACGAAATACAAACTTTAACTATACAAAATGTATTTATAAAGAGACATAAATCTTTGTTAATTAATGGAGCATATTACTCGCTGAAAGAGTTCGAAGATAGGAAGGACAGATTAATAAAATAGTTTAATAAAAGTTATGCTATTATTTTACCATTATAACATTGTAGAATTTAACTACCGACTTTTTTTTTGTTTTTCATGTTCGACGGGAATCGAAGTAAGATTTGCTGCTGGAAACTCCGCTGAACGAAAATTGAAGTTTAATAATTTATATAAATACTGTTCTATTAGTATCATTAACGTAGCTTTAAATTATATAATTTTTTTGTAAAGTCCATTTGTAATTGAAATATTTTATTCTTTTCTTGTAATTTTATATTCTGACATATTTCCTCGACTAATGGTATGAATAGTAAATCTAAATCTATGTTGTAGTCCGTAATGGATTCTCTTACTCATTACTTATTTTGTAACTAGCTGGGTGCCCGGCGTTGCTCGTGTACTTATTTATAAAAAGTCGAAAAAGTATTTAATTGAATACTTAAATATATACCTTGAGTATTTCAGGATATAATTGTCAATTGTCACTCAGTCTTCATACATTACGAAATATTACATTGATGAAATTGTTAGCTAGACTCACAACTAATACAGCGCGAAAATTAACTTACATTTTCCCCAAGGATGGTAAAGTAATTCGTATTCTTCTTTATTATCATTCGATGGAATATTGCTGTATAAAATTATACATTTTATTTAAATAAAATATTTCTGCTTTAGTTCATTCCTAATAAAGGAGATATTTCCTTTGTTCGTTGCGTAGTAACGTCTTTCTCTCGCGTGACGTCATTGTCTCTTGGCGCGCAGTAATTTAATATTTAATGATCACGGTTTTTAATTATAATTCTTTCCACATGTATGCTAGGCGTTTCTCACCCTCACAGTAACGGTTCTCGATTTTGTCAGAATACGTACACCCATTTTTGTTGCATTCTGTCCACGCGATAAAATTTGTATAAAGAACAACGTAAATACATACATACATACATACAAATATACATCCTTTTTTATTATATAGATAGATAGATAGATTACCGCTGGGAAAACCCTGCGACGAATCCTATTTCATAATAAGAAGGCTAACGAAGAATAAATCTATCTGACAGAATTTTGAACCGGTTGATAAACCGAAAATGTATTAAGTCGATTCACCGGAAATTGATATTATGTTTAAAAGATAATTAATTTCATTCAAATTACTTCGTATTGCATCTTCGCAGCGTTACTAAAGATCCTGTTGTACTAATTAGCACGGAATGGAACTCGAAAAATATTATTCTGGACCTAAGCCTCCATTGTCACTTCTAATGGAATTGTTAATTATTATTTTGTCTATACATTGCTGAATTTATGTGCATGGTCCTTAAATATTATGTAAATTTAACGGTCTGAAAAATATTTCTTACAACTTCTACAAGTTTCGCTTTGGACGTCTCAATTCTCAGTGAAGCTTTACAGAGCAATGGCGCAGCGCTCAGATGTCGCAGAGAACTTCCTGAGCAACACAAGCGGAGCTGAAGCGGGCTTGAAAGCGATGTTTCTGTGGAGTGTGCAAAGTGAAAACAAAAAGTATCGCTGCTGCGGGCTTGGCGAAGCGAGGCAGATATCCGGTTACTTCAGTTCTGGCTCATTACGGTCGTGCTAGCCTAGCTGAAAGCGCTCTTTGCGAAACACGTCGCGTCCAAACGAATATTATCTCGTCGACAACTTTCATTAGAAAACGAAGAATACGGATGTAGGACAAATCTTTTATGACACCTGCATGCATAAATAGTAAGAGATCTTAAAGAACGGAATCACAAGAAGAAGCCGAAGAGATAATGCAGTCATTTCTATCTGAAATGTAAACGATACTACTCTGATCGAAATATGGAAAAACGTGCAACTTTAATTCAGTATATTATTGTATTACATATGTTGCGACACACTTGATGTTTTATGAAATGGTTTCATATAAATTACAGATGAATATGACAGTAATGTATCAACAGCCCTTGTAAGCTGTGACTTATATTTCTCATAAAACTGAGAACATTTTTTTTTATTACAACTGTCATTCACAACCCCCAAGTCCAAATGTATATTAATAATTACAAAAGATATTTAATCAATATCAGTTATAGTAATAAACTTACTACATTTAACCCTTTGCACTCGAGGGTTCCGGAACGGAGCCCTCGAGCTTGAAGACACATTTTAAATGGCTCCGCTCAGGAGCCCTGGAGCGCAAAGGGTTAATATAGTTATTATTAATAATAATAAGTATGGGGAATGTCTTTGGGTTTTGTTTTGGTATTTTTTTGGCTTTGTTTATGTTTGGTTGTTATGGAGTTATGGTGAAGCATAAGAAATAAATTAATTGAATTATATTGATTTTATATTTTTATAGAGCATGCCCTGCTGTTTATTCAAGTGAACGGATCCTGAATGTGGAAAGTTTGATATATAATTTAGAGTTTATTATAATATATTAATAACTACAAAATATATATCATGAATATCAGTTAATGCGGTTTTTCAGACTTCAGTTTCATCACTAACGTAATTTTGCTCTATAATATAGTGATTTAATTGAGCAGCTTGATTATCTCAGAATTTAGACTTCCTTGGTATATAAAACCCTGCGTACTCTGTTTTAGAATCTTTCACCTCCATCAAAGAGCGAAGATCCTCTCCTCCTCTATTCTTCGTGTCAAGCCAATATCGCTGAAACTAGCCGAACGAGTATATGATGTTTCAAAGCATTGAATTCGGAAATAAATAGATGAATTATCTTCCTCGTTGATTTCAATAAATAAGTGAATTGAGAACTTCCTTATAACATCCCCACTTAGGAATTTTACTTCATCCGAAGACGGCCGAAACGGAGTGTAAACGCTCTCATTCGACTAGTTTCCCGAGAACATTTCTATGGTATACAATCTCAGTAACTCTCGTTCATCTTCTAACAAAGAAATATCTTATTCTTTCTCCAGACCCATTTACCGCAGCAGAGGTTGAAAGAAATTAAACCACCGAATCATAACTGCTGATAATTCCTCAAGTATGGACATAAAATTGGTCTGATTGCAAATATATTATACAACTCTCATATTTTTGTTTTCTACTGTACTCTAGAAAAAGAAAATATAATGATATACAACATTCTTTCAGTCCTTAGTATTGGTTAAGATGACAATAGAAATATATATGTCGTGTAGTTTTATTTTGCTGCAACCATTTAAATTACAGTCATACCACTTATAGTTGCAATTCATGTAATAATATTTCTTAAATTTGGTACATATAAAAATCAAATAACTACTGAGTCATCTTGGCGACTAATTAAAAATTCGCTAAGAATTAAGCATCAACTGACAAAATCTGAAATGTATTCATATTGTAAATTAAAGAAATTAACGACCTCTACAGATATTTTAAAATATTTTATTTAAACACTTTAACAACGATTCAGTAGGTTTTTGTACTTTTTTATGTTACTACAGAAACAATTTTGCATCATACAATATTTCAAATCCCATATTGTATATATTTCTTATTTTTCTTCTAAAATAATATTTAAAAACAATTTTTCTTGAAATTTAGTAATAAATGTTACCAATCGTAAAATAAATATTAATTTAATTTTTTTTAAAATTACGAATACTGATTTTTTTAATTTTACAAATTATATCGAAAGATAAAAAATGGATTTTATATACTACTTAATTTAAATCATTATGTGAGCTTACACTACTAAAAATTGTTTTAATAAACATCAATTTTTGATAAATTACGTTTCAATAAAATTTGTTCACGACTATAATTTTCACATTCTTCCTTATAATTTATGTACAGTTATTGCATAATAATTTAGATTTTCGTAATTGTTTTTATGTTATTTTAATCTAATTTGAACTTTTAACAGTCTAAATTCATATAATGATACGTTAAAATCAAGTAATATATAATACTTCATTTTTTAACTTTTGTAATTATTTTATTAAATTTATAAAAACATTTAATATAAATTTGGAATTTTAAATTTAATAAATATTAGTTTATTATTTACTTTATGATTGGTAACATTTATTATTAATTTGAAAGAATGCTGAATATTTATCATTTGATTTCAAATATTATTTTAGAAGAACTTAAGCAATATATACTGCATATTAGTGATTTTAAATATTGTAAAAGACAAAATTGTTATCGTAGTTACATAACAACTTGATTAAAACTTAAATTACAGAAAGTACAAGAACTTACTGAAACGTGGTTATAATGTTAAATAAAATAATTTAAAATGTCTGAAAAGTTAATTTCTTAAATTTACAATATTAATAAAACAGACGAATGCAGTAACTTTATAAAACAATCAGTGTTATTCAGAACAAAATTACTCATCCGACTGTCACAATGACCGTCACAAATTAACCGACATACAACGTGTGTATGTGTTTACATTCACTTTATCAGGACACATGGATTGTAAAGTCAGCTTCATAATACCACCGTGTTCTTCCAAGGAAACTGAATCTCTGGCTTTTCATTACCATGTAAATTTGACCGAAACCACGATAGATGCGCAGAAATGTAGCGGTGATACTCTAGAAGTAATTAAAAGACTTGCCAATGGAAATTCGTATGCATAGATTGTAGTCCGATACTTTGTTAAACATAAATTCACAGCACGTTTCGACGTAGAAACTAGTTAGGTGACTCACAGGAGCTATATATAGTCAATCTTAAACTTGAAATTACTTGTGCGACTATTTTCATCTGTTAATATCACAATTTCGAAACGTTAAATTTGTTTGTATAAAGTCAGCTGTTGTGTTAGACCGAGTTGGTCAGAAAGCGGTGGTCATGAAAATTAAATACTTAAGAATTTAAGTATGTTTTCCTTTTTTGGTTTTCGGCTTCGCTTGATATATATATTTCAATGTCCATCGTAGTTCAGTCGGTATGACGTACGAAAAAGGTCAACCAATTTGTATGCAGATATATACAATATGAGACAGATCGTCGGTTTACTCAGTTGCTGAAGCATATGATGTGCGTGGGACTGTACTAATATATTCACCTCATTCTTAGAAGCTAGGTATTAATACAGAAATATAATTTCAAGATTATAATGTCAAAACTTTGTTAAATTTACAGTCACAATTTATCTCACAGGTTTAAATTTTAGGACCTTTATTATTCATCATATATGTAAATGACATGCCAAATATTAACAATGGTATGCCTGTTCCCTATGTTCATAAGAAAACAATTTTGAACTGAAATAATGATAGGCATATACAACTAAATATAAAACAATCTAATATACATAACATTATAAACTACCTCAAAATTAAGAACGTCCAAATCAATGCTAATAAGACAAAAAATTATAATGCTGCAAATTAATTTGTGACGCACAATGTGCAAATTTTGTAAAGTCTATATAGTTTCTAGTTTTTTATGTGGATTGTAAACATGGGGGAGGGGGGGGGAGCGAATTGATCACTTATGCAAAAGAATTAACAGAAACGCGAATTTATCTGAAAACAAACTACTAACGATCTACAAGTTACATATTTTCCAAACTATTATAATAATAAAGAGTTAATTTTGATAATACTAGGAGAATTGCACATTATATTAGAGTACGACCAAACTCTTTGATAATCGCTGAGAACTTCACATTATTGAAGGGAATGTTACTTTTAAATAAATTTCCGCTATACATAAAATAACACTTTAAAATATTATATAGAAAAAAAGTAATATATAAGATAAATTAGTTGTGATACTAATTGTAAAAAATTCTTCTTTTGAATTTTCTTTTTATGTAATTTTTGTATTTTTATATATCAATTTGATGCCTTACAAAATTCTAGTTATGTATAAAAGTAGACGGAAATAAATTTATCTATCTATACGCATGGTATATCTGTATATGCTATCGTCATTGTACTGTACATACAATTCAATTTGAGAAATTCACGTAAACGTACCACCACGGTCACGATTTATGACTTTACCCTCCAATATATTCATGTTAAATTTAAATGATTTAACTTTCAAAATAATTATGTAAATAAATAGCCAAACTTCAGACAAAAATATATGCTAAATAAATGCCACCCAACGTTTCTGCAATCCTTGTTTTCTTTTTTCAGGTGATTCAATGAAAATCAGCTAGTGGTATTTATTTAACACTTATTTTTGGCTGTTATTTGGTTAATTATTTATCTAATTAGTATACTTTTAACACAGACGGTTATTTCTATTTTAATTCTCAAAAATGTTGTATTTAACTGATCTTAAACTACGAGGTTATATGGATTAATGAATTTTTTGATAGATGTTTTAGGAAGAATAATTTGAAAACATGATATTCCTATTAACTTCACAAAAAATAACAGACCTATGTAAATAAAATATCTGGTCATAATTATGTTCTAAGCTCCAAAGAATCAGACATTTTCGACAAAGAAATTTAGTTCAAACCTGCTAGCCTAATATATAAGCTAAAGCAAGCTATTCAAAAATTTTGTATAAGTACATAATTAAAGCGCCAGGTACTGACACATCTAGGGATTTGCATGTGGTATTGACTGGATCAGCAGATTAATGAAGGCATTGAAGTGCGGCCGTGAATACCTTCTGCGTCGTATGTAATCAAACGGCACATTGAGCGGATTATACAACCGGAAAGGGTTTTACTTTGTGTTTCAAAGGTACACTCGTGGCACTAGATTCAGCGATTCAATTTAAATAGCACGTATTTCACTATTTAAAGTGTAAGCAAAATTTTCGTCGTGTTTTCATATTTTTCCACAGTAAAACCTTTTCTTCAATGATTTCATTTCTTCTTCCATTTCCTCTTTTTCCTTACATTTATATTCTGAATACTACATTTACAGCAATTATAATCACTACGTAATCACTTCGTAATTCAGAACAAAACACTTCGTTTTCTGAAAAAACGTTAATTTATTAATAATCGTAATATCACTTTAACTAAAACAGACAAGAGAAAATTTTAAAAAACTCGAAGCTTTAATTACATTGAAGTTGCCCCAGTTAAGAAAAACATATTGCCTTTCCAACTTAGGTTCCTTATTATGTTTTAATCAAATTTAATGACCATTCGAAGCGACGGCTATGGAACCGTACTAGAACTTCTACAGTGAAGTACCCCTACTCAACTGCTGTCGCGTCAATAGCGTAATGGTTTCGTGTGACGTTAAAGATTTTTTCCCAAAGCTGCATACCGTGTGGTCGCTCCTTTGATGTTCCAACGGTGGCATATAAATCCTAATAGTGGTTTAGAAGTACTTTGGTTCGGTTTCCTTCAGCGTCTATCGTATACCATTTAAAATTAGTTAACTTTCAGCATCATTGGTTTTTTCAATTTTATCTTTATCATCTTCTTTAACTGCCTCCAGATTTTGTTTGCATCCTCTTCTGAAAACTGTCCACAAACCATTCCTTCTTTTGGTTTTTGTACAATCGGTGTTCAAAATTTCACCCTCATAATTCATATATCTTCGCAAAGGCGATAATACAGAGTAATTCCACGTCTCTGTACCCTTAAGTGTGTCCTTTCGTCACCCCGACATTGTCATTGTCATAAAATGTTCGAACCCCGCCAAAAAGCGCGGAGTTCAGGTTCTTGAGGAGACCTAACGGACTGAAGCATACACTTCCACAGGCCGTTTGCACCCGACACGAACGATTTGATGTTTGAATATATATATAGAGAGAGACAGTAGTCGATAATTCCCCTTCCATTCTTTTAGAACTTGTAGAGGGGGCTGAGTAGATAATATTGTGAACAGGAACCCATGTAGCATTTTCTTGCTATAACCAACTCAAAACGGTAATGTGATTAAACTGCACATTCTTCCACCCAGGTTAAAGGTTCCAATGAACTTCATATTCATTCAACAATATTGGATGTGTTATTGGATACTGTGCCGTTGAAAGCTCGTCAAGACATGTGATTTAAGCACAGCCCCACTTTTCAATTGATGCTCGGGTATATAAGGTCCTACGATTGGTACAAAGATGGATGGTCCAATCGAATGGCCTCCACGATCACGGGATTTGACTTCATTGGACTTTTCCTGCGAACTCCTTTAGAAACAAAGGAAAATATGATAGCACAACAGATTGAAGATGTGATGGCCGATTCACGCGGCACACTTGGAAAAATACTCTGGTGACATAAATATATATATATATATATATATATATATATATATATATATAATTAGAGTTACAGGCTACATGAGAGGTATCCGCATTGTTGGCTGCTTAATATTAAGGGATGGAAAAAGAAGGATGCAAAAGGTAGAGCAAGGTACCCAAGGATTGACTAGAGTCCTCGGGCTGTATTTTAAGAATCCTACCCGGCATTTACCTAAAGGTGGTGCAGGAAAGTCGGGCATTTTGTCTTCGTCCCATGCCCTTCTGATAACGAGAATTTGGTCTTAATCCAAACTCCATACCTCGGCCGAATTTGACTGGTCCATAGGATCATAAAACAATTCTTACCGTATGCCCAACGTCTGTGACCCCGGAACACACACACCTCAAAATCTGACAAGGTTTCACGGGTTATGTGAACCTTATTTTGAAATCCCTGCCCAAAAAGCAGGGATGAGGAAAATCGCGTACAGGAACCACGCTTTACAATTTACTTCTAATCTAACTGACACTAACAACAAAAATAAATTACCCATAGTAAGAAACACTGCATGGATAATACTGCATTTCACTTCGAATTGAATATTTAAATATGATTATGAAGTTTTAATTGTAATTAATATTGATAATATTAATTTGACACTTCCAACTATTTTTAAGACTGAAGCTAAGTACTGAAAGTGATTTTCCTGAAACACTGCTGCAGGTAAATGATTCAATTTATTCATCGTCATATAAAGGAATGAACATTGGCCAATTTCTGTTTCGTACACTTTATTTTGTACTGATTGGCCAATTGACGGATATAACTGGGCTTCTCGATTGACTAATTCCAACAACATCCAGGCTCTGGATGTTACTGGAAGTGATCAACATTTTTCTGTTTAATGGATTATATCAATTCAATTCATTGTAAAACAGAAGAGGAATCGTTTTGTTATTGTTATTAATGTAAATTTTAATTAATAAATTCTGATTCATGGCCGTGATACATTAATATTTATATTATTATAAGTAAGATTAATTTTCCAATTATATTTTAATCTAAAAATTTATTTGCAGCCAAAAACGTCAAACAATGTTAATTAGTGAATGTATTGTTTATGTTTTAATAAATCATTTTGTTTGCATATTGTATGAAAGTTTGAGTGTTTTAAAAGCTATGATTCATCGTCCCATCTTGCCTGTTTATCAATCAGATGATTTGTTAATAAGAAGTTACGAGAATACGAGTTGGACGACGTCAGACAAACTGCTGACGCCGGAATATTTACTTTCTTGTTTATATTGTATCACAATGAACTTAAGATATTATATTTTATTCTATTTATTAAAGTAAATATTAATTTTTTTACATTTATGTAAAATTAACTCGTAATTATTATGTCTTAAAAAATACGGTTTTTAGTTTTACTATATTGATTTTCCATTTATATTTTTCAATTTAATAATGCGTAAGTAACACCTGTTGGGAAATGAAATGATTATTTTATACATCATATGCACAGATATAAAGTTATAATGTTGAGAGTAACAGAATTATTTTCGAGCAGGGTGAAATCTTCGTGCTTTAGCCCCTGCAGGAATCTTGAATGCTACGGCCTCTTATATTACTCGCCACTTGAGGCTCTCTTCGCCGCCAACCCTTGTGGTGTGACCTCTACCCTTTCCATTGCCTATAACGCGGCTCCGCAGATAGCTGTACAAATGTGCTGCAAAAAAAATCCAGCACAGGAAAAATTAAATTACCTATTCACTCGGTGCGCTTTATAACATTTTTATAACCCGTACGAGAAAATATCCCCAGCGTGGGACGGAAACCTTGTGCGTGTCCCTGTTTGAGTTACTGCCACAGTTAACTTGCATCAAGTTAACGTTTCACAAACCAATAACATTTCCAATAAGGCGTATACAGATTCAGAAAATATTTCACTGATGGAATAATGAATATAAAATGTAAATATATTAACTACTAAAAATTATTAGTACATATTCACTGTAATAAATGTATTTTATATATTCTGATAAGAATCCAAATAAATAAAAAATTATTGATGCAAAAGTATACTCAACAGAAATTCAGAACAATTATTTTTACAGAATCTAAATAATTTACTATGAAATTGTTGAAAATATACATAATGGGCTTTATTAGATGATAAAAACAATACCCCATAACGTTTTTGCAAACCTTGTTTTGAAATATTGTAATAACGACTCGAATACAAACCAGGCGTCGTACGCAAAAGTAAAGAAACTTAGTAATTTTATCAATATTATTATAAAATAAAAGTTAAATTTACAATTTAAAATCAGGACTGAAACATAAATAGACTCCAATTAGAGCGCGGAATATAACCCAAAAATATGACTTCTGTGTAAGACAGGCCAGATGTTTTTTTCCAAAGAGTCACGTTTGTGTTCCGTATCATTGTTAAACCTCTTACTATTTTTACACGAGACAAAAGCAGCTGCCGTGCCATTAGAATACTTTCTAATACGGATAATAAATCCAGTTGTAAATCGTTTTCAAAAGTCTGCTATATTAACTCTTCTCAGCGTGTTTATTCACGAAATTTTAAAATTTGTTAAGCGGAATATGAATGTTTTTCAAACGAATTGCGAGTCTCACGATTATGAGACTAGAAATCGCTCAGGTCTAAGATCGGACAAGCATCGCCTTGCTTTCTACCATAGAAGTATTCACCATTCAGAGATAGTTTTATACAATACTCTTCCTCCAGATGAAACGAACAATAATAACTACAAGAGGTTTGTAAAAATATTCTACTGAAAGGCGCGTTTTACTCCGTACAGGAGTTTCTTGATCGTACCCTAATAATTAATTTTTTTAAAAAATAACTACTTATAATAACTACTTATGTCATAACTTGTTTAGTGTCTGTTAGTATTTTCTGCTCTTTTGTTTGTTTGTTGCATGGAGTTTGGAGATTCCTCGTCGCTTTGTTTCGTGAAGTGACTTGTCCGTCGTTTGTGTTTCCTCCTATTGTGCGTGTGTCAAGTTTTGTATTTATTCTTGTGTGATGTGTAATTCTATATTTTATGATAGTTAATTCACGAATCATTCTTATTTATTAGTATGTATTGATTTTTTTATTAGAACTGTAAATATTATATTATATTTTTAGTATAGTTAAAGAATTATTATTTTTGTTATTATTAATATATTTTACTTATGTTTGGCAGCGGCATTTATGTTCCGAATTTTAGTATTTTTATATTAACTTCTAATTATTTATAATTGTAGCATTAAATTATTATATTATAATTTTATTTATTGACGTATCCTATTTCCTCATACGAGGACTAATGGAATAAAATAAATCAAATCAAATCTAGTTTTGAAAAAACGTGAGATATTTCTTTTATCACTTAATTTTGTCAGTTATTTCGATACTTCATTATCTATTTCTTACTATAATGTAACTTACATCCAAGATTAGAAACTAATAGAAAATGTATTGTATAATTAAAATTGTTCCGTGTTTAGATTATTCCCTGGTATTACGAATAATGTTCTATTTTGATTATCATATAAATAACCATTTAAATTTGCTATAAATTTTTGAATCCAAAATATATTTCCGGGAATTTAATCTGTATAATAAACAGCAAAATTAGAAACAACTTCAAATTTCGTGCTTTAATTCAGCTACTTCAGTGTTTTATATCACAAAATTTGAATGATTTTAACATACGAATACAAATCTTTAAAAATCGTAGTTTCAAATAGTTTACAATTCCACAAATACATCACTTTATTACCAGGAAATAATTTAACTTCATTTTAACCTCTCTAAAACACATATAAAAGTGAGTCTTAAACGAAAAATTATGAACATGTCAGTATAAACATAAAGAGTGAATTATAACTTTAACAGCGTAAGATTTACCTTCCATTTCACTTCGTTCAAATTAATAAATGAATAATCTCTGTGCAATGTCACGAAAGTTTGCAAATAATCAAATTAATACTATTACCTGTAACATACATTTAGAAGTAACTGTTTTAATTTTCGACTGCTTTCAGGATTTTTGATATTTCAATACTCATGTTTCTTGTTCTTCTGTATCAACGAATATGAAAGCCAAATTCTGTAACGTAACATTGCTTATAAGCTCGATAATGAGATAAAACCTGATATTTACTTGATATATCTTTATATTATTCAAATATTCATGACTGAATAATTGTAACTGAAATATATTCGTTTTATACTTGTTTAGTTTATTATTAATGAGTAGCGATGACCGACGTAAGTAAATATTTCCAGGTAAGAGTAAAGCGAATCGTTCCAGTTATGAGTATATTTGGACTGGATCAACGTACAATTAAAGTAAGATTCACTCATACCTTTCATAAGCTCCAAAATTATTTTTGAAGGGTTAAATTAAGTCAATATTAATATGTTAATCCATTTAACTATTTTTATCATTTGAAAGAGAAATTACTAAAGCTTGTGTTCTTCAAGTGATTTAGCAGGTGGAACACGAACGGCTGCGTTTCCTTCACTTAGCGTCCATCACCAAGTCAATTATCGCCATTGCTGTTTAGCATTACAAAGTGAAGCTTCGGGGCCGAGAAGTGCAATTAGAACGTCTACCCGTCTAAACCTTAAATCCTTAGCGAGACACTTATTGCTCAGGACGCCAAAGGGAATGTATGTGGAAACGGAATGCATTTGCATGATTATCTGCGGAATTATAAATTGAATTTACTTTGATACGAAACAGTAACGTAAGTACGTATTGTGCAACATGTAACCAACTATACTTTGATCAGGACATTTTCAAAATCAATGTTTGATAATCCAATTTCATTAAACTTAACAACAATAGAATTTTTTAATTGACGTCTGTTTCTGAATTGCATACACTTCTTTTTATTTAGAGAGTCAAAAAAGTTTCCATACATGTTCGTATGTTCTTCAGGTTTTCTTCGAAATTATTATAACAAATTATCACGAAAAACATTTTATTAAGTTCAGAAAATTAAGAAACGGGGTCCGAGGTACACAATTAACTTAAACACCAACGTGGTCACAGCTCGACTGAATATGACCACGTTAAGTTAATAGTGTGCCTCGTTACTCTTTTCAAAATTTTCTGAACTTAATAATATGTTAGTCTTTTTGGTGGTAATTTGTTATATTAATTAGGACTTGAACCTGAAGAACATACAAAGATATATGTAAGCGTTGTTACTCTCTAAATAAAATAAGGGTCAAAGGTCAAAAAGTGATGATTAATAATCGAAAATATTATATCTTAAGACAGTCATAATAATAAATATTATATCGGATCGCTACATGTAGTCCAGTAATTTAGTTTATTTTTATACATTTTGTTATGAAATATATTTCGTAAATTTTGACGTTAATGTTCCTCATATTGTAACTCGATTTCATGCACTATGACTTAACACAGAAAAATGAGACCTGCAGTTACATTTGACACTATAAACATTGATAATATTGAAAATCATTTCAAATTTAAATTTCAAAATTAAATTAGAGTAGTATAGTTTATTATTTTTATGACCTCTACAAATTGTCCTATTTTGTAAAAGAACATTTAGTGAGCAACGTATGTCTATCAAAGAGAAAATCTAAATAAATATACTAGGAAAGCGGGATCAAAAAAAAATTAATCAGTAAAAAACGTTCGCCTAACACAGCGACGGGGCAGAACGTTTCCGCCGGGAGATATAACAGGTGTAATATAATAGTCTACACGTGCCCTCTTATCATAACGTCTCTTCAGCATAGCGGACCTAAGAGGGCGCATCTGCAAGAACGCTGATGCAGTTAAAGACATCACTTTAGATATAGTGAGTAACGATACGCACCACCACATAAATCTTCACCCCTTCCGCCTAGGCAGCTGTGAAAACGCTGCGACTAATGAAGTCAGCATTTTAAGTGCCTTATGCAGAAATGCACACGGCAGCAGAAATATTCCACCCTGTAAGAGTTCTCATTGGAGACTTAAAATCATCAGGGAGGGGGAAAGGAGTCTTCGAATTGTTCAGAGCTTCTTGGGAACGGCAGTCGTGATCCAGTTTCCAGACGGGTCGGTGGCTCCTGGTGCTATCCGCCAGTTTGTCTTACTTTATTTTATTTCTAACTATTAAAACTCTTTATTCTTCATCAACTCTTATTTGACTGAAGTGCAGCGAAACACCAACCACTACGCCTAGGTTCAATTAGTTGAACCCGAACCCTCACGTTACCGACTTTCCTATTTCCTGTTCTTAATTCTTCCTTTATCTTATAGATCGGTAGCCAGGTGAGCTAACGGAGGTATAGCTCGGTTGGTGAACGATCTATCTGGACTTCTTATTTCCAACTGCTGGAATGTTACATGTTCACAGTGGTGGAGTGTTACATGATGGCAGTTTGGGATGTTACACAGGATATATTTACACTCGCATATTAATATTTCACGATATAAACATAATTTTAATGGTCTCATTCCTAAGTAAAAGTAGGATACATCTAGAACGATTTCGGCCTGGGAACTCCGACAACTGAGCGCCAGTTCATGCAAAATACTGATGTGGGGCTAAATATCTGTGCTCGCCTCGCAGGTACCGCAGTTTTCCTAAAAAGGACGACCTTGGAGTGAGGAGCGTCAATACTAATAGGTGATAACGTCACATACTTGATAAAAAGTGTGTGAATGAAACTTTGAATTTAAATTTCAATGAAAACGTTGAGATAACCTGGCATAAAAAATCAAACATATATATATCTGTTCTTGTTATACAGTTGAAATTATATTCGGAACGAACTCCAACCATTGCTCTCTACTGATTGGGTTAAACCGGGCTGACATTGGAGGTGGTATGAAAGTTACAATACATAACTCAGGGGCCTTGACATTATTTTCTAAAATGTTTATTCTCATATATAATTACAAATTGCATGCTTATTTCTCCGATTTCTAATAATAAATAATTTCACAAATCTATTTTTCGTGTATTTCGACTTTAAATAAAAACAATTTAACGTACATTTCGTGCTCTAAGACTTATATTGGAATTATTCACTTCATATGGAGTTTTAAAAAACTGTGTTAATAGATTCATGGAAGTAAAACAGAGTAATTGTTATAAATGTATCATGTATCAGCTAGCAGTATAAGCTAAAAAGTTTTCTTAATTCTCCATTTAATTAATGTATTTTCTTTATTATAATGATATACATAGTAACTAAAATATTAATTAAGTGAAGCCTTTTCATAAGTTCACGAGGTTGGGGTGAAAGTCCCGAGGTTTCTGGGACTTCAGAGCAAGCAGTTATTAACGTTACGATATCATTAACGGCGAATTCCCGAAGGTAGTTGTGCTCTAGGTGTGAAACATAAAGGGGAAAAGTGATTTTACGCACACCACGAGTCACTTGATTGTTAACGTTCATGTAGTAGAGAATTAGTCGTACTTAATATAAGGAAATTTCTGTTTACGTTCATAGTCAAGAAGATATCTGTTACGAAGTCTAAACTTCAATGTATCAAATATCAATACTTTCCGAATGTATTAGTTTAAAATCTAAATATTGTAACATGTGACCAAATTGTTCAGTCTTTCAAAACCATTTCCATTTTTACTCTGTTGTACATTCCATTGGACCGAGTATATGTGACAGCAAGAATAAAATGTAGTGAATAACTACAAGGTATTGCTGGAAAATATTATTTTATCTTGTGAAGATACGGAATATTCTGTAATGCCAAGGGGGAACAACTGTTATTCTGTAGCAGAAATAATATTTGGCGTTACGGACCATCCCAGGCGCTATAATTACGGAATATGATTTTCTGAGTAATTATAACTTTAACGTGTAGAAAAATAACTGACGGGAAGCGAACTATTGAAAAACATATTTAGAGGGTTAGTTTCAGTTCAAGTGATTTAAATTTACGATGTTACTAATTTTTGAACTAACCAACCAGTTTTAAGAAGGTCCATGTGAAGCTATTGAGAACGAAGGAGTCATAAAATATTTATTTACATAACTTTTGAACCTCAGAGAGAACACACCGATCCGACGACGTGTCCTGTTATGCAGCCCAGCAAAGTAGCCACGGAATTGCGCAGCTCTGATGAGAATGACAGCCTGTTTGCACCAGTCTACGAGTCGCGTAATATTTAACAACCATTTATATACCTATGTTTATAATCTAAGTTGCCAAAAACATTCACTGACTCTGTATATCATCAGACGTCCTCAGAACTTATGTTTGAAAATCTTGTTGTGATTTACATAGAATCATCATCTAAATTATAGGGATAGAAAATATAAAATTAGCAGCCTTTTAGTCAGAAATAAACTTTAATATTCGAATTATAAACATAACGTTTCGTTCAAATGTATGGATGTTAAATTTTTAAAAAAGGGAAGTTGACCAAATGTCTAACGTGCGGATCACCTACACGTTGCGGCTGAAACATGACTAAAAGACTGATAAATTTATTATATAATACAATGATAGTTCTGTTATTTAGATTTAAGATATTATGGTTAACTGAGAACATTAAAACACATTTAACATAAGTTTTATAACCTAAATTGAAGTCCTAATTAATATTTTAGAAAGATGGCTAATATTTAATATAAACTCCACCCAAATTAATAAAGAAGTAGCATGTATATTTGTATTGGTTCCCAGGTTTGGGATTTAGCAATGTGATAACAACTTATTAGTGTAAATATTAAGGTAAGCAATTACGGAATGGACAATTTCAATGGCAATAATAAATGCAGTTTGGAGTGAAGAATTGTAATAGGAATCGGAAAGCTGGATTTGAGCCAAGAATAATTTTTAAACCAAAATTCTGTATTATTTAACACTATTATAAGCTTCTTCATAGAGTTGACGTTGAGCATCCTCCAAACTTTAAATAAAAACACAGCCAATATGTTGGAAAAAACTATTAATTAATTAAACCAAAAAATCATTTCAATACTACTTGTAGTTCCAAATGTTCGATGTTTTTCAGATAATATACTGTTTTTAATATATGAATATGTATGTTAAATTAACAAATACGAATTTAGAGTCATGGACTGCGTCCTATCACAATTGTAACCGAAAACTTTATTAAATGACAATTGTAGGATTATATTAAGTATTCAAACATTTTAATTGTGTGCGTACACAGTATATTAAAATTGAGAGTTTTTCCATCGATCCACTAAATTTCAGATATTATTGCTTCCTTTTATGATTCAACGTTTTGCTGATGCTCTGTTCGTAGATTGGTATTGACTTTTCATACTTCATTTAAATGCAAATAAAATATATTAAGACTTCCTTTTCTACTGATTTCCTTCAGTTCCAGCTTCTTTGACGAGCTGTTTTGCATAATAATAGGTATATTAACTTATTGTAATCAGGAAAGCTTTTAATAAAACTTAATACATTTTTGAAAAGCTTTACTCGTCTCTCGTATAATTAATTTTTACCAGCTCCAAATTTATTTGTCAGACTTATGCGAAAATAAACCTAGATATACCTAGAATCTATTTAACTTACAAATAACTGGAAATTACTGCAAAACTATGTTGTTAGATAAAAATATATTAAATCTGTAGCATAAACAAATTTCATTATTCGGGCTTGTTTCATTCCACTTATTTTAATTGCAATTTATAAAAAATTATTAATTTGTTTTCAGTTTTCACAGTTGAACAATTTAAATGAAATCTTTTATACTGTGATATTCCGCTCGAACTGTTGAATTTAAGCTATACACATTTTTCTAAATGTTTATTAAAATATATTCCAAATTATGATATTTTTCATATAATTCAATTTGCTCCATATTTACTATAATTTACATACCGCATATTTGATAATACATAACTTGATATCCAGACTAAATTACTCGTAATAAATAATGTAGTGTGTCAAATTTTTAGGTCTTATATATGAGAAATTTTAAGTAAACAAATTCTGTTTGTAAAAATTCGTTCCTGAGTGATGGATTATTTCAAGAATATGTGGTTGATATTTCCTTGATAATGCGAATTATATTCTTGTTCAATCAATATTCCGATTAATTAATTTTTAATTGAAACAAGATCTAATTCTGCTACAACTTTAATAAGCATTTATCTTTTATTGAACTTTAAAGACCGAATACTTCGACCCGATTAAAGCATTGCCATTATTATTATTATTTACAGCATAAAAGTGATAAAAACATAATTAAGAATCGATTTTACAGAAACGGTATGAGTAACTATAAATATAAACCACTGAATTCAGCATATCAAGTTGAAGAATCCGAAATGTTTTATAACTTTCAGATTGCGTGATTGAGTTTTGTTACATTATTATAATCTGTAATAGTGTAATTTCTCTAATCCAATTCAGAAATTATTATCTACGCAGAAGACAATAGACATAACAGAAAGTAACGGACAATATGTTGTAATCGTAAGTAACACTTAGACACTAATTAAACTGATCACAAATACGCGTTGTAAAAATTAATAAACCCGAGGGTACACGAACAGTCAATATACAAAACTGAATGTTCTTACAGGAAATGGTCAAATATAACAATATTTATCATTTGTAGTAGCAAAATATTCCCATTGGAATAGTCGGCCAGCTGCCTACTAAACTGGTCGAGGCACGGGAAAGGGAATACTGCGTCCCCACAGCAAGCTCCTCGCCCGCTATCGGAAGGGCGTGGGACAAGTATCCAATGCCCGACCTACCTGATGCAGGTTTTTCTAGAGTTTTTCCTGCATTTCTTTTAGGCGAATGCCGGGTAGGATCCTTAAACCATAGCCCGGGGGCCCTAGTAACCATTGGCTACCTTCCTCTACCCTTCCACATCCCCCCTTCAAATCCCTTTCCTATGCTAGAAGAGGGGAGTTGCCACTATGTGGATTACCCTATACATAGCCTGTCTACACCCCCCCCCCAAAAAAAAAAAGTAGTAGCAAAATATGTTCCGTATATAGATTATGGTCAGTCTCGCTTCTGTTTCTATGAAACTTACGAGATATAATAATTAGAACAATAGACAAACAGACAAAGGTTAGTGATAATATGACCACTTATTTTTTTGTATTTGGCTAATTTCTGAGTATTATTTTTCAAAACAGACGTAAATTTTTCATTTCTTCTTACGAGATATAAGTGTACACATCGGTTGTGTTCATTTAACCATTATTTTACCTCTAATCTACGTGCCAATAATTTTAATCTGTATTTTCCAGAACGTGATGTCACATTGCTGTGATTTCGTTTGTGTAACTCGCGTCGTTTTGCTTTCGGTTCTCCCTGAATAGTGAAAGCGTTACAACGTTTATTGAGTTTCTCATACGGGTGTCTAATTGTGATAATTAGAGAACATTTTGAATAAGTGGTTATGGAGTTTAGATCGATGTGTGTTTTTTTCTGTAAAATATACTATAGCTTGTTGGGCATCGTAGTGAACGGAGCAGAAAGCGATGAACAAGTCAAAATTATTGAAAACGTGATATAGAAAGATAAAAAATAGAAATAATTGGAGTGAGTCTGGAAGAAATGAGCTGAAGGTAAAGGACAGCACAAATAGTAAGAAATAGATCGAATCAAACAGTTGATGAGAAAATATCAGAGACCACATATAGTGTAAAAAGCGAACCGGCCATTAAGGTTATTTCTATTTTTATTTTAAATTTTATTAGAAATTATTAGTTATTGGTACAATGTTGCAAAATGAGATGGGAAGTTGGAGAGTGTTTGTAAGAAACGCCTTGGCAGGTCTGTAGTTAGTTTTCTGACCGTAAAGGTCAATGCGCTTTCTCTAAGACCTAGGAGAAAACAGTAGTGTAGTGAGGTTCGTCATCCAGTGGTCAGCACAGCGGAGTGAACCGAATTTTTATATAGATATTTTCAAGAACCTCCCGAGATGGGGAGAAGCAGAGGAGCTGGTTGATAGCGATCCGAAGCAGAAGCGTCTTGTCTCAAGGTTTCGAGGTGAGGAGACAAACCGCGTATGCCACACCTGCTGCGTCTGTCAGAACATCGAATTCGCCGTAACTAGACCTGCAAATCGTAAGCCTTCCCTTCCCTAAATATCTGCCGTGACCCAACGCGCAACGTACCTGCGAAACTTAAGATTGTAAAATTCCAATGACCGACAATCTTTCTCAAGGTCGACCTCAACTCAGTAAATTTTAGGCAAAGGTGTAGATTACATTTCCGAAACTTTTGTAAGTCTAATTTCCTAGGGGTTGATTTACGTGAATGAGAGTGTGCGTCCAATAGCAACAATCAAAGATTGAGGAGCCGTGTGACTGAAATTCAGAGCATTTATTGAGAAAACCCTTTGTAAATTAAATTGTATTTTAAATGTCCATCTTTTACGTTCAGTAATCAATTTCTTCGCTGTTTATAAAGCCTAATTAATCTGGGATCCTGTTTACAAGTCACAAATTCAAGATCTAGAGAACATTATGAAGAAGTTCCTAAGATTTCTCTATTACATCGAAACTACGCGATGTACCTTCGACACGATATACGACGAGCTACTCGAAAGATCCAATATAGAGAAACTTTCAACAAGACGTGAGTGAGCGTCAATCCTTTTTCTCTTCCAGCTCTGTAATGCTAAAATTGATGATAATACATTGTATCCTGTGTCAATTTTCATGTACCATCATTTACCAACAGATAATTTTATAGCAATAATATTAAATCAATAACCGCATCAAAGGCTCCAATGCACATAATGGCTTCCCTATACAATCAATTACCACCTCAAATACATTTATTCCAATAAATTTCAGTATAAAACATTTATTATCCATTCAATGAGAAATAAGAAAGGATATGTATTTATCAAATTAGAATACCGATATAAAATTAGGTACTGATATATAATACGTAATCTGATAAAAATTGTATTAGTTGTATACATTGTATTTTTAATAATAATTAATAAGCGCACTATGTAGCAATGGCTCATTTTATTGTATATGAATATGTAAAACCTGTATGGAAACTTCATAATTTGACGTACGTCTGTTTAGTACCTACAAATAAATAAATAAAATACCTGAGATACAACATTTTCAGAGTCTCATTTTCATTTCAATTACTCAGGAGTCCAGAAAAAGTCTCTTTATCAGCTCCCTGTTTCGATAATTAATTTTCATTAAGACAATTGTCGTTTTTAAAGATAAATTAATCCTACACCTGCAGAGGTGCCCGGTGGTGCAGGTAAGCGATTACAATAGAGCTGCTCAAATTCCGCTTGATGTATTTGTATTTTAATGTTTATTAATCAGTCCCAGTTTTAATAATAAAACTAATTAATATTTTTTTATTAAATGGTTTAATTTTTAAAACCGGAGTTTTCAGCAATAATTTTACAATCATCTTCAGTATGTCTAAAATATATGCATGTGCACATATGTAACATCAACCCATCCCACTCCACGATAGAACATTGTCATATCTACTGAAAGGAATCGAGAATGTCGAATAGTAAAATCACTCCATTATCCGAAATATCTAAAATACCATTGGAGACAAAAACATCAAAAATCATATCAGAAACATTACATTTAAAATTCTTGAAGAACAATTACGCTTTAATGGGCTCGAAGAATTTGAAATATGCCTCATGGAATTTATTTTATACCTTTTTCTTAAAACTTTATACTAATGTATCTAGTATTTTCACTGAAACCTCATTATTACAGTATCAGATTAAAAATAATCATCCATATATCTATACATCATTTGCAAGATTCAATAGGAGTTATAAGATGAGATTTGTACACTAATTACATCAATATTATCCGGAGGTGATACACACCAGTAAGTTAATGAGGTTAGTAGTGTTTATTCCAGTTATCCAATGCAAACTACGTTTATTACTTAAAACTATATATCCAGCCGTTTTAAGTTAGTTATAAACCAAAGTCATTAATATATGTAATTTATTTAATCACATTATGATGTTAACATAGTATTACTAATTTCTACTGTTTGATGTATACTGATCCTTACATTTTATTAAATATTTTTTGTTAATACCGTTGAGTCGGTATGTCTCATCCAGCTTAATAATTGAGATCAGCACGAAGGTGAATGACTATATCCATTTTTAGATGATTTTTTTTCCTGAGGCTGTAATAAAGTGGTTGTAGTGAAAAGCCTATTGCAATGATTTATTTTCGAAACTAGAATGGCTGACACATTCGACACTTGAAAACACACAATTTTCACATTTACGGCTTCAAAGCAGTTACGACCAGGGTTCAGAACCTTCCAGAGTGCGTGTCACATTTTTTGACGGCCCATTTTAGAGTGTTTCTATGCAGATGCAACCCACTCTCCACGTTACATAGTTATGGTATAAATGTCTGTCCTCCCCTCCCTTAATCTGCGCCACACGCCGTAGATGGTGACGCGTGCTATAGTATCTATTAAACGCTAATTAAATGTTTATACTCAACCAAGAATGCCATAAATTACAAATTCTAGGTTTTTCTTCCCATTAAATAGCTGACGTGTGTTACTATCTACAGAAATACGTCATTTGTGAATATTAAAACAGGGTAATTGAATCTTTTAATTAACGTGACTTTAGAATTAAAATAATTGTAAGATATGACCTGATAATAACAAAAGTAATGTGTGGCACTAAATTATAACAGTTGTAAAAGAACTACTGCTCATCATTTTAATGTAGATTGATAATAAAAATCGGAATATTCAGCTTACTAGTACAAAAGAAACGTGTGTTTTAAAACTAATACACTTCACGATATATAGATATAATATTAATGACAAATTTTTCCTATAATGAAAATAGCGTCTTTCGATGCATATCGATACTCGCTACAAAATATATGAAAAACGTTTTGTAAAAAAAGAAACTTAGATATGTTACGTGAAAATTATTTGACGATGTAGCACTAAATTGTTTGACTTACTTACTGGCATGGAGACTCGAGGGTTGAAATGCTGCCTCTGCCTAGATGGACGAGGGTAACTCAATTACGCCGGGGATACTCCACGTAAACCACCCACCTTCTGCTCAGACCGCAGCCGCTTTTGTACAATAATTAGGACAGGGACAAGTTGTGTGGAGTTACGACACAAATTTAGCTCCATAATCGCTACGTATAGCCAGTAATTCTCGGGCAACTGCTTATAGAAACTTACTTTGCACCCAGTTGTGGTTAATGTACGAGTATTAAGGGTACATAATATTAATCAGGGATGTACTTTAGCTCCGCTTTTGATATTTACAACAAGTAAAGGAAACAGAAATAGAGTAACAATGAGCCAATAAGATTAATGGCACTATTGTTCAAAAATATATATTTAGTAAATAAATTTATAATTTGTTTTTGATATCTTATCTGACGTATAATAAATAAATATAATGGACAATGAATTGTAACTTTAATATAAAATATACATTTATATGACTATTTGGACTTTGAGTTAATAACTCGAAATGAATCCAGTTATTTTTAAATGTTCTGCCAATTTATTTTATCAGCTTAAATATTTATTTTTTATATTGAAGATCTGGACACTTTATAGAATCAAAATTATACAAAATTCAATATCATTTAAGAAATATTAGTCAGAGAAATAAATTATTAAGGTCTTACGGATTATTCTCACCTGATAAAGACCCCAGTTAGAGAAAAGTAGTGGTTTTCTGTTTTCCTATTTGCATTGACTTCAATGTCAAGTATATATTTGATATTAAAGTTCTTCTGACTGTTTGGCCATTATATTTAATTAAATTTAGAATTTTTATTATACAGATATATGTAGGCGTCTAATTGAGGAACAAAGCATAATATTATTCTAACTTATTTATTATTACGAAATTGGATCTTAGTGCGGAGGATCGAGCGTTGTCTTGCAGATTTACTGATCGTCGGTCAGAAAGCTTACGTTTCTTCTTTCGATTTCTACTTTACTATTCTATGTTAACCTAACGAAGAGAAAAAAACTGGCTAGTACTAAGGTTAGGTCGTAGAACAATTGCGAAACGTACAGGGGTGCCGAAATTTTCTTGTCAGTTCAGAGTAGACAGGGTAAAGTTGCGACGAGGGACTTAGCCTGCGGCGGGTCGGTAATGATTGCCGTTACTAGTAACTGAGGGTAACCCAAGGTGGTCGTGTGGCTTCTTAAGGAGTCGTAGATTCGTCTCTAGTATCCGATGATGAAACCGCCTGATTCTCTGTTCAGTGGCGCCTTGTTACGCGGCTCAAACATAAACTCGTACCTGACAGGATGTCGACTCGAATAACTCAGATAGTTATGAGCACGTGGAGGTCCTGGGATCGCTTCCCGGTTCGGTCGTGACTTTTCCATCCTTTAATAAATTTTATCGATACTTGATATTAACATTTTGTTACCCGGAGGACTTTACCAAGGATAGATTCAACAAATGAGGGTTATAACACGTAGAACGGAACATATGGTTTAATAAACAAAATTATAAGCTTCCAACTTTGATTTGAAAATCTGAATAAGCTCATAGTATTCCGTATTTTGAGTTCTAAAAATAAAATATTTTGGAATTCCTTAAAAAAAAAACTTAACGCTTTCTATCTGGTAAGATATATAAAATAGCTGAAGATAATATGAATGGGAATTACAAATCTGATGTTTAAAAGTGATATTTGAAAGCGATACTGTATGAATAAGGCGGTACAGGTAGACTATGATAGAGAACCTCATATAATAAATCCATGCCTCAGAATATTTAATTTGTATGTTATCCCATTATTGATTATGCCAGGAAAATGAATATGGAGAGAAATAGAATATGAATAAAAATCAGTTTTTATCTGGTAAATTTTATATCGAGATTAATATTTTTGTGCGAGGCAAGGTTGTTTGTCTTGAGTAGTTATTTCCAACTATATCTGAAAGCAGTCACATAAGCCTCTTATAGAATTCTTATCTTCCACTTTTAACAATAATGTTTGGAAATATTAATCTAAGTGTTTTGATTTTATAATTTGTTATACAATAGCTATAGGTATTAACAGCCATTCCATTGTTGCATAATACCGAAATATATGAAATAGTTAAGAATTATACGTCTCGAACAACCAGAAGATTCCGTCTATAATTAGGTAGAAATGTAACAATTAGTGCTGCACCAAAAGTCATAACATCCTAACAGAAATGAATCTATTAAATTCAGCCTATTTAAGAGAGGCAGTCTTTACATCCCTCTGAATAATTTGAATAATTTCCGCTCCTAGAAATGTTAAATTCTTTTCCTTCCTACACTCTTTCAATAATTTCCTCTTTATAATTAGATGATGATAATATCATTTTAGGACATGGCAGATGACGTTGAAATTACATTTGAAAACAAAAGAATGGAAATTATCAAAGTAACTTACAAATGAATTGAGACAATAGAATTTTAGCATATTAAACTACGGATGTGTAATATCAGTCATCTATATATTTATTAGGACCCCATTGCACAAATATATCGCAGTTAAACACTATTCTTCTCGTTTTGGTAGATTTAAATGTAGTATTTAAGTCTTTTGTAGTAGTTGAGGTGGTTTCAACAACAATGACAGAAACAAACCTTCAGTCAGCATCTACCATATTAATAGCGCTATAAGATGAAGGGAGACTGATACTTGTGATAAAACGAAACAACCCAAATTATGCAAAAATTTTCATTTAACCGCGTTCACTATCCAGTTTTTTCCTGTAACCTTGTACAGTCACATCTTGTATTTCAAAATTTATCTCATACGAATTAATAACTCAACGCATCCGTAGAAGACAAAGTTGGTGAAGCAATTGACGTTTAGAAAGACTATGTGCACTGGAATACGGATGTAGATCTGCCTTGGAAGAAAATATCCAGAGGGCGAATTATTGGAGCTTTATTTTTTTAAGAAACAGTAAACAGTGAACTTTATTGTTTGCTGATACACGACTTCATTGGCCAGCTAAAGGAAGTTGAAATCAATTACTAATAGTTTCAACAAAAACACCATGTGTCTTCTGGAAGAGTTTTTTGGGAAACGTGTCGCCTCAAAAACCCACGGCTCCTCGCTCGCCGGATATTACTCCACCGGACGTTTTTCTTTGAGGACAGACAAAATCTATAGGGATCACAATCACCCACGCACGCTTTGCGACTTAAAATCTGAAATAATTTCGTACGTGAGAAAAATATCTTAATTATAACTGCAGATAGTGTTTTCCAATAAAATTAAGGGGCTTCAGAGTTGTATAGACTTCCGTGGACGTCATTTCCAACTTATAATGTAACTGCACAAAAACTTTCCGAACACCCTGTACTTATCCCTTTATCAACAAAAACTGATATGGTTAAATTCGGTGCTCAACTTCAGAAGAGGTAATTTAGATTGTATATAAAATCATAAAATAAAATTTCATGAAACGTAACATTGATATTTATGTCTTAAACAGTGATAATCGCCGACATAACGCTTTTATGGCAGCATATAATAGGCAAAATTATATATCACATTTCGCAAAAATATCTCAAGGACTCAGCTTATTCAAAAGTCCATTTTACTTGATTTAAAATGTTTCTTATTGCCACGATATCATTACGATAATCGTTAATTAACAGACCAGTTTTATTCCTTTTTTGGATTTACCATAGTGACTAAATCAACTTTATTAGTTATAATAATTATTATAAATAAACAAAAGCCTTTTGAAGTCAAAAAATATATATTTAATTTAAAGTATATTATTTGTGCACATTTGTGGCCTCTTACGTTTTACACTATTTTGATAGACTTTGTCGTTCTCCGCTGACTGTTGTGTCCGAATATTAAGTTTATTAAGATGTATGGTATTATCAAACAATCGGCCCCAGAAGTCAGCGGAGAACGACCCTGACTATCAAAATTTAATAAAACGTCTTACTTGAACAGATCGCAAATTAACGATGAAACACAGTGTAATTTATATTAAATACATTTTTCTGACGTCAAAAGGCTGTTGTTTATATATAATTCAACTTCATTAGATTTTTAATTTAATATGTTGTAATGTTAATTAAATAGGCAATGCATCCCTGTAATTCATCCTCAGAGTAACTACAAATTTTCCGTTTGAATAGACACTAACTGTTCGTAAGAAAAATTTAACCAAAATTCTGTTTCGTTAAACATTATATAACCAATTCATACCTAACATCATTAAAAGAATTTAAAAAATATATTTTAAAAAATAGTATTGTATAACTTCATATATAATAAATACTGTATAACTTCGTCTAGAAGATGACGACAAGGGTTTTCAGTCGTCGAAACGTCGCGTTTTAATCACTGTTGGCACCCGTGTGAAAACTGATAACTTTGTATACAACAATTACACCAGAAAAGTCTTCAATCTTTGATTAGTACTGTATAAGTTAGTAAGGAAATAAATCACTGAGAATTAAACTAACTCAATGAATCATTAACAACAATGTAAATAGCCTAATACATAACTCGAATTTTAAAATGGGAAACTATTTACGAAAGAACAAAGTACATTAAAAAATAAATGTTGGTAAATGTTAGCAAATAACACATTATACATTAGAGACATAATTACGTTCGTTATATAACTACTTTTATGATATATTTATTAGTATACTATTTTTAAGAAAAAGTAATATTAAATAATGCCGCGTAATAAAGTATTTAAGCTGAATAGAGAACGAAAATAATTGGCCTACCTGTTAAACCAATCGTCCGTGTAACGAGGGTACGGGTACGGGTCATTACTGCTGAAGTCGTAGCTCGCTTTGGCATTCTGAACACACAACAACAATCAAAAATTCATTTATCTCCATTATCTAAAATTTACGTTCAAAATAATGACTAATCATCTGTATAAATTTAAATATTTTCTTTCTAAAAATACATTCATTAGCTTTACTTTGTAGCAAGATAACAACTAACTAATAACTCATTACTTATATATCAATAAATTAATATAATTTGAAATGAGACTTACGTAATTGTGTTTCAGGTCGGGATGCATATAATCAACTCCTGCAAAAATGAACGACACATTAAAGAATCTCAAACAAATATGTCGCATAATTATATTTGATATCAATGATTGAGACAAAGTTTTTAGAAACTATAATATATATTCATGGCATTTAAGTACAAAAAAGTAAAATCTTATTGACGGCCCGAGTGTGAAAATGAAGGGGGTTTGAAGTGCTTTATTAAACAACCAAGATTGTTAAGCAACAGTGTTTCTAAACGAATTCAATCATAACTATATATATTGAATCAGATAAAATTTATTAATTATAATATATATTTATGCTGTATTATTTAATAAAATAATTTTAAAATATTGAATGTTAACATATATATTAGTTAATAAAGAAATTGCAAAGACAAAATGAATGTAAACTATACTTAACAATATTTTTCAGTGTAAGTAATTAAAATAATTTTTAGTAATAATTGATACCAAAACGCAATCGCAATCATAATGTAATTTAAATAGAAACATACAAATATTACAGACTAATTTTTTCAAATTAGAAGAATAAATGACCAAATAATAATAAAAAGTGCTAAATAAAATAGAACACTGTTTATTTATCTAATTAGTATAGTTTTAAAACAGACGCTGTAAGTTTTATATTTGGACTTATGAATTATTTCAAATGAATTAATACTTAAAATCACTCAACGGTGTTTGGAATGTGAGAGATTGATGGAGCATTATTTTTTCAGGTGATAGAACTCACGGGTGACAAAATAACGTACCATGGAACCGAATCGGACACATTGAATAATTGAGAGCTGCTGAAACAGTCCTTGGGTATCTCTGAATTAATGATAGGGTGGAGAGAGATTGGCGTTTACTTTGGGTCTCAGTGGGAAGTGTGAGTTGTAGCCAGGCCAACTAACTGCCACGCCCGCTATTCTATTCAACACCTCAAGAATACCCTTCTAATAAAATAAATACTTATTATACGTTAACATGTATTAAGGGACTGACTTAAAAATATGTATAAAAACTTCCCGATAAATTCTCTTACATATAAACGTGTACCTAAAATGAATTATAGAATTAAAGATATTGTTTGAAATAAGAAGAATACAATTTATTTGATAGAGTCTATATAATGAAACATTGTGTGGTAGTCTCCTTTAAAATGATTGTTAAAAATATTACAAACGTATTTATTTATTGAAAATTATATTAATTGCATTTTCATATTTTCAAATTTTAATCTATCTTCTAATTCAAACAGATTTATTGAATTAGTAGAGTGCAGGCCCACTGACTTAAAATACAAAATCAAATATTAAGGGCAAAAAAGTGATATGAGAACTACTGAATAAAATCGTCGATTGAAATTCTTTCTGAAATGAAATCCTTTCTAAAATGAAAGAAAACTAGTGATGTTTCGTTTCATAACGTGGACATTCTGTCGCTGAATATTTTTCGGTCCTCGAGTGCCTTCAGGAACTAGCAAGTGGTGACAGCATTGATATTCCTCCAGTCGCTGAAAACATCCGATCAGCGAATACTTTTCACAAAAGCTGGAGGCATAAACTCTTGCCTCTTCTGCTCTCGGTACAGTGAATCATCGGTGCCGTGTCACTCTACGATGGGTTAATCTACTACAATGTTAACAATCCAAAACGTACAATAAGAAGAATTCAATAATTCCAACAGGAAAAGCCTTTTTAAACATCCTCACGTCAGTTTTTTCTCTCGTTTTTATATCGCGTTCTCCCACCTCTGAAAAAGTCATTCATAAATTTTCCAATGAGTTTTGTGAATTGTTTACAAGATTCTCTCGTTTTACCACGTTTAACTGTAAATTGTTTTCTTCAAGCCTTGCCGTGAATTACCCCAAATAATTTCCGTCCGGTCAAAACCGTCCTTGATACTTAAGCATTATTTTATAATTTTATGATGATTTCAGATGGTGGACACTTTTAACCCACTTTTATTTATATTGCGTATTTTTGTCGCAGAAACTATAAAGTGGGTACTCGATTGAGTCTCAATTGTTATATTAAGTCTTAAAATAAGGTTAAAATATCATAAATGTGATTTGAAATCGGATTCCTAAATCAAGTCGACATTCTCTACATATGCCAAAACTGAAAAGCATTATATATATTTTCAAAGATATACTCTACGCAATGATAAATTGACAACATAACACAGATACAGAAAAAAATATGCCAAAATTTTAAATATAATATAAAACCATACAAATAATTACTATACTTTTGAATAGGTCAATAATCATGATATATCTATTGAATGGCGCCGTAGTCATCATAGCTAAATTGAACTTACTTAAATACTTTACTTAAAACAGATAAATAACCTTATAACGCGAGTTGTATTATGAATTTTAACTCGAGTAACGGGTATTTATGACAATTAATTTTAATATGTGAGACACAGGTTGCCTAAATCTCACATCAATTTGGCATTCTAACGGTGAGTAATTGTAAAATCATTATATATGTTTTCTTTTAAAAATAGGTTGATTATGACGCAACATCGTGCCGAATGATTTAGGATGTAAAATTTATCTCGATCATCGGTTTTACTCTTCCAGTCTTAATGCAAATTTTTAGAATAATATTCTCTATATATTGTGGTAATTAAAAGGCAATTATTAATTAATAATTAGAAAATTTGGACTCGAATTGTTAGCGGCAGAAAACACACAATTTGCACACAAGGTTTAAGGTATTGTAGGCTGTTGGTTCGCTGGACGCAAGGTGGAGCCAGTCTTCGTCGAAATATAGCAGAGAGCAGTTGTTATAGACAGATTGCTGGGGACGGATAAAAAGTAACATTTTCAGAAAGAGTCCAGATACCAGTATTAGAACAGTTTTGCTATAAGTTGCAGTCTACGAGAGAAAGAGCCAAATATTCATCGATAAACATTTTGTATGCTGAAGTCTAATCTATACTATTCTCATATTAAACCATTGTTTCGATGTTGGTAGACCAAATAAATGCATCTGACGTTTAATAGTCTTCAGAACGATCGAACTACATTTCCAGAACGAACGGAGAATCAATTTTTGTCAAACCAACATTAGACTAATTTGAGTCAGTGTTAAAAAAAAAAGGCCTGTTATAAAGTGTAATATGTCTGTAAGTGAATGAAAGAGCCGAATTGCCCTGATATCAAGAAACTGTAAGTTAAAATTTGACTAAATTCATATTTGTGAACCATTGAGTAAATGTAATTATCGTCAGATTCCGGTTTTCGAATATCGTTTATAATTTAAAGTTAACATTTTATGTTTGCATTGTAAATAATACATTGAAGTCGAAAATAACTTCATAGAAAATTTTATGGTTAACAAATATTTTCTTTATTTAAAGTCCCAGTAAAGACCCTGAGAGAGAGTATATTTTGATTGTAAAATACTAATAAATAATATAAATTGAAAGTTAATTACGTGATAACAGTATTAAAAATCGTTGGATAATATTTGTAGATTTAACTATTTGTACATTAATAAATAAATTTGTTTGTTTATTTAAAATCGTAATTATTATTAAAGTATTCTTTCATTTAAAATTTAAATTAATACAAATTGTTGCTCTAACGAAGGGATTTCTTTAATGTCATTAACTGATTACCGCAAATTGGCGCTTGAATGTGAGCTATCTGTCATTTTAGCATTCTCTAATTTGTGTTTATTACAAAATTGGCACCTCAAAGTGAGGCATTGTATTTTAACTTTCTTTCACTTGTATTCATTACAGTATAAATATATATATATATATATATATATATATATATATTTGTTATGTTTGTAATACCAATTAAACAGGCTATTAATTGTTTTTAATAATTAAATTGTTAGCGGTACGAATGCGTAAAGGCGACAATCAAGGCGGGTTTTTCCCTTGTTTAACAATGGATACTGAAAAACCGCGCGCTTGGAGAACAGTTAGTCTGCACGGAGATACGAGACAGAACGGTCCACATAAAGTAATAACACCGTAAAATTTTGCTAACCGAAAAGCATGAATAGTGTTATCCAGGAGGTCCAACGGCGAGATATGATAGTTATATAAAACGCGAGTAAGCAGTTTGGCGGAGAGACACATAAAATCGCAGAAGTTTTTGCTGCCGAAATTGAACTAAATTGTCGCATCGAGAGACTTTGAGGAAATTTACATCCAGCAACCGGCTGAGGGTGGACTAATCCTGATTCCCGGATAGCAGAGACACGAGAGGGCATCGACCACGTGTGTTCAAAATATAAAGTGTAGAGTCAGTAGGTAATGAATTGCCTGTTTTAGTGAGTGTTAAATTCAAACAAGAAGAATCCAAACTGGTACCAGAAGTACTGTCGTGAGTACAAGACAATTATTAATAATTGCAAACGATAATTAAAGGGTATAATCAGATTTCGTTCGCGTTTTTCTTTTCATTCGTTTTCTTTTGTTTCTAGTATTTTAATTTTGTATTCCTTTAACTTCAATGAATTGAATTGTTAATGTTTTAATTGGAGTGTTCTTATTATCAAACGCAGTTATGACCCTGAGATATAGAGATCCGACGTATTTGATTGTAATGATATAAGAACTGTATTTTCATAAAATGCCACGAATTAATAAATGAAAAATTAAAGTATTTGTTGTTAACTGGATGAAATTCGGCGTGCAAAATAGATCTTATACAATGTAAATTTATCAGTAATAATAACGTTTTTTAATTTAAATCTTAAATTCATTTTGTTAATTATTTCAATGATTAAAGACCACCTTTTTAATCATTATAAATTTGACGTCTTCAACGTGTGGCTATCATTCAAATTTTAATTAATTTTTTGTGTTAATTGATTCATTTAATTAACCTTAACAAGTTGTTTATTACATTTATGGCTTACTAAACGGGAGCCTAATTTAATTAAATCTTCTTGTTTATTACAATATATATATAATATTAGCGTAATTTACGTCCTTGTAATAGTATCGGTAAGAAATTGAAAATGGGAATGCGAATGGGAGAGGAAGGAATTCAGGTGTTAACTGAAGGCTCGTGTGGTGTAGTTTAAGGATCC